>JAAGEH010002534.1:8949257-9060886 GCA_011751065.1 Lasiurus cinereus | reverse complement strand
AGAGAGAGAGAGAGAGAGAGAGAGAGAGAGAGAGAGAGAGAGAGAGACTGTATTTCTATATTGATTCCAACTTAATTGGCAAGAGGTGTTTCTGACAGAAGAAATTATCCTTGAAAGTAAGGGGCAAATAGATTAGAGAATCTTGTGTTCGACTATATAATGAAAGTTTTCAAATTCATGTTTGAGAAATTAGTCTGAATAACACTGCCAAAATGAGGTAGATTCTCCATTACTGGAAGAATTTGAGTTCCATTTATTAACATGCTAAAAGTAGGTGCATTTTATCTTCTTAAAAATACTTCTATTGACGTCAGAGAGGAAGGGGGGAAAAAGAGAGAGAATGAGAGAGAAGAATATCAATGATGAGAGAGAACCATTGATCAGATGCCTCCTGTACACCCCACCACTGGGGATCGAGCCCACAACCTCGGCATATGCCCTGACTGGGAATTGAATGAACCGTGTTACCCTGTTTTATAGGTCAATGCTCAACCACTGGAGCCACGCCAGCCAGGCAACAGTGGGTGCATTTATTTTTTCAGACCAAGATGGTAAGCTTCAACTTCCCAGGAATCTCTGGGTTATCCTCAGAAATCAGTTGTCTGTTTTGAGTCTCTGGGTTTGTGATTGAATTGTGGAAGGCAGTTTCAGCTTTGAATCTAAAAGAAAGAAGTTGGAAATGTTGAGCTTCAGGACACCCAGTTTATTCTTTAGTCAGACTAACCTGGATACCTGTCTTGTGATACACTCTTGCTCATGACTTTTCAATGTCTTCCCATTGCCTACAAAATACAGCAACTATGCCCTAGACTAGACTCCAAATTCTGCATGTTCCAAGTTCTGCTCTAATTGGTACTTATTTTCTGAGCCCCCATTCTATTGTAATCTAACCTTAACCCTAACTTATTCTGACTTTGACCCTTCCTATTTGAGTTTTTTGGGACTTAGAACAAATATATCTTTAGTGATATCTAATATACCTGCAGAGCACTCTTATGCTGGGATCCAATTCCAGCATGTCATAATTACAAGAGTTTTATCAAAAGGTTGATGAAACTTTGGGGCTCAACAAGGGCTGAGTCACATATGTAATTACCTGTTGAAGTGGCTAAAGGAGACTTCCCCCAAACCTGAATCAGTGATTGTTTACTGCCAGACAGCTCAGGGCATCTCAATCTACATGTTTTTCCTCCTGTTGGCCAAACACCTGTACAGCTGTAGGCTATTCCCCAATCTGACCATGCTTCTGTAAACCTTACCCTTTGAAGTGTATTGTCTCCACCTTGCCTTAGGACAAACTATATTAATAAAAAGCAGGAGTCCTGAGACAGGAAGAACTAAGAACTGGAACTTTAGCTCCTTTAGCTGAAGCTCTCTGTCCCCCATTGCCTTTCAAAATTATCTTTTGTCTCTGGACTTGTACTTAATTTACACACAGCCTTTCTCCAGATTGCTGAACCCTTTGTAATGCTGGGACAAGAACCCCAGCACTCTTACTCCTTTGTACTTTGAGTACTTACTGTCACTTTGTACTACTAAATTGATACTAGTATATACTGTATTTAAATAATATTTTAAAGGATAACTGTGTGTACTGTTATCTGATGTTAGGGGTATAAAGATGAACAAGACATGAACCTATATTCTTGGCCATTGTAGTTCATCAAGAGACTCGGAAAGAAACAGGTGATTGTAATGGGGGACAAAAAGTATTATGAGGGGGAAGCACAGGGCATAATGAGAGCACACAGTAAGGACATTTTAACCAGATTTAGAGCTCAAAAGGAGATCTCTAACCTGTGGTTGAGACCCAAAAAAGGGGAAAATTTTAATTCCTGTAAGAAAGTTGTGGCAGGGTCTGTTACTGCACTAGCAAACTGAGTTAGTGCTTCCTGTATCTCTTCCATTATTCTTATTCTAATCAGGTGGACTCTACTATGTGAGATGGGGATTGTGAGAAATGAGGGGTGTTTATATCATGAAGGGCATTGTAGGCTATCCCAAAGTGTTTGAACATTGTCTTTTAATGAGCCATTGAGAGAGGGAGAAACTCCTCTTTGTATATCTAGCTTCTCTATGGATTCTTCTTGTAGTGTTTGAGGTATATGTCAATGAACAGAATTCTCATCTTAACATGTGGTTGAGTCTAAAAGGTACCTCCCTATAAAGGACAGCATGCAAGGCATTCATGATAAAATAGCCCAACAAAAAACAAAGAACTTGAGTAATTGTGGGGGAAGTATCACATAAAACTGCTCTTCTACTGATAGTGCAGGAACATCATAGTCATTGAAGAACAGGGACAGTAAAGGTTAAATGTAGCAGAAATAATGATCAGGAAATAGAAGTTGATGGGGGGAGGGTGTCCTTCAGCCTGGCCTGCACTCTCTCCAATCTGGGACTCCATGGGGGATGTCTGACTGCCGGATTAGGCCCTAAACTGGCAGTCAGACATCCCCCTCGCAATCTGGGACCACTGGCTCCTAATCACTCACCTGCTTGCCTGCCTGATTGCCCCTAACCACACTGCTCATCTCCAATTGCTCCCCCCGCCCCACTGGCTTTCTCATCCCCAACTGTCTCCCTCTTGCAAGCCTGCTTGCCCACAACTGCCCCCCACTGGCCTGATCATCCCCAACTGCACCAGCCTGCTCATCCCCTGCCAGCATGATTGCCCTCAACTGCCCCCCACTGCCAGCCTGCTTGCCCCTCTGTTGCCCTGCTCACCCCCAACTGCCCTCTCCTCCTGGCCTGATTACCCCTAACTGCCCCTGCCTTGGCCCCGCCACCATGGCTTTGTCTGGAAGGATGTTTGGAAGGTCTCCTGTGAAAGGCCATGGCCAGCGTGGCTTTCGGTTCAAAGGCTTGGAGAAAGAACTGACGTACAAATGATACATACAGGACAACCTTAATTTTAATTATTATGGGGGGAGGCCAGGGCGAACTGGACTAGGGCAGTCAAGTTCCACTGAATCTCCTTTACCCAGCTGCTTTTATTTACTAGAGTACACAATTACCTTTTAGGAATGCAAACAGACATATCAATGGTAACATTTATAGTAAACAGTAAGATTATCAGGTTTTGGGGGTGTTTGCTTTAGGCCATGAAGTAGGTCATAAAAGGAGTCCAAACAGCCTTCCGCCAGACTTCTCACATTTATATTAATTACTATTGATCTTGGTTTACAGCAGTCTCATGGAAGGTCTCCTGGTCTAATTAGCATATTACCCTTTTATTAGTATAGATTAGTAGCCCTGTTCATGAATTCGTGTGCCAGTAGCTCTCTGCAGGGCCTGGCTGCTCTGCACCTGCTGCCCAGAGGCTCTCCACAGGCGAGAGGCCCATCCACACCTTGGCCTGGCCAGAGGCCCATCTGCAGCCAGGTGTGGAATATTTGCCTCGTCGACATGGTGACAAAGCAAGCATTCTGTCAGACTGCTCATGCTGTCCACTTGCAGCAGTTGCCCCCTGCCCCTGGAACTGGGAGGTGAGAGGACTAGGTGCTGCCATCTTATGGCTATGGGCACCACCATCTTTGTGGTGGGTTAATTTGCATATTACCCTTTTATTAGTATAGACTAGAGGTCTGGTGCATGAAATTTGTGCACAGGGTGGGGGATGGTATCCTTCAGCTCAGCCTGCTTACTTTCCAATCTGGGATCCCTCTCACAATCCAGGACTGCTGGCTCCCAACTGCTCACCTACCTGCCTTCCTGATTGCCCCTAACCATGTCTTCCTGGCAGCCTGATTACCCCCTAACCACTCCCCTGCCTGCCTGATTGATGCCTAGTTGCTCCCCTGGCAGCCTATTTGCCCCTAACTGCCCTCCCCTGTGGGCCTTCTCACCTCTAACTGCCTTCCCCTGCAGGCCTGGGTACCCCCTCTCAACTGTCCTACCAAGCAGGCCTGGTTACCCCCAACTTCCCTCCTCTGACAGCCTGGTCACCCCTATCTGGCCTCCCCTGCAGATTTGATTGCTCCCAACTGCCCTCCCTTGCAAGCCTGGTCCCTCCCAACTGCCCTTCCCTGCTGGCATCTTGTGGTGGTCATCTTGTGTCCACATGGGGACAGGATCTTTTGATCAAATTTGTGTCGGAGTGATGGTCAATCTGCATATTACTCTTTTATTAGATAGGATAGAGGCCTGGTGCATTGGTAGGGGCCAACTGGTTTGCCCTGAAGGGTATCCCAGATAAGGGTGGGGGTTTCTTTGGGGCATGGGATGGCCTGGGTGAGGGACCTGTGGTGGTTTGCAGGCTGGCTATGGCCCCCAGTGATCCAATCAGAGTCCCTGGTATCTGGGATTTATTTATCTTCTACAATTGAAACTTTGTAGCCTGGAGTGGAGCCAAGCCTTCTGCTCACTCTGTGGCCATTGAAAGTTTGTTGCCTTAAGCAGAGGCCTGGGCTGGCCAGGGTGTGTGGAAAGCTTGGCTTCCTCCATCGCCTGGGAAAACCCAAGCCCGCCTCCTCCTCTTTCTGTGGCCGTAGGTATCTTAGTTGGGTTAATTTGCATAATCATTCCTGATTGGCTGGTGGGCATGGCTTGTGGGTGTAGTGAAGGTATGGTTAATTTGCATATTACTCTTTTATTAGATAGGATGACTGCTCTGTTCAATTCTAAGTTTTCTAGGACACATGAAAATGAAGTGATAATCATTGGCTCCATTAGTAAAAGAGATATTCTCAGTTAAATGATGTTGGTTTTGCATAAGTATTATCAAATGCTTAAAAGAGAAAAGCAATTAATTCCAATTCCTTTTCTTAAACAATGTAATTCATACAGTCAAAGGAAAATGTTTGGAATTTAATTGGCTTGGCATTATTGTAACTTATTGCACATTTAGCTTAAAACAAAGTTTAATTTTGAACATAAAATTAATTTGTGATAATATAGACACATTTTGGTAAAGAACAAATATGAGGTATAAATATTATATCATATTAAGAAACTTATGGAGATGAAATGTACTTGCATTGATTGTGGTGTACAAATATTTTATAATTGCAGCTAAACATGCTGTATTATTCTACCAATTAAATACATTTTTATATATTCACAGAGTAATATAAGTTTTTATAATGCTGATGATATTGAATATGCAAAACTACTTTTTCATGGCAGAACTTACATTTTTTCTCTTTGCTGCTCATCACCAATTAGATGTTTAGAAATGTCTCAGTCTTTGAAGGACTTTGAAAGACACTTTACAAATCAACCTAATAGTGGTTTTAAAATATTTGGTAGATAATTTCTTTAACTTTTGATTACATTTTGTCTAAATTAAATTCTGAATTTAAGTGCACATATTTAACAAATGGACCACCCAATAATTGTTACAAATTACAGTTACAGGAAAAAAATTTAAGAAAAGGGAAGATATTAAAATCCTTCTCTTCTCCACCCTCAGCACCCAAAAACAAGAGAAGTGGAAATAATGAGGATTCAAGTGATGTATAAATATTTCATGCTTAAGTTTTAAATTTTGCTTTGCAATATTTCTGTTTGTGGGAGGAATCTTTTAATGAAGCTTCTTTTTTTAATTGGATAAATTTCTATTCCATATGCCAGGATGGAAGGAAATGGAAAAAGCTTACAATTTCCAGCATCTAAATTTAGTGAAAGATTCAAAAGGATCATAAATAGAGGCAAGTTTTTGAACAAATTTATTTTGTAAAAATATGTATCAAAGAAAACACTCAAAAGAGTGGCAAAAATGTATCTGTGGAAATATTTGAGCTTAAATATCTCCAATTTTAATATGCAAAATGTGATTTTGCCTTAGGCTTATCAGGAATCATAAATGGTACTTTCGTAGTAAGAAAATACTGTGGGCTGCAGGGAAGAGTCAATTCAAGTTCTAAAAACTTCATATACAACTTTAAAGATTTCAGATAATTTTATGAAAATATTAATTATTCAGGAGAATAATATTCATAGTATTAAAATAGATATAGCTGAGAAAGTGAATATAACACATAAATATGTATGAAGAATAATTATTCTAATAATGTGATTTTTAGTTTCAGATAATTCTTATGAAGAAGTGACTTTTTACTTTAATACAGTGGTACCTCGAGATACGAGTGCCCTAACATACGAGATTTTTGAGATACGAGCCATCGAGCGAGCGATTTTTGCTTTGAAATACGAGCAACATTTGAGATAGGAATAATCGCGTGGATCGGCCAGCTGCACACGACCCACCAGTTTACTGCGACTTGAGCGTCTCATAGTTTCCCACGCCTCAATTTTATGGAACGAATTAAACTCGTATCTTGAGGTACCACTGTATAATCATAGTCACTATCTGTATTCAAAACATTTTATTAGCTGAAAGGGAAACTCTGTGCCCAAAGCAATAGCTCCCTACTCCATTGGTCCCAGCTCCTAGTGACCTGTCACCTACTTGCTATGTTTATGAATTTGTCTGTTCTGTTATTTTATATAAGTGAAGATCTACAATAGATGTCCTTTTGTATCAGCTACTTTCATTTAGCATAATGTTTCAGAGGTTCATACTCCTTCTCACATGTATCAGAACTTCATTCCTTTCTACAGCTGAAGAATATTCCATTGAATGCATATCCCACATTTTTTAAATTAATTTTTTATACATATCTCCCCATTGCCCCCCCTCCCTCCTAGGCATACCCAAACCCCCCAGTGTCTATGTTCATTGGTTATGCTTATATGCATGCATACAAGTCCTTTGATTGATCTCTTATCTACCTCATCTAACTTTAATCTTCCTGCTGTAATTTCACAATCTGTTTGATGCTTTACTGCCTCTGTATCTATCCTTTTGTTCATCAGTTTACAATGTTCTTTATTATCCACAAATGAGTGAGATCATGTGATGCTTCTCCTTCACTGACTGGCTTATTTCATGAAGCATAAGGCTCTCCAGTTCCATCCAGGTTGCTGCAAATGGTAAGAGTTCCTTCTTTTTAATGGTAGCATAGAATTCATTGTGTAGATGTACCACAGTTTTCTGATCCACTCATCTGCTGATGGGCACCTAGGCTGTTTCCAAATTGTAGCTATTGTAAATTGTGCTGCTATGAACATAGGGGTGCATAAATCCTTTCTGATTGGTGTTTGTGATTTCTTAGGATAAATTCCTAAGAGTGGGATTACAGGGTTAAATGGGAGATCCATTTTTAGTTTTTTGAGGAAACTCCAAACTGTTCTCCACAGTGGCTGCACCAGTCTGCATTCCCACCAACAGTGCACAAGGATTCCCTTTTCTCCGCATCCTCGCCAACACTTGTTGTTTGTTGATTTGTTGATGATTGCCATTCTGACAGGTGTAAGATGGTATCGCATTGTCGTATTGATTTGCATCTCTTGGATGATTAGTGACTTTGAACATGTTTTCATGTGTCTCTTGGCCTTCTTTCTGTCGTCTTTCGAAAAGGTTCTATTTGGGTCCGTTGCCCGTTTTCTTATTGGATCGTTTATCTTCTTTTTATTAAGTTGTATAAGTTGGCTGAAGATGTTGGAGATTAAACCTTTATCAGTGATAACATTTGCAAATATGTTCTCCCATACAGTGATCTTTCTTGTTGTTTGGTTGATGGTTTCTTTTGCTGTGCAAAAGCTTTTTATTTTGATGTAGTCCCATTTGTTTATTTTTTCTTTAGCTTCCATTGCCTTTGGAGTAGTATCAGTGAAGAAGTTCTTTTGGCATATATCTGAGATTTTGCTGCCTGTGGATTCCTCTAGTATTCTTATGGTTTCCCTTCTAATGTTTAAGTCCTTTATCCATTTTGAGTTTATTTTTGTATTTGGTGGAAGTTGGTGGTCCAGATTCATTTTTTTGCATGTATCTGTCCAATTTTTCCAACACAATTTATTGAAGAGGCTATCTTGGCTCCATTGAATGTTCATGCCTCCTTTGTCAAATATTAGTTGAGCATAGTGGTTTGGGTGGATATCTGGGTTCTCTATTCTATTCCATTGGCCTATATGTCTGTTTTTGTGCCAGTGCCAGGCTGTTTTGAGAACAGTTGCTTTGTAATATAGCTTGAAACCTGGTATTGAGATCCCACCTACTTTATTCTTCTTTCTCAGAATTGCTGTAGCTATTCGTTGTCTTTTTTTGTTCCAGATGAATCTATGAAGAATTCTTTCTAGGTCTGTGAAATATGTCGTTGGTATTTTAATGGGTAGTGCATTGAATCTGTAGATTGCTTTGGATAGTATGGACATTTTAATGATATTGATTCTCCCAATCCATGAGCATGGTATGCTCTTCCATCTGTTAACATCTTCCTCTATCTCTTTTTTTCAGTGTCCTGTAGTTTTCTACATATAGGTCTTTTATTTCTTTAGTTAGGTTTATTCCTAGGTATCTTCATTTTTTTTTTTTTTTGGTGTGATGGTAAATGAGATTGCTTTTTTAGTCTCTCTTTCTGTAATTTCACTATTAGTGTGTAGAAATGCTACAGACTTCTTAGCATTAATTTTGTATCCTGCTAACTTGCCAAATTCATTAATTAAGTCAATTAGTTTTGGAATGGAGTCCCTTGGGTTTTTTATGTACAATATCATGTCATCTGCAAATAAGGACAGCTTTACTTCTTCTCCAATTTGGATGCCTTTTATTTCTTCCTCTTATCTAATTGCAATGGCTAATACTTCCAGTACTATGTCGAACAGGAGAGGTGAGAGTGGGCATCCCTGTGTTGTTCCTGTTCTTAGGGGAAATGGTTTTAGTTTTTGCCCATTGACTATGATGTTAGCTGTGGGTTTATCATATATGGCTTTTATGCTGTTGAGGTATGCTCCTTCTATTCCCACCTTGCTGAGAGTTTTTCTCAAGAAAGAGTGTTGGATTTTGTCAAATGCTTTTCTGCATCAATTGATATGACTATGTGATTTTTATCTCTCAATTTGTTAATGTGATGTATCACGTTAATTGATTTGTGGATATTGTACCATCCCTGCATTCCTGGGATGAATCCTACTTGGTCATGGTGTATGATCTTTCTGATGTACTGCTGGATCCGATTTGCTAGAATTTTGTTGAGGATTTTGGCATCTATGTTCATGAGAGATATTGGCCTATAATTCTCATTCATTGTGTTGTCTTTATCTGGTTTTGTTATTAGGGTGATGCTGGCTTCATAGAAGGCGTTTGGAAGTGTTCCTTCTTCTTGAATGTTTTTGAATAGTCTGAGGAGGATAGGTTTTAATTCTTCCTAGAATGTTTGGTAAAACTCTCCTGTGTAGCCATCTGGTCCTGGGCCTTTATTTGCTGGAAGCTTTTTGATGACTGCTTCAATTTCTTCCATAGTTATTGGACTATTGAGATGTTTAGATTCCTCCTCCTTGAGTTTTGGAAGGTTATATTTTTCTAAGAAAATGTCCATTTCTTGCAGGTTGTCCAATTTGTTGGAATAGAGTTGTTCATAGTATTTTTTAACAATTCTTTGTATTTCCGCAGGGTCTGTTGTTATTTCTCCTCTTTCATTTCTGATTTTGTTTATTTGGGTCTTCTCTCTTTGCTTCTTGGTGAGCCTGGCTAGAGGTCCATCAATCTTGTTTATCCTTTCAAAGAACCAATTCTTGGTTTTGTTGATCTTTTGAATTGTTTCTTTGGTCTCCAAGTTGTTTATCTCCGTTCTGATGTTCACTGTTTCTTTCCTTCTGCGTACACTGGGCTTTTCTTGTTGCTCTCGTTCTACCTCTTTGAGTTGTAGGGTTAGGTAATTTATTACCATTGTTTCCTGTTTTTTTGCAGTAGGCTTGTAGGGCTATGAACTTCCCTCTCAAGATTGCTTTCACTGTGTCCCATAAATTTTGTGTTGTGTTGTCATTGTCATTTGTTGCCATGATGTTTTTTATTTCTTACTTGATCTCTCTGGTTACCCAGTCATTGTTTAATAGCATGCTGTTTAGTCTCCATGTGTTTGATTTCTTTCTATTGTTTTTATTATAGTTGATTTCCAGTTTTATGCCACTGTGGTCTGAGAAAATGCTTGATATGATTTCTATCTTCTTGAATTTGAAGAGACTTTTCTTATGACCCAACATATGATCTGTCTTTGGAAATGACCCATGTGCACTGGAGAAGAATGTATATTCTGTGGCTTTGGGGTGAAATGTTCTGAAGATGTCAATTAATTCCATCTGGTCTAGTGAGTCATTTAGGATTGATGTTTCTTTGCTGATTTTTTGTTTAGAGGATTTGTCCAGTGGTGACAGTGGGGTATTAAAGTCTCCTACTATGATTGTATTGTTGTCAATCTCTCCCTTAATACACTCCACGAGTTTTTTTTTATGTATTTAGGTGTTCCTATATTGGGTGTGTATATGTTTATCACAGTTATTTCTTCTTGTTGGATTGTTCCCTTTAGTTTATGAAGTGGCCTTCTTTATCTCTTGTTATGTCCTTCACTTTGAGATCTAATTTGTCTGATATAAGTATTGCAACCCCAGCTTCTTTTTCATTTCCATTTGCCTGAAATACCATCTTCCATCCCTTCACCCTCAATCTGTATGCATCTCTTTTCCTGAGGTGGGTTTCTTGTAGACAAGCAGATATGTGGATCATGTTTTCTTATCCAATCAATTATTCTATGTCTCTTGATTGGAGCATTTAATCCATTTACATGTAAAGTTATTATTGATAGGTGTTTATCTGTCACCATTTTTAGTCTTTAGTCCAGAGTTTCTTCTTCGCTTCCTATTTCTTTTTATTGCAGCAGACCCTTTAACATTTCTTGCATTGCTGGTTTGGTGGTAATATATTCCGTTAGTCCTTTTTTGTCTGTGAAGCTTCTGATTTCACCTTCAATTTTGATTGAAAGCCTTGCAGGGTGCAGTATTCTTGGATTCAGACCCTTCCTTTGCATGACTTCGTATATTTCATTCCATTCTCTTCTGGCCTGATGAGTTTCTGTTGAGAAATCAGTAGCTAGTCTTATGGGGGTTCCTTTGTAGGTAACTTTCTGTTTCTCTCTGGCCGCTTTTAAGATTCTTGCTTTGTCATTGCTGTTTGCCAATTTAATTATAATGTGCCTTGGTGTCGGTTTTGTGGGGTTCATTTTGCTTGGGACTCTGTGAGCTTCTTGGATTTGTGTGGGGTTTTTCTTCCCTATATTGAGGAAATTTTCTGTCATTATTTCTTCAAACAAGTTCTCTAATCCTTGTTCAATTTCCACTCTTTCTGTAACCCCAATTATGTGGATGTTGTTGTTTTTTCATGTTATCCCAAAGTTCCCTTAGGCTCTCATCTTGCTTTTTAATTTTTTTTTCTAGAAGCTGCTGTACTTGGGTATTTTTTCTTACCGTGTCTTCTAGCTTACTGTTGTGGTCCTCTGCTTCTTCTAGTCTGCTTTTGATTCTTTCTATTGAGTTCTTTAAAGCAGTGATGTCATTTTTTATTTCTTCTTGCATTTCTTCTTGCTTCTTCTTCATTTCCTCTTGGCTCTTACTCACATTGTTGATTTTGTCTTCCATTCTTTTCATCCACCTTATGATCATTTCTCTGAACTCTTTCTCTGGCAGGCTTATTTCTGCTTCTATTTTGTTTACTTCCTTTTCTGATGATACCTGCCCACCTGTCGTATGCGGGCTGTTTCTTCTTCTGCCCATGGTTTTTCTTCTCCGGGTGTCTGGTTATGTAGTTCTCTCTCCTATGTTGATTCAAAGGCACAAACTACATGACCCGGTACAGCACACAAGGCACCAAACAGAAATGTATTCACAATGTTAATAATAACCAATAAGGTGACCACCAATGAAAGACAAATTAGGGATAAGTAGAGAAAGAAGAAGAGGAAAATGAGGGAAAAAGAAAGGAAAGAAGTGCCAAAATCAAATTGGGAGATGGAGAAATAAATAAATAAATGAACAAAAAATAAAATAAAATAAAGGAGAAGAAGAAAAAGAAAAGAGAAAGAGAATCAAAGTCAGAGAGAAAAGAAAGTGGATAAGAGAGAAAAGGGGAACAAAATATAGATGTCAGGAGAAAATTCCAATAGAACAGTCACTAATCCCAATAAAGGCCAGCAACCAGTACCTAGAGATTAATACAAACTGCAAATAACAACTGGTATCGAGGGAGGCGAGGGAAAAGAGAGGTAAAAAACAAAGCAAGCAAAAGCAAAATAAAACAAGTAGAATAAGCTAAAACAATCTCACAAAAAAGTTCAAAAAATCGATATAATCATTGTTCAGGCAAATATCAACAAAAGGACATAGAGAGAAAACAACTTTTTGGCTAGTGAAGACAAGAAGAGAGAGGTTTGTATGGACTTGTAGTAGGGGATTTGAAATTAGATATATAAGTGGGGTGAAATTTTAACCAGGTAAAGAGAAAGAATAGGGAGAATCTAAAAGTTGGAAAAGAGAAAGAGAAATAAGACAACAAAATGGGGAAAGTTAGGAGGAAAGTGTTGGCATAAAGGTAGAGTTGAGTTGGAGTAAAATTATGCTAAAGGAAAGATGAAAATAGAATGTAGAACTCTAATCCTGAAGTAAAATAAAGAGAAAACAAAATGACACTTTTTTTCCCCAAAAAGGTAAAATACTAGTAGTAATAATACTAGTTGAAAACAAAAATGTAATATTTAAAAAGGTAAAATCAATTGAGGTGGAAAGAAAAAAATAGTCTTTTAATTAAAATATGTAAAAATGAAAAATAAAAAAAAGATTTAAAAAATAAAAAAAATAAAAAATAAAAAAAATAGAATGGTCATTCACTTTCCACTATTATTCTGCTTGGTACTCCTATTTCCCAGTAGGGAAGGTATTGCAGTTCCCTGTGTTCTACTGTCAGTGTTTTAATCTCTATTCTTTTGTGGTTATGCGAGAGTCAATTTGTGTGTCATCCCCTGGGTGGCAGTGTTTCCGAATTGAGATCTGAGACAAAGCACAGGACCTCTCTAGGCTGTGCTCAGATCCTGATACTCTGTGGTTCTTAAAACCAGTTTGTGGGGATTTTGCAGCCAGTACACTGTAATAACTCCCAGGTTGTCCCTCTGCCTCAGATAAAAAACGAGTCGTTTTCCATAGCTTCCTTCTGTCAACAGCTCTGAGAGTTTGCCTCCACACTTAAGGATCATGACCTGCCCCACCTCCATGGACCTCTCCAGAGGCAGCTTTCCCGCAGCCCGGTTCTCACAGTGTGCGCGTCTCCGTTCTAGGTGGCAGGAGACCTCACCTTATCCCAGGCGAAATCTGACCTTTCTGTGTGCCATGTGGATCTCTGAATCCGCCGCCCGTGTGTCTGCGCCATTTGGAGAGTGGTGTTCTGGGTCCCCCAACTATTTGGTGGGTGTTTCAGCCGCAGCTTTCAG
The DNA here is from genome assembly GCA_011751065.1 of Lasiurus cinereus. NCBI lineage: Eukaryota > Metazoa > Chordata > Mammalia > Chiroptera > Vespertilionidae > Lasiurus > Lasiurus cinereus. The sequence goes on along the minus strand of JAAGEH010002534.1, from coordinate 9,047,573 downwards.
ACTGCTGCAGACATCCACCTCCCTCTGCAAGATGGCATGGTCTCCGTGTTCACGCTGGTGGCTCCATCCAACAAAAACCCCGTGGCAGTGGGGCTGCCTGGCCAGGAGAGCCCCATCCAGCAGTTCCCCGCCTTCTCCTGGAGGATAACTGACTCTTAACTTGCCAACAAACACTCCCAATGCAACTCTCAGCTGCTCTCTCTCCCTCTGCCCAGCTACAAAGCTCCAGATGCATCCATCTATTCCGCTGCCATTTCACATGTCCCACATTTGTTAATCCATTCATCTGCTTATGGACAACTTTTGGCTATTGTAAGTAATGTCAAAACAAATTTTGATGCATGAGTATTTTCTTTTTTTATTATTAAGGTTTACATATGTCTCCTTTTTTGCCAATTGACCCCACCCCCAACCCATCCCACCCCAGGCAAGCCCCCATCAACTCAGTGTCTGTGTCCATTGGTTATGGTAATATGCATGCATACAAGTCCTTTGGTGATACATGAGTATTTTCTTTAAAAAAATATTTTTATTGATTTCAGAGAGGAAGGGAGAGGAGGAGAGAGAGATAAACATCAATGATGAGAATCATTGATTGGTTGTCTCTTGTATTATCTGCCTCATTGGGGATCCAGTCTTCAACCTGGGCATGTACTCTGACTGGAATTCAAATTGTGACCTCCTGTTTCATAGGTCAACAACACTCAATCACTGAGCCATGCTGGCCGGCTGTGCACGAGTATTTGTTTCTTAATTTCTTTCTTTTTTATTATTATTATTATGGTCATCCTAGTAGATATGAAGTAAGATCTCATGGAAGTTTTGAGGAATTTTATTTATTAAAAAACAGTTCTTGAATAGAATTATTTTATCAGTTTACCAATACATTCAAATCAACTTGTTAACCAAATACGTATTTCACGATGTTGTATATCAAATATGGGAGGAACAAGACATAAAAATAGGGAGACTGAATGGCAATTGTAGTGCAGGCAGTCGATGATAATGTCCTGGACTGGGGAAGTGGCAATGGAAGGGAAAGGAAGAGATGTGGGAAATAAGTATCAGGAGATATTTAGCAGGTAAAGTGAGTGGATTTAAAGAATGACTGATATGGGGGCTAGGAAAATAAGAGTTAGGCTTGGTATTCAAATTTTGGACTTGAATAACAGGTGGGTAGAGGAGCCACTTTCTAAGATATAAGGGGGAAAAGAGCAGGTGTTGAGGTGAAAGTGGATATATATGATAATCTGGACATGTTGAATGTGGGATATGAATGAAGCATACAAATGGTGATGCTTATCCAGCAAGCAGGTAGAGCTATGGGCTTGAAGCTCAGGAGAGAAACCTGGGCTGATCATGCAAAGTTTGCAACTCTCTCCCTCGCACTCCACCCCAATGTTCTTGAGGGCTTTTCAAATATTTCCTTATATTTCTGTTTTGTTTTGTTTTTTAGCCATACAGCAAATTTTAATTGAGCATCTTTCATGCTTGAAGCATTTATAATAAATTTAAAACAAATTAAAAATGAATACAGTATAGTCTTTGTCCTCAGATAATTTACATTCCAGTAAGGACAAGTAAAATTTTAAATATATTAGTAAATACAAAGAAGTGAGGTACCTTGAGACATAAAGAAATGTATCATTCATTCTGACTAAGGAGGTCTTAGAATGAATGATACCCTTAAAAGGACATCAGGATTTCTTTGTTGATCAAATGATTTGATCATTGTAGCTACATAATTTGTAGGGCCCAATGTAACATGGAAATCTGAGGCCCTTTGTTCAAAGTAGGAAAACATTGCCCATATAGCTAATCCTTACCTAAGGATATTTTTACCATTGATTTCCAAAGAGAGTGGAAAGGAGGGAGGAGAAGGGTGTGTGGGGGAGAGGGAGAGGAAGAGGAAGAGGGAGAGGAAGAGGGAGATGGAGGGGGGAGAGAGAGAGAGAGAGAGAGAGAGAGAGAGAGAGAGAGAAGGAGAAAAGGAGAGGGAGAGGGGGAAGGGGGAGAGGGAGAGAGAGAGGGAGAGAGAGAGAGACATCCACGTGAGATTCCCTCCCCTTCCCTTCTCTTCCCTTCCCTTCCCTTCCCTTCCTCTTCCTTTCCTTCCCCTCCCTTCCCTTCCCTTCCCTTCCCTTCCCAGCACTATCAAATCCCTACTATGTGTCAAGGGAGTGAGAGAGGGAGAGGAAGAAGGAGAGGAAGAGGGAGAGGAAGAGAGAGAGGAAGAGAGAGAGGAATAGAGAGAGGGAGAGGGAGAGAGAGAGAGAGAGAGAGAGAGAGAGAGAGAGAGAGAGAGATCGATCCACGTGAGAGAAACATCACACCAGGAATAGAATGTGAGACCCTTCAATCCTCCATCTGTAACCCAACTGCTGTAACCACTGAGCAACCAGCCAGGGCAATATTTTCCATTTAAATCTACATATAAACTTCCATGACTTGGCAAGTTGTGTGTTATTTGCTGTTTAATGTTGGTCTCAGTTAAGAAAAATTAAATCTTAAATTATTACTATGAATTTTACCATTTACCTTGACATTGTGTAAAGCTGATTTAAAATACAAGTATCAGAATATCTAATATGCAGAATCACTGAAATTATACAATTTGAATTTTACAGCTCAGCCCCAAGCAGAGTGCTTAAAACTGGCCAGAGTATGTATACATAACGGAGGGAGAGAGGATACCCCAGGGCCCAGGGATATTCCTGGGCAAGTGCACATCCTTACCAGTCCCCAGGGCCATGCAGCTAGACCTCCTGCACTGTGTGGTGGCCGGAGCTGGGCTGGGAAGTTAAGCCGAGAGGAGAGCTCCTCTTTCCCAAGGACCTACACCCCTTAGGCACTGACACAATAGGGGAAGCCCAAGGATCTTGTGCCTTCGCACTTGAACATGCTCGGTTCCTGGACCAGTGAGGAATGGGTGAGGCACTCCGCTAAGATGCGGATTCTGGCCAGCGGTTCACATGACACCCATGGTGCTGCTATCCTGGGGTGGGACCAGCCTCCTCCATGTTCTTTCCCGAGGTGCTACCTGGCCTTTGTTGACCCCCAACCCTGTGCCATACCCTGCAGGGGATAGAGGGCATGTGTGCTCATAAGGTGGGGCAGGGAGGATGCTGGGCAGGGCCAGTGCACCCAGAATCCTCCTTTGGACGTGTATCAGGCAGCCTGCAAGTTCCCAGCACATTGGTCCCATCAGACTTCATTTACACACACACATACACAAAAGAAATATTTTAAGAATTTCAAGAAAGTGACAGCAACAGCATTAAACCCTAAGCAGGAGGCCCTCTGGGCGTTGGGGCCTGCGTGACTGTACTGGTCGCATGCCCAGGAAACTGGGCCTGGATGCAATCAGAAGGAGGGAACTGGTTCTTGGTTTCGGGGTCTATGCATTCCAGGCCTTAGACTCCACGCTGCCTTTTTCAAAGAAAGGAGAGCAGGATCTCCCTCCCTTTGGAGGGAAGCACACACATGTCCATTTGGGAAAAGTCCAGTTAAAATGAGAAGGTGTTACTCCAAACTGGGAAGGAATGCCTCTTCCTTGGTCATGTGTCCTATCCACTTACCGAGAGGAAAACTTGTGGCAACATATGAGGTCACATGAGAACGCCCCGTGAGAACCGAACCTGCACACTGGAGCAGTCGTGTATTCACAAGTACTCTCTTTCCCTGGATCACTTTTTGTTTTTCCTAGAGGGGAAAAATATAAACAAAATGTGAATGAATTCCGAATAGATTAAGCCTTTTATATGATGCTGATTGGTCTTTGGTGGGGGGGAATACAGGGCAGGGGAAGGAAGGCAAAGGCAGCTTTTTTGGCCTTGGAAAAGGAACTTATAAAACAAGAATTGCTTGTACCATGTGGTGCACTTCACATGGGTCACCTGATATAATGCTACTCTGCAAGACAGCCGTCATTATTCCTGTTTTTTCCATTGAGGACGGTAAGGCTCAGTAAGGTAGTAGTTTGTTCATGTTCAACTCCATCTGACTGGAAAGCTTGTGGCTTTCTTTTGAGACCAGGTTTTTGTCCTCAGGCAGCGGACTAGTCTCTTTTTCAGAGGACTGAATCTGTCCCCAAAGAGGTGGCTTCTCCAACAACTTCTTACCAGCCCAGTCAGACTTGGACACATTTTGCTGAAAGTATGAGAGAAAGAGAGAGGAGAAGGAGGAGGAATTAGAAATAGCTTCCTTTAACCACCAGGAAGTTTTTAACATCCTGTCTTTGGAGGCCTGGGGGAGTGGAGAGCCATTAGTCCTCTATCCTCCCCCGCTCTCTCCCTCCCCAGTTCCCTCATGAATTCTGTAGCCATAATGGTCTACTGAGTCCTGGTATAGGGGTAGGAGAGAAGTAGGTGGAGCATTGTTCTTGCTCAGCCCAGCTACTTTCCTGTCTCTGGTTTTCAGATGGAGACGCTGGACACTCTGGATGCTGAGGTCAAGTTCTTTCATGTCAGGACTGAGTCTCACTGAAACTGAGGGAGATGGACTTGCCACTTCTGAGTCTCTGTCTTCTGAGAGTGTCATCATTAAATATGTGAGAACATCTGCCCCCAGGAAATGCTTCTCCTGTCTTTCTTCCTCTCTCCTTCAGGCACCCTCCCCTCCTAACCTCTCCCCCTCCTTCTTCTCCCCACTCCGCCAACCCCCTCCCTCCCCCTGCCCTCCACTCAGCTCTCTGACTCCATTTCCAGTCCAGGTAGTGTTCTATTGAGTCATTCTTTCTGTTTCCAGATGGCGCACAGGAATAGTGACTCAGAAAAACGGAACAGCCTCTTTTCTCTGAAAAAAATAAAAAATCTCACGGATAGATTTAGTGAGTGGCACCTGGGTGTCTTTCTGTCCTGGGTTTTCCCTCTGACATTCTCGGTATGAATGGTTACCATGCGAGCCAGCAGATGAGTCACTGCTGTTTAACACACCAAGCAGTGGGCGAGGCTCTGTGACATCAGCTGCTGGCGTGTGCGTGTGCTTGGAACCAGACACACGCCCACCTACACCGGTTTGCTTTTGTCATTCAGAGCCAGAAGCCCTGACTAGAGCAGGATCCCAGGTACTGTAACATCAGGTATGGTGTAATGTTTTTCACCGATGCTTTGCAGAGAGAGAAGTATGTGGCCCGATTGGGGGTTTGTCATGTGTCCGTGCTATATGTAACCTCACCATCCTCAGCCGTGTTGTGAAACCTGAGGCCATTTTTGTCTTTCCCATTCACTCTCCCTCTCTACTAACCCAGACCCCTTTGCCAGGGAACAAAGAAATAATGATCAGTGCATCTTAGCCATTTCCTTAATGGGGCCAGACACGGCCCACAGGACTCTGCTGACAGGCCTAGATCAGGCTAATAGACATATGGTCACCTGGGAGCTTTATTAACAATTGGACAGCTGGTCCAAAGGCTGAACTACGGGTCGCTGACTGTTCTGATTGGCCAGCCAATGATCTCATTGCCCAGATAAAACAGAATTTCTCACATCTGTGTCAGGATCTAGAGCCATTTATTAGCTCTGTGATCTTGAGAAAATAATTTTAATTCTGTATCTGTTTTTTTTTCAATGATAAAATGCAGATAATAACAGGACTTCCCTTACATAGTAGTCAATGAAGATTGAAAGAGTTAATACATGTAAGGCACTTGGATCAATGTTTGGCCCATAGTAAAATTCTTTATAAATGTTAATGATTATTAATATCCTGAATAAGCCTCTAGCATGGGAACCCTCTAAGCTGCAAATATAGAAGTATATTTGCCTCCCTGGGAGAAGAAATCATAGTGTTTGGAAGGTTAGCAATATGTACTATGACGTGCAATAATATGACAGCGTCATCCTGATAAGCACCTGATTACTCCTTCAATATGATGCTCTCTACCTGCAGTGATATTTAAAAGGAAGCTTACAGAGGCCCGGCTGGAGTAATATTTACCCTATTTCCAGCCCTTCAGTAGTTCTTCCATAAAGTCTGGCATGTTGTAATTGCTCAATTAAATTGCCATCAAGGCCACAATTTTGAATCTTTATTGTAAAAAGGCTACTTCTGCTTGGCTGTGCAGAGCTGACTGCTCTATGGCACAGTAGAGGTTGATTTCAGGCACCAGTAACTCCTCAATTCCTGTCTGCTATCATGTAAGTGTTCCAAAGACAGAGAGATTTTTTTTAACTATTATATTTCCAGTGTCTAGGACAGTGCCTCACACATGGTTAATGATCAATAAGTATTCACTGAAGGTATAAATAAAAGAAAAACATTGGAGGGGCACAAAGGGGCTGACCAAATCTGTGGTTAATAATATAAAATTTACCATTTTAACTATTTTTAGGTGTGTAGTTCAGAGGCATTAAATAAATTTGCACTGTTGTACAACCATCTCCACAATCCATCTCCAGGAAATTTTCAGCTTCCCAAACTGAAAGTTGTACCCTTTAAGACTTAACTCCCTTTTACCCCTACTACCAACCCTGACAACAACTATTGTTCTTTCTGTCTCTGTGAATCTACTTGGTCACCTCATATAAGTGAAATCATACACTATTTGTTCTTTTGTGTCTGGCTTATTTCACTTAGCACAATATCATCAAGGTTCATCTCTATTGTAGCATGTGTCACAATTTCATCCCTATTGTAGCATGTGTCACAATTTCATCCCTTTTTGTAGCTGAATAATATTCTATTCTCTCTCTCTCTCTCTCTCTCTCTCTCTCTCTCTCTCTCTCTCTCTTTGTGTGTGTGTGTGTGTGTATACACATTGCATGATATTTGTGCAAGAATAGGCCTTCCTTTCCCTGGCTTCATTTCCAGCTGCCTGGGAGCTGGCAAGTCCTAGCTCCCGGCCAGAGCACCACTCCTGTAGCTCCCTCCATCCCTCTTTCCCCTCATAGCAGGTGTCCTGCCCCACCCAGCAGCTCTGTGCCTGCATATGCAAATTAATATGCCATCTTTGTTGGGTTAATTTTCATACCCACTCCTGATTGGATGTGGGCAGAGTGGAGTACAGGCAATTTACATGTTTGTTTATTATTAGGTAAAATATATTCCACATTTTGTTTATTCATTTTTCTTAGATTGATCACCATAGACTGGGAGACTAAATAGTAAATAGTTTTCTCATACTTCTTGACTCTGGGGAGTTAAAGATCAAGATGCCAGCAATGGCTATCTTCTCATCTATCCTCATTTAGTGGAGTGCAGAGAGGGAGCAAACTCTCATATCTTTTCCTGTTAGGACACCAATTTCATTCATGAGGGTGCTAATCTTTTGACCTAATCATCTCCTTTAGCCCCTCCTCCTAATATCATCACATTTGGAGATTCAGATTGCAGATGTAAATTGGATAGGGGGCACAAATATTTTATCTAGAATATCACTCATCTGTCAATAGACATCTAGGCTACTTTCACTTATTGTGAATAATACTGCTATGAGCATTGATATATATATATCTGAGTTCCTGTTTTCAGTTATTTTGAGTATGTATCCAGAAGTGGAATTGCTGCAGCATATGGTAATTTTATATTTGAGGTGTTTTTTTTTTTTTTTTGAGGAACCACCATACTGCTTTCTACCATGACTACACCATTTGACATTCCCTCCAGCAATGCACAGGAGTTCCAATTTCTCCACATTCTCTCTGGCACTTGTTGCTATCCTGATGGGTATGAAATGATATCTCATTGTGGTTTGACTGCATTTCTGTCATGAGTAGTGAGGTTGAGCATCTTTTCATGTCCTTATTGTCCATTCATATACCTTCTTTGCAAAAACATCTATTCAAGTCCTTTACCCATATTTTAATCAGTTTCTATGTTGTTGTGTTGTTGAGTGTGATCATTGTTTTAAATTCTTTATCTAATTTCTTTAAGTTTTTTATCTAAAGACTGTGTTTTTTTAAGGTGCTTCCTGCCAGCATATTCTTGTAGTGCTTTCCTGTTTCTTTTCCTACTTTGTGATTTTTGTTGTTGAAAGTTGGCACTGGGAAAAACAGCCATCTCTTCCAGTCTTTGTAGACTGACTCTGCACTAGGCTCATTTTCACCAATTAAGCTAAGTGTGCTCTGGTCCTTAGGGGCTTCCTGAGTTGAAAACTTAAGGTCTGTTTCTGAGCACGTGTTTTTTTCCTTGGCCTTGTGTGGCTTTTTCAATCTTCTCTACCCACATACAAGACTGGTTTTGAATATTTACTTCACCAGAGCATCTCACCCCAGCTTCTTCTTAGGGCCTTGGTTGGCCTATTGTACATCTTCACCAGTAACCTCTTGTGAAATCACTAGGTTTCTACTGGTTTTAGTCTTTGTAGTTTTTATGAGTAGCTTCTACTCCTTCCCAGCTCTATGTTAGGTGAAGCACAGACAAATAGATGTTCAGGACCCTAGATGGATTAGAATGTAGCAAATAAGGTCCCAGTGGTTTATGGGAGGGAATTGGAAACTAGGATGCTACCTTCTCAAGACCAAGACACTGCAAGGAGGTGGTGGGGAAGGGACAAGAAAAACCACCACAAAATTTCCTACCATTTTGAATGTGGCTTTTTCTTAACTGGGTGTGCTTTTGGTTGCTTGTAGAACTTTAACCTTTTTCTATTGCTCCAATAACGTTATTTTGGCACGCGTGCACGCACGTGTGTGTGTGTGTGTGTGTGTGTGTGTGTATGTGTGTAAGTGTTTAATGTTTCTGTTATGAAGTGAAAGTTTGGAGATTACCAGTCTGCCATTTTTTTGACATCAGTCTTTTATTTAGATTTTATGACTTCTTTTTAAAATAGTTTTTTTGGGGACTATTGATGGAAATTGATACTTTTCAAGTGACCTCTCCACTGAAGTTCCTCTTAGGTACTATCTCTGCTTACTAGATTTTGAAGCCATGAATACAACCAAAAACTCATTAGAAGGCAAAATAAAGAGGCCACAGAGAGCCATATTTGAAGTTGGGAGAAAGCTCTCCTAACCCCTGGTTTGAGGATATTGTTGAGGCATTACTCACACAATTCCAAGAGAGAAGTTTTCCTTTTTACCTTATAAGGTTTAAAATACATAAATATTCTTTGAAGAGTAGATAAGACATTTATCATGCACATTTGCCTCATGAGGAAACTGAAAATTATTATGAGTTTTAACCAAGATTCTTCCCACTCTACTGTGCTGCCCTTCCTGTCCTCCCTAAATATAAAAAATTCAGCTGTAGCTGAAAGCAGGATTTCTGACTCATTTGCAGATGTATCCCATACATGTAGAATGATGCCTACCACATAATAGATGCTTAATAAATATTTGTGGGATGAATGAATACATGGGAGAAACTAGTTTCCCACAGTATATGAAAGAAATATGAGGAATTTATTTTTTAAAAACTTGGCTTTGTGAATTTTAAAATGAAATAGTACATACATACAGAAAAGCACCTGTCCAAGGCATATAGCTTAGTGATTTTCTACATGAACGCATCCATGTAACCAGCTCCCAGATATACATACACTATGCCCCATCTTCTCTCTGAAGGGTAAAACTACCCTGACTTTCTAACTATGTGGATTTATTTTGCCTGATTTTGAACTTTCTATAGATTAAAGAATGTAATATGTACTCTTTTCTGTCTTTTTTTGTTTTTATTGTCAACATTTTGTGAGATTTATTCATGATGTTGAGTGAAGTTATTGTTAAATTTTGACTTTTTTGAAACTTAAAAAACATCTAGCTTGAAATTAATCCATGCCAGTGGAAGCCATAGATTTATAGAATATAAGACTTCGATAACCTTCCTTTTTTTTTAAAGCACATGGTGACATACTCTGTGCGAAGAAGTGATATTCATGAATGATCTTACTTTCCCTCTCAAAAGTTTCCTGAGGGGCGGCTATCATTTTCCACTTTCTTTTTTTTTTAATTAAATCTTTATTATTCAGATTATTACATTTGTTTCTCTTTTTTTTCCCTCCATAGCACCCCTCCACCCAGCTCCCACCCTTCCCTCTGCCCTTACCTCCCTCCCATTGATCTCATCCATAGGTGTATGATTTTTGTCCAGTCTCTCCCTGTACACCCCTCACCCCTTTCCCCCTGAGAATTATCAGTCCACTCCCTTTCTGTGCTCCTGATTCTATTATATTCACCAGTTTATTCTGTTGATCAAATTTTTAATTCACTTAATTTTTAGATTCACTTGTTGATAGATATGTATTTGTTGTTCATAATTTTTTGTCTTTTACCTTTTTCTTCTTCCTCTTCTAAAAGAGTACCTTTCAGCATTTCATATAATACTGGTTTGGAGTTGATGAACTCCTTTAGCTTTTTCTTCTCTGTGAAGCTCTTTATCTGCCCTTCAATTCTGAATGATAGCTTTGCTGGATAGATTATTCTTGGTTGTAGGTTCTTGCTATTCATCACGTTGAATATTTCTTGCCACTCCCGTCTGGCCTGCATCGTTTCTGTTGAGAAATCAGCTGACAGTTGTATGGGTGCTCCCTTGTAGGTAATGAACTGTTTTTCTCTTGCTGCTTTTAATATTCTCTCTTTGTCTTTTGCTCTTGGTATTTTAATGATGATGTGTCTTGGTGTGGTCCTCTTTGGATTCCTTTTCTTTGGGGTTCTGTGTGCTTCCTGGACTTATAAGTCTATTTCTTTTACCAGATGTGGGAAGTTTTCAGTCATTATTTCTTTAAATAGGTTTTCAGTATCTTGCTCTCTCTCTTCTTCTGGCACCCCCACAATTCTGATGTTGGTACGCTTGATGCTGTCCCAGAGGCTCCTTACATTATCTTCACATTTTTGGATTATTTTCTCTTCTTGCTTTTCCAGTTGAATGTTTTCTGCTTCTTTATATTTCAAATTTTTGACTTGATTCTTGTCTTCCTCTAGTCTGCTGTTAGGAGTCTGTATAATATTTTTTATTTCAGTCAGTATCTCTAGTTGGTCCTTTTTCATCTCCTCTTGGGACTTGCTAAATTTATTCGTCATCTCTAGTTGGATCTTTTGCATCTTTAGTTGGTCCATTTGTATCCCCTCTTGGGACTTGATAAATTTATCCATCTTTTCTAGCATATTCTTGAAAAACCTTATAAGCATGGTTTTGAACTCTATATCTAGTCGTTATTTTCCCTCCATTTCTTTTGTTTGTGATCCCTTCCCTTGTCTCGGCATTTTCACTATGCTGGGAGAACTTCTGTGTTGGATTCAGCCTTATGATACCAGACTTGCAAAATCGAAAAAGCCTCTGTTGGGCTTGGGATGGGTGGAGTCTCAAGGCTTAAGGGACTGCCTTGCCTTCCAGTCAGCCCCGCCCTCCACGGCCCCTGAGTCTCACGTGACTGGGTTATCACTGGAGCGGTCCTTGTGCACGTGCGCCTGCAGTGCCTCTAGACCGCTGCCTTTCCGCCTCCCTTGCGCATCAGGACCACACGAGTCTAGGTTCCCAGGGTTTCGCCCAAAACAGGGGCTTAGTGGAGTCAGAAGTGGCACAGTTGGGAGAGTCTGTCTCCAGCCCACTCTCGAAAGCCAGCGGCACAATCAGCAATCTGTCCTCTGCGCAGTGCCGTGCGCGCCATCAGACCTCTGATCTTTTGCGGCTCCCCTAAATTTCCATGCACCTCTCCCTTTTCACAGACCAAACTCCCCCCGTATGAGTTTCGGCTGGATCTGGGGTTTAGTGTCGTAAGATAAGGGGTTCAATGCTATTGGGAGTCTCTGTTTCCCTCCTGCCAGCCAGGTACTCTGGCACCTGTACTCTCAGCACGCGCGTCTCCGTACCTCAGCTTTTTGCAGCTCCTCTGGTTTTCTGTGAGCCCCTCTCTTTCCTTCTAGCTGTAGAACTTCCACTCATCCAGCTTTCCTGTGGTTCTGGATGATGTCCATTCTGTCTGTCTTTTAGTTGTAGTTTTGAAATTGTTGTGCGAGGCAGCAGTGTAGGTGTTTACCTATGCTGCCATCTTGGATTCTCCTCTCCACACTTTCTTGATAGAAAAACTCAACTATAGAGAAGTTAACTAGCTGGCTAGTAAACACCAGGCTTGTAAGTAATGAAATTCTCAGTTGAAACCAGGCCTCACAGTCAACCACACCTATGGTTCTGTTAACCGCTATTCTTGTTTGCCATTCCCACACAGGACTTCTTTAAGAAACTGTTTTCAATGAATACACATTTAGGTAAAAGTAGTGGGGAAAGTGAGACTGTACTCATTTGGAGACAGCTCTGTGATAGCATCCGCACTATCACAGGCCAGTTTCCTGGAGCCTCTTTGCTGACCCTTGTGGTCCTTTGCCCTCTGATCACCTGGCCAGTGGATCATAGATTTGGGCTGCAGGATCAAGTCAGGAAGGACTGTTTCCTTGAGGTCCTTTTCTTTAGGCCCCAACGGTTATGGATCACAGATCAGCGAGAGGTCATTCCCACTCCCACTGTTCTCAATTTCTGGATGGGAGGTGGTGCCCTCTGTTGAATCAGTCCCAGCTGAGAACTGGATTCCTCTGTCAGGTGGTGAGCATGTGCAGAATGTTTCCTAGGGGCAAACTCCCAGCCAGGGCTCACCGTGTTGACTTCCAGCTGTTTTAATACACCATTCAGAATGATGCAAGATTGTCTCTTGGGCCCTCTTGTACCTTTTCCATTTTTGTAGGCCTCACACACTGCAGGCTCAGTTGACTCTTATAGCCCCCAGTGAGCAAGGACGGGCGTCCATTTGGCACCAGCAAAGGCTGTCCTCACATGGTATGGTCTTACCAATGGCTTGTTCTTTGTGAGACAGGACACACCCCAATTTTCCATTCTCCTTTAACCTTCAACTTTTTGTTTAAAAAAAAAAAGATTTTGCTCGGCCTGTTTGGCTTGACCTATGAATGCTGACCTATGAACCAGGAGTTCATGGTTCGATTCCCGATCAGTGCACATACCCAGTTTGCGGGCTCAAATCCCAATGTGGGGCGTACAGGAGGCAGCTGATCAATGATTCTCTCTCATCATTGATGTTTCTCTCTCTCTCTCTCTCTCTCTCTCTCTCTCTCTCTCTCTCTCCCTCCTGCTCTAAAATTGATAAAAAATATATATTTTAAAAAGACTTTATTTGCTAAACTTACAGACTCAGCCAGCATTTAACTATTAGAGTAGATCTTTCACTCTCCCAACTCTCTGTTTCTTAGTCCCTTCCCCTCATTCCCTTATTTGGGGTGAGTTACCCTGGTGTCATCAGCCTCCTTTGTCAGTGTAAAACTTCCTTTTTCTCTCTTTTGCTTTTAAAGATATATACAGTCTGTACTTTTATGACTGTGGCCTTTGCTTATCTCTTCAGCTGATCAGCTGATCTAGCTCTCTTTAAAAGGCACCTTTCTCCTTCTCTCCCTTTTCTGTTCCATTTCCTCTTGTCTGGCAGAATGATTTTAGAGGGTGGTAAGTACAATTCCTACTATCTGAAACCTCTCTGAAGTGTCTGGAAGAGCTGAGCTTATTTTGCACCATGCTTAGCCCATGGAGCCTCACCACGCCTTTGTGAGAGAGTTGCTACCCTTGCCATTTAATAGAGATAAAGAAATGTGCTAAAACACATAGAGCTGGGAGTCAAACTTGGGTTAGTCAAGCCAAAATGTTCATTTCACTCCATTGCCTCCAAGCTTTTTCACTGTTGGTAATTATAAAAGAATGCTGCCCAGAAGAGAAGGATCTCATCCTATAATATGTGTGAGGAGCCTCCTAAAATGGAGGGCCCTCAGGGCCGTATTTCTCTGTTCAGTCAGCTATCCAAGCCCAGCTCATCTCTCACCTCTTCCTCAGGCCTTTTCTGGGAAAAGCCCTCTTGTGCCTTTGAGTAACCAGGAGACCTGTTTGATCATGTATTTGCATCTTCTTATTCATACTTTCATTTCATTCTTTATGCTTTGGCACATCCCACCTCCTGTCATTAGCCTCTTAAGGAAGTCAATCACAGAATATTGGTCTTTCTTTGTCTGACTTATTTCACTTAGCGTAAGGACCTCAAGTATCATCCAAGTTGTTGCAAATGGTAGTTATTTCCTTCTTTCCCATGGCAGTTTCATTTTCCACATTTTCAGTAATTTACAGTCAACCTCAGTCTGAAAATACCAAGTGAAAAACTCCAAAAAAAAAATTGTTTTAAATTGTATGCCATTTTGAGTAGGGAGATGAAATCTCATGTTACCTCTGTTCAGATACCTCTACCTTTGTTCTTCTTTCTCAAGATTGTTTGGGCAATCTGGGGTCTTTTGTGATTTCATACAAATTTTATAAACTTTTTCCATTTCTGAGAAAAATGTCATTAGAATTTTGATAGAGATTGCATTGAATCTGTAGAATGCTTTTGAAAGTGTAGACATTTTAACATTATTCTTTTAATCCATGAGCCTGCATCTTTTCATTTACTTATGGTTTCTTCAATTTCCTTAATCAATGTTTTATAGCTTTTAGTATATAGATCTTTCATATCCTTGGTTAAATTTATTCGTAGCTATTTTATTTTCCTTGATGCAATTGTAAATGGGATTATTTTCATAATTTCTCTTCCCTAAATTATTAGTATATAGAAATACAACTTGTTTTTCTATATTGATTGATTTGTATCTTTCAGCTTTCCTAAGGTTATTAGTTCCTACCTTTTTTTTCCATGTAGTTTTATGGTTTTATACACCTGCAAAGACTGAATTTTACTTCTTCCTTTCCAATTTGGATGCTTTTTATTTATTTTTTCTTTCCTAGTTTCTCTAGCTAGGACTTGCAATACCATTCTATATAATAAAAGCATAATATGTAAATTGAACCAAAAGGTGGAATGACCAATTGGTAGGGGGCGGGGCCAGCAAGCAGGCAGCACCAGTCCAACCAAGGCATGTGCCAGTGGAAAGAGGGAAGAAATGGAGATGGGGAGGGGGACAGTGACCAGTGGCAGCAGAGGGCAAGGGGGGTAGGAGAGCTGGCACCGTCGCCTGATCAGCCTGTCTGTCACCTCCTGGAGAGGGAGGCTGGGCAGCAATGGGGGGGTGCTGGGAGCAGTGCTGTCCCCTGATTGGCTGGCCTGGTCACCTCCTGCAGGAGGAGGCCAAACTGTGGCTTAGGCCCATTCCCCACAGAGTGGACTCCTGGACTGTGAGAGGGCTCAGGCTAGGCTGAGACTCCCCCAGTGCACAAATTTTCATACATGGGACCTCTAGTCTATATATATAAAAGCATAAGCAACCTTCCAAGGGGTATGACACACACTGACCAACAGGGGACAGATGCTCAACACAGGAGCTGATGAGTCACAGTGACTTGGCACTTGTGCTTCTCAGGTGACACACCCCGAAACCAGAGAGGAGGTAGCCCAATTCCTGCTTTTTCTGCATTACTTGAGATTATATGATTTTATATATTTTTTATTGATTTTTTTTTTTACAGAGATGAAGGGAGAAGGAGAGGGATAGAGAGTTAGAAACATCTATGAGAGAGAAACATCGATCAGCTGCCTCTTGCAACCCCCCCCCCCCCCACTGGGGATGTGCCTGCAAACAAGGTACATGCCCTTGACTGGAATCAAACCCGGGACCTTTCAGTCTGCAGTCCGACGCTCTATCCACTGAGCCAAACCTGTTTCTTTGAAATTATATGATTTTAATCCTTCATTTTGTTATTGGGGTATAACACATTTTTAATTAGCAAATGTTGAACCATCCTTGCATCCCTGAAATAAATCTCACTTGATCATGGTGGATGATCCTTTTATTTTATTGTTGATTTCAGTTTACTAATATTTGTTGAGGATTTTTGAAGCTTTGTTTAGTGGTGATATTGGCCAGTGGTTTTCTTTTCTTGTTATGTTCTTACCTAGTTTGTTATTAGGGCAATGGTGACCTTGTAAATCAATTTGAGAGTCTTTCTTCAATTTTTTGAAAGAGTTGGAGAAGGTTTGTTGTTAATTTTTCTATAAATGAATTAACATTTGATGCTGTCTTGTCCAGGACTTTTGTTCGTTGGGAGGGTTTTGTTACTGATTTAATCGTCTTCTTTGTTATTGGTCTGTTCGGCTTTTCTGTTTCGTTATGAGTCAGTCTTGTTAGGTTATGTTTTTAGGAATTGATCCATTTCTTTTGGATTATCCAGAATTTTTTTTGTGTGTGTGTATACTTGTTTTTAGTATCTTACGATACTCTGTATTTTTATTGTATCAGATGTAATGTCTCCTCTTTCATTTCTGATTTTGCATCATCAGTTCTCTTTTTTCTGATCAGCCTAGCTAATGGTGTGTCAACTTTATCTTTTCAAAAACCTCTTTATTTCCATTCATCTTTCATTGTTTTTCTGGTCTCTACTTCATTTATTTTTGGTCAGATTTTTTTTTTATTATCTTCCTTCTGCTAACTTTGCACATAGTTTATTCTTTTTTCTTATTTCTTAAGGTGTAAAGTTAAGTTGTTTCTTTGAGATCTATTTTCTTACTATGTGCATTTATCTATGGTAAACTGCTCTCTCAGAGCTGCTCTTGCAGTATCCCATAGATGTTTTTTTGTGTTGTTTTTTTACCCCATAGGTTTTGATATGTTAGTACCTCCAATTTTATTATGTTTCAAGATATTTCTTTATTTCCCTTTTAATGTTTTCTGCAATTCATTAGATTTTCATGAGGATTTTATTTATTTTGCACATATTTATGTATTTTCCAGACTTCCTCTTGCTACTGATTTCTATTTTCATATCAGTCTTCTTAAATTTGCTAGGATTTGTTTTGTGACTGGTCCTATAATTTTAAAGTTCACTGTGCACTTGAGAAGACTGTGTATTCTGCTGCTGTTGAACCTATGTCCTATATGACATAGGTTTCTTTAATCTAACATTTGGTTCAAGTCTAATGCTTCCTTGTTGATTTCCTGTCTAAAATGACTTATCCATTGTTGAAAATGGGGTATTGAAGGATCCTACTCTTCTTGTATTGTTATCTGTTACTCCTTTCAACTATATTAATATTTGCTTAATATATTTAATATTGAGTGATGTTTGGTGCATATATATTTATGATTGTTTTATCTTCTCAATAAACTGGGTTTTTAATTATTACATAATGTTTCTCTTTTTCTCTTTTAAGCTATCCTTGTTCTCTTTTGGTTTCACTTTCATGGAATATTTTTTACCCCATTCTATTATTTGAGTCTATGTGTCTCCTTAAACCTTAAGTGAATCTCTTCAAGACAGCATATAGCCCTAGCTAGTTTGGCTCAATGGATAAAGCATCAGCTTGAAGAACAAAGGGTCCTGGATTTTATTCAGGTCAAGGGCATGTACCTAGGTTGCAGGCTCCTCCCCAGCCCAGGGCCGTAGTCCAGATTTGTAAAGGAGGCAACTCATCAATGTTTTTCTCTGTCTTTCCTCTCTCCTCCACTCTCCCTAAAAATAAATGGAAAATATCCTCAGGAGAGGATTAACAAAAAACAAACAAAAGACAGCATATAGTTTGGTCTTTTTTTTTTTTAATCCAATGAGCTACTTACTGGAATTTCAATTCATTAATATTTAGAATAATTACTAATAAGTAATAATTTACTAATGACATCTTACCGTTTTCTGGATGTTTTAAAGTTTTGTTTTTCTTCCTTTTTTATTGCCTTCCTTTTTAAATTTAGTGTTTTCCATAGTGAAATACTTTGGTTCTCTTCTCTTTATCTTGTATATCTATTGTGAATTTTGGCTTTGTAGTTACCATGAGATGTTACATAAAACATATATATATATATGTATACATATGATTTGTATGTATGCATGTTACAGTCTATGCTGAGAACTATTTAACTTTAATTGTGTACAAAAACTTTATACTTCTATATTTCTGAGGTCATTTTTAATTGTGTTCATTAACATAAAAAAGCAAAAGCTATTTTATGCTTTTGTGCTGTAGGTTTTAGTCTAGAGTGAAGTAGTTAGCACATCATTATCTATAATAATAAAAGCATAGTATGCTAATTAGACCAGATGGCTGAACAATGGGATGACTGTATGGACAACCTTCCAGAAGAAGCCGGGCTTCGAGGGCCAGAGGCAGCTGCCATTTTCATGCATCGGGCCTCTAGTATTACAATATTGGTGTATTCTGAATCTGACTATATGCTTACCTCTACCAATGTATTTTTATATGTTTCATGTCACCAATTAGTGACATGTTTCAACTTTAAGAACTAATTTCAGCATTTATTTTTTTATTTTTTAAATATTTTATTGATTTTTTACAGAGAGGAAGGGAGAGGGATTGAGAGTTAGAAACATCAATGACAGAGAGATATCAATCAGCTGCCTCCTGCACGTCCCCACTGTGGATGTGCCCGCAACCCAGGTACATGCCCTTGACCAGAATGGAACCTGGGACCCTGCAGTCCGTAGGCTGATGCTCTGTCCACTGAGCCAAACTGGTTTTGGCAGCATTTATTTTTTAAAAATATGTTATTATTGATTTCAGAGAGAGAAAGGGAGAGAGAGAGAGAGAGAGAGAGAGAGATACAACATTTGTGAGAGAGAATTATCAATTGGCTGCCTCTTGCACACCTCGAGCCAGTCCATAATCCAGACATGTCCCTGTCTGGGAATCAAACTGGTGACATCTCGGTGCATGGTCCAACACTCAATCATTGAGCCACACTGGCTGGGCATTCAACATTTTTTTAAAGTTGGTTTAGTGGAGGTAAACTTTGTTAGTTTTTGTTTAATAGAGAAAGTATTTTAGTTTCAGTTCTGAAAACAACTTTGCTGGATAACGTATTCTTGGTTGACAATTTCTTTCCTTTAGCACTTTGAATATATTATCACATTCTCTCCTGACCTGTAAAGCACTGCTGAGAAATTTACCAAATGCCTTATTGTGGTTCCTTTGTATAAAGAATTATTTTTCTCTTGCTTTTTTCTTTTCAAACTCTGTCTTTGGTTTCAGACATTTTTATTATTATGTCTTGGAAAAGAACGTGTTGAATTAAAATTATAAAGTAACCTATTAGATTCATGAACTTGGATCCATCTTTGCCTTTTAAAATCCATTCTCAACATAGTTATTCTTTAAAACACAAATCAGCTCATGTTTCTCCTTTTTCAGAAAACACTTTAGGATCCTCATCATGTTACTTAGAGTAAAGGCCAAAGGACTTAAAATACTCTATAATGGAGCTCTCAACCATCTGACCACTTTTCATCTGCTCCACCCTCAACTTTTCAGTGTTTGTGGCCCATTTTAGTGCCTTTCACTTGCAGTTCTCTCTCTGCTTAATATATTCTTTCTCAAATATCCATACATGGCTTGTATCATCTCTTATATGTTTTCAAATGTTAGCTTATCAGTAGGACTTCCTTGACCAACCTATATTTTGAAAATCTTCCATCCTTCCCAACAGCCAGCACTTCTTTCCTCCTTAATTTGACTTACTTTCCCTCAAGGCATTTATCTTCATTTTTACTTTGTCTATCTCTCCCAACAAGAACATAAGCCCCAAGAGGATAGGGACTTACTGGATTAGTTTATTGCTAAATGCCTAACACCTGGAAATGTCCCTGACACCATTTTTCAAGTGGTCGCTTAAACATATTTGGGAGTCAATGACTGAAGAAATGATTAAATAAAACCTGAGTGCAAAAAAATGTGATCTCTGAGGTCTCACTCAAGTTTGCTTATCCATGAGTTTGTACTAATAACTTGAAAATGCATACAAAACCACTATGGTAAGAAAGAACACCCTCAGCTAACTTAATTAACATAATTATAATAGTGTTTTAGAAATTCTTTCTATATGATTTAAATGACCTCATTTATTCCTACAAGAACCCTGTGAGATCAGTATTATTCTTTTTACTAGAGACCTGGTGCACGAAATTCATTCATGGGGGCAAGGTGTGTGTCCCTCAGCCAAGCTTGCACTCTCTCACAATTCAGGACTGCTGGCTCCTAACTGCTCGCCTGCCTGCCTGCCTGATTGCCCCTAACTGCTTCTGCCTGTCAGCCTGATCACCCCCTAACCACTCCCCTGGCAGCCTGATTGATGCCTAACTGCTCCCCCACTGGCCTGGTCACCCTAACTGCCCTCCCTTGCCAGCCTGGATGCCCCCAACTGCCCCCCTCTGCAGACCTGGTCACCCCTAACTGTACTCCCCTGCAGACCTGATCACCCCCAACTGCCTTCCCCTGCTGGCCTGGTCACCCCCAACTGTCCTCCTCGGCAGGCCTGGTCCCTCCCAAGTGCCTCCTCTGTTGGTCTGATCACCCACAACTTCCCTCCCCTGCTGGCCATCTTGTGGCTGCCATCTTGTATTTACATGCAGGTGGCCATCTTGTGTCCATATGGGGACGGCCATCTTTGACCACAGGTGTATGTCCTTCTTGTGTGTTGGAGTGATGGTCAATTTGAATATCACCTCTTTATTATATAGGATTCTCTCAATGCAGAGATTGAGGGAAAGAAAGGATTAGCATCTAGCCTAAGGTTACAGAGCTAGTAACTGGCAGAGCCAGGACTTGAACTCAGGCTATAGTTATTCATTATATATCTTCTCCTATGGAATACATAATACTCTCCTTAAAATATTTTATTTCAGTGCACATATTTGAAATATGAATATTATAAACATTTATTTTATGAACTATATTAATAGGTGACATCTACACTAATAAAAGAGAAACGTGCACATTGATCATACCTCTGCTATGCCCAAAAGCCCACGCACACCAGCCAACCAGGAGCAAGTATGCAAATTAACCCAACCAAGATGGCTGCAGCCATGGAGTGAGCAGGAGGCTTGGGTTTCCCCAGCAATGAAGGAAGCAAATCTTCCTGCCCACTCTGGCTGGCCCTGGCCTCCACTCAAGGCTACAAAGTTTCAATTATAGAAAATTATAAATCCCAACAAAATAGCAGTAGCCACAGAGCTGGAGAGAGCAGGAAGCTTGGGTTGCCCCTGGCGATGGAGGAAGCCAAGCTTCCTGGCTGGCCCTGGCCTCCTCTCAAGGCTACAAAGTTTCAATCATAGAAGATAAATCCCAGATACCAGGGGCTCCCCTTGGATTGCCAGGGGGGCATGGCTGGCCTATAAACCATCACAGGCCTCTCGCCCAGTCCACCCCATGCCCCAAAGAAACCCACACCCTGATCTGGGACATTCTTTAGGGAAAACCAGTTGGCCTCCACCCATGTACCAGCCCTCTATCTTATCTAATAAAAGAGTCATATGCAAATTGATCATCAATCCAACATACAAGATGGCTAACCCCATGTGGACACAAGATGGCCACCATAAGATGGTCTGCAAGGGAGGACAGTTGTGGGCAATCAGGCCAGCAGAAGGTGACAGTTAGGGGTGACCAGGCTGGCAGAGGAGGCAAGTTGGGGACAACCAGGCCTGCAGGGAAGGGCAGTTGAGGGGGACCCAAGCCTGCAGGGGATAGCAGTTGGGGAGAACCAGGCCTTCAGGGGAGGGCAGTTAGGGGCAAACAGGCTGGCAGGGGAGCAGTTAGGCATCAATAAGGCAAGCAGGGGAGTGGTTAGAGGTGATCAGGCTGGCAGGCAGAATCGGTTAGGGGCAATCAGAAGGCAAGCAGGTGAACAGTTGGGAGCCCGCAGTCCTGGATTGTGAGAGGGGTGTCTGACTGCCTGTTTAGGCCTTATCTTACCAGAATCGGGCCTAAACAGTCAGTCAGACATCCCTTGAGGGGTCCCGGATTAGAGAGGGTGCAGGCTGGGCTGAGGGCCACACACTCAGCTCATGCACAAATTTCGTGTAGGCTTTTAGTCCTATCTAATAAAATAGTAATATGCAAATTGACTATCACTCCAACACACAAGACAGCTGCCCCCCTGTGGACACAAGATGGTTGCCACAAAATGGCCAGCAGTGGAGAGTAGTGGGAGGTACCAGGCCTGCAAAGGAGGGCAGTTGGGGGCGATCAAGCCTGCAGGGGATGGCAATTAGGGGTAACCAGGCTGGCAGAGAAGGATAGTTAGGGACAACCAGGCCTTCACTTGAGGACAGTTAGGGGCAATCAGGCTGGCAGGGGAGCAGATAGGCATCAATTAGGCTGGCAGGGGAGTGGTTAGAGGGTGATCAGGTTGGCAGGAAGAAGTGGTTAGGGGCAATCAGGAAGGCAGGCAGGCAGGCAGGCAAGCAGTTTGGGAGTCAGCAGTCCTGGATTGTGAGAGTGATGTCTGACTGCCTGTTTAGGCCTGATTCCTTTTGTCACAAATTGGAGAGGGTGCAGGCTGCTGGGCTGAGGGACACACTCCCGTGCATAAATTTGTGCACCAGGCCTCTAGTAAGTAATAAAAATTGAACTATTGTCATTTTCTCAATGATTTATTTTTCTTCTGCTTTTACCTCAATTTATTGGAGCTTTTCACTAGTCTTTGTGGATTTTGTCTGTTATAAACTCTGACATCATTCCAATTACTGGAATTTTCACACAATCACCAGGGGGATTATAAACTTATCTGAAAATCATCCTGAGGCTTTCTGACATTACAGAACAGGGGATTATTCCCTTTTCTGCCACTTTCTTCTCTTTAGCCTTGAGGTCCTTGTGATACTTCATGATTAAGAGTTTTGCCGTTCCATGAACCTATCTTGTCAAGTGAGGGAATCAGGGGTCCTGTCCATAGGGAGAGGGGCAGGGGATGCAGGAGCCAGGTAGACAAGCACTAAGGTATGGTCAGTGGCTTGAAGCATGGAGAGATGAAAACCTTTGTAAGGATAACAGTTTAGGTCTGGCTGGTGTGGTTCAGTGGTTGAATGTCGACTTATGAACCAGGAGGTCACAGTTCAATTCCTGGTCAGTCCGAATTGCCCAGGTTGCAAGATAGATCCCCAGTAGGGGGTGTGCAGGAGGCAGCAGATCAATGATTCTCTCTCATCATTGATGTTTCTATTTCCCTTTCCCTCTTCCTTCCTCTCTAAAATCAATTAACAGCAACAACAGAAAAAGAGTAATAGATTATTCTAGTTTGTGCTTAAAGCTTTGCATTCTCATTAATCTTTAGCACATCCCTGAGAGGAATGCACTGTTTTACAAATGAGGTTTAATGGCACATAACTAGTGAATTGCAGGCCGAATCAAGAGTTGGGTATTTTCTGCTGCACCATTACTTTTAAGTCATCATGTTCCTTAGAGCTAAATCAAGAGCTGCCCGTGAGAGAAGGATTGAGGACATCCAGGTTTCAAGAAACAACACCCACAGTTCTATTCACATGACTATTCTGTGCATGGAATAAAAGCAGTGGTCAGTGAATATGCCTATACATCTTTAATTCCATGAATTTAAATGATCTGAATTCATTCTTGCGGGGTTAGAGAAGAAGTGGAGTGATTTTACTATTTTACTCAACACCTAAGGAGAAATCTCATTTCAGTTTGAATTAAGAACTGATTAGAGAATAAAATGTCACACTGAGTAGAGAAATTCCTTTTGAAGCAGCACAAAAGGAAGTCCCCCCAAAAAGCATATTCGTCAAGTGCATATGCAAGGAAAAGAGTGGCTCCTTTCAAGAATGAACACTGGCTAGACAAGCAAAGGGATTTGTGAGAAACTGCCTGGTAAGAGAGGGAAATGTGGGCAGGTGGCCTCAACTATATGGGAACAAAAGTATCTTTGATCCTTGAAACTGAAGAGTCCTGGTAAAATTGAAATGATCTATAATTGCAGCTAATTGTCATCTCTGCATCTTTTATGAAAGTTTTCTCACCACTCCAACAACTGGAGAGTGTGTTTTTCAGGGGAGGGGAGCATTGAGAAAAGGTCCCAACCTCTTACTAGTGAGCCATGTGACTGAAGTTAATGATCACTTGTCTTTATGCAGTAAGCACTCTCCCCTCACATTGATGCACTCTCCCAGCCTTCCATTTATCCTGGATATTCACCTCCAGGTGGCCTTTAAACCAACAAAATCAAAGTCTTTTCTCCCTGAATCAGGTTCTCACACTCGATCAAGTACAACACAGTTGAGTGAGAGAGGAATCAGAGCTAAGCTAGAATTTCCCAAAGCAGAAGGATTTTTATAAATTGACATCAGTTATCATGAGACTGAAGAAAGGAGCAGTGGTACTGTGTGACGGGGCAGCTGTGTGCCTGCCTGCCTGCCTGCAAACGTTCACTCTTGGCAAGTATTTCCAGAGGAGGCAAGGGGCCAATAGAACTTCATGAATGATGGTTCATCTGTCATTTCCAGCTGCCTCCCCCATTTAAGTCCATCTGCAGGCTCACAGCAGCAGGCCTGCCTGCACCTTCATTTACAGGACACTGGCATCACCTGCCTCAGCCAGTGGGATCTGCATTGGGCCTGACAGAAAAAACTTTGAGCTCCCTTCGCCCTGGGCATGGCAGACTAGCAAATGAGGAGTGGAAGGTTCCCAAGGCTCAGTCAGAGGAGGGATGTGAAATGAGGGTTGATAATGTCCCTAAAGGGCTGAAATTTTTTAAAAAAGAAGAAAAAGATCATTGGATCACTGCTTTTAAATGATATTGCTGCTGCTTTTATTATGCTAGTTTTGAGTAGCATGCTGGAAGAATCACACAGTCAAACTCAAAGGTGGGCTCAGGAATGATCATTTAAATCAAACTCGGCCCAGGCTGAACAGAGAGGGAAATATGGGGAAGGGAATTTCCTTACTTATTGCCTGATGAAAATGATTTCTCTGCCAATTTGGGAAGGGATGAGATAGAGGTCGGGCGGTCTGGGAGGAGGGATGCAGGCTGGGAATGACTAAAAGGATGTAACTATAACTAGTTACTGTGTTGGATGTCTTGTGTTTCTAGGATGTGCTTCAGCGGGAGTGCACTGGTGCTGCGTGAGAGGTGAGTCACAGGACAAAGAAGAGGCAGAGATGCGGATACCCGAGCCTCCAGCTCCCTGAAGCCACATGGGATGAAGACCCGCATGTCTATGTGGTGCTGCCCAGCCCATCTCTCCCCTTTTTCTTGTCCAACAAAACCTGCCTTTTGGATGGGCAGGAAGAGGAATCTTCCTTGAGAAGAGTGGACATAGAGAGGAAAATGTGAATTTAGAAATCAGGGTGGTCTTAGACCAGAGAAATGTGAACTCAACTCCAGTGTACCTGCTGTTGCTGGTGGTCCTTACAAACTGCACATAGGAAGGGGTGGTCAATCTAATGAAGGTCAGCAGATGCTATTACTCTATTTCTGACTTACACTGGCTACTCAAGTAAGGTGAATACACTAACAAGTAAACTGGAAAAAAAGGCTAATATCTAACCTATTTAACCAGAGAAATACTTTGGCCTTAATTATGTGAATATTAGTCTAGATATAGTTTAACATTAAGAATGACTATCTAAAATTATCTTTAAAAATACGAATTCTTTTCTTTCCCTTTGGCCTTGCCGAGATGGCAATAACTTAGGCAGTAAACAGAAACTTTAACAAGACAATAGTACTTAGAGTGCATTAAATAAATATAAATTTTATTAAAAACACTCACATAGCGTTATCAGGAATGATATAATAATAAACGCTTTCAAATAACTTGCATTCATAACATTACAATACTTACAGTATTTACAACCATCCTCAGATTTTTATAGACACCCAAACATCTCATGAAAATGAAATGAAACTAAGTTTTTAAAAAAGCATAGAAAAAAATGCACACAGAGTTCATTATCTTAGTGTCCAACTGCAAAAGGTTCCTATACAAGTTGACCACTAGCTTGAGAAGTGAACTGTACACCACTGTGCGTCAATCAAGGTGAAAAATTCATTCAAGTAAAGTTGACACCACTCAGAAGCATTTTCAAGTATGGCTATATAGTCAACCTGATATTCCTATATAAGCAAACTGGAGATTTGCTTGCCATTCGTTCTGAGGCAGGTTTTATATTTACAATTATAGATCTGATATTTACAATATGCCATTCAATTTTCTCTTCTTCTCCCTACCTAACCTCTCCTGAACCCCCCAAACTATATTTCCTGCTCTTGCTGGCTAGCAGTTTGACAAGTGACAGTGGATGATATAGAAACCAAAGATTCATAAAGAGATGGATGACTCAAGACCAACAAATATCCATGTAGTAACCAAATATTTGGCATTAGATATATGCTATATGTAAAATATGAAAATCATGTGGCTTGACATTTGCAAAGTAAATGTTTTTGAAATATTTGTAAATTGATCACAGTCAAAAAGGAAGTTTTTTAAAGACAAAAACCATATTATAAAGAAAGATTTGACCAATAAACCTCAAAGGTTTCCTTAAGAATTTAAAATTTTAGTAAGCAAAAAAGTACTTAGACCAAAATGTAATTATACAGTCGATTGCACACCATACCCCTAAATGTTCTGCCTGCGTGAGGACATCCTTATGGATCTGTACCTATACTGATTACAGGATCAAAACATCTTTATTTAGAGAGTTGAAAGACTCTAGCCAGCAGCCACTTGCCAAACTCCTGCCTTATAATTTTCCCTTTATCAACTCAGTGCATTCTATTTCCATGTAATTTTTTTCCTGCTCAAAACAGTCAAAATATTCCCCAAACTTTTAAAATGCTTTTCTTTACAATAAAAGGGGTCAACAGATATACAAAATTAGTTTTAGTTACATGAGGACATATACAAGCAAAATAGGAGGGATTCAAAGTAAAAGGTTTAAATCCCTGAAAAGAGTATGTTTATTAACCTACAATTTTACATAAACACAGGTGACATGTTGGCATAAGGAGAACATGAGCTGAAATATCCCTGATTTTTAGAACAAAAAAGTTGACGTTCAAGTTATACTTGCTAAGAAATCAAGTATTGAACAATAAGGTATGTGTTTTAATTATAAAAAAGAAAGACTTGGAAAAAAATGATGTTACATGATGCTATAAGCTTTCACTCTCAGTTCAATATCCTATTGCCAAACTAGTGTTGAGGTATATGACAGTAGGAACACCACTCAACCCTTTACTGAATTCTTAGCTCACATTATGATGTATTTGTAGCAGGCTGAGTAGCACCATCATGATGTGAATTCTGCTTCAAATCCATATATATATATATATATATATATATATATATATGTATATATATACACACACATATATATGTTTATATACATATACATGTATGTATATATTTAATTTTTACAGTACTAAAATACTAAAGCATTGCGTTAAAAAAGTTTTGTTTACAATTAATTTACTTATTATACATCTCTTTCACTTCTTTATACAAATTAATGATTTAAAACCACCACAGCAAGCCAGCTGCCTGTTTCTTTTCTTTTCCTTTAATTAACAGATTCACATGGAACTAACCCTGTTTATTCATCTTATGCAGGCATCAGTCTGCTCGGTCGGTCTTCCTGGTAAAGAGGACACTTAAGCCAAGAAGTGACAACATCACAACGCACAATTATCAACACAAAGGCAGACTGACGTTCAATTGCTGAAGAGCATACAGAACCATAAAATCACTTTGCGTAAGTGAACGTCATGGTTGAGTCTCTGGTATGAAGTCAATCATTACTGAAGTTGATAAAAAATTCTGAAAAGTACATATTTAACCAATGAACTTGTCATACAATTTTGTATAAAACTGTTACAGTATTGCATGAGAGATGAGCACCAGAAAACATGTATTATGGACTAACGTATTCTCTTGAATCCAGTAAGCCCCCTTTTGGATTTAACCGGCTGTATGAAAAATGGACACATTGCTCATCAGCAGATGCATGGCTAAAAGCAAAAATATTTTAAAAGCTTTCTTAAAAAAATCAACTTTGCATTCTAAAATGAAAGTAAACTTTTTTTTAAAACGTCTCGGTACCTTAGCATTGTTCAAGTTGTCAAAGCTTAGGTAGGCAAAGTGCTTCTAAGACACCATTTAAAATATTTATACATATACATGTGTGTGCACATATACATGTGTGTGTGTGTGTGTGTATATATATATATATATATATATATATGTACATATATACGTTTATTGTCCTACAAGGACTTCACTGGATGAGCAAAATCCAGAGGCCTTTAAAATGTACACTTTTTAAAAACAGCTTGTGTAAGAATAGGTAATTGTAATAAAAACTTGAATGAAAAGGTACCCCTATTATTCGAGGGCACTGGAGTTCACTGATAGATCTCGGTGATATAAAGGCATTAAATTTTCAACTTTAAAGACACCATTTTCTTAGCACCATTTCTTAGAACATCCACACAAATTCAGTGTTTTGCTGTCTATTCATTTATGCTTCCTGTAGCTATTTGATAAATAAAAGTTATTATTAAGATTACAGTAAAAACTGCATGTTAAAAAAAAAACACCATAATTCCAGTATTTCAGTACATCGTATGTTCAGCACCAGATGGAATTTAAGAATCCTGCCACTGTGATACTACAGTACTTGCTTGATTTGTGTCCAGGACTATACAAACTTGGTATTCCTAAAAAAAAGTGGTCACAGATGTGTAGAGCTGTAAGGTGGGGAAAAGTCACATTTACATATCATCTCGCCCAATAACAGAACCAGTGTTTAAAAATGTAAATTGTGGCACCCTCTCTTCCCCACCTTCGTGTTGCATAGAATGCTTTGGTCTTTTGCAAGGATGCCATCTGTGACCACTTAGGAGTCAGTGGAAATTTAAGTGCTATGGCAAGGTGACCTCCCTTTTGTTTGCTGGTGAGCTGAGGTTCTTCCTACCACGTTTGTCATGAGTACTGTGTCCTTCCCCCAGGGCCCAGGTCATGAGAACCACACTGTGGGCAGGTTGGCTGCGGGTCCTTTCAAAATGAGGTAACCAACCCCGGGGGCGACATCACACGTATCTGTTGTAAGGCCCTGTGACCCGAGTGAAGGCATACGGAGAGGTGGTTACTGTGGAGTCTGTGGTCACCGACATGGTCCTCTCGGCCAGGGACTTGATGAAGCGCAGGTAAGTGGGCTCGGAAGGCTCGTGCGGCTCGGTGGGCTCCCGTTTCACTTTCTTGCCGTGGGTTTTCTGCGGCACGTAGTCCGGGCCATACTTCTCGCACTCCTCTTCCTTCTCCCGTGCTTTCTCGGCCATCTTGGCTTCCCAGAGCGCCAAGCCATGCTTGGGCTCGTTCATGCTCTTGTGCTGGTAGAAGACGAGCGAGATCCTGGTGGGGTGGTTCCGGTTGGGGTTCTTCAGGGGCGTCGTGGCGTGCAGCTCCCGCTTGGCACACTCGATGAGAATGGACCCGTGGGCCGGGGCCACGGCCACGCCCCCGATGTCCGGGTCCAGGAAGCTCTGCTCGCTGTCCGACCAGACCTCGCCGTTCTCCTCCGCGCCCGGGGGCGGCGGCGGCGGCTCCTGGCCGCTCGCGTCCTGCAGCCGGTGGTGCAAGCCCTGCGGGGCGGCGGCAGTCCGGTCGTGGTTCAGGCCCGGGAGCACCTTGGAGAGCCCGTTGGCCGTGTGGGAAAGCAGGTCGTTCTCCTTGTTCTGGAGGTGCAGGGCGTGGAGAGAGCTGTTGAACATGCCCGGGGCCGCACCGTAGGTATGGAGCAGGTGAGAAGGCGGTGGGTGATGCTCTCCGTTTTTATAGTCCATGTTGGGGCTGCTCAAATTGGGTGGGAACCTAGAGGCGGCTCCCAGGAAGTGACCATCCACCTCGTGCGTGGAATAAGGAGGCAGCGTCCCCACGTGGCGCCCGTTTGGCCTGGGGGTGCAGCTGCCGAAGGTGTCTCCCTGCATGTTTTGGTTTCCGTAACCTAAGGGTTTGGAAGTGAAACTCGGGCTGTTTCCGAACCTCGGCTGGTAAAGCGAGTGGATGGGCGGTAGGTTTAGCTTCGAGAGAGGGTCTTGGTTTGGATACCTATATAGATCCATGGGCTGGGCCTGGGGAGAGTAAGATCCCAGATAGGAGGAGCAGCTGTCCATGGATACGTTCCCGTTGCACTGATATGATGGGTATTGGTTGTTCTGATTTAGAAGCCCAGGGTAGGGGCTCATGAGATTAGAAGAATTCAAATATGAACCCGCAGTTTGGGAGGAGGTTGAGTAGTAGTTCACACAGTTGGCGCCTCCTCCGTAAATATCCGAACTGTGTGAAGAGCTTGAATAAGGACTGACTGGATTGGGCCTCCTCATGTATAGATTGGTGGATCCAGAAGAATAGTAAGAGTTGACAGTCTCTGAATGATGGTTATTAGTCAACGGGTGATGTGGTGGCTGCTGCTGGAGTGGCTGCGGCTGCGGCTGTGGCGGCTGCTTCTGTGGCTGTGGAGGCTGCTTCTGTGGCTGTGGAGGCTGCTGGGGCTGTGACTGGGGCTGGGGCTGCTGGGACAGCTGCATGACTGGTCCTGAAAGTCACAGAAGTTTTGTGGACAGGATAAGAAAAGAGCAGGAACAAGCATGCTTATTATTTTATAAAAGCTACTGAGGATGCTTAAATGCATGTAAGAACCAGCACCCAGATTATGCAACACCCATTAAACAAGGTAAGAAGAGCACAGTCAGGGTGCTGATGACTGTCTGACATGATTTTTTGTGTCTAAAGCATCAGAAATAAAATGACAGACCTTGTAAAAGGGAAGTCTGGTAAATGAAGGTAAAGGTAGAGAACACCCAAAAGACATTCCACAGAGAAAATCACATTCTCTGGAGCTTCTGCTTCTGATCATGCCAAACTCTCTACAGGAAGTGCTCTCCGCCCTCCACCCAGCTCCTTTCCCTCCCTTGGCACAGTCATCCCTACCTTGAGCAAGCCTTCTATGAGCTCATCTTCCAGGGCTTTTGCATCACCCACCACAAAGGTAAGTCACATGAAGCAACAGTCACAATGTATTATAATTATCCATGTTTAGTGCCCTCTTTAACCTCCTAACAAGGGATTCCTCGTGTGGGAAGGGACCAGGCCTTATTTTACTTTATTCCCACTGCCTGGCATGCAATAAAATTGGTTAAATAGTTAAAATTAAGTAACATGAAATTTGTTATGAAAATATTCAGCAATGCAACGAGAAGAAAACTGACATTCATTTAAACACCTAAAGCATCTTCTATAACACACGAACCCATTTCATTAGCATGCTTTTGAGAAAGGAAATTTATAAAGTTGTAGATGAAGCTTTCAGCTTTGCAAGTGACACTTTAAAAAGTCATACTATTGTTTCACGACCTCATTTACGAGTGTTACCTGAGATCAGAACAAATGGAGCTGCACTGCAGCCCCGACCACGGAACAATCATTACAGAAGCCGGTAAGAAGGGACGAGAGGACAAGTTCTACACGCTTACACTTTACAGCTAACTTAAAGGAGATATCATGGACTGAATAGGATTAATTTCTCATAGTGAGTCAACCAATCAACAGACTTATTAAGCATCTTCGGCACATTATTCTAAATTACTTAGTTTCTTTGGGCTTCACCATGAATCGACAGGAAGATTTGACTTTCTAAGCAAACTGGTTCACTAAACTTACAAGATATACACTTTTCTCTTGTTTATGGTCAGGTCTATAATTTGGATATGATATAATTGTTGTATGATTCTTTACACTATTAACTGCTGATATAAAGCAAGGGGCTATGGACAGAAAATATCAACTAAGTATTGATAAGTCACGTTCTATTGCTACTACTATAGATGTGATCCATGGGATGAGTGAAAGCTATATAAGAGCTACATGTGGACCCACCTCCTAAACCTCAAACATAATATGGCTAAGGAAAGACATCTTACTCTCCCGCCACTACCCACTTAAGCTTGTTCCCAAACTTATTTCAATAAATCGTACCGCTTAAGTTATCTAGGCTTAAAACTTTGGAGTCATCCTTAAATTTGTGTTCTCCTTATCCCAATGTTTTGCCACCAGTATATTGTTATTAATTTTGGAAGAATTCACTTTTGTCATTTTTGCTACATCTTCATTGCCACCACCAAAATTCAAGCTCTTATTACCTCACTCTTGGTTTATTGCGTCTGTCTCCAAACTATTAGCTCCTTTAGCTCTAGTGTGGCCTACCTGCCATTGCTAGATTAACACTGATTTTACCATATCACTTACCTATCAGGAGATTCTGCCATTTATTATAGAATAAAATCTGAAGTTCTCTATCAAGCTGAGGCTGATGGTGCAATAGCTCAGTACCATCTCCAAGAGCAAAGCCTCACCCTTGTGACTTTAGAGAAGATTCTGGTATAGAACCGAGACCATGACTAAATGTGACCTTCCAAAATGAACAATGTTCATTTTAGGTATCATATAACACATTTATCTACAAGGCTTACGCTAAATTTACCTGCCAAGTGTTTAGCCTGGGTTGCACCTTCAGTCTGCTTTGCGCGGGATGGGGCTGACTTGTCCTTTTCATTCTTATGTACGCTGTTCTCCAGAGAAAAAAGCTTTTCGGCTGCAGCTTTCTTGGCTTCTAGTTTCCTCTGTCTGCACGTCTTCACCGGCTCTGCTAACATCCTGACTTTCCGCCGAAAAGAACTTAGCACCTGAATAGCACCATTTCGTTTCTTCTCCTCCTGAGCTTCTACACTCCCAAACTCATCCACATCAGAGACTTTGTAGAGCGGCAGCACATGAAGCTGCTCATCCTCAGGCTTGCCTCTGATTTCTCGATTGTCTTCTCTTGTGAGGGTGCATACCTGGTAGGAAAGAAAGACAAGCAGCCTGTTTCAGTCCAGAACCACTGTGTGTGTGTGTGTGTGTGTGTGTGTGTGTGTCTTTCTTGTTCTCAGTATTTAGATTTGTGGTGGTGGTTCACTGGACCAGATCAGTGACCATAAAGAGTGGATCAATTTCCCCAGCAGCATAGCTCAATGATTGAGCATCAACCTATGAACCAAGAGGTCACAGTTCCATACCTGGTCAGGGCACATGTCCTGGTTGTGGGCTTGATCTCCAGTGTGGTATATGAAGGAGGCAGTGTGTGTGTCTGTGTACACACACACACACACACACACACACACACACACACTGAGTGGCCATATTATTATGATCTCTGAATGCATAATAATCTGGCCACTCAGTGTATATCTTATCTAATAAAAGAAGAAATATGCAAATTGACCATACCTTCGCTACACCCACAAGCCATGCCCACCAGTCAATCAGGAGCAAATTAACTCAACAAATATGGTGGTTAATTTGCATACATAGGCGCCAAGCAGTCTGGGTCCCAGGAATATACTTGGGACCCAGGCCGCTCCCAGCCTGTAGGCCCGCACTTAGGCCCCGAGTGGCAGGGGTCCCAGAACACCCCCGGCCACTTCAGGACTATGGGTGCAGCAGCCAAGTGGCTGGGAGTGGGGTGGGAACATCCCAGAGTCACTATTCCCGCCCTGCCCTCAGCCTTTTGCACATGCTCTAGCGCCTAGTGGCAGTTCGGGTCCATGCCCCCAGCCTGGCATCCCTGAGGGGGCTGGCTACTGGCCTCAAGGTATTCAGAGGCCAGGATGCTCCCACCCTGCTTCCAGCCGCTTTCATGTGCCCTGGCGCAGTGGTTCGGGTCCACACCCCCAGCCCGGTGCCCACGACAGGGAGCTGGCTGCTGGCCTCTGGGGCATGTGGAGACCCTGGCAGCTGCCCCGTGTGTGGCCCAGGGGTCCCTGCATGGCCCCCAACCTGGGGCCCACGACAGATTGGCTGCTGGCCTCTGGGGCATTCAGAGATGGGGATATTCCCGCTGGTGCCAAGTGGTGGCCAGGGTCTACGCCCCCAGCCCAGTGCTCATGATGGGGGGGCTGGCTGCTGGCCTCTGGGGCATGCAGAGACCCTGGTGGCCACCATTGCACACAGCCCGGGGGTCCCCATATGCCCCCCAGCCCAGCACCCATGACAGGGGGCTAGCTGCCAGTCTCTGGGGTGTGTGGAGACCCTGGTGGCTACCACTGGGAGGCAGGGATACCTCCCTAGCCCAGTGGATACAACACAGGGGCCACATGAGCTGCAGAGAAAACACCATTTAAAAAAATATATATATTTTATTGATTTTTTTACAGAGAAGAGGGGAGAGGGATAGACAGTTGGAGACATCAGTGAGAGAGAAACATTGATTAGCTGCCTCCTGCACACTCCCCACTGGGGATGTGCCTCCAACCAAGGTACATGTCCTTAACAGGAATCAAACCTAGGAACCTTCAGTTTGCAGGTCCATGGTTTTATCCACTGAGCCAAACCAGTTCCAGCATAAACATCTTTTCTGACTGCTCACTGGCTAAGCTCCTATATGTCACCACTTGCAGTGTTCTTGGTAACTTGGGTTTTAAGAATTCAAGAAGGTGATCTAAGGTTTTTCCACTACATTCCTGGAGGAAAAAACGAAGGTCCACTGCTGGTGGGGCCAAGAAATGTCATATCCTGCCCTGGCTGTTTTGGCTCAGTGGGTGGACCATCAGCCTGTTGACTGCAGGGTCCGGGTTCGATTCTGATCAAGGTCATGTATGTAGGTAGGTTAGGCTCCTCCCAGGCTGGGGCCCAGGTCAGGTTCATGCAGGTGGTAACCAATCAAAGTGTCCCTCTCACATTGATGTGTTTCTCTGTCTCTCCCTCTCTCTTCCACATTCTCTAAAAATCAATGGAAACATATCCTCAGGTGAGGATTAAAAAAAAAAAAAAAAAAAAAAAAGACACATCTTGAAAATGCCTAAAGAAAGTTGTCATTTTTTCACAGTGAAGGGACTAGAGTCCGTGTTGATGAAAACACCTTGGCGGCTACAGTGGCTGGCAGTGGCTGTGGCAGGCAGGGGGGAAATAGGGCTGGCCAGTTCCCTTGATCAGCCCAGTTACCTCCCACAGGGGGTGGCCAGATTGCAGCTGAGGCCTGCTCCCAGAGGGTTAGGGTTAGAAGGGAGTGGGCCTCAGCCATCAGTAGGACATCTCCTGAGGGCTCCCAGTCTGTGAGAGGGGGCAGGCTGGGCTGAGGGAACCCCCCACTGTGCATGAATTTTGTGCACCGGGTCACTAATCCTATATAATAAAAGGCTAATATGCAAATGCCTCCTCGACCAAGAGTTCGACCAGCAGGCAGGCCAGCCAAATGCCCATGTCCCCTCCCCCTGGCCAGGCTGGCCAGACCCCACCCATGCATGAATTCATGCACTGGGCCTTTAATATATACATACACACACACACACACACACACACACACAAACATACACACAAACACACATATATGTAATATGCTAATTAGACCAGATGTCTTCTGACATCCTTCCAAATATCCTTCAAGACAATGTCATAGTGGCAGGGGCTTAAGCAGACGTGGTTAGGAGTGATCAGGCTGGCAGGGGAGAGCAGTTAGGGGTAATCAGGCCAGCAGGGGAGAGCAGTTAGGAGCGATCAGGCAGGCAGGCAGGTGAGTGGTTAGGAACCAATGGTCCTGGATTGCGAGAGGGATGTTCGACTGCTGGTTCAGGCCCGATCCTGCCAGAGATTGGGCCTAAACCAGCAGTTGGACATCCCCCAAGGGGTCCTGGATTGGAGAGTGTGCAGGCTGAGCTGAGAGACCCCCTCCCCCACCTATGAATTTCATGTACCGGGCCTCTAGCATGTGTGTCTGTGTATAAGATTTTTTTTTTAAATCTCCAAAGAGTATGCTCTATAAAAATCCTAAATATATAATATAAATATATACTATCTTGCCTTTTAAAAGTTTTTCATCTTCTGCCCTAGACCATTAAACCAATACTTTCTCTGCTTCTCAACAAAAGCTTTGCACCAGTTTTCTCAAATTCTTCCCACTATTGCTACTACCTACATGAATTTTTTTCTACCCTACAATATAACTTTAATACCTGTCTTTTGTTTTCTCATTAACTGGTCACCTTCCTTAACTATAACTACATCCATGTTGATGACTCGTTAAGTTGATGAATCCAATTTCTTTACTTGAATTTTCTCATTCCTTATCTCCACCTTGGATCATCTCTCTCCAGGAAAGCCCTTTTTCCAGACTTTGTTAGTATGGAAGATTGCCCTACCCTAAGACTGTATTAATTTCCCCCCTGTACCATAGCCTCCAATTAGAAGGCCCAGTTTCCGTGGGCTCTTTTTCACTTTGAATCTTCTATAGTAGTTACTGCGACAGTGACGATATGCTCCCATTAGTACTTGCCTGTAAGCTGACTGGTACTTGGGCTTTACTGACCATAACCTACCAGATAGCTGACATATAATTTTTAAAGATTTTTTTGGCAGCCACCTGCTAGGAGCTGGCAACTCATAGACACTGGTTTAGATTAGCACCAAGAATTTCCATGATTTTCATGTTCTTGTCAACACAGTTTCCCCTGGTGTGCCAACCAGTTATGAGAGTACTAGTTATGCCAAACAGTTATGCAACAGTAGTTCATTCATGAAAACGCTGCTGTGCTGTGTGACACCTGCAGAGAGCATGTTACTCTCACCAAATGCTGCTACCTGCCAGCCCTCTGCTCCTCCATGCTGGTCCTCAGCCGCACTTACCAAGGTGCTGCCATTGTGCATGTTGTGCAAGTCTCTATGGGCATGAGCACAGAAGTCTAAGCACGCAGTGACCCCTGAGAACGGACGACCTTCCTTCAGACCCAGGCGACACTCTGGCGCTCGGTGTTCATATTCAATCTGAAAAAGACAAGTATGTGTGTGAGTGGGGAGGTACTTAGGCTTTTTAAATTCTTGGGCATACCTTTGATAAGAAAATACAAGACTGTGCAGTGAATAGGTCAAAATGACACTGTAATATTTAGAACTTTTAGAAATATTGCCTACTTTACATCCAAAAACAACAGGATCGTACACAATAAAGCAAATACCTTGACATGGAAAAGTTTTTATTTGAGAGTGTTGAGGTATAACTGACATTAAGCAATATATTTAAAGAGCATAATTTGATAAGTTTTGACATAATACATGAAACCATGCCACCATCAAAATAATGTATTAGGTGTATCAGTTAATAATGTGAATTTTTTTTCAATATAGAGTTACACATATATTGATATGTATGCTATTTTGTTGTATTGACAGCAAGCTTCAAAACTTCATTTGTCAAATTTGCTGAAGGTATTAACATCATAGAAATTACGCTTAAAGATGTTGAATTTTGTGCCAAACAAGCATTTGCGGGAAGTTTTGATTTATTACTTTATTTTGAAGAAAAGTGCTGCTGAATACTTCAGAAAGCTTATGGTGAACTTGTTCCATCTTAAGATACTCGTGAACACTATGAACATAAGATATATATTGCTAAATCAAACACTCTGATGATTTCAATGTGAAAGACAAAGAACTTTCAGGTCATCCAAAAAAGTTTGAAGACCAACAATTACAAGCATTATTGGATAGAGATGCATGTCATACTCAAAAACAACTTGCAGAAAGATTAAACTTTGCTCAGTAAACAATTTCCGATTATTTACAAGCAATGGGAAAGATTTTAAAGGAAGGAAAATAGGTGCCACATCAACTAAACAAAAGACAAATGGAAAGCCGAAAAGTTATCAGTAAAAAGTTATCATGAAAGAAAGTCTTTTTTTTGCATAAAATTGTGACTGGCGATGAAAAGTGGATTTATTTTGAGAATCCCAAATGCACAAAATTATGGGTTGATCTAGGTCAACCATCAACATTGACTGCAAGGCCAAATCGCTTCAGAAAGATGACAATGCTCTGCATTTGGTGGAATCAGGAAGGTGAGGTGTATTATGAGTTTCTAAATCAGGTGAAACTATTAATACTGATCACTACCAACAACAAATAATCAATTTGAACCACGCTTTGATTTTGAAAAGACCAGAATGTGCCAGAAGACACAGCAAAGTAATTTTGCTTCATGATGACTCACCATCACACACTACAAAACCAGTTAAAGACATATTAAAAGATCTTGCCTGGGAAGTATTAATCCACCTGCTATATTCACCAGACCTTGCTCCTTCAGATTATCACTTGTTGTGATGGATGGCACATTCACTTTCAGAGCAGCCCTTCAAAATGTATGAAGAGGAGGAAAATTGGGTCTCTGAATGGTCTGCCTCATAACAAGAAAGTTCTATTGGGATGGTATCCACAAATTACCTGAGATATAGGGGAAATGTTTAGCTAGCAATGGACATTACTTTGAATAAAGCACTTTTGATGTTTCTCTTGAAATTACCATGTTTTCTTTGATTATAAAATCCACATTATTAACCGGTATACCTAGTACATATCCATCACTCCCCAAATTTCCTCATACCCCTTTATAATTCATGCCTCCTCTTTGTTTCCAGGCACCCACTGATCTCTGTCACTGCTGATCAGTTTTTTTTCTGTGTTCAATGCTATATTTCTCTAAGCAATGCTTTATAGCTGCATTCCACAGTTTAATGTCATCTCTTAACTTTCGTTTGAAATACTTTCTAATTCCCCTTATATTTTGTTCTTTAACTCATATGTCACTTAGAAATATATTGCTCCATTTCCATATATTTAGGGATTTTGTAGGCATCTTTCTGGT
This sequence comes from Lasiurus cinereus, assembly GCA_011751065.1. Classification (NCBI taxonomy): domain Eukaryota; kingdom Metazoa; phylum Chordata; class Mammalia; order Chiroptera; family Vespertilionidae; genus Lasiurus; species Lasiurus cinereus. Next base: position 9,009,187 of record JAAGEH010002534.1, on the reverse strand, counting down.
ACAGATTTTAATTTAATTGGCTTTAATTTAGTGGCTGCTTGCTTTAACGTTTGTGGTGTGCTCTTTAACTTACCACAGTCTGCATTCAAGTAATAATATACCACTCCATATATAAGAACCTTATAACAGTATTCAGTAATCTCTCCTTATTCATAGTTTTGCTTTCCACAGTTTCTGTTACCTGTGGTCAATAGTGGACCAAACATATTCAATAGAAAATTTGAAAATAAATCATTTGTAAGTTTTAAATTGCAAGTCATTCTGAGTAGTGTGATGAAATCTCACACCAACCTACTCAGTCCCACCTAAATGGTGAGTCATCTCTTTGTCCAGCATCACTAGCTATATGTGCCAGCCTACCCACCCATTAGTCATTTGGAAGTCATCTTGCTATCAGATTGACTGTGTGGTATCTCAGTGCTTATGTCCAAGTCACCTTTACTTTACTTAATGATGGCCCCAAAACACATGTGCAGTGATGCTGGTAATTCGGATATGCCAAAGAGAAGCCATAAACTGCTCTCTTTTAGTGAAAAGCTGAGTACAGTCCATGAGATATTTTGAAAGAGAGAGACCATATTCACATAAATTTTATTACATATATTGTTACTAGAGGCCTGGTGCATGGAATTGGGTTCCCTGGGCCTGGCCTGTGGGGATCACTCGACCTCCGTCCTGCCACAACCTGGCCTTACCCACCAGCTCGTTGGGTTTCAGCCCACTATGTGTGTCGATCCTGTACAGCACAAAGTAGTGCACCAAGTGACAGGCAACTGGGAAGGAGCCTGAGCCAAGGCAGGGCACCTTGCAGCTCCGGTTCATTTCAGCACCCCCGCTGCACCTGCCTACACCCCCGCTTAGGTGTGCAGGGCAGGAGAGGCTCTCATTGCGGCAGCTGTGTTCACCAGCCATCAGCTTGGCATCTGGCACCTGTCTGTCAGCTGAGTGGTGCTTCCTCTGTGGGAGCACACTGACCAAGAGGGGGCAACTCCTGCATTGAGCATCTGCCCCCTGGTGGTCAGTGTACATCATAGTTACCGTCCAGTCATCTGGTTGCTTAGGCTTTTATATATAGAGATAATTATTCTATTTTCTTATTGTTTTTACTCTCTTTCTATGCCCAACTTACAAATTAAATTTTAGCATAGGTAAGCATGTACAGGAACAAAAGTATATGTGGGGTTCAATACTATCTGCAATTTCAAGCATCCTTTGGGGGTATTAGAATGTATTGCCTGTAGGTTGTGGTGGGGTGAAGAGGGGAGGGAAACTACTGTCTTCCAATTCCCAAGCCTCTGTGCTACTTCAGCATGTTATAAAACTCAGAATACACTGTTAATATATATATATACTTATTTATCAAAGTATCTTTAAAATAAAACATCTTTTTACACACATATATACTATTTGTGATTTTTTTTTTAATCAATCCAGATTTCTATCTGGCATCATTTACTTTTTACCAGAAGACTTTAACATTTTTGAAATGTTAGTCTGCTGGTAGTAACTTACTTCAGCCTTTGTCTGAAGAAAATATTTATTTTGTCTTTACTTTTAAGAGTTGTTTTCACTGGTTTTCTAAGTTGACAGTTTGTTTTTTCTTTCAGTACTTTAAAGATATTTCTCCTCCATCTTCTTTCTTGCATTTTATTCCTGACATGAAGTTTCCTGTGTTCATTATCAGTTTCCTTACTAAATGTAATATGTCTTTATTTCTCCATCTGCTTTTCACATTTTTCTCTTTATCACTGACTTGAAGCAAATTGATTTCCATGTACCTTTCATCATCTACTTCCTGTCTTTTTTCCACCTCTATTAGGGCCTTTCTCAGCTTCTAGGATCAATGGGTTTATAGTTTTGAGCAAATATTTTGGGGAAAATTTAGCTCTTATTTCTTTGAAAATTTTCTGTACACTATCTCCTTCTGGTACGCTAATTACATATATATTAGTGTAATGATTAATTTAATCATTAGTAAGTCATCAATCTATTGATTTTATTTCCAGTTTTGGTTTTTCTCTTTATTTCACATTGGAATTTTTCTATTGCTATGTATTCCAACTCACTAATTTGCTGTTGATTCCATCTACTATATTCTTTTATCCAGACATCATGTATTTTTCACTTCTAGAAGTTTAATGTGGGTCTTTTTTATATCTCCTTAGTTTTATCATGCTTATACTTTCCTCTGATATATTTTAATATCCTTGTCTACATATTACCATGTCATTTTTGAAACAATTTCTATTGATTGCTTTCTCTTTATCCTCATTATGGGTAATATTTTCTCACTTCTTTGTATGCCTAGTAATTTTTTAATTTTTAATTTTTATTTACTTATTTTTTAAAATATATTTTATTGATATGTTACAGAGAGGAAAGGAGAGAGAGAGTTAGAAACATCGATGAGAGAGAAACATCCATCAGCTGCCTCCTGCACACCCCCCAACTGGGGATGTGCCCGCAACCAAGGTACATGCCCTTGACCAGAATCAAACCCGGGACCCAGGCTGACACTCTATCCACCGAGCCAAATCGGTTTTGGCCCTAGTAATTTTTTTAAATATGTTTCTACTGATTTTAAAGAGAGAGGACGGGATAGGGAGATAAAAACATTGGTAAGAGAGAAACATCAATTGATAGTCTCCTGCATGACCTCACCAGGGATAGAGCCTGCAACCTGGGTAAGTGAACCATGACTTGGTTTATGGGTTGGCATTTAACCATTGAGCCACACTGCGAGGCTATGCCTAGTAATTTTTTATGGGATTAAGATATTATAAATTTTACCTTGTTTTAGAGTTTTTTTTTTTTTTTTAAAGCCTTTGTTTTGGGATGCTGTTATTTGGAGTCAGTTTGATGTTTTCAAGACTTAATTTTAACCATCTTTAGATGGGACCAGAATAGCCTCATCTACTTTTGCTACTAAGGCCATACAATTCTGAATATGCTCCTCATCATTTTGTATGTTAATAGGTCTTTTTCTTCTGAATAGTATTAACAAAACCTTTGTAGGTCTTCTATGAAACCAAGGGATTATTCTGACTACTCCTTTTGATGGCTTTTTCTACAACCTTGGTAATCTTTTCACATGCATGCACAGTTTAGTCGTCAGCTGAAGATTCAAGCAGAGCTTTCTACAGATATAAGAGCTCTTCTCAATGATGCCCTCTCCTCTCTGGTACACTGGGTTGTAAATTCTATGATGTTACTTCTCCATATTCTGAGCTTTGTCTCCTTAATGCAGAGATAACCCTGGGGTCTGTTCAGGAACCTCCTCCTAGCCCTAGAGTCTAATGTACTCTTCAGGAAATAAGTTATGCCCCTTTTTGTAAAAAAAAAAAAAAAAAAAAACAAAAAAAAAACACACAACTGAATTTATTAGGGTGACATTGGTTTGCAAAACCATAGAGGTGTCAAGTGTACGACTCAATAAAACATTTGCACACTGAATCATGCACTCATTGCCCCAAGAAAAGTCTCTTTCTGCCCCCCCTTTGCCCGCCTCCACCTCTAACTCACCTCCTTTCTTTCCAGATTATTATCATCTCAGAACACATAATAATCTGGCCACTGGGAGACAAACCAAGATGGAGCATAGGTAAACACCTGAACTGCTGTCTCGCACAACAATTTCAAAACTACAATTAAAAGACAAAATGAACATCATTCAGAACCACAGAAAGGCTGTCTGAGTAGAAATTCTACAACTAGAAATAAGAAAAAAGAGACTCACGGGAGTTGTGAAAGGCAGAGGTACAGAGGCGCTGGGGCTGAGAGGGCTGGGAACTGAGTACGTGGCTGGCTTTCTCAATTGGTAGGGAGACAAAAGCTCCCACTGCTCTGAACTCCAGCTCTGAACTCTGGGGACCCAGACTCATACAGGCAGAAACTGGACTGTCTGGAAGTGGGCAAAACTTGAGGGCAACGTTCTTTCAGAGGTGCTTGCAGAGGTTACTATGGGACACTGAGACCCAGGGGCCTCTTAGGGCAGGGCTGACAGGAAGCCATTGCTGTTTGCTCTTGGATCTCCAAGGAGGTGCTAAGTTAGCCTCTGCCTAAGGCCACCAGGCAGGAGCTACAGAGAGATCTGCAGATTTCTCTTCTTTGTTTGGGTTTTGGAGGTGCACAAGTGAGGCCCAGCTGTGAAATCATGCAAGATGCTGTGGGCCTTGGGCCTTCTTTTGGATTTTTGGTTCTCACTAACTCAGCTTCAGTTTGTTAGGTAAGTTTAGAATTCAAAGGACCAGGCCATTCATATGCAAAAGCCTCTGTGCTCAGTTTGGATGAGACAAAGTCTCAGGGTGGAGCAAGCAGCAATGGCTTTGTGGGGCAGGATATCAGGGTAGAGCAAACAGCAATGGCTTCCTGTCAGCCCTGCCCTAAGAGGCCCCTGGGTCTCAGTGTCCCACCGAAGCCCCACTGAAGCAAGTCTTGTCTCACAAGGGTGTCTCCAGCACAAAAGTTCTCCCATTGTAAACATAGCTGATCTGCACAGCCAATTGGCCTGGAGGTCAATTCCTCCCAGTGATATCAACAACAATAAAGGCTTAACTACAACAAGATTGTGCACACAGCCCACAAAGGGGTGCACCAAAAGTGTCCACCTCAGGTAACTGAAGAGGCTAAGCCACTGGGCCTTACAGAACACCTACCACACAAAGCCACTCTATCAACTGAGGGTAGCAGCCAAAATGCAGAGACAAAGAAAATGATCACAAATGAAAGAAATGGAGGAAAGCAAATGATTGGATAACCAAGGTTATACGATTTTTCAATAATTCTCTAGAAAAGGCCAATAAATTTAGTGAGACCTTTGAAGATATAAAAAAGGACCAACTAGAAATTAAGCATATACACTGACTGAAATAAAAAATAATATACAGAGATCCAACAGCAGACTAGAGAATCGCAAGAATCAAGTCAAAGATTTGAAATACAAAGAATCAAAAAACACCCAACTGGAAAAGCAAAAAGAAAAAAGAATAAAAAAATTTGAAGATAGTGTAAGGAGCCTCTGGGACAACCTCAAGCTTACCAACATCAAAATTATGGGTGAGCCAGAAGAAGAGGAGAGCAAGATACTGAAAACCTATTTGAAGAAATAATGACCAAAAACTTCCCCTACATTGTGAAAGAAATAGACTTACAAGTTCAGGAAGCGCACAGAACCCCAAATAAAAGGAATCCAAAGAGGACCACACCAAGAGCAAAAGACAAAAAGAAGTATTAAAAACAGCAAGAGAAAAACAGTTAATTACCTACAAGGGAGCACACATAAGATTGTCAGCTGATTATTCAACAGAAACTATGCAGGCCAGGCAGGAGTGGCAAGAAATATTCAAAGTGATGAATAGCAAGAATCTACACCCAAGATGACTCTACCCAGCAAAGCTATCATTCAGAATGGAAGGTCAGACAAAGAGCTTCATAGATAAGAAAAAGCTAAAGGAGTTCATTAACTCCACACCAGTATTATATGAAATGCTGAAAGGTACTCTTTTAGAAGAGAAAGAAGAAAAAGGTAAAAGATAAAAATTCTGAATAACAAATACATATCTATCAACAAGTGAATCTAAAAATCAAGTGAATAAAAAATCTGATGAACAGAATAAACTAGTGAATATAATAGAACCAGTGGCATAGAAAGGGAGTGGACTGACAATTCTCAAGGGGAAAGGGATGTGGGGGGTGCAGGAAGAGACTGGACAAAAACCATACACCTATGGATGAGGACAGTGGGGCAGGGATAAGGGCAGAAGGTTGGGTGGGAACCGGGGGGAGGGGAGCTATGGAGGGAAAAAAGAGGAACCACTGTAATAATATATGAATAATAAAGACTTATTAAAAATTATAATTTAGCCACTCAAAGTATATCCTCTATAATAAAAGGCCAATATGCAAATTGTCCCCTCGACCAGGAGTTTGACCAGCAGGCAGGCCGGCCAACTGCCCATGTCCCCTCACCCTGGCCACGCTGACTGGAACCCACCCAGCCATGAATTCATGCACTGGGCCTCTAATACACACACACGTGTGCACATGCACACACACACACACACACACACACACACACACTGAGTGGCCACATTATTATGCATTCAGAGATCATAAAAATCTGGCCACTCTGTGTATATATATATATATGTATAAAAGTAAACCTAGTTCCTGTGAATTCATCGTGGCTAGAATCTGCACTCACAACATGATGTTTTTGATGGCTTGAGTATTATTTTCTACTGGGTTCACATAGTATATTTGTGTATTGAAACTCATGACTCTGGCCCAGTCATTGTTGCTCAGTGGCTGAGCATTGACCCAGAAACCACAAGATCAGTGGTTTGATTCCTGATCAAGGCACAAGTTTCAGGCTCAGTCCACTGTAAGGGGTATATAGCCAGTCAATGAAGTTTCTCTCTCATCGATGTTTCTATGTATCCCGCCTCCTTCTCTCTCTCTCTACAAAAATATCAAAAAATGCTTTGAACACCCAATGAAACTTAACTTTAGCAACAAGACTTTAACTATGAAAACAGGGAATAAAGCAGGGAAGCACATTCAGATATGAGAAATAAAGTTAATATATTCAATTTAGAGAAGCTGGCAAAAATCAAATAGGGTTTGACAGCATCTATTCCTCAAAACATCTTCCCATTTACTGTGTGGAAAGATCACATTGCTCTTTTTTGATCTCTAAACCATATTAAGACATATAGATAAACATTATTAATGGTAGCTATCATGTATGTGTGTGTGTGTGTGTGTGTGTGTGTGTGTGCGCATATATATATATATATATATATAAAATTTTATCAATTCACAGCCATTGAGTTAATGTATAGAGACATTAGATCTATTTTAATACACAAATGTATGCAGTTAAATTTTTTTTTCATTGTTAATTAGCATTTATTTCAAATTCTTCTTACTTATGTTTTTTTTTATTTAATATTTTATACATATCTTCCCATTGACCCCCCTCCCTCCCAGGCATACCCCAACCCCCCAGTGTCTATTTTCTTTGGTTATGATTATATGCATAGATACAAGTCCTTTGATTGATCTCTTATCTACCTCACCTAACTTTAATCTTCCTGCTGTAATTTCACAGTCTGTTTGAAGCTTTACTGTCTCTGTATCTATCCTTTTGTTCATCAGTTTATAATGTTCTTTATTATCCCCCAATGAGAGCGATCATGTGATGCTTCTCCTTCATTGACTGGCTTATTTCGCTAAGCATAAGGCTCTCCAGTTCCAACCAGGTTGCTGCAAATGGTAAGAATTCCTTCTTTTTAATGGCAGCATAGAATTCCATTGTGTAGATGTACCACAGTTTTCTGATCCACTCATCTGCTGACGGGCACCTAGGCTGTTTCCAAATTGTGGCTATTGTAAATTGTGCTGCTATGAACATAGGGGTGCATAAATCCTTTCTGATTGGTGTTTGTAATTTTAAATTTTATTTTATTGTGAGATCTACCCTTGTAACAAATTTTAAGTGTACAATACTTTTTTTTTTGACTACATGTATAAATGTTATATAGCAGATTCAACAGCTTACTCATCTTGCCCAACCAAAACTTGATGCCCATTGATCAGTATACCTATACAGTCATTCCTACATAAATAGTGAAACACATTTCAGGAGTTATATATAGTCACTTTGTTATAACTTAAAAAAATTTTTTTAAACATATTTTATTGATTTTTTTACAGAGAGGAAGGGAGATAGAAAGTCAGAAACATCGATGAGAGAGAGACATCGATCAGCCGCCTCCTGCACGCCCCACTGTGGAGAGGTGTCTGCAAGCAAGGTACATGCCCCCAATGGGAATAACCTGGGACCTTTCAGTCCGCAAGCCGACGCTCTATCCACTGAGCCAAACCGGTCCCGGCTTTTTTTTTTTTTTTAATTAAAAAAAAATTTGACTACTTTCATATTTTGAGCATTCCAGGCTCAGGAGATGAATAAAATACTCCAAAGAAAGAAAAAGTTAGACTATAAATGCTTAGAAAATCAGATGTATATGAGATAGTCTATAATGAGAATCAAAGGAGTAAAAAGCACATCAATGTTTTGTTATCCTGTCCCTTTCCCAGCCAAAATAATTTGATTAATAACAGCTATGATAAATGAGCAACTTTTTAAAAATTAAATCACTTCCCCTTCTCTCCAATCTCCACCCCCAACACACACTTAGCATACCCAAATGGTTGCTTTCTTACCTACATGATGAAGTTCAACAAACTTTATGTGGCCTCCAAGGATTTTGTGAGCTTATGTTTCTACTCTGCTCTCAGGGAGAGCTTTTTTGTTTCTTCAGAAATATGTGCATATTCTAGCCCAACTGTGATTGTATTATTCTATAATTGCTATTGTACATATACGAATATATATCTCATTGAGGGAAGAAATTCCTTAAAACAGAAAATCTACACTGCTCATATTTAGGTCCACATCTGGCTAAGACACATTTAAAGAAAAATATATGGTCCTAAAGAGGTCACATTCTCTACTCCCTCTCCAATCTGCTGCCAAGCAAGATGGCTATTAGAAGGATTTATTTGCTTTAATTTATCTATTTTTAATCTCTGTACTTTTAAATGTCAATTAAAATAGTAGTTTGAAATTTGAAAGGATCTCCTCACATAATCCTATATAATAAGGGAGGAATATGCTAATTATCCATTATGCCATAACATCACAACCAATCTCCTGGAGAATACAGGAGGGCGGGGCAGTGAGCTACAAACCTGGTTTGTATCAGGTTTTTATTTAATATATATTGTTGTTGATATTATTGACACAGGATAGTCTTTTGTTTCCTTCATGAGTATTTCTGAACAAATATTTTAGAAAATGTAGCCCTGGAGAGTATTATGCTAGTGAAATAAGCCAGTCAGAGAAAGGTAAGTTATTGTATGATTTCACTTATATTTGGAATCTAATGAACAAAATAAACTAACAAAGTGGAGACAGGCTCACAGACAAAACACATTGACAGCTATCAAAGGAGAGGGTGTTGGGCTTGGGTGAGAAGGGTGATGGGATTAAGCAAAGAAAAAAGAAAGATTCATGGACACAGACAACAGTATGGTAGGTAATTGCTAGAGGGATGGGTGGGAAGAAGTAGAAGAGGGTAAAGGGGGAATAAATGATGGTGGGAGGAGACCTGACCTGGGGTGGTAAACACAATACAATATACAGATGATGTATTGTAGAATTATATACCTGAAACATATAATTTTATTAATCAATGTAACCCAAATAAATTTAATAAAGAGAGATAAATCTAGCCTTCTAAATATGTACAGTGTAGAACATACTTATACAATAGGAAAAAATGTTTTTGCTTGGTTCATAGAGCAAAGACCAAAATAAAAAGGACCTGGCAAAATCTGGCATATCTGGACACTTGCAAAGTAGTGTACCATCTATAATAATAGAGTAATATGCTAATTAGACTAGGCAGCTGAATGACCTTCCGGACAAAGCTGCAGCTGTGAGGGCTGTGGCAAGCACCCCGCCACTGCGAGGGCCAAGTCCCTGAACTAATTTCGTGCATCAGGCCTCTAGTAGCTTTATATCTGTAGACATTCTGAGAAAACAGTTAAGTGGTTGAACTTATAGTTTGGGCCACATCATTTTAATTAATCACCAAAGTCTGCTTTAGGGACAAAATTATTCGGACAAGAATACAATAGTAGATATCGTGAGCCTCAAAGGCTCATATTTACAGGTTAAAAGAGCAAAATGGTATATTTTACATATATTAGAAACAGAACACAGCAGTGATTTTAACAATCAGAAAAAAGAAAAATTTTTAAAAAATCATTGCTTCAAAAATATTTTTGGAAGTAGGTAGATAGGTCATCAATAATAAGTAAGTGGTCCCAATTGTTGTCAATTATTTAAACTTACCTGATTATTATATGCATCAGGTGCAAGTTTCTTGTATGTTGGTGCCATAAGAGTAGACAGGTTTTGTAAATGAGACTCCAGTTTTTCTTCCTGTATAAAATGAGTAATTTTACATATTAAATTCTAAATCCATTCTCTATTTCAGCCGCACCCCCCCATATCTTAGATACAAATTACTATATACTATTCATCTTACTAAATAAAACATCTTAATATGACTATTTCTAAGTGAAAGTATAGGCCTTATATTACTGAGCTTCGTATGTGCTATTAATATCTAACTTCTGATAAGATTAATCAACTTTCTACTTTGAATGCAGATATTTGGCATTTTATAAACAGACGACTGTGCTGGTAGAAGGGTTAGGAGACTGAAACTGCTATATATGATCCTTTTATTTTTTGTTTTCCTTTTCCTTCCCCACAGTGAGGGTTCTGACTGAAAGACTAAAACGTGTTTCTTAAGCTGGTCTGTTCTCCCTTGAGTCACTGAGGAAACTTAATTTGTAGAGACAGCATGCTTCTGCTAAGTCCTTTTAATTCCCTTCTAAGACTGGATTTAAAATAAATTGCATGGACTTTTTTTCTTATTTTCATTCTAAGAAGGTGACTTTATTTCCTCTGGGATAAACCACTCCACCCCTCTCATACTAGCCACCTGCTTCCTCTGTGTTTGCTCATTGATAAAATTTGCTGGTTCTAATAGACTTCTTGTAGTAGGCCTTCCGGAATTAACACAGAGGAACCTAATTTGGGGCAGTTGGTCTAGTGCCTCCTATGATGCCCAGCACTAAGGGTTAAGGATCTTATTCGCATGTAAATATTATTTTGCTCATGGGGAACTTAGATGCTCTTTGTAATTTATAGTAGGTCTGGCTAAGACACATTTAAAGAAAAATATATGGTCCTAAAGAGGTCACATTCTCTACTCCCTCTCCAATCTGCTGCCAAGCAAGATGGCTATTAGAAGGATTTGTTTGCTTTAATTTATCTATTTCTAACCTCTGTACTTTTAAATGTCTATTAAAATGCCATTTTGAAATTTGAAAGGATCTCTTCACACAATCCTATATAATAATGGAGGAGTATGCTAATTATTCATTACGCCATAACATCACAACCAATTTTCAAGTGGTGGAGAGATACAGGAGGGCGGGGCAGTGAGCTATAAGCAGAGAGAGCTACAGGAAGGCAGGCCAGCGGGCGGAGAGCTACAGGAGAGCAGGGCAGTGTGCTACAAGCAGTGAAGAGCTACCAGCAGCGGTGGGTGGGTGACCAGCTACTCATGCATGAATTCATGTGTAGGGCTACTAGTAACTAATAATTACTTGATGCTTCAAATATAAACAAAATCTTCACAACTAAAAGGTATATGAAGAACTTGGCAAAGTATATTTGAAAGAAGAAATGGTTAGTTACCCACCCCCACCGACCCAAATAATATATTTTTAAAGTAATATGATTTTGATAACTGTAGATTAGAATACTCAGTTTTTCTATTCATACTTAGAAGTTCTCACTTCATATTGATATTTCTCTAAAAATCTTGAGAGATATAACCACTAGGCAGAGATGTGCTCATTTGCATTTAGAAGGAAAGGAGGCTTCTGAGTGGAGTACTCCCATCCCACCTAACTAAGGGAGGATGTTACTATCCATTCCCTGGATTTGGTTTATAGAAACCTGGCTTGAGTGATAAGCACTTATGAAATAGCAGTGAAAAAGTTCTCTAGTGTGGAAAATTAAAGTGGCTGACAGCATGCAAAATTGCTGATTTTCATTTGGGCTTATTTAATATTCAATTTTTCTTATGAAAACAGAACATCTAACACATTTAGATAATATAGTTTATTAAAAATATGATCCTATTGCCCTAGCCAGTTTGGCTAAGTGACTAGAGTGGAGTAAAGGGTCCCAGGTTTGATTCCAGCCAAGGGCACAAACCAGGGTTGTGGGCTCAATCCCCAGTAGGGGGCATGCAGAAGGCAGCTGATCAATTATTCTCTTTCATCATTGATGTTGCTCTCTCTCTCTCCCTCTCCCTTCCTCTCTGAAATCAATAAAAATATTTTTTTAAAATGATCCTATGAAAAAAATTATATCAATTTCAAAAGTTTTTATACTTTATTAAACTTTCACTTGCTGTTGTAGTCATAGAGTAACACATTTTTCACTTAAAAGGACATATCTATACTACTAAAAGGGTAATATGCTAATTAGATTGGGAGACCTTCCAGAGCTTCTGGACAAAGCCATGGTGGTGGGGACTGAGGCAGAGGTGGTTAGGAGAGATCAGACCAGGAGAACAAGGTAGTTGGGAAAGATCAGGCTGGCAGGTGGGCAGTTGGAGGCAAGCAGGCTAGTGGGAGGCAGTTGGGGGCGAGCAGGTGGGCAGTGGGGACAGTTGGGGGTGAGCATGTGGCAAAGGGGAAGCAGTTGGGAGCAAGATGGCCAGCAGGGGGGTGCAGTTGGGGGTGAGCAGGCTGGAGACAGAGTGGTTATGAGTGATCAGGCAGGCAGGCAGGTGAGTGGTTAGGAGCCAGTGATCCCGGATTGTGAGAGGGATGGCTGACTGCCGGTTTAGGCCTGATCCCTATGGGTCCCAGATTGGAGAGGGTGCAGGCTGGGCTGAAGGACACCGCCCGTGCATGAATTTCATGCACCAGGCCACTAGTCAATATTATAATATCCATAGTATAATTGTTTACTTTAATTGCATTTAAAATTCGAAAGATATTTATAAGGTGCACAGAATAACTAAAAACTTGGTCATATCTAAATGCTAAATATACTGAGGTTTCTTGATTACTCAATTAGCATACTCTAGAACACGTTACCCAAAATTTAAAATTTGATAAAAACCTACAAGTTATATTTTGAAAAATATATTTTATTGAGAAAAATAAAAATCAGTGACTTCAGTAAGAAATCAGAGTTCATTTATTTAAATTATACTTCTGTATTAAAATCTAAGTATGTTTTAGGTATTTGAATGCATTCATTACAGTAACTAAATTACCAAATCTCACAGTGTGAAAATGTGACTAGAAATGGCCTTTTCTGAACATGGCGGTCATGAACATGACTTCTATTATTCAGGTGCAATGGATGAAAGTTTTAACACTAAGTGTTAACATTTAGTTCTAATATTGAAATAGCATCTGTTTAAAACTAGAATTAACATGAAATATAATATAAAAGGCAATAGGTATGAAGAGTTTATGTTGTTTTATCTATTACTTTGATATGACATGGTTATTATGTTAACTTAAATTATTACAATGTGATTAAACTTAGTAAAAATTTTGTTGATTCATCTCTGAGATGAAACTCTTTGAGGTGGAGTATGCCATATTGTTTTTCTGTGCTCATCAATTCTGCATGAAAGATAAAGAGATTATACATCAGGAAGTAAACAAACCTCTTTTGGGTCATCCCCAAGCAGCTTAAATTTTCTTGGTATCTTGCTTCTGGCAAACTTACATCCATTATAGTACATGCTCCAGGAACAACCGAAAGAAAAGGAGGCACCACAGGTCTCTGGATCCAGGCCTTGACAGGCACAGGTTCTCCTGAGAAAGCAAAGGATCACATTCATGGCTAAGGATAGCATTATCTATGCTACCAATCTCATATTCTGACTGCATGCAAATTAGTTTTTAGCAACATCTCATCTAACGCTATATTAAGCTGTGACATAATCACATCAGAAAAGAACTGCTTTAATTGACTTTAAAACACAATTTTAAAACCTTTTTATTGTAGAATAATACACACACAGGAAAGTAACATAATTTCATAGCTTACAAATGCTCACAAATGAAATACCCAAGATAGTAGCATCCAAATGAAGAAACAAAACATATACTTGCACTCCAGAATCTCCTTTTAATTCTTTCTTCCAGGCATTGTCCCCCCAAAACAACTTCCATTAGAAAAGATTAGTATTGCCTATTTTTAGCAATTTTACACACACACACACACACACACACATATACACACACACACACATATATATACACACACAGTTTTGCTTATTTTCACACCTTATATAGGATACTATATACCTACTGTGTATAGTGTGTATGTGTATATATACATAAATGTATATATAATTTTGCCTATTAATATAAAATACTATATTAAAATACTAATATTAAATATTTTGTATATACACTATAAACTAGGCAAAACTATATCTATGCATACACACATACATATGCATATCTATATAATAAAAGCCTAAGCGACCATTACGGCGGAACAACCAGAACGACCAGTCACTATGACATGCACTGACCACCAGGGAGCAGATGCTCAATGCAGGAGCACCACTCAGCCGGAAGCCATGCTCACGGCTGGTGAGCACAGTGGTGGTGGCGGGAGCCTTTCCCAGCTCCACAGCAGCACTAAGGAGGAGCGAGCTGAGCTGTAAGGCACAGCAAGCAGGCAGGCAGTAAGGAGTGAGTGGTCTCAGAATGTGAATGGGTGTAGGCCGGGCTGAGAGACCCCACCCCCAACCCAGTGAATGAATTTTGTGCACCAGGCCTCTAGTGAAATTATATAGTATAAACTTGTTTATGCCTTGCTTTTGTTTAACATTATGTTTATAATATGTTATAATATCCATCCATGTTGTTGCATGGGTTGTGCTTTATTCATGTATTTATTCATGGAGTTTAGTTTTTCATCACAAGCCACAAATTAATTATTCTATTACTGATGGGTAATGTGAGAGCTTTCTAGTTCTTGGCTAAATACACTATTGTCACTTCACAGCCCAAGTCAATATATCCTAAAAGCAATGAACAGACAAAGTTAAGAAGCCAAAAAACAAAACATGATAAAACAACTATATTAAGTAGGTATTTGTTCAGCTTTACTGAGGTATAATTGACAAAATTGTAAGATATGTAAAGTGTATAGCTTGATGCTTTGACATAATGTATACATTGCAAAAGGGTTCTTCCATTGAGCGAATTCACACATCCATCAGCTCACATATTTATCTTCTTTATTTTTATATTTTTGGTGTGGAAAGAACATTTAAGTTCTACTTTCTTAGCAAATTTCAAATATACAGTACAGTGTTATCTAGCATAGTCACTATGCTATATATTAGATCCCCTGCCCTTATTTATAATTGAAATACTGTATCCTTTTATAAGCCTCTTCCTATTTCCCCTGGTCTCAAGTCTCTCACAACCACTTTTCTACTCTGCTTCTATGAGTTTGACTGTCTTTTGTTTTTGATTCCACATGTAACTGATAACATGCAGTTATTTGTATGGCTTATTTCATTTAGGATGACTTCAAGGTTAATCCACGTTGTCACAAATGGCAGGATTGCCTTTTAGAAAGTTGATAGTATTCCTGTGTGTATATGCACATACCACATCTTCTTTACCCATCACCTGTTGATGACACTTAGGTTGAACCCACACTTTGGTTATTGTGAATAATGCTGTAATGAACACTGGAGTGCAGATATCTTTTTGAGATAATTTCTTGGATACATCCCCAACATCTATCTAGTTGTATTCCTAGATCATACGGTAGTTCTATTTTTAATTTTTTAGGGAATCTCTATACTATTTTCCATAGTCGCTGTTGGATTACATTCCCCCCAAGAATAGTATACAGGGTTCCCTTTTTTCCCCAGCATTTGTTATCTCTTGTTTTTAGATAATTCACATCCTAACAGGAGTGAAGTGTACCTCCTTGTGTTTTTGATTGGCATTTTCCTGATGAGTAGTGACTGATTTGGCATGGTGAACCATACTTACATTCCTGGAACATATCCCCCTTGATCATGGTGTATGATCCTTTGAATACACTATAGAACTTGGTTTACTAATATTTTATTGAAGATTTTTACACCTATGTCCATCAGGGATACTGGCTGGTATTTTCTATTTTTATAGTGTCCCTGGTTTTGGTACCAGATTAATACTGGGCTTGTAAAATAAATTTGATCTCTCCTCTTCAAGTTTTTTGGAAGAGTTTAAGGAGGATTGCTATTAAGTCAACTTTAAATGTTTGGTAGACCATTAAAGCCATATGGTCCAGGACTCTTCTTTCTTGTGAGTTTTTTTTTTAAATTATTACTATTTCTTTTTTATTGAATTTATTGGGAGTGGCATTGGTTAATAAAATTAATAGGTTTTAGGTGAAGAATTCTATAATACATCATCTGTATATTGTATTAATCACCATTTACCCGCCTTATAACTTCATCTCCCTCCTCCCAAACCCTCCGTCTCTTTCCTTCTGGTAATCATCATACTGTTGTCTGTGTCTGTGTTTTTAATTTTTTTTTTTCCTTAATCCCTTCACCTTTTTTACCCAGTCCTACCAACACCCCCTCACCCCTCCCCACTCTGGTAACTGTGAATCTATTTCTACTTGTCACTTCATTTTGTTCATTAGATTCCACATATGAATGAAATCATATCATACTTATCTTTCTCTGATTGGTTTATTTTACTTAGCATAATGCTCTCAGAGTATCTCAGGTTTCTTTTCATACGGGATATCGATTACTGATGTAATGTATTTACTATTAATTGTTCTGTTAAGATTTTCTATTTCTTCATGACTCAGTAAGTGTGATGGTTCTAGGAAATTATCTATTTCTTCTAGGTTGTCCAATTTGTTAGTGTATAATAGTTCATAATATTCTTTATGATCCTTTGTATTTATGTGGTATCAGTTGCAAAGTCTTCTTTTACATTTATAATTGTATATCTTTGAGTTCTTCCTCTTTTTTTCTTGGTAAGTGTAGCTAAAGGTTTGACTATTTGTTTCTATTGAGGTGGGCAAATGGGGTATAAATGGGGATGGAAAGACACTGCTTTGGGTAATGGGTGCATGATGCAGTGTGCAGATGTTGTGTTGAGTTGTACACTTGAAAGCTGTATGGTTTTGTGAACCAATGTCACCCTAATAAATTCAATTTTAAAGATCTCTATTGCATTTATCTTTTCTATTGTCTTTTTGGTCCCTATTGCATTTATTTCCATATTAATCACTGCTCTTTCCTTTTTTGCTAATTTTGGGCTTAGTTTTTTTCTTCTTATCATTTTTCTTAACTTATAAATTTAGGTTTAGGTATTCCCCCCAAATGTAGGTATTTATTTTTATAGAGCTTTCTCTTAGAACTGCTTTGGCTGCATTTCAGAAGTTTTAGCATGTTTGACTCTAGATATTTTTCAGCTATTATTTCTTAAGTGAGCTTTCTGCCATTTTATCTCTTCTTCTAGGTTCTCTATGATTCATATTCTGGTCCTCATGTCTATAAGTTCTTAAGCTGTCTTCACTCCTATTCTGTTTGTTTTTTGTTTTTCTTTTTTCCCCCTCGGCTTGGATGAATTCCGCAGCTCTTTGTCCTATTTTATTTTATTTTTTTCCAGTGTTGTAGTTTATTGGTGAATCGCTTTAGTGAAATTTTCACTTGAATTATCTATTCTTCAGTTTTGTGATTTCTGTTTGAGACTTTTAAATATTTTCTATCTCTTTATTGAAATTCTCACTTTGTTCATGCATTACTCTTCTGCCCTTACTGAATACCAATAGTGTATTAGTAGTAATGATATTGTTTTGAACTTACTTCTCTATATTGTAACATGAAAAGAACTTGTTATTGAACATAGGTTAAAATCCATGAGTGAATAGTGACACTAAAGAAGAACAAACTGATTGATGATTTTTGGATTAATACTAAAGCACTAAATCACTATTCAGAAATTTCAAAGCTTATGAATTTAGTCTGTCATTTGTTTACAAACTATATTTAATGATAACCAAAGAGTTGATAAAGAAACATTCTATAAAGAATTCCAGCTAATAAATGCAGAACTGTTATAAATGTAAATTATAACTTTACAGATATCAGCAAAGGTGATAGAATAAGAATCTCTGAAAATTCTCTCCACCATAAAAGCAATGAGAATTCTGGTAAACACTGCCACAATCAATTTTTGAGAAATATGGAGATAACAAAAGGCTTGTAGCTTTCCAGGAGCAATTATTCAAGAAAAGCAATGAAATTTTGGTGAGGAAAATAAGTTTTGTGGTGTTTTTAACTTTTTCTATTCCCATTCTACTCTGACCTCCACAACAGCCTTGAAAAACATTTATGGTGAAAATCATCCTGGCAACAACTAGGGGCAGCCGAATTAGGCCTGCTATCACCCACAGCCCCATTTCCAGATAAGTGTTATCATTTTACCTATTTGGTAATTCTCTAGAAGACCCCATTAATTAGGATGTCTTCTTCATTTGATCTGACTTTGAATTCACCTAGTGTGCACAGCCTTTCCTCCCACAGGTGTTTGCTAAAAACAGTCAGAGGCAACTGTTGAATATTGTGGCGGCCTCAGGTGGCAGATAACAGTTAAAGTGGGGGAAAAGGCTAACTTAAAAGCTTGGAATGAGATGGAAATGGGAGGCTTTAAAAAGTCCCAAAATGCTCATGGGAACCAGAAATTTAAGTACATGCTTAGAGCTATAAATTGTCTGGCTCAATGTGGAAGGCATGCATGCCCCTTGGCAATGAGTGGGAGACTTACTGCTTTTAGGCACCTTACGACATCTTTGCCTAATCATTAGTTGACTATCAAGCTAAGCAAAGATAGAATTCCATGGCTGCCTATAAAAGAGAATACAGATTTTACAGAAACAGTTCAGAAAAGTCACTAAACTAAAGATAAACAAGGATTGCACCAATAACAATAACAAATCCTCAGGTGGGAAGAGAATCTATTTTCCAAAGTTACTATGTTATATTACTTAAAAAGGTCTTTTTCTAACAAACAGTTATGAAACATACAAAACAAAACAAAACAAGAAAGCATGGTGAATATAGAAAAATAAAAGCAGTCAACCAGAAGCTGTCACTGACAGTCTAGATGTAGTAGTAAGACTTTGAATTACTATTCAAGTATGTTTAAAGATCTGAAGGAAAGAATGCTTAAAGAACTAAAAGTAGGAAAACAATTTCTTATTAAATAAATGAGATAAAAGAGAGAGAAACTATAATAAGGAGACAAGTGGCAACTTCTGGAACTGAAAAGTACAATAATAAATAAAAAAGCCATTAGAGCGGTTCTACAGATTTTAGCAATAGGAAAAAAGTAGTGGGAAGAGAAATTAAAGATACTTTAATTGAGATGAGCCAATTTGAGAAAAAGAAAGTAAATAGAGCCTCAGAGAACTGTGGAAGGGAGAGTAAGTCAATATGGAGCAGAGATATGTTTGAATAAAAAGTGGCCAAAAAAATTCCTAAATTTGATGAACAGCATTAATCTACACATTCAAGAAGCTCAACCAACTTCAAATTGCAAATTCAAAGTGCTCCAAACCTCTCTTTAAAAGTCAAAGAGAGAAAGAATTTTGAAAGCAGTAAGAAAGAAAAGTTAACTCATAAGGTACAAGAGAGTTTCAATAAGATGTTGTTGCAACAGCTGAAAACTTATTGGAAACAATGGAGGTCAGAAAGCACTGAGATGACATATTAAAGTGCAATAAGAAAAAGACCATCAACTATGAAATTCTATATTTAGTAAATCTATCCCTCAATAATTAATAATAAAGGCATTCCTATCCCATCTAATAAAAGAGTAATATGCAAATTAACCATCACTCCACTACACACACAAGCCATGCCCATAAGCCACGCCCACCAGCAGATCAGTATGCAAATTAACCCCAACCAAGATGGCTGTGGCCATGGAGTGAGCAGGAAGGAGGCTGGGTTTTCCCTGGTGATGGAGGAAGCCAAGCTTTCCACACACCCTGGCCAGCCTAGGCCTCCACTCAAGGCTACAAAGTTTCAATTATAGAAGATAAATAAATCCCAAATATGAGGGCCTCTACGTGGGTCACTGGGGTGTGTGGCCAGCCTGCAAACCACCACAGGCCCCTCGCCCAGGATGCCCCACACCCCAAGGGAACCCCGACCCTGATCGGGACACCCTTCAGGGCAAACCAGCTGGCCCCTACTCATGCACCAGACCTCTATCCTATCTAATAAGAGTAATATGCAATTGACCATCACTTCAATACAAAAGATGACTGCTCCCATGTGGTCAAAGATCCTGCCCCCATGTGGACACAAGATGGCCACCACAAGATGGCCAACAGGGGAAGGTTGTTGGGGGGGGACCAGGTCTGCAAGGGACGGCAGTTGTGGGTGATTAGGCTAGCAGGAGAGGGAAGTTGGGGGTGACCAGGCCTTCAGGGGAGGGCAATTAGGAGTGACCAGGCCTGTAGGGGAGGGAAGTTAGGGGCAAAAACGCTGGCAAGGGAGCAGTTAGGCATCAATCAGGCTGACAGGGGAGTGGTTAGGGGGTGATCAAACTGGCAGGAAAGTGGTTAGGGGCAATCAGGAAGGCAGGCAGGAAGCAGTTGGGAGCCAGCAGTCTGACATCCCTCAAGGGGTCCCAAATTGGAGAGGGTGCAGGCTGGGCTGAATTTTGTGCAATGGGCCTCCAGTTCTATATAATAAAAGGGTAATATGCAAATAGACAGAATGGCAGAACAACTGAACAACCAATCAAAGCATAATATACTAATGATATGCTAAGGCTGCTCAACCGCTCGCTATGATGTGCACTGACCACTAGGCAGCAGATGCTCTACTAGTAGTTTAGCTTGCTGCTGGGGTCTGGCTGATCGGGACTGAGTGAGATGGGCCAGACATGCCCTGGAGCCCTCCCTTGATCACTCCCTGGCCCCAATCATGCACAGGTCGGGTCCCTCAGCCTGGTCTGCACCCTCTTGCAATTGACCCCTCAGGGGATGTTGGAGAGCCAGTTTCAGTCTTATCTCACAGGCCACTCCCCTTAAGAGCGCTCCAGATGCAGGCTCATGGCTGGTAAGCTTGCTGCAGCAGTGCCTACGTCTCCTGATCAGGACTGATTGGACTTGAGCCCATGGCACAGTGGGGCTGGAATGAGCAGGAGTGGCAGGTAGAAGCTGCAAGAGGCGTTGGACTGCGGATTTTGGCCAGATCCCTGCAGGCCACCCAGAGGGACCCCACCCATGCATGAATTCATGCACTGGGCCTCTGGAATAATCTGAAAGCATAAATTGCTATTAGGACTCCCCTAAAAGAAATACTAAATGGAGTCTTTCATGTTGAAAGGACACAGGATAGTAACTTGAATGGGTGTGAAAACCTAAATATGTTATGTATCTTTTGTTTTTAACTCTTTTCTCCTATCTAATGTATAGGTAACTGCATAAAACAATAATTATAAATCTATGTTAATGAGCACACATGTGTAAAATGAAAGTTTAACAATAATAGTATAAAGGAAGAGGGGATGGAACAATATAGAAACAAAGTTTTTGTATACCATTGTAATTAAACTGGTATTTCTCCAAATTAGGTTGTTATAAGATGTTAATCAAAATCTCTAGGGTGCAACCTACAGAAATATAACTTTAAATGACATTAAAATAAATAATAAGGTATTTTCTATGGTACAATAGAAAATACTTATTGAACACAAAATAAGGCAGTAATCAAAGAATAGAGAAACAAAAATTCTAACATATAAAAATGAATAGTAAGTTGGCAGACAAATCCAACATCACCAGTAATTACATTCAATGTATATGATTAATACAACTAAAAGACAGAAACTGAAAAAAATAAGTAGATTAAAAACAATTCAATTACATGTTGCCTACAAAGATGCAAATAGGCTGAAAATAAAAGAACGGAAAAAGAGGTATTATGCAAATAGCAATAAAAAAAAATAGCTGTAGCCAGGCCACTGTGGCTCAGCCGTTAAGCACTGACCCAGGAATCAAAAACATCAGTTTAATTCCCGTGAGGGCACATTCCCTGGTTACAGGCTTGATCCCCAATAGAGAGACATGCAGGAGGCAGCTGATCGATGATGTTTCTCTCTCATCAATGTTTCTATCTCTCTATCCCTCCCAATGCATTCTATGAAGCTAGCATTACCCTGATACCAAAATCAAAGATATCACATAAAAAATACAGACCAATTTCCTTTATCAATAGAATTATAAAAATCTTCAATAAAATACTAGCAAATGAAATCCAGCAACATATAAAAAAATTATACATACATTATCCCAGAAATGCAAAAATCAACCAATATAGTATACTACATTAACAAAATAGCCTGGCTGGCATGGCTCAGTGGTTGAGCATCAACCTATGAACCAGGGGGTCACAATTCAATTCCTGGTGGGGCATATGCCCAAGTTTCAGTTTCAATCCCTGGTATGGAGCATGCAGGAAGCAGCTGATCAATGATTTTCATCATTGATGTTTTTCTCTCTCTCCCTCTCCCTTTCTCTCTGAAATCAATAAAAAAATATTTTTTTAAAAAATAAAGGACAATAACCACATGATCATCTTATTACATGCAGAAACAAACATTTGAGAAAAGCCCAACACCCATTAATGATAAAAATATACAACAAACTATGAAGAGAAAAAAATTTCTTCCACCTAATAAAGACCATCTTAAAAAAAAGTACTGCTGAGACAATTAGAGAGCCATATGCAAAAGAATGATGTTGGACTCCTGTAGAATTAACAGTGATCAAACACCTAAATATAAGAGCTAAAACTGTAATACTTGGAAAAAAACAAAGATGTAAATATTGACAACCCTGGATTAGGCAATGGTTTCTCAGGTATGACACTAAAAGTACAAACAATATATTTAAAATAGATGAATTTGATTTAAAAATTGAAACTTTGGTGCTTCAAGGAATTATTAAAGTAAAGAGACAACCTACAGAATAACAGAAAATATCTGCAAACCACATGTATGATAAAGTTCTAGTATCCAGAATATATTAACTATTATAACTCAAAAAACAATTTAAAAATGACCAAAGAATAATTAATCACAAATAGCGAAAAACAATGAAATAATGCCTGACATCATTAGTCATTAGGAAAAGAAAATCCAATTCATGAGATATACTTCTTACCCACTGGGAGAGCTGTCATAAAAAAAGATAAGTCCTAGCTGCTTTTTCTCAGTGGATAGAGCATTGGCCTGTGGACCAAAAATTCCCAAGCTCAATCAGGTCAAGGGCACGTACCGTTCCTTGACTACAACACCCTCCCTACCCCGTCCCCCCCAGCCTAGCATGGGCCTTGGTCAGGGCACATGAAGGAGGCAACCAATCGATGTATTTCTTTCACATCACTGTTTCTCTGTCTTTTCCTCTCTCTTCCACTCTCTCTAAAAGATCAATGGAAAAATACCCTAAGATTGACAAACGAACAAACAAACAAAAGACAATTACTAGTTTTTATGAGAATGTGGAGACAGTGAAACCTCCATATGTTGCTGAGAGGAATGAAAAATGGTGCCCCTACTTTGGAAAAAAGACAGTGCCTCAAAAAGTTAAACCTTATAATTACCATATGGCCAACAGTGTCACTCCTACATATGTTTTCTCATGAGAACATATGTCCATATAAAAACTTACACATGGGTATTCACAGCAGCATTACTGATAATATGCAAAACTGAAAACAACCCCAACTTCCATTAACTGAAAAATGGGTAAAGAAAATATGGTGTACATATACACAGTGGACAATTCAGCCATAAAAAGAAATAAAGTATTGATTAATGTTATGATATGGATAAACCTTTAAAACATTATGCAAAGTAAAAAATACCACACAGGAAGGCCAATTATTGTATGATTCAACTAATATGAAATGCTTAGAATAAGTGAATCTATATAGAAGAAAGTTGATTAGTGGTTGACATTTAGGGGAGAGGAGAATAGGAGATGACTGCCTAACAGGTATGTGGTTTCCTTTTGGAAGTAATGAAAATTTGCAACTTTGTGAGCACCAGTGGAATGCAGGAAACTGCAATACTGTCCCAACTGGGAAATAGGCGTGCCAAACAGAACAATAGAGGAAGTTAATGACCTTCACTACTGCATATTCTATTTTTTTTATTTTTTATTTTTTAAATTTTTTCATCTTTTACTTGAGAAACTAATTTTTTTTCCTCAACTGATTTTACCTTTTTAATTATTACATTTTTATTTTCAATCAGTATTATTACTACTACTATTTTACCTTTTTGAAAAAAAAAGTGTTATATTATTTTCTTTTATTTTACTTTGGGATTTTCATCTTTCCTTTAGCATCATTTTACTCTATCTAAACTCTACCTTTATGCCATCACTTTCTTCCTAACTTTTCCCATTTTGTTGTCCTGTTTCTCTTACCCTTTTCCTACTTTAAATTTTCCCTATTCTTTCTTTTTATCCCCTGTTAAAATTTCATCCCACTTATATATCTAATTTCCAATCCCCTGCTTCAAGTCCATACACACCTATCTCTTCTCTGTCTTCACTATCCAAAAAATTGTTTTTCACTCTGTCCCTTTATTATTGTTTGCTTGAATGTTTACTATATCGATTTTTTATACTTTTTTTGTGAGATTGTTTAGCTTATTCTTCTTGTTTTATTTTTTATTTATTTATTTTTTTTACCTCTGTTTTCCCTCACCTCCCTTGATATTAGTTGTTGTTGGTAGTTTGTATTAATCTCCAGGTACTTGTTGCTGGCATTTGTTGTAATTAGTGGCTGTTGTATTGGAGTTTTCTCCCCATATATATATAAGTTGTTCCCCTTCTCTTTCTTTTCTCTCTTACTTTTTTCTCCCTTCTCCCAAATTCATTTTGGCACTCCTTTCCTCTCCTCTTCTTTTTTCTTGTTTTCTCTCTGCTTCTTTCTCTCCTATCACCTATTTTGTCTCTCTCTGGTGTTCACCTTTATTTGTGGCTATTAATGTCGTAAATACATTTCTGTTCAGTGCCTTGTGCATTGTACCTGGTTGTGTTGTATTTTGTGCCTTTAAATCAACACAGGAGAGAGAGAGAACTACATAACCAGACACCCTGAGAAGAGGGACCATGGACAGACAAAGAAACAGGCCACATATATAAGAAAAGCAGGCATCACCAGAAAAGGAAGTAAATAAAATGGAGGCAAGCAACCTGCCAAAGAAATAATTCAGAGAAATGGTCATAAGGTGGCTAAAAAGAATGGAAGACAAATTGGACAATATGTGTAAGAACCAAGAGGAAATGAAGAAGAACCAAGAAGAAATGAAAAATGACATCATTTCTATAAAGCACTCAATAGAAAGCATCAAAAGTAGACTAGAAGAAGCAGAGAACCGCATCAGTGAGCTAGAAGACAAGGTAGGAAAAAATAAGTAGAGCAGCTTCCAGAAAAAAAATTAAAAAGAGGAGAGCCTAAGGGAACTTTGGGATAACACGAAACAAAACAACATCTGCATAATTGGGGTTCCAGAAAGAGTGGAAACTGAACAAGGATTAGAGAACCTGTTTGAAGAAATACTGACAGAAAATTTCTCCAATATAGGAAAGAAAAAACCCACACAAATCCAAGAAGCTCACAGAGTCCCAAGCAAAATGAACCCCAAAAAACCGACACCAAGGCACATTATAATTAAATTGGCAAACACCGACGACAAAGTAAGAATCTTAAAAGCAGCCAGAGAGAAACAGAAAGTTACCTACAAAGAAAGCCCCATCAGACTGATTTCTCAACAGAAACTCATCAGGCCAGAAGGGAATGGAATAAAATATACAAAGTCATGCAAAGGAAGGGTCTGAATCCAAGAATACTGTACCAGCAAGGCTTTCAATCAAAATTGAAGGTGAAATCAGGAGCTTCACAGACAAAAAAGGACTAATGGAATTTATTACCACCAAACAAGCAATGCAAGAAATGCTAAAGGATCTGCTGTAAAAAAAAAAAAGAAAAAAAAAAAGAAATGGGAAGTGAAGAAGGAACACAGGGGTAAAGAATAAAAATGGTGATAAATAAGTACCTATCAAAATTAACTTTAAATGTAAATGGATTAAATGCTCTAATAAAAAAAATAGGGTAACAGATTGGATAAGAAAACATGACCCATATATTTGCTGTCTACAAGAAAACCACCTCAGAAAAAAAGACACACACTTACTGAAGGTGAAGAGATGGAAAACGGTTTTTCAGGCAAATGGAAATGAAAAATAAATAAATAAATAACTGGGTTTGCAATACTTGTATCTGACAAATTAGATCTCAAAGTGAAGGACATAACAAGAGATAAGGAAGGCCACTTCATAAACTAAAGGGAGCAATCCAACAAGAAGAAATAACTCCAGTAAACATATATGCACCCAATACAAGAGCACCCAAATACATTAAAAAAATAAATAACTCATGGAGGATATCAAGGGAAAGATTAACAGCAATACAATCATAGTAGGAGACTTTAGTATCCCACTATCACCATTGGACAAATCCTCTAAACAAAAAATCAGCAAAGAAGCATCAATGCTAAATGACTCACTAGGCCAGATGGAATTAATTGTCATCTTCAGAACATTTCATCCCAAAACCACAGAATATACATTCTTCTCAAGTGCACATGGGTCATTTTCAAAAAGAGACCATATGTTGGGTCATAGGCAAAGTCTCTTCAAATTCAAGAAGATAAGAATCATATCAAGCATCTTCTTAGATCACAGTGTTATAAAACTGGAAATCAACTACAATAAAAACAATCCAAAGAAATCAAACACATGGAGACTAAACATCATGCTATTAAACAATGACTGGGTAACCAGAGAGATTAAGGAAGAAATAAAAAACATCATGCCAACAAATGACAATGAAAACACAACAATCCAAAATCTGTGGGACAGTAAAAGTCTTGAGAACAAAGTTCGTAGCTCTATAAGCCTACTGCAAAAAACAAGAAACAATGGTAATAAATTACCTAACCCTACAACTCAAAGATCTAGAAAGAGAGCAACAAGAAAAGCCCAGTATAAACAGAAGGAAGGAAATAGTAAAGATTAGAGCAGAGATCAACGACATTGAGATCAAAGAAATAATTCAAAAGTTCAATAAAACGAAGAGCTGGTTTTTTGAAAGGATAAAGAAGATTGATGAACCTCTATCTAGGCTCACAAGAAGCAAAGAGAGAGGTTTCAAATAAACAAAAATCAGAATAATAAAAACATTATAAACTGATGAACAAAAAGATAGATACAGAAGCAGTAAAGCATCAAACAGACTGTCAAATTACAGTGGGAAGGTTAGGGAGAGATGGGGTAGATAAGAGATCAACCAAAGGACTTGTATGCATGCATATAAGCATAACCAAAGGACACAAGACACTGGGGGGTTAGGGCATGCATGGGAGTGGGGGAGGGCAATGGTAAGATATATACACATGTAGTACATTAATAAAAAAAATTAAAATTTGCAACTTTGTGAATATACTAAACCAGTGAATTGTACTTTAAAAGGATGAATTTTATGGAATGAGAATTACCTCTTAAAAACATCCTAATATAAGGAAAGGCTTCCTGAAAAATCAATGGAAAATTCACAGGAGGGAAGCCTGAAACCCAAGGACTGAAGGTGGAGACCTCAAGGAGAATGGTAGGAGAGGTGGAGGCATGAAAGGGCTGGTCAGGCACCCACAAATGGCAACTGAAGTCCCAGAGAGATATTTCAACTGTGTGTGTGTGGGGGGGGGGGGGGGAGGGCGGGCGGGGGGGAAGGGTTTTGGGAGGGTGAAGAGGGGTGAAGGGTGCCATTGAGAACTCTGGGATCTAATTCTGAAACTGGGCTCCCCAGCAGAAAGCACCAAACTGAGAAGGGCACCCACATAACATATCTAGCTGTAAAAAGCAGTTGGGTGCCATCTGCCAGGGAGTGACACCTGAAAGTTCAGGAACCCTCTAGAAGGGCCAATACCCAAAAATTCCCTGTGGAGCCACCCACTTGTATACTGGCATAGTGAAGGTGAAGTGGACTGGAGCTGTGAGAGCAGAACTCAGGACTGGGGATTTGGGGGACAGAGCTCAGAAAGCAGACACCCCAAGTTTCCTGGGCTGAGTCATTCACTCACACAGTGGAGGACATCTTTCCCACACAAACATATGCCATGCCTGGGGTGAAGACAGTCAACACACCCTATTGGAAAACACCTTGCCTTGAGGCAACATAAAAGATTAAAAACAACAATTAGCCTCCACATGGAAGCAAATGCCCCACACTGTTGAAAAACTCCTCCACACCTGAAGGCAATTGTCTAGGGGGCAATTCAAGTCAGCATCCTATTAGTCTATGGACAGAGTCTCTGGAGGCATTGATTCTTTGTGGGATCCAATTAGTCAGAAACAGCCTTTAACACTGTCCTGCACTAGAGGTTGAGAGATATAGAGGATCTACCTAATTCATAGTCACAAGCCTAAACAGACAACCAAAATGAGGAAACAAACAACCATCATATGAAAGAACTGGCAAATTCTTTAGAAGAAGAGATAAATGAAGCAAAGAAATTTATCTGAAACAGAGTTGTTAAATGATATTAAAAATTCTCAACAGTATGAAAAAAAAGATACAGAAACTATGAAAAAAGAACAGCTTGAGATAAAGAATGACATAACACAAATAAAAAACATGTTGGAAGGAATACACAGCTGATTAAAGGAAGCTGAGAATCAGTGAATTAGAAGACAGACTTGAAAATATCACTCAATTAGAGAACCAAAAAGAAAAAATTAAAAAACAAGAGGCCAGCTTAAGGGAACTATGGGACAATGTGAAACGTAACAATGTTAGAATAGCAGGTGTGCCAGAAGAGGCAGAAAGAAAGAAAGGAATAGAGAAGGTGTTTGAAGAAATAATGGTAGAAAATTTCCCTAACCTGGTAAAGGAAAAAGTTACATAAGTTCAGGTGGCACAGAGAACCCTAACCAAGAAGAATCCAAACAGACCTATGCCCAGACACATCATAATTAAAATGCCAAAAATTAAAGACAGAGGGAGAGAGTCTTAAAGTCAGAAATAGAAAAGAAAACTAACAAACAAAGGAGTTCCCATAAGGCTGACACCTGATTTCTCATCAGAAACTTTACAGGCCAGAAAGAATTCACATGAAGAACTCAAGGTAATGGAAAGCAACGATCTGAGACCAAAATACTATATCCAGTAAGGCTATCATTCAAAATAGATGGTCAAATAAAAAGCTTCCCAGACAAAAAAAAAAAAAAGGCTAAAGGAGTTCATCACCATCAAGCCAGCATTACAAGAAATTCTAAAAGGATTATTGAGAAGAGAGAGAGGAACCTAGCCATACAAAATTAAAATGGCTATAAATAATAACCGTAAATGTAAATGGATTAAATGATCCAAAGAAAGTAGGGTAGCTGAATGGATATAAAAACATGACCCAACTACATGCTGTCTGCAAGAAACCCACCTCAAAACAAAAGACACACATAGGATGAAAATGAAGGGATGGAAAAAAATTTTCCATGCAAATGGAAAAAAAAAAAAACTGGAGTAGCAATACTCATATCTAACAAAATAGATTTTCCTACAACTCATGTGATATCATACTATGTTAGGACAGCTTTGGTAATATTATACTTAAAA
The DNA here is from genome assembly GCA_011751065.1 of Lasiurus cinereus. Classification (NCBI taxonomy): domain Eukaryota; kingdom Metazoa; phylum Chordata; class Mammalia; order Chiroptera; family Vespertilionidae; genus Lasiurus; species Lasiurus cinereus. The sequence goes on along the minus strand of JAAGEH010002534.1, from coordinate 8,979,761 downwards.
TCCTTTTATTCTTGAAATATTAATGTACGTTTTATTATTATATGTAAGGTCATCTTTGAATAATTGGTGTTTATTGCATGTAACATTATCATATTTAAAATCATTTTTTGAGATATTAATGTTTATTGCATGTAAAATTATTATATTTAAGATAGATTTTTTAAAATAAAAAAACTGAAAAAAGGATAGAAGAAGTCAATGTAAAAACAAACAAAAACATCCCTATATAACAAGTTGGAATGACTTCAAGGTGATTTCCAACTTGAAGTGGCTACTAAAAGGCATTTTTATTTCTAAAGGGGTCTTTCAAATATTGTTAGAATTAACACATACCATCTTCACTTTAATATTACACAGTGTTTGGCTCGTGGTTAAATGATAAATCAGTAGAGCAATTATAATAAAAATAATTCACATCTTTAAAAACATTTTCAACTTTTTGATTTACCATTTGGATATTTAAACTTATGCAAGTATAGAAAAACTAGCAAAGATAAATTAAATATATATAACACTGACATTTATACATCAGAGAATAAGAAAAATATCAATTTGCAAACTCGAATTGGAAAGAGGAAATGATGATGCGTTAAATCATTTGGTGAAAATTTTCAGGAAACTTCAGGGTGGATGAATCAAGCTGACAACACCTGAACTAACTGAACACTCCTAACATTACTATAAACAAATCAAAGCAGATGTACATCCCATCTGGTAGATAAGGAAAACTACGATTACTTCATTACCATTTATGAAGCATTTTTTCCAATATACACATATATGTATATGTATGTCAAAAATTACCAGTGTACAGAAGATACAGGGACAGAGAACATATTAAATGAAACAACTGTGCAATGATCCAAATCCAGAATATGGGAAATTTTACAGAGCAAATCATATAGTTTCTATTACAAATTAGTTCATAAAAAAGAGGGAGATTATTATAAATAAAAAGCTTATGAATCATACAACATATCTTCCAAAATGGAACACTTCTGAGAATGAAAGAAGTTCTATTAACAATGATGCTAGATAACAGACATGAACTGAGACTACTCTACTTAAAAGCATCAATCAAATGCAAGGTATGGACTTAACTTTTCTCAATATCTTTCTACTTTTAATATTTTTTGGGGGGCGGGGCAGGGTCCAATTCAGAAATTTGAACATGCTCTGAACATTAAACCATAAATTTTAAGGTGATTGATATGACACCGTGAGTAGACTTTGTAAAATAAGTTATCTGTTAGATATACACACTGCAATACAGCAATGTGCATAGGTGAGAGACTATGGTAACTGTTTTGCTTTAAAACACTAGTACAGGGTGGGGATGGGAGGAGGATATGTAGTGAAAAATATATGAAATGGTATGATAAAATAGTGATAAATATTGAAGCTGGGTGATCGATCTATAGGGATTTGTTACAATACACACCTCCATTTAATGCACATTTCTGTAACTGCAGTTACTTTTTTAAAAAGTGAATTTATTGGGGTGACATAGGTTAGTAAAATTATGTAGGTTTCAGCTGTATATTTCTGTAATTCATCATCTGTATATTGTATTGTGTGTTCAGCACCTCAATCAACTCTCCTTCCATCATCATTTATCCCCACCATCCCCTCTTCTCCCTCCACCCACCCCCTTTCCCACCGATGCCATAGTGTTGTTTGTCTATGAGGCTGGTTTTGTTTTCTAAGTCCCTTCACCTTTTCACCCAGCCCCCTTTTACTCCCTCCCCTCTGACGGCTGCCAGTCTGTAATAGAAAATTTCTTTACAAGTTTAACATCACTCATCCTGGCAGAAAGGACTTCTGGCTTTGACTTTCTTATGATGACAGGTACACTCCCACAACACTAACTTGCCAAAAACATATTGGTCAGGCTGAGTCATAAAATGGAAATCTCAAAGGGAAATCTTTAAAGGAGGAACAGCTGCTTTTGCTCCGAGGATGTAGAAGTCCGTTTCTGACTGTCCCACTGAAAGTGCTTGGACTTTCCTGGACTCACGGTGGGTGGTGATGGTGCTTGTGGGCACTGGGATTTGTAAGAACTCAGCAAGGAGGTTCATACAGCTTTGAACATTAAACTGGGTCAACAACTCCAATTTGATATTATCCTATGTTATTGGCAAAGAACCATAATTTTAACTTCTGCCAAACATAAAGTTTATTTTATGGGGTAGAAGAAACTTTTAACATGCATCTGAGTGAAATTTCTGTTGTGAATAGTCTATTTTAATCGTGTTTCTCAAATACAGTTTTTTGTTTTTTTTTTTGGAGAATTACTATTTGGAGAATAGCCCAAAGTGAAAATTTCATCTAAATAGTTTATTCATCTTCACCTTGAAATACTAAACAAAGATAAGCAAAAGTTTACAGATTGGCCTTTAAAATGTCTTACTATTTGAAGTACCTGTTTTAATAATTTTGTAACTAGTTCCTATTAATACCAATTATAATTTTTCTCAGTCCCTGGTTCAGTTATTGTTCTGATTTCCAAATGCAAAATAACACATTTTAGGAGAGTTCTTCACATAGAATGTCCGAATCCACTCTGGGCAATGGCATTTATAGAAATTAAAGAAAAATCTCAACAAAAATACTAACACTTAAATGCACTAAATATATAAAAACACCAGAGATGCATAATATTAATGAAACTTAAACCAATTACAAATATAGTTGCATGACACTTCAATAAATTTAAACAAATTCTTCACTGGTTTAAAAGTTCAAGCCATCAAGTCTAAGAGGAAGTCTGCTTTAAAAATACGAGGCAGTGCTAATGAATTCCTGAGAAAAATGCTATCACGAACAATTAGCTCAAGGTGCCTTAACTTTCATTTCCTTTTGATTCCACATTTTTAAATGAGGAACAGGGAAGTTGGGGTAAAATGAATAGTATGTTACATTGTACTAAAGCAGTCCATTGTAAGTTTGAGTCATGTGTTCTGAAATCAGTCACTTTGACCTCCCACCATATGTAGATTTATGGAAGTGCATACCATGACATTTTTGGATTACAACTACCATAAAAAGCCAAATAACAATTTCATGTAGAATAACATAACTTTCTTAAACAGATTATTTATAGTTGATGTTCACTCCCTCATGACCCAGAGAGAAAATGTATTTTAAGATAAAGTTAGTAAAACTATACCAGTTAGAGTAATAGCAAAAAAAAAAAAAAAAAAAAAGTGGATAGCAATGGGTTGTTGCAATAGCAGTGTAGTATTTTGTATAAGCTCAGTAAACTATTTTGCAGTTTGGTGGATACACAGGAAAGGAGAATAAAGGAAGAAATGCAAAATCAAAATTATTTTAGAATCAATTGTAAGTAAACTAAGTAAGGCAGGATTTCAGTGTAGCCTAGAAAATTATTCTATAATCTTTTAATATTATACAGGAATGGCATAGCAGAAGAATAATAAAAAATAGTTTTCTCCTACAAGTGGAGGGAGTTGAAAACAAACAGGAACATAAAAAAAAACACACACACACACACATACTAACACTTGGATGCACTAAATATATTTAAGTGCAAACCTTGTTTTTCTATTCCAAATATTTATATATAGTTGGAAAAAATGCATGTCCTGGAATATTTAGACATAGTAAAAATGTAAGCAATTTTAATTACTATTGTGGAAATAATGAATTGGATTAAATGGAAGTCAAAATTGGTTTGGTTCTCTGTAACTTCTACTATAGGTCTTATACGCTATATACACAATTACGCTCCTTCACCTGGGAATCCCAAAAGCAAACTTCTTTTATTTCAAGTACTGCCACTTACAAGTGATGTCAATACTTACTAATGTGATGGCCAGGCACACAAAAGGGTTGTCATTTGTAGCAAATGGATACACAAGTATTTTCAAGTTTACCATGCAATTTGAGTTCATGTGGGTATAGACCCTTAGCAAGCTGATCCTAACTAATGGTATGTTATCTGAAGGTACAAAATATTAACAAAATCACCTCATGCTGTCCATGTTAGCAAACACACCCTCCTATTGCATGACTGTGAAGCAGGCATTTTGACCCCCATTTTATAAATGTGAAAATGCAGGTTCAACTCTCTTCCCTCCAACCATAAGGCTTTGCTATCAGTGGAAAGAGAGGAGAGGTCCTGGCTTCACTTACTCTTCATTCAGGGCACACCGACGGTTGGTGAGTGTGCCATATTTCCTCAGCGTCTCGGTGAGCTCCGAGTAGAGTTTGTCAGCCAGAGACAGGGGGATGCCTTCCCACACCAGGATGAGAATCACAATCACTGCAGCCTCACAGGTATGGCCAGCTCGCTCCCGCACCAAGCACAGTAGCTTCTCCTCACTGCTGCTTCTGCGCACCACCTGTGCAGGTCACCATTCCACCCCAAACACCCCCCACCCCAACCAAAACAAGACAAGGGTCACTTGCAGCAGATGTCAGCACTGATTTATGTATGCATATTTTCTCACGTCTGGGTCACAGGGCAACATTTACCACCACCTACAACTTGCCTTTTGTTGCTCATGTACAAAGTGGGGTTTATCCTGGGCTCAGAACTAGGAGAGGTGAACAACTACTCAATGTTTAGTTGACTACTGTATACCCAGTAGAGTTGGGGCAATGCTCCCTAAATTAAAGCTAGAGCTAGAGGGAAGAGATGCAGGTCTTTTTCATAAAGATCAAGGTTTTCATAAATGACATGAAGGAATTTAAAGGAAGAATTATCCTTGTAGCAGGTACTTGAATGGACCTCCTCTTCACCATGATAAAATAAATATAAGCAATATTCCTTTAAGGTGCTATCAATCACTCTTTGATCTGAGTTAACACAATTTTCAGGGTTAAATTTAATGAACGAAAATGCCCAGAACTGAAGACTAAAAGCCCTGTCAAGTCACACTTACCCATTTGGCAATAGGACATCCCTGAGAACTTTTGCCTTCTTTACCAGTATAGACGACTCTTTCAATCCTAATAGCTTTACCCTTCTGTCCAAACCTTAAAGAAATCCACAGAAACACACACACATAAAATTAGCAAATGAACCTAAAAGACACCCAAAATATTGAACATTTGAGTGTAATTTTACTCTATTACCACATCCTGAGAAATAAATGTTTTATTTTTTAAAGTTTATGCCAAGCAAACTAGATCATAGACTTTAAAAGCCTTGTTTTTCTTCAGCATCAAAATATATTGATAATTGCAATTTACTGTTTTGAAAATTATATGTTGGGTGAAAATAATGGGAAAACTTAGTTTTATGCATAATTTCACAAAGCACAAGACTTTTTTAAGTTTGCTAAATTCAGTCTTCTAAGATAAATACTATTTTATTTTTGCCCTTAACTAAATTTAGCTATTTAGAATCATAATAGATTTTAGTTATAACTGTTCCTCAAAGAATCTCAAATTTTTAAAAAGGAAGCTGGCAAATAACTAGTATCCAGCAACATTGAGGATATAGGATAGTTCTAAAAATAGATTATATTTTCCCTTCTGACAAGGTACTACTTACTACTTGTTAATAAGTAAAAAAGGGGGTACTAGATGATTAGTACATTTCTACATGCTAATTTGGAAATGGGGCAAAAATGATGCAAAATATGTCCTTGCTGCCCAGAATGTCTCCTAAGTATTTCAATGATAACACTGCCTACCTCTTAGAGAAAAGGCATCCTAGCATAGTAACAGCTCAAGAGCTGTGGACACCTATATGAATGTCTCTCTGCATTGAATATCTCGCTCTTAAGAGTCTTCTACATGCAGGAGTAACTGTAGATTCAGGTAAGTACTTGCATACCTGTGACTGACAGCAAAAAAGAAAATGCAACTATAAATAGAATGTCTCTATTTCTATTCAGTATATATCACACTTGCCCTTTGCTCAGACTGGGGACAACTTCCTTAGAGAGAACTACACCTTTACAATTCCAAGTGAATTTAGCTCAAAGGGTTCCTTTTTTAAACCACACGTCCCCCCTCTTCCTCTTTGACACTTTATCTCCTAGTGGGAGAGCCACAGTGGGGCCTCTCTTGTGCCAGCACCCTTGTGCCTGGCAGGCAGGATGATTCTTGCTCATGCCTGGGTTTTCTGGCACCCATGTCAAAGTGGGTAGCCTGTGCCAGTTCGCACACTCTTGGTCATGTCAAATATTGTGACTCTCTGGTGAATAGCACAGTGTGTAGGATTGGCAACCCTGGAACAGCTAAGCCTACTAATAATTACTCAATTTACAATTGTTTACTGCTTTGTATGTGTGTAAGCTGGAAAAAGTCTGACATATACAAAAGGATAAACGTTACTCTGCCCTGTGCCTTTGCGTTAATTACCTTTCTTCCATGATTTCTCTAATAGCTGCCACATTAGGACCTGCTCCTAGATGGGTATAAAAAGGACCTTCATCTTTTTCAATAATTTGCTCTGTTGAGATAATAGAAGATTATTATTTTAGACCTCAATTATACTAAATATAAAGGCTACATCCACAAAGCTTATCCCCCAACTGCACATTAAGGGCCCTAAATGTGACTTTACACAATTTTTTTTTTCCCCGAATGAGTAAATTGAGGGAGTCAATTATTAGAAAATGTGTAAAATAATTAAGTATATGCATATGTTGGCTGTTGGATAAAAATGCATTAAATTATATTTCAGATATGGGCTAAAAAATTATTTTATACCAAATGCATGGAACCAAACAAGAAAAAGTATGGGGATTATAATATATTATACGTAATATCAACTACAATTAGTTTTTTAAACTAAAAAAAATTTTTCTTTTCAGCTAACTGGAATTCTGCCTGTTACTTGGATGTTGAAAAGATTAGAATATAATTTCCTATCATATCTTGCCCCTTAGGAGTTTGCTCAGTCTATTGTCAAGGTACCTTCTTCTCCTCTTGTCTCCCACAACATTTAATCACTCTCTTTTGAAATTAAAAACATTGACGCCAGACCCATGTTTGTACATACTTTAGAACAATTTTTGAAGTGAAAAAATACTGGAGAGTGTGTCAGGTAAAAGGCAGAGGCTCCTGTCAAAGATGGAATGTGGGAGAGAAAAGGGTTAGGATGATAGGAGAAGGGAGTGAAGGTGGTTATAACTTACCTAATATTATCTATGATATGTGTGGCATTTAGCTCAGTGAGGCAACCTAATCCTGACCACACACAAAGGGACAATAAGCATCCTCCTTCCGTTGCCTATAAGATGCAGTGTGTCCCATCATCAGAGGAATAACATGGGGTGGGTGGACCACTAGCCTCATTAGTGTGACATGTTTTTTCAAATGTCTTCTACTGTACTCAAGCTAAATAGCTATGATTAAAAACTCCACATGTATGTATGAAATCTGCAACCATCAGCAAAATGTTTCCTTATTCCAACAGACCTCTCACATTTCTTGAATTTTAACAAAAAAGTATGTTTCAAAAATACGAAATTATATATATTTATAAAAAGATAAAACTTTAAAAAGAAAATAGAATCAAAATAAATATAAGTCACACAATATTTCAAGTATATAAATGGAGAAAGGGCAACTTCATGTTTGTTCAGAATTTCAAGCATTACAATTTCCCCCAACTCACCAAGACTAAAGATAATTTCTTCCTTATAGAAATTAGCCTTGTAAAACTAATACTTTCAACTCCGAATTAAAAAACAATAAAAGCTTCTACACTAGTTTGCATGTGAGTTATTTTTCTCATTTTAATATATGTTTTTACTGCCTAGCTGCCTCTCCAGAAAATTATTTATAGACAAATAGATTGATTAATCTATAGCAGATAGCTTTATATTTTAAAGGGTTTTAATACAAAGAAAAATGAACATGTACAATTGTGTCAATATTTTGAAAAAAACTGAATATAAGTGAAGTTCTTTCTTGCACAGCACAAGCATTTGTAATTCAAAGACAAGAAATGTAAGCTTCAGATTTTTATGAGCCTTTAAAAATTGCTGCCAGACCAAAAAAAAAAAAAAAAAGAAAGAAAGAAAAGAAAATCCCATATCTAAAGATGAATTTGCTAATTCTGGATAAACACCATGTGTCTCAGAACATTTTTGGCACTTACCTACACATCTGCATGATGGGAAATCATATTGAGTCTTGACAGGTGTATCCAATAAATTTTTTATAGGTGTATCTAGTAATTTGGAAGGTGACTCTAAAAAATTATTGAGAACAGAACCAGCTGTTCTTTTGGTTGGTGTCTTTTCTGAAGGAGTTGCCTGCTGCTCTAAAGCTGGGGTGTGGCTATCGAGTTCTGCAGCAGTGGTATGTCTAGATAAAACTGTGACTGGCCCTGACATCTCAACTTTTACTTGCTTCTGTGATTTGAGGGTAAGAGCCTTATGATCAAATAATGATTTGACCTGAAACTGCTTCAGGTGTTGCTCCATGGTCTCAAGAATGCTCCTCTGCTGCACATTATCACAGCGCAGGGGTGGAATCTCTTGCTTAGTTATCTTTTTCCACATTTTGTTTTCTGGCTGTGCTGACTTGGGGTGCATACAGGCATGAGGCTTGGATCCAGGTTCAACCTTAATTGGCCTGTGTGCCTGATTGTGGCAAGACTCAGTTTGGGGCTGTTGATTTTGCTGCTGCTCTTGCTTCTGTAAGAGGTGCCATCTCAGAGCAGCATGCTTTTGAATGTCCTTCTGGGGAGGGGTCTGAATGTGACTTCCTCCTTGTTCAGGCACAGCAAAAGCGTTTGCTTGGTTGTGCATCAGGTACCTTTGCTGAGCAAGTTGTGCAGCTTGTTGGCCAGACAAATTGTGGTTTTTACTTTTATATCCCTGGAGAACTGAAGCCTGCTGAGGCTTCTGTCCTTGTTCTTGAAAGCACCTGTGAAGACCATCTTGTTTTGTAGTCACATTATTTGGAAAATACTGCATGTGATGCAAGTTTTGGGTCTTGTTTCCAGAAAAATGTTCAGGATGTAAAGTCTGTTCTGTATTCTTCGAAGCTGGGTGAATGTTGTTTGAGCAAGAAATCTGTACTTTGCTTGCATTTGACTTCAAGATATGACCATAAGGGGAATTTCTACTGTTCATATTCTGTATGTGCTCCAATCCCATTTGGGTATGAGTCTGAAACTCACTTGATTTTGAATACTGATTTTCACCATGAAAGCATTCTTCCACTTTAATCTGGCTAAAGAATGATCCTTCTCTTTGCTGACCACTGTTGCTTTGCGGATGAGAAAAAGTATGAGGCATTTGTTCTTTATTCTCTATGTGTAATTTTTGCTGTTGCTGCTGGTTTTGAGGGAGATGTGAATTCTGGGATGTCTGTGCTTGTGCTGCCTGATTATGAGACTTACGTTGCAAAAGATGTGCATTTGAGAATGGCTCGGTCTCTGAAGCCTGTTGATTCAAGTGCTGCTTTAATGGTGAGGGCGTGAGTTTCTTATTTTCGGAGTCTGGTCTTTGTTGAAAATGAAATCTAGGGGTGCACAGTGACTGAATGTGAGCTTCAGGAGAAGGGTCTGTCTTGGATAAGTGCACCTGGAGTGAAGGTTTTTGGAACTGGAGATGCTGGTCCACTGTATCTTGAGACTGCCCATGATTCATCTCAAGTTGGTACCTTTGTGGCTTCTGCTCTGGCTGCATCATTTTCTGGGTGCAAGCTGGCCCTGGGAGCCCCCCAGACATGTTGGAATTTCCAGTGTATTGTTTGGAGGTCATTTGATTGGCGGAGTTGGACTGATACTGAAGCACTGACCGCTGTGGTGCTTTATATTTTAGATGGGATTCTGCTTGATGAAATTGAGGGGCCTTCAATTCAATCCATCCTGGTTTCAGATGGGGCTGTGATGGGAGCACAAGATCGAGTGTTTGTTGCTTATCTTGACCCTTCAGAACCTCCTGTTCTTTGTGCCCCATCAGCTGCTGGCAGTGGTCCTGTGGAATTCCACTGCTACCAAGAATTGGTGGGTTATGCTTGGGATGTTCTGGTATTTGTCTTGCTTTCTCAGGACACAATGGAACAGTCATTGTCCCTGGAGTCCGTATGTCATTCTTGTTAACACAATTATTCTGAAGCCTTTCTGGAAGTGTCAGAGAGGGGTTGGATACATGTGTAGGATTAGGACTCTGGGATGGTGGTGCCTCCAGTTCACCCTCTATTTTCACTTCCCTTAAAAGAGTTGTATGACTTTGGTTGGGGTAGTGATGGTGTTCTTCCAAAACACCATCACTCAGCGTGCTTTTTCCTTCTGAAGGAAGCTGAGGAACCTCTGGAAGAGGAAGAGGGGGAGACAAAAGCAATTTTGATGGTGGTGGTGTAATAGTGGCAGAAAAGGAATCCTTAGAGAACACTGAGGTTTGCTTGAAGTAAGCACCATTCATTTCATTTTGCTTAAAATACCGTTCAGAGCTGCCACCAGGAGCCTGCAAATTGCTGCTGGAACCTGAAAAGAATTCTTCACCAGCTACTAGCTTTGTGGTTCCTTGGATGTTACCATTTTCTGCAGGAGATGGGCATATCTCAAAAACTGGCTTTTGTTGTTCTGGTTTCTGAAAGGAACAGGTACCTAGCATTGCAGCTGGTTTACTGACATTATCAGCGACACAGGCCTCAGTCATGACTGCAGCTGGCTCTGGAGGCAGCTCAGAGTTCGAGGTCTGTGGGAAATTGGTCTGCCCTGAGGTATGCAATGGGTGAGTGATCTCACAGGACAACTCATTAGTAGCCGGACTGTTAATGGCATGTATGTGAGATGTGGTTTTCTGCACCGCAATGGAAACACAATCTGGGTAATATTGAGACAGTGTTTTTTCCAGGAGTTCACCATGTGTGTTTTCCATGGAAGAGGCAGAAACTGTAGCACCATTAGGCATTAGCACTGACTTGTTTTTAAGAAGTAATACAATGTTCTTGTCATGGTAGTTAGCATCTTTGCCCTCCTGCTCATTCAGAATCCGATGCTCTGCATTTTCAGACCCACTTGAGTTGTGTGTTGAAAAACCGGTGATATCTTTAACTGCATTTTCTGGGGCCACAGAGCTCACAGATTCTCTCTTGTCATTCATATTGGAGACATTTGGTTGACTGCTGCCTTTGCCTGGATTTCTTTCTTGGCTTTCCCCGAAGTTCTTTCCTTCTCCATTGGCCTTTTGGTCTTGTTTCAACTTCTTGTTCTGATGGAGTCCAGAGAGAGAAGGTTCACTAACTGTGCGTTTTATCCCTCCATTCTGCAAACACTTGGAATACCCTCTGCCTTCTTGTATAAAGTCCGGGCTTACACGACTCTTCTGGCTGCCCTTCATATGGGGTATTCCATAATGACTTTGGAAAGATTGCCACTTGGTGTCTCCATTCACTTCTGGATAAGGTCTCTCTGGTAATGGGCTTCCATTCTGGAGCTTTATAGCCAGAGGTTCTGTCTGGCAGCTGGGAGAAGGAGATGGTGTCAAGAATGGACTTAGTCTGTTGCCCTCCACATGATTGGTTCTATCCTGTTCCATCAGGCTTGCTTCGGGGCCATCCACAAGGCTGCCCTCGGAGTGAATTCTAAAGAGCACAAGACAAAAATGAAAGTGCATTAATACATATCTAGCTTGAATAATGCATCTCAGAGAATTAGCACATTGTTAACAGTATTGGAATTCTTAGACATAGCAAATTGTGATACTCATTTTCATGGAAGGCCAGTAGCTGATCAAGAAATGATTACTCTTGCCTGGCCAGCGTGGCTCAGTGATTAATCACAGACTTATAAACCAGAAGGTCAGGGTTCAATTCCTGGTCACATGCCTGAGTTGCCCAGGTTGCAGTCTTGATTCCTGGTAGGGATCATGCATGAGGCAGCCAATCAATGATTCTCTCTCATCATTGATATTTTTAATCTCTCTCCTTCTCTCTTCTTCTCTGAAATCATAAAATGTATTTTTAAAAAATGATTATTCTTGTCTTCCCAGCAGTTGCCATTGCCATAGTTATGGTCATAGAAAATGAAGATGATCAAAATCAGCAGCTCATGTGGGAAGGTCATACTGCATTAGTAAATATTATCTACTTCTTTTCCAAATAATTCTTTGTGTCAAAATGCCAAGAACAGTGTGAAAAAGACTACCTCCTTTCAGTCTTCTCAAGCATCTTACATAGTAAATCACTTGCTAAGCTATCAATTCTATTTTTTTATTCCTTGAATTTTCTGCACTGACATTTGGTAGCCAGCCTTACATTTTCTTGGTTCATTATCCATTGCAGTAGCTTTTTAAAGTGTTTCTCTCCTAGCCCAACCTGTCCTTGCCAGTTCCCAACGCTCCTTCAAACTGTTATCAAAGAGAAGGTTCTAAAATGCAAATCTGATGTAATATCCTCAACACAGGTTACTGGCTTTATACTACTTGCATTAGTTCTCAAACTCTTTTACTCAAACACACCTGAGAGGTAAGGCACATTGCCAGCGGATCAGATAGGGATGAAAAGTGTAGTTTATAAAATGCCCTTTCTAGGTGAATCTATGCTTTCTTCTATAGCCCTGTCTGCCCACTTCTATTGAGAATTCCTGCCCAATATAAATGGGTCTTCATATGCAGGTCTCTATTTTTCTCTCCTTCTACTTCCTCTCACAGTATACAGTCCAATTATAACAGCAACTTATAAATATTATGATACTGTTGTCTGCCCAGAATGTCTTCTTAGTCCCCCAATTTGCCCACTCTTCTACATTCCTGCAAAACTTTCTCAAATATTACATCCCCTAGGATTCTTCCTCCAGTTTTCCAAGAGGATTAAACATTCCCAACTCTATACTGTTTCTATTATGTTTCATCAGGTCTACAGTAAACATATCATACTCAATTATATTTTACTCTCTTACTGGACTGTAAACTCCTTAAGAATACTCTGTTCATGTTTTTGCTTAGTATAAAGTAAGCAATCAGTTTCACTAGATTGATATAAGTGTGCCCACTTTATGATTATTCCTTTATTCATTCAAACATTTTTAGACCAATAGTGATGGAGATTGCAAAGTCCAAATGATAGAAAGAATAGGAAGAAATGGGCACTGAAATACATAAATACGTAATCCATTAAATGCTGCCCCGTTCATGATATAGTTATACTTTATTTTCCCACTGTTTTTAAAGTAAATGCTGCCCCGTTCATGATATAGTTATACTTTATTTTCCCACTGTTTTTCTCATTACATATATTTTTAAGAATGTAAGTTTTTTAAAAAATTAAGATTACATTGCCTCTGGGCTATTAAAAAACCACTGGTTTTTTATATTGCTTACTAACTGAGACAAATGATACAGAAGAAGAAATAAGATATTAACATTGGAAAGCAACACTGAAGTTATAATTATTTGCAGATAATAAGATTGTACACTGGTCTACCAAGAGAATCAACTGAAAAACTGTTAGAATTGATCAGAATTCAGTAAAGTAGCTGAAGAAAAAAAATCAATAGCCTTGATATATAACAGCAACAACCAGTCAGAAATGTTACTGGAATAAAATACAGTAATAGTAAAAAATATATAAAACACTAGAAGTATATTTCAAAAGAAACATGGAAAATCTATTGGAATAAAAGTTTAAAACTAGTAGAAAGGTATATGGTCTTTTATACTGTCAAATTAATGTATTCATTTAATGTACTCTAAACAAAAATGCTAGCAGAATGTTTTCTGAAAAAAATTATAAAGTTTAATATATCCCTTATATTCTATATGAAAATGAATTTTAGATGAATTTAAAATATGAATATGAACCCCCCTAAATTAAAAGCAATCTAAGAAAACTGTCTAAAAATTATTTAATGACTAAGTTATTTGTGACCCAAAATCTCATAGGCATAACCTACTAAAAAGTTCAGTAAAATTTATGCATGTAGCCCTGACTGGTTTGGCTTAGTGGATAGAGCGTTCGACTGCGGACTAAGTGTCCATTCCAGTTAAGGGCGTGTACCTTGGTTGCAGGCACATCCTCAGTACGAAGTGTGCAGGAGGCAGCTGATCAATGTTTCTAACTCTCTATCCCTATCATTTTCTCTCTGTAAAAAATCAATAAAATCTATTTTAAAAAAATTTATGCATGCAAAAATAAGCACATAAGCAAAGTTAAAAGTCACATAAAACTTTTCTTAATATATAAAACTCATAGAAAATGACAAAAGCCCCAACCATCCAATAGAAAAATGAGCAAAGGATGTGGGCAGTTCACAGAAAATGAAATGCAAATGACTCTTAAATATTTAAAAAATATCACTAATAAAAAATAAGTACAAATTAAAAATGCAACAAAATTCCATTTTTTTTTGAAGTTGGAAAAAGATAAAAAGGTTTGATAATACACTATGTTGACTAGTATTTAGTGAAATAGACACTCCCTTTGTAGTCAAAATTGATACTAATATAATGCAAGACAATTTAGCAACATTTACAGAATATCACTGGAACTTTTTTTGATCCTTTCGTTTTAGGAACTTACCTACCTAGTATGCTCATATATATTTAAATGATGTATGCACAATCTTTTTTCAATAGCACAACCTATATTTTCAGATTAAAATATTTCCAACTAATGAAATGAAATAAAGCAAGCTGCAGAACAGTATGTATAAGAATACCACACCTAATCCTAACTGCTTTGGCTCAGTGGATAGAGCATCAGCCTGCAGACTGAAGGGTCCCAGGTTATATTCCAGTCAAGGGCATGTACCTTGTTGTGGGCACATCCTCAGGAGGGTGTGTGCAGGAGGCAGCTGATCAATGTTTTTTCTCTCATCAATGTTTCTAACTCTCTATCCTCTCCCTTCCTTTCTGTAAAAAAATCAATAAAATGTATTTTTTTTAAAAGAGTTAAAAAAGTAAATTAAAAAACAAAACAAAATAAAGTCAGCTCTGGGAGAATATACAACAGACTGGTAATAATATTTTGACTCCAGGAAAAGGACTGAGGAGGATAGAAAAAAAGCAGTGGGAGGAACATTATTTTGAACTCTTTGCTGTTTCTATAACTTTTAATCATGTATATCCTATATAATAAAAGGGTAGTATACAAACTGTCCCCTTGACTGGGAGGTCATCCAGAAATTCGACCAGGGGGTGGGACAGGCCAGGATAAAGGAGGAAGGGCCCGGCTGGCAGCTGCTAGGGACCCTACGGGTATACGAATTTCCTGCACTGGACCTCTAATTAATTAATAAATAAAATTATATAATTCCCATGAGACAAAAGAAAAGAAAAAACAGAGCCAAGGGATGTATTCATTTCTAAGTGATCTCCTTGCTTCTAAATAATTAAGAGATGGCCTATAAATGCATAGTCACTAGTCACATACTGCTTTTGAGCAAATGAAACGTGGTTAGTTCAAATTTAGATGCACACTGCATTTTAAAGCCCTTAGTATGGTCAAGAAAATAAAATAACTCGATTTTTAAAATTATAATTTGACTTTGAGTGGTGTGCACACAGTAAAATATATATATCTTGTAACATAAGAATCTACTCCTAAAACCTATGTGAGCCTATAAACCAAGGTCACCCCCATAAATTTAATAATAAAAATAAAAACTATTGATTACATGTTGAAATACAGTATATTATTTTGGATATACAGTGGTACCTCGAGATACGAGTTTAATTCGTTCCATAACCTTGAGGCGTGGGAAACTATGAGAGGCTCGAGTCGTGATTACTCCTATCTCAAATGTTGCTCGTATTTCAAAGCAAAAATCGCTCACTCGATGGCTTGTATCTCAAAAATCTCGTATGTTAGGGCACTTGTATCTCGAGGTACCACTGTATTAAGTAAAATATCATTAATTTCACTAGTTTGTTTTTACTTATTTTACTGTGTGTACTGAACACTTTAAAATTCCACATGTGATTTATGCTGCAATTTATTGGACAGCTGAAAGCTAGACTAATACTCTTAATCATTAATAACCTTAAGAAAAAATTCTAGGTTCTAGAATCATAAAAAAATTGATTTTTTTTAACTTGATGTGAGAGGATTCTCCAAAATTGAGGTTCTACCATTTTTTTGAAAATTAAAAAGAATAGAAATAATCCCAGTCTAGATCCAAATAGTACAATTAAAAAAAGTCTTCTTTTTGACAACTGCAAAATCAATTCACTAGCCAGAAGGCATTTGCACATACACATGTTATGTTATGTTCTATATGATACTTGCATGCTCTGCATATGATGTAGATTGTCCTATTTGATTTTCTAGATATAAAATATTTTAAGCATTCTTATTCTCTATTATGATCCATCCCACATAATAGAGAATTTGGACATTCTTTAAAATGTCAAAGGCAGGGAGAAACCAAGATGGCAGCATAGGTAAAGACTTAAACTGCTGCCTTGCACCACAATTTCAAAACTACAGTGAAATCTGGACATCATTCAGAACCACAGGAAGGCTGGCTGAGTGGAAATTCTACAACTAGAAGGAAAGAGAAAAGCACACTGTGACTCAGAGGAACTGCAGAAGGCAGAGGTACAAAGGCGCCCACAAAGCGGGCTGGCAACTGAGCACCCGGCTGGCTTTCTCAACTGGGGGAGAGACAAAAGCTCCCAACAACTCTGAACTCCAGTTCTGGATGAGACTGTGGGGACCCAGACTCATTTGGGGAGAAACTGGACTGTCTGGTAGCAGACAAAACTTGAGGGTGGCTTTCTCTCAGAGGTACTTGCAGTGGTTACCATGGGACACTGAGACCCAGGGGCCTCTTAAGGCAGGGCTGATGGGAAGCCATTGCTGTCTGCTCTGCCCTGAGACTCTGCCCCATCCAAACTGAGCAAAGAGGATTTTGCAAGTCTTGTCTCATAAGAGTGTCTCCGGCACAGAGGTTCTCCCAACATAGACACAGGTGATCCACAGCCAATGGGCCTGGAGGTCAATTCCTCCCAGTGATACCAACAATAATCAAGGCTTAACTACAACAAGACTGTGCATACAGCCCACAAAGGGGTGCACCAAGAGTGTCCACTTTAGTTAACTGGGGAGGCTGAGTCACTGGGCCCTCTAGGACACCTAGCACACAAAGCCACTCTATCAACTCAGGGAAGCAGCCAAAATGTAAAGACAAAGAAAAAGGTCACAAATAAAAGAAATGAAGGAAAGCAAATGACTGCATATAGAGTTCAAAACCACGATTATAAGGTTTTTCAAGAATTTTCTAGAAAAGAATGATAAATTTAGCGAGACCCTTGAAGATATAAAAAAGGACAACTAGAAATTAAGCATACATTGACTGAAATAAAAAATAATATACAGAGATCCAACAGCAAAATAGAGAATCACAAGAATCAAGTCAAAGATTTGAAATACAAAGAATCAAAAAACACCCAACTGGAAAAGCAAAATAGAAAAGAAAATCCAAAAATATGAAGACAGTGTAAGGAGCCTCTGGGACAACTTCAAGCATACCAATATCCAAATTATGGGGGTGCCAAAAGAAGAGAGAGAGCAAGATACTGAAAATCTGTTTAAAGAAATAATGACAGAAAACTTCCCCAACCTGGAGAAAGAAATAGACTTTTAAGTTCAGGAAGCATAGAGAATCCCAAACAAAAGGAATCCAAAGAGTACCACACCAAGACTCATCATAATTAAAATGTCAAGAGCAAAAGACAAAGAGAGAATATTAAAAGCAGCAAGAAAAAAAACCAGTTACCTACAAGGGCACACCCACACGATTGTCAGCTCATTTCTCAACAGAAATTATGCAGATCAGATGGGAGTGGTAAGAAATATTCAACGTGATGAATAGCAAGAACCTACAACCAAGATGACTCTACCCAGCAAAGCTATCATTCAGAATTGATAAAGAGCTTCACAGATAAGGAAAAGCTAATGGAGTTCATCACTGCCAAACCAGTATTATATGAAATGCTGAAAGGTATTCTTTAAGAAAAGGAAGAAAAAGAAAAAGGTAAAGATAAAAATTCTGAACAACAAATACATATCTATCAACAAGTGAATATAAAAATCAAGTGAATAATAAATCCGATGAACAGAATAAACTGGTGAATATAATAGAATCAGGGGCATAGAAAGGGAGTGGACTGACAATTCTTGGGTGGAAAAGGGTGTGGGGGTTTGGGAAGAAACTGGCCAAAATTCATACACCGATGGATGAGGGCAGTTGTGTATGTGGGGGGGAGGGGTAAGGGCAAAGGGTGGGATGGGAACCGGGTAGAGGGGAGCTATGGGGGGAAAAAAGAGGAACAATTGTAATGTGAACAATAAAGATTTATTTAAAAAGTAAATAAAATGTCAAAGGCAGAATTACAACAGATGGAATTTCAAATCTTTTTTGAGTATACTAGCTCCTAAGAAGAAATGAAGGTGATTTTCTCTCTATATATATATTTATTAGAGATAGAGGAAGAGGGAGATAGAAGCATGGATGAGTCGGCTGCCTTCTGCACAGCCAGCAACCCGGGCATGTGCCCTAATCAGAAATCCACCTGGCAGCCTGTTGGTGCATGAAATGACAATCAACTGAGCTACAGCAGCTGGGCAATGAAATGTATTTTAATATGGAGTTTTAAACTGAATAGCCATTTAAAAATACTAATTTAATGTAATTATTGTAACTATTCTGTGACAGCAATTCTTTTACTGAGCATAACTATTAGATATAAAAAGTTAAATTTTAGCTTTTTCAGGAAGGGCAGAAAAATTATGAGCCTTTTCATTTTAGGATGAGGATAATTTGTTATTTGAAGCTTATTTGTTATTAACCTATGAATCTGATTCAGAAATTTTAAAACAATCAACTGCCTTTTTAGAGGGAGAAAAAGAATTATTTTATTTGATGTCAGTGTGTTCTCAAACCACACTTTGTATACATATCCTGGGATATTATATGATCCACTAACCCACTTGCACAGCACTCTTTATATGACATATTGCTTTCATGCTGACATTGACAAGCATTATTTTTAATAAAAAAGAAAATAAAGCCTTTTCATTTTGTTCACTGTAGAAATATCAGAGAAGCTTTCATGCTGTAATTATTAGTTATTTATAGAAAGTATTTTTAAGCTTATATATTGAATAGTTTATGTATAAGAAAAAAATTCCAATGGTTATAAATATCTACCTGCTAATCAGTGAAAATAGAATTGATATGTTATTTTTACAAATTTAGGGGGGGAGATAAGCAAATTTTTTCTAAAGTTAAACAAGTGTTTTCCCAATGAATGTGAACTTTTGCTATAGAGATATTTTTGTGTGACACTGCTTTTGCTTCTCAGAGACCAAGCCAAAAAAAAAAGGCTAAAGAAGTTTATCACCACCAAATTAGCATTGAAAGAAATGCTAAAGGAACTTTTGTAATGAGAAGAAGAAATGTAGTGAGAGAAACATAAGTACAAGGAATTAAAATGGCCCTAAATAACCTTAAATACGAATGGATTAAATATTCTAAGCAAAAGACATAGGGTAGCTGAATGGATATGAAAACATAACCTCAATATATGCGGTATACAGGAGACCCACCTCAGAGAACAAAATACTAACAGGATGAGAGTGAAGGGATGGAAAGAATTTCCATGCAAATAGAAACAAAAAGAAAGCTGAGAGAGTAATACTCATATCTGACAAAATAGACTTCAAAATGAAGGCCTTCATGAGACAATAAAGGTCACTACATAATATTAAAAGGATTGATCCAACAAGAGAATATAACCTTGGTAAACATATACATACCCAATATAGGAGTACCTAAATATATATATATATATATATATATACACACACACACACACACACACACACACACACATACACTTCTGGAGGACTTTAAGGGAGAGATAGCCAGCAATACAGTCATAGTAGGGGAGTTTAACAGCCTGCTGACTGATTAGATCTTCCAGACAAAATTAACTCTAAATGACACACTGGATCAGATGGATTTAATTGACATTTATAGAATATTTCACCTCAAAGCTGCAGAATATACATTCTTCTCAAGTGCACATGGACAATTCTCAAAGATAGATCATATGTTAGGATACAAAACAAGTCTCTATAAATTCAAGAAACTTGATATCATACCAAGCAACTTCTCAGATCACTGTGGAATGAAATTAGAAATCAACTACGATAAAAACACTCAGAAACATCCAAACACATGGAGGCTAAATAGCATGTTATTAAACAATGAATGGGTTATCAATAATGAGATCAAGAAACAAAAAAAATTCCAGGAAAAAAATGAAAATGAACACATTATAACCCAAAATATATTGGACACAGTAAAAGCAGTCCTGAGAGGGAACTTCATAGCACTACAGGCCTAACTCAAAAAGCAAGAAAAATTAATAAACTATTTAACCCTACAACTTAAAGAATTAGAACAATAAGAAAAGACCAGAGTAAGTAGAAAGAAGGAAATAATAAAGATTAAATCAGAAATAAATGACATAGAGACTAAAAAGCAATACAAAAAATAACTGAAACCAAGAGCTGGTTCTTTGAAAAGATAAACAAGATTGACAAACCTTTACCCAGACTCACCAAGAAACAAAGAGAGAGGAACCAAGTAATTAAAATCAGAAACAAATGTGGTGAAGTAACAACTGACATCACAGAAATACAAAGGACTGTAAGAAAATATTATGAGCAACTATATGCCAACAAGCTGGACATTGTGGATGAAATGGACAAATTCTTAGAAAAATACAATCTTCTAAAACAATCAGGAAGAATCAGAAAACCTGAATAGGCCAGTAACAATTGAGGAAATTGAAGCAGTAATAAAAAAAACTCCCAGCAAACAAAAGCCCTGGTCCAGATGGCTTCAAGGGGAGTTTTACCAAACATTCAAAGAAGAACTAACTATTCCAAACTGTTCCAAAAAATTCAAGAGGAAGGAACACTTCTAAGGTAGCTTTTTATAAGGCTGACATTATCCTAATTCCAAAGTCAGATAAAGATGTTACAAAGAGAATCATAGGCCAGTATCCCTGATGAACACAAATGCTAAAATCCTCAACAAAATATTAGCAAATCGGGTCCAGCAATATATTAAAAAGTTTATACATCATGATCAAATGGGATTTATTCCAGGAATGAAAGGATGGTACAATATTTGCAAACCAATAAATGTGATAAATCACATAAAGAAACTAGAAGACAAAAATCACATGATCATATCAATAGACCTAGAAAAAGCATTTGACAAAATCCAATACCCATTTTTGATTAAAACAAAAAACAAAAAAACTCTTAACGAAGTGGGAATAGAGAGATCATAACTCAACATAATAAAAGCCATATATAACAAACTACAGCCAACATCATACTAATGGGCAAAATTAAAACCGTTTCCCCTAAGAATGGAACAAGACAGTGATGTCCACTTTCACCGCGCTTATTCAAAATAGTACTGGAAGTACTAGCCACAGTGATTAGATAAGAAGAAAACATAAAAGGCATCTGAACTGGAAAGAAGGAAGTAAAATTCTCATTATTCACAGATGATTTGATACTGTCCATAGAAAACCCTAAAGACTCCACCAAAAATTTACTAGATTTAATAAACAAATTCAGCAATGTAGCAGGATACAAAATTAACACTCAGAAATTGATGGCATTTTTATACACCAATAATGAATTCTCAGAAAGAGGAACTAAAGAAACAATCCCATTTACCATTGCAACAAAAAATGTAAGATACTTAGGAATAAACTTAAGCAAGGAGGTAAAAGACTTGTACTATTAAAAACTATAGAATATTGAAAAAAAAAGATAGAGGAAAATATAAACAAGTGGAAGAATATACCAAGTTCATGGATTGGTATAATTAATATCATTAAAATGTCCACACTACCCAAAGCAATCTATAGATTTAATGCAATTCCTATTAAATTACCAATGGCATATTTGATCTAGAATAAATACTCCAAAAATTTATCTGGAACCAAAATAGATCTCAAATAGCTGCAGCAATCTTGAGAAAGAACAAAGTTGAAGGGCTCACAATACCAGATATCAACTTATACTACAAAGCCACTATTCTCAAAATTGTCTGGTACTGGCACAAGGACAGACATTTAGATCAATGGAACAGAGAGTCCAGAAATCAACCAAAGCCACTGTGCTCAGTTAATATTTTACATAGGAGGCAAGTACATACAAATGGTTTTGGGAAAATTGGACAGATACATGCAAAAAATGAGACTAGATCACCAACTTATATCAAACAAAAGAATAAAGTAAAAATGGATAATAGACTTAGATGTAAGATATGAAACCATAAAAATCCTAGACAAAACCATAGGCAGCAAAATCTCAAACATCTCATATGTTTGCAGATACATCTCCTAGGGCAAAGGAAACTAAGGGCAAAATAAACAAATAGAACTACATCAAAACAGAAAGCTTCTTCACAGCAAAAGAAATAATCAACAAAATGAAAAGAGAGCCCACTTTATAGGAGAACATATTTGGCAATGATACATCTCCAATGATAAATCTCCAAAATTTATAGGAAACTCATACAACTTTACAAAAGGAAGACAAACCATCCAATTAAAAAATTGGCAAAGGATCTAAATAGACACTTCTCGAAAGTGGACATACAAAGGCCAAAATGTGTATGAAAAAATGCTTAAAGTCACTGATCACCAAATTAAAACAACAATGAAGTATCACTTTATACTTGTCAGAATAGCTACCATGACAAATCAACAAATGACAAACACTGGAGAGGATATGGAAAAAAGGGAAGACTAAATCACTGCTGGTGGGAATGCAGCCACTATGGAAAACAGTACAAGGGGGAACCGAGATGGCGGCAAAAAGGTATACATCTATACGTGCTGTCTCTCACAACCACACCAAAACTACAACTAAAAAGACAAAACGAATATCCCCCAGAACCTCGGGAAAGCTGGTGGAGTGAAGTTTTACAACTAGAAGGAAAGAAAAAAGTGCATCCAGACCTGGTAGGACATGCAGAATCTCAGAAAGGCAGAGATAAGGAGACGGAACCGCAGTTTGCCGACCACAGGCTTAGCCCCCTTGCACGAATTTCATGCATTGGAACTCGGGTATTGTAAAAAAAATGAATAGAACATGAGAAATGTTACCCTACCTCAGAGCAGGATTGCAATCAGGCATGAACAATTGTTTTTTTTTATTATTATTATTATTATTATTATTATTATTATTATTGTTTAAAGTATTACAAATAGTAGTACATGGGCTGGCATGCACTGTTTTTCACTTGGCAGGGAGTTACAAGTTCCCGACTCTCTGAACTTCAGTTTCTAGCAATATTCTGGGGACCCAGACTCATACAGAGAGAAACTGGACTGTCTGCCATTGATTCAGAAAGGGAGCATGGCTCTCTTGCAGACTTGCATACTGGAATCACTGTTTACTGCGTTGGGGCGTGGGACATGGGACATTGAACAGAACACAGCAGAGAGGGCTGACTGGCAGCCATTGCTGTTTGCCACGCCCTAGCCTAGTGATTCCTTGAGACCCTGCCCCGCCCAATTTACAAACCCTCCCAACTTTGCGGCAACTTTTGCATATGAATGGCCTACCCTCTGGCAGCTTAACCTAACAAATTGCAACTAGGTCAGACAACTCCAAAACTTCCAAACTCCAAGCAAATAGGAGAAATCAATTCCAAAACTTCCAAACTCCAAGCAAAGAGGAGAAATCTGCAGAGCTCCCTGTAGCTCCTGCTAGGTGGCCTCAGACACTAGTTGACTTGCACCTCCTGGAGGATCCAGGAACCAGTGGACCTAGAGGTCAGTGTGAGACAACACCAGATTTCAACTCCTCCCATACATAAGTGACACACTCAGGAGGCAGACTGGGTGAACACCAAAGCCCCACTGAAGCAAGTTCTGCCCCATAAGGGTGTCTCCAGCACAGCAGTTCTTCCATTATAAACACAGCTAATCCTCACAGTCAATTGGCCTGGAAGTCAATTCTTCCCAGTGTACCAATAGCAATCAAGGCTTAACTACAACAAGACTGTGAACCCAGCCCACAGAGGGGTGCATCAAGAGTGTCCACCTCAGGTGATTGGGGAGGCGGAGCTACTGGGCCCTAAAGGACAACTAGCACACAAAGTCACCCCATCAAACCCGGGAAGCAGCCAAAATGCAGAGACCAAGAAACATGTCATGAATGAAAGAAATGGAGGAAAGCAAACGACTGGACATAGAGTTCAAAACCACATTTATAAGGTTACTCAAGAATCTTCTACAAACTGCTGAGAAACTTAGTGAGACTTCTGAAAAACTTAGTGAAACCTTCAAGGATCTTAATGAGAATGTCATAAAAATAGAAAAGGACCAGTCAGAAATTAAGCATGCACTGTCTGAAATAAAGAATAATATACAGAAATCCAACAGCAGACTAGAGGACCCCAAGAATCAAATCAAAGATCTGAAATATGAGGAAGCAAAAAATACCCTAACAAAAAAAACAAAAAGAAAAAAAGAGTCCAAAAAATGTGAAATTAGTGTAAGGAGCCTCTAGGACAACTTCAAGTGTATCAACATCAGAATTATGGGGGTACCAGAAGAAGAGAGAGAGCAAGATACTGAAAATCTATTTGAAGAAATAATGAGTGAAAACTTTCCCTACCTGGTGAAAGAAATGGACTTACAAGTCCAGGAAGTGCATAGAACACCAAACAAAAGGAATCCAAAAAGGACCACACCAAGACACATCTTAATTAAAATGCCAAGGGCAAAAGACAAAGAGAGAATCTTGAAAGCAGCAAGAGAAAAACAGTTAGTTACCTACAAGGGAGTGCCCATATGACTGTCAGCTGATTTCTCAACAGAAACTATGCAGGCCAGAAGGGAGTGGCAGGAAATATTCAACGTGATGAATAGCAAGAACCTACAACCAAGATGACTCTACCCAGCAAAGCTATCATTCAGAATTGAAGGTCAGGTAAAGAGCTTCACAAACAAGAAAAAGCTAAAGGAGTTCATCACCACCAAACCAGGATTATATGATATGCTGAAGGGTTTTCTTTAAGAAGAGGAAGAAGAATAAAAAGGTAAAGATAAAAATTATGAACAACAAAATGATACATACCTATCAACAAGTGAATCTAAAAATCAAGTGAATAAAAAATCCAATGAACAGAATAAACTGGTGAATGTAATAGAATTAGAGGCATAGAAAGGGAATGGACTAACAATTCTCGGGGGAAAGGGGGAGTGAGGGATGCAGGAAGAGATTGGACAAAAATCTTACACCTATGGATGAGGACAGTGCCGGGGGGTAAGGGCATGAGGTGGGAGGAGGGTGGGAAATCTGGTGGAGGGGAGTTATGGGGGAGGAAAGAGGAACATCTGTAATAAACTGAACAGTAAAGATTTATTAGAAAAAAGAAAATACTAAGGTAACAAAAAAACAAAACAAAAAAAACAAGCAATCAAACAAAAAAAGAAAACAGTACGAAGTTTCCTCAAAATATTAAATATGGAACTGCCATTTGACCCAGTGCTCCCACTCCTAGGGATATATCCCGAGAAACCAACAACACCAATTAGAAATAATATATGCATAATCTTATTAACCAATATCACTCCAATAAATTTAATTAAAAAATGAAATAAATAAATAATATATGCATCCCTATGTTCATAGCAGCACAATGTACAATAGCTAAAATCTGAAATCAGCCCAAGTGCCCATCAGTAGATGAGTGGATAATAAAGCTGTGGTACATTTACACCATGGAATACTATGCTGCAGTAAAAAAGAAGGGTCTCTTACCCTTTGAGACAGCATGGAGGGATCTGGAGAGTATTATGCTAAGCAAAATAAGCTTGTCAGAGAAAGACACGTATCACATGATCTCATTCGTATGTGGAATCTAATGAAAAAAAAAATAAACTGTTGAACCAAATAGATCCAGAGACACAGAAGCATGGAAAAGACTATAGAATCTCAGAGGGAAGGCAGGGTAGGTGGGTGGGAAGAGATCCACCATATATGCGTAGGCCATGGGCACAGACATTAGGGTGGTGAAGGCTTTGAGTGAAGGGCAGAGGCAGATTATAAGGGATCAGTGGGGGAAAAAGGGGGAACATATGTAATACTTTCAACAATAAAGATTTTTTAAATTAATTCTAAATTAATGAAATATTTGAGGACAATTTATAAGTCTAATGATAATGTCATTAAGAGAATTGGAGCTCACATTAGTTCATTTGTGTGAAGTACAGGGTCACAGTTTATTAGTCAAGAAATAATTGAATCCGCTGGTGTGGCTCAGTGGTTGAACACTGACCTTTGAACCAGGAAGTCACAGTTCGATTCCCAGTCAGGGCATATGCCTGGATTATAGGCTTGATCCACAGTATTTTTAATGATTTTGAGGGAGGCTGGGGAAGAGAAACATTGATGTGAAACCAAAACCCTTCCATGCACAGAATGACACTGGCCAAGGCTACTTATTGAACTCTTAATCTAGGAAACATTATGGCATGTGTTTACCTGCTTTATTTTAACAGTTATCTTTGCTAATTAAAATATAGTAAGTAGTTTATTATTTAAATTGTACACAGACACACACACGCACGCATGCTCAGGGGTTCTGATTACATGGTACAGCATGAGGTTTCTTCATAGATTTGCCAAAAAGGAAAGAGATTTTAAGAGTGAAAAATATATAACACAAATTCTAAACCCAGCTTCGGCATTTTTTTTTAAAGCCTCAAGAAGTAGTTTTAGAAATTATTTACCACAATGAAACGTTATTTAAATAACAATTTCAAATGTTATAATTTAGAGTCTACTACTCATATTATTTATGTTTATCCTTTTATTCTAGTCCAGTGGCTGGCAAACTGTGACTCGTGAGCCTTGTGAGCTGCAGTTTGCGGCTCTGTTGAGTAATGAGTTTGCTGACCATTGTTAATATTCCCTTTAAAGTATGGCCTTCAAAGGAACCAAAAAGAGTAGTAGTTCAATTAGTTATAAATATCACCAATAATTTTGAAAATTCCAAAGGTCAAATTATAACCAGGAAATCTATAATAATAAAAGCATAATATGCTCATTAGTCCGGACAGCCGGACGAACTCCCAGAGGAAGCCAGGGCTGTGAGGACTGAGCCCCTTGCACAAATTTCATGCATAATATAAAAAGCATTTGTGCAATAATATAGTATGACCACTCAATGATTTCAGCGAATGCTCTAGAATAATTTTTCATAATCTATGAGAGAGATTGAGGAAGGAATTGAGAACTTTAAAAATGCCAAGTATGTCAACCTTCATCCTCTATGTCAGAAGGATACGTTTATGAAGAATGTTTATCTAAGTGGAAAATACTGGCCTTTTGACTAGTAGGTAACATTTAAGTTTCCTAAGACTAAAACAGGTTTTAGCCACAGCAGTTTTCCTTTGGCATTTGATTTTGCTTCTTCTCCTACCTCTCTGACAGTAATTTATTATGAAGTCAAGTCACATCGGCAGCATCTGTGAAACAATTACTGCATCTAGGACTGACTCTGCAGTCTAATCCATCATAATTATGACAGGCCTCTTTGAAGATGCTATGATGCATGACTTAAAAATAGCACATTAGTGTGCAAATGGATCAGCATCTCATTTCACCACTATGCATTTAGGGTTGTAATTTAGCTCAGGACCATTTGACTCTCTCTGAATTACTCAAGAATGGAGGCTGTATCTCTCCTCACATAAAGCTGTAGATGATGCTCAAAATTTGTGAAGAGGGCTTTTGTTTTTTGCTTTTATTTTTTGGTTTATTGATTTTGTTGGTGGTGTGTCTTTTACTGCTCTAAGAGAGAAAAAATACATACATCCTTTAAATCTCTTGTCAGCTTTTTTTCAAGGAGATAAGAGTCAACTTATAGATCTGTATAGTGGCCGTCCTATAAGGCAGTACATTTTTTTCTATAAAAACCTGACTACATGTTTTAATATTAAAAATACATAAAATATTCTGCCATCATCAAATGAGTTTTGTTTATTGATATATGCAAATTATTGGGGAAGGTTAATTCTTAAGACTCATTATTTGTAGGAACTGCATCTCCTAAAGGCCAGGTGTTCCAGCATCCTCCTTAGGAAATTACTATATATGTCTCTAGCACCCCCACTGACCGGCACTGCCCCTATCAGTAATCAGGCTGTTAGGAATTAATTTGTTCTCGATGTGGGGAATGTTAAATAAAGATGATATATTTGACAATGCCTACTGAATAGATGAGACTATTCTCCAAAATTGTTTTACCAAAATGGGACATAATTTGTTTCTACCAAAATGGGACATAATTTATCAATTTTACATTTATTTCAAGATATGTGCATGATGATGGGCTTCAGCATTGTCTATTAAATGTTCCTATAGATATGCTTGCTCTAAAATGTTGGTTTCAATCTCTATCTTCTGTATCTACCAAATGCCCTTTATTTAACTTGACTTTGTTTCTTAATTAATACATCAAATCAGTATGGTGGTTAAATCCCACTTTGATAGTAAGCAAAGTTTTTTTTTTTATAGGGCATTACTTATGAAATAAAAACTTTTAAAATGTCATATTAAAGCTAAATTTTTAAAGGAAAATAATCATCAATCCAAAACATCTATTTTTAACATCTAATTTGTGTATCAAAGCTACATGTTAAGTCTGGAATATAATGCTTCATATATAGGCATTAAATATGGGGAATATGAGATGAATATTAACCTTTTTATGGCAAAACTGATATTTATTTCTCATCTGATAAAAAATCTATGAAGCTGTATTTCACATCTCTTAAAAAAGGACCAATGAATACACAAGCACATCAAAGTCTCAACGTTCTTGCATTTCCCGAGGTGCATTAATTAAACAAGTAGCCGTACACATATGGCAAACATGTACATAGCGAGTGCCTCAGTGTGTTACATGCTTACCAGGGAGGCCTTGCCAGGTTTTCCATAGTCCTTAGTAGATACTGTTTAGTTCCAATGTGTGAGGTTTTAAAATTTGTTTCTTATCTTAAATAACAGTATAGACAAAATTTAATAATGTGTAGATTATTTGAGGGAGGAGAATCAGGAGGAATGTCACTGAAGATTAGAGAAGAGGCTTATAGACAGAAGTCTGAGTTTAAGATGTGGAGACAATTGACAGTTTAGAAATAAATCTGCTTATAGTTTGCAGCTCTAGGCAACCAGTGTCCCAGCTGATAAGATGGGCATGATTTTTGTCAGTTCTCAACATATCTGTTAATCCTGGGATTATTTTTCAAATTTGAGCTTAGTCTTGGTCTCTTTCATCAAACTAATATATGCCAAGGAAAAAGATCATCAAACATAATTAGACATGGGATTTGACATGTCCCTTTAGATATGGCTGCTCTAAAATGTTGGTTTATTTACAAGTATTATTTGTTTCTCATGAATTAGAACCATTATCTGAATAATTTTTCAGTTTCAATCAGTGCCATCATTATAATGGCTAAGTGTGAGCTGGTTGGCCTTATTGAGACACCCTCTAGGGCACAGCATACACTCTATCAAAAGTTTAACATTTTTCAATTAAAAAAAAAAAGCACTGCAGAAACTGTACTTGTTTGGGTTTGATCTCCCTGATACCCTACTTGAAAATCTGTCCAGTGGGCAAGCAGACCCCAGCAGAAAGGTGGACTCCTTGCAGGTGAAGCTGAAGTTGTGTGTGGTGATAGAAGAGATGAATGGGAAACAGACTTCTCATATCAGGGAGCTATGCATGCCAGCCCTACAGGCCCCTTTGAAGAGCCCATGTGTGCCAAGAGAGAGCTAATATTTTTTTGCCTGCTCCACAGAGGGCCTCTGATGGCTAGTCAATGTCAACTACCAAAATAGAAACACCCAACGTCCTGCAGCCTTGTTTAGGTGAATACGGAGCCCTAAGCTTTTTTCATTCTTTAGACCAGCCCAACCTCCTATTGATTGGTGCTTAAAAGAAAGGGTGAGGTGGAGGCATATGTTTATAATGAGACTCTCTTGTTCTCCAAGGCAAGTTTTGGAGCCACAGATTAAGCCTGTTTGGGGGAAGTAGAGTACTGAATTAGGCTTGACTTGTAAGTTTTAAGGTAAACAGAACTGAGTTTCAAAGACTGGAATAAAATCATTCCAATAATCAGATGATGCTGTAAAAATTATGGAATCTAGTCAAGAAGACAACATAAGGAGAACGGGATGGAGGGAGACTATCATAATATATTTGATGCTTTCATTTTTATATGTTGGGTATATTTTTTCCAAAAAATCCAATAGAATGATTTCAAATAATATATAAAAACTTCATGTAATTTATGACAGGGTTCATAATCAATGTGTTTTTTTTTTATATAATGACAGTGGCAATTAAAAAATAACCTATCATGTACTTATTCTTTTATTCAACAAATATTATTAAACTAGAGTTCTGGTGCATGAAATTCGTGAATGAGGGTTTGGGGGTGTCCTTCAGCCAAGCCTGCTCCATCTCCAATCTGGGACTCCTTAATGAGGGTTTGGGGG
>JAAGEH010002534.1:8889358-8949247 GCA_011751065.1 Lasiurus cinereus | reverse complement strand
GTGTCCTTCAGCCCAGCCTGCTCCATCTCCAATCTGGGACTCCTTAAGGGATGTCCGACTGCCCTTTTAGGCCCGATCCCTCGGGCCTAAATGGGCAGTCGGACATCCCTCTCACAATCCAGGACTGCTGGCTCCCAACTGCTCACCTGCCTGCCTTCCTGATTGCCCCTAACCGCTTCTGACTGCCAGCTTGATCACCCTCTAACCACTCCCCTGCCAGCCTGTTTGCCCCTAACTGCCTTTTCTTGCAGGCCTGGGTCCCCCCTCAACTGCTCTTCCCTGCATGCCCAGTCACCTCCACCTTCCCACCTTTGCTGGGCTGGTCACCCTAACTGCCCTCCCCTGCAGGCTTGCTTGCCCCCAACTGCTCTCCCTTGCAGGCCTGGTCCATGGCAATTGCCCTCCCTTGCTGGCCATCTGGTGGTGGCCATCTTGTGTCCACATGGGGACAGGAACTTTTGACCACATGGGGCAGTCATCTTGTGTGTTGGAGTGATGGTCAATCTGAATATTACTCTTTTATTAGATAGGATAGAGGCCTGGTGCACGGGTGGGAACCAGTTGGTTTGCCCTGAAGGGTGTCCTGGATCAGGGTGAGTGTTCCCTTGGGGCATGGTGTAGTCTGGGCGAGGGGCCTGTGGTGGTTTGCAGGCCAACCATGTCCCCCGGTCAGCCAAACAAAGGCCCTGGTATCTGGGATTTATTTATCTTCTACAATTGAAACTTTGTAGCCTATAGTGGAGCCAAGCCTTCTGCTTGCTTCATGGTGGCAACCACTGAAACTTCATTGCCTTAAGCGGAGGCCTGGGCCTGCCAGGGTGTGAGGAAAGCTTGGCTTCCTCCATCGCCAGAGGCAACTCAAGCCTCCCTCCTCCTCTCGCTGTGGCCACAGCCATCTTGGTGGGGTTAATTTGCATACCTGCTCCTGACTTGCTTGTGGGCGTGGCTTGTTGGTATAGCAGAGGTATGGTTGATTTGCATATTACTATTTTATTGGATAGGATATATCCTATATGCTAGCCACTAATGTAGCCAACAACATTATACCACTGAACAAAAGAGACAAACAATCCTACCTCTTGGACCTGATATTTTAGTGGGGAGAGAAATGATAAACTTAATAAAGAATAAATTGTATGGTGTAGTATGAAGACAGTGAATG
Organism: Lasiurus cinereus; assembly: GCA_011751065.1. Taxonomy (NCBI): domain Eukaryota; kingdom Metazoa; phylum Chordata; class Mammalia; order Chiroptera; family Vespertilionidae; genus Lasiurus; species Lasiurus cinereus. Next base: position 8,948,085 of record JAAGEH010002534.1, on the reverse strand, counting down.
CTAAGGGGAAAATGAAGAAATAACAGGCAGGTAATGGGGGATCAAAGAGTACCAGGGAGGGGATATAGGTTGCAGTATTAAATACTATAATCAGAGTAAGTGTCATTGATATAGTATGATATGAACAAAGTCTTGGAGCCAAATTATATAATAAACATCAAATTCATCAAGATAATCTTAATCAGTGTTAACTTTATGTTATTGGATACATTGTCCCATGTCTTCAGCCCTAAAATAAGAATGGAAAAAGAAAACTATCAAGAAATAGAAGACAATTATACTAGGGTGTCAGCTAAGTTTTAAATTTTTATTTTTGTATTGAATGTATTGGGGTGACATTGGTTAATAAAATTATATAGGTTTCAGGGGTATAATTCTATAATACATCATCTTCATCTAGTATTGTGTATTCACCATCCCATCATCATTTATCCCCCTTTTAACCTCTTCTATCTCTCACAGTTCCTTTTACCCTCTTGTTATCACCATACTGTTATCTGTGTCTGTGAGTTTTTTTTTAATCTCTTCACCTTTTTCACCCAGCTGCCTTATCCTTTTCCCTCTGACAGCTGTCAGTCTGTTCTCTGTTTCTGAGTCTATTTCTGTTTCGCTTGCTAGTTCACTTTGCTCATTAGATTCAACATACAAGTGAAATCAAATGGCATTTGTCTTTCTCTGACTGACTTATCTCACTTAGAATAATATTCTCTAGGTACATGCATATTGTCTAAAAGGTAAGATTTATTTTTATGGGCTTAGTAGTATTTCACTGTGTGTTGTTTTATGTCCAAGGACATCTAAAGTATTAACATGAAACAAACTAATAACACACTTAACATTTTACTGAGAAATTCTATACTAGTAATCCTTGCAACACAGAACACAGGCATTTTGGCTATTATGCACTTAGTATATTCATGGAATCTGGTCCTTATCAAACTGTTCATTTCCTATGATGGTCTCAAAAGGCACATCCCTGTGTTTCTGAAATGTTTAGTACAAACTTGAACAACTCCATCTTCATACTGATCTTGACCTTATCTGCTAGTTACCATGACAGTCTAGTCACTTTCTTCCTCCTGTTTTGGAACAATTAGTGATTACTGTGTTTCAGTTATCTTTGTAAGGTGTTACAAAATTATTCTTAAGGGTAAAATAAATATTCAACTTAAAGATGAAGATGCTGTTAAACCTCAGTGGGCTATCAATTTAATATATGTGCCAGTCCTAAAGAAAACTGCCACCATTATTTCATAACTAGAGGCACGCTGCATGAAATTCATGCACAGGGATGTGTGTTCCTCAGCCCAGCCTGCACACTCTCCAATCTGGGATCCCTCAGGGGAAGTCGGACATCTCTCTCACAATCCAGAATTGCTGGCTCTCAACTGCTTGCTTGCCTGCCATTCTGATTGCCCCTTACTTCCCTTCTACAGGCCTGGTCACCCCTAACTACCCACCCTTGCAGAAATGGTATGCCCTCCTAACTGCTCTCCCTGCAGGCCTGGGTCTCCCCCAACTACCTTTCTCTCTAAGCCTGGTCACCCCCAACTTCCCTCCTCTGCCAGCCTGGTCACCCCTAATTGTCCTCCCCTACAGGCTTGATCGCCCCCAACTGCCCTCCCTTACAGGCCTAGTCCCTCTCAACTGCCCTCCCCTGTAGCCATTTTTGTTGGGATTTATTTATCTTCTATAACTGAAACTTTGTAGCTTTGAGTGGAGGCCTGAGCCCACCATGGCAGGCAACAAGTTGGCTTCCTCCATTGCAAGGGGCAACCCAAAACCTCTTGCTCTCTTGGTGGCTGTAGCCATCTTGGTTGGGTTAATTTGCATAGTTGCTCCTGATTGGCTAGTGGGCATGGCTTGTGGGTATAGTGGAGGTATGGTCAATTTGCATATTACTATTTTATTAGATAGAATATAAGTGAAATAACTTTAGTCCATTCAGAAGAAAAAAAATTAAAATAATTTCTCTAGTGGTTAAAGCATTAGGAAAACAAGAAATATCAACTATATAGATGTTTTAAAAGGGACTTTAAGTGAGCACATATTCATCACAAACATGTTCTCTCATTCATTATGAAGATTACTCTCATCTTTATCTTCTGTGTTCTGTTAAAATACCTGATAAATATCTTAGATCACCCAAAACTGTAGTGCACATTTTAAGTGTTATCAAAAGAGAAATAGAAAAACGATACTTTTTTTTTCTCCACAGGAAAGGTTTTTTTCTTCTGGGAACACAATTTATGGGATCCAGAAGTAAATATGGTCTCTATCTTCACAGATTTTTAATTATTTAATGCAGAAGATAAGATATACACACTGGTATAAGAGAACAGCTGTTCAGAACAAAAAGGCTAATTTCTAGTTCTCGATATAGATTTCTGAGCAAGTCACAACTTCCACAAATCACAATGTAAAAAAAAATATATATCTCTAATGTCATAGAGGAAAATGAACAAGAATACATCAAAGGTCTTTCTGAGTCCTACAAAGCTATAATTCTCTAATACTGTCAGGAATAAATATGTACCGGGGTGTCATTGAAATGCCATCATAAAGACTACTTTTGGTCTGGGAAATATAATTTTCACCGCATTTACATATAAGTAAGCAGAAGCTAAAAGAGTAAAGTGGCTTGCCCGAGCTGATCCGAGCCAGAGGTAGATATGAAATGCAGGGCTGTCCAGCTGCTGAGCCACAGTGTGAATAGAAGGGGTCGGGCAGCTCAGGGCAGAGATGCAGGATTGACACTCCTTATCCTTACTGTCCTGGAAAGGGAAGCTCTGGATTGTCTGATATGAGTATAGTTATCAGGCAAGCAAATTCTTCTGTGTGAAATAAATGACTAAGGAGCTTTCTTCATTGCGGTCTAGATAATAAAATATTATTTAAGACTCTTTGCCTCCAAGAAACATTGAGTATCCTTAATGCAAGTACTTTGGAGAATGAACAGAAATAATAGTTTGAACATTGGAATTATGAGTTTCTGATTATGAATTAACAAATGCATAAATTTGTTTAAACATCAACCTGTTATGAGTTTGATTAGAACAAATGACTTTCTGAAGGAAAGATAAAATTGGGCTCTGGTTTTTCAAATTAAAAAGCTGATCCTGGGCAGTGGTGTTTGCCCCAAAGTGATATATTTTTGACTACTCTATCAAATCTCTTTATAAGTGCATTGTTAATAAACTAGAGATGAATATGTACACATTGGTGCATGAAAACAAGTACACATCCACACTATTGGAAGAAAGTCACATCATATGTGATTTATGAAACACTGATTCTATTAGATATTCATATGCATTTTTAAAAAGGGTTAGACTAAGGAAGAGTAAGAAAAATTGGGTTCAAGACAAATGAAAAATTTCTTTAATGAAAGGCCTCAAAGCACTTAATATGAATGATGGGATCTTTAAAATGTCACTGTGATATGGGGCATTTTGCACACACATAGGCTGGATACAGATGCACTGTCTACAGAATATCCCGTAAACAAATACCCCATGGGGACCATGCACTGGAAAACCCTAAATCAGATGTATATGATCATTTTATGCAGTTTTAGAATGTAAATGGACCTTGAGGCATTAACGAGAACTTGTGGTCTTGGAGAATATAAATTAATATCATCACTCATAACTTATCTGTAAAGAGCTCTGTATTCATCTCCAAGAGCCAAGGACTTACATATATATATGCAAGTCTTGCTTTAGTGTCAAATTAAACCTGTAAACACTGAACTGTTTTCTTTGTCTTATTTCCTCCAATTACATAATTGTTCTAAATTCTTGCCTTATCTCAAAAATGTCTTCTGTCCTGGTGAAAATATTCAGAGACAGTTACAAATCTTCAACCTAAAATAAAAGTTTTGAAACAGTAACACATAACTCTGAAATTAATAGTAACATTTTTTTCTTGATACTTTAAAAGTAGCAGTCATTTAATGCTCAAAGTGATTTTCATCATATATGCATACATTAAGACCTCCAATAATGTCATTTCACTCAATATTGATGAGATGCTGTAGGAATTTAACTCTTGTTTACATCAATTAGCCTATGGTAAAATTAGTTTCCTTATATGTTTTCTCATTTATAATTGCAGAACCTATTTACAACATTAAATAAGGGCTTACTGTATGTTAAGAGATAAGTAAATACTTAGATTTTTTGTGTTATTTATTCATTTTTAATATATTTTTATTGAGTTTCTTGGGGTAACATTGGTTAATAAAATTATAAAGGTTATAAATGTGCAATTCTATAATACATCATCTTTATATAGTATTGTGTTTTCACCACCTTAAGTCTAGTCTTCTTCCATCATCATTTGTCTCCCCTTTACCCTCTCCTACCTGCTCCTAACCCCCTTTCCCTAATCACCATACTGTCTAGGAGGTATGTGTCTTTTTTTCTTAATTCCTTTATTTATTTCATCCAAATCTCTTCCGTCTGAGTACTTCATTTTCAAATTAAATCTTAAAAGCTGGCTTTCGTGATCTCTACATTCCCACCTGTCTCATGAAGAAAGCCACTTCTAATTGTCCAATACAAAATCACATAAAAAATGTAATGGAAGCATGGGGATTGGCATAAGGTAACTTTTTATATACTAAATAACAGAAATAAAATCAGAGTTGAGAGATTACACTAGCATAAAATTGCAATTAAGGATACTATTAAATAAAATAATAATAAAAAACTTAGTCTTTTATAATTATTTTCTAAACATGAGAAATGCTATTATGCTCATATATCAAAAATTCCATCAGCTTTGAAGTAAACAATTAAAATTTTAATAATGTGACCACAAAAATCCCTGTTTTCTTCTAAATTCTTCCAAATATGCCATGAATTAGATAGAGTTTTTATAAAACCACCCTGAAGCATAATTTGAAAAAATAAAAAATAAAAAAAAACAGGAAAATTCAGTTTCCCAGCAAAAGTTTTATTTAAACTATCATGTTAACTCTTTACCTCAAAATACACAGAAAAGCATTAATTTAAAAAAAAATTAAGTTACAAGTTAAAGTTAAGATAAAAGTATGCTCTCAGGGTATAATCTGGTGATTGTCCCTTAAAAGTAGCATTTCACTGATGTTTATCTTCATAGGACTCGCCAGGAATGATAAGGAGAAAAAAAAGAATATTTTTAAAAAAGATTGTAAATTCACTAAATCTAAGCATTGAGAAAAACTAAAAATATACTTCCACATATGTCTGCATTAAAAATACTCTTTGAATTCAAAGTAAAACTTAATTACCTACAAAATAATTTCCACATAACCACTGCATTATTTAGATCTCACAAATGTACATGTTCCAAATGTACATGTTAAATTAAATGGTGCATTTAAAATGAACTTGGCCAATGGTTTGCCCAACACACATAGCTATACATCTGTTATCATGATTTTATATCTGTTAAAAGATGAATTAGGTTTTGTTTGGAATAGTTTCAAGTTAATAGATTATGGCATTTTTCATAGAACAGTATCATTTTCTAGAGAAAAAAATCTAATAAAAATGTCATCAATTTTCTGCTTAAAATTATCATATGAATTTTCTTGTGTCAAAACATTACTTTTGGCCATAGTCAGTTTGACTGAGTGGATAGGGAATCGGCACATGGACTGTAGGGTCCTGGGTTCGATTCTGATCAAGGACACAGACCTTGGTTGCAGGTTCCCTGGCCCTGGATAGAGTGTGTGCAGGAGGCAACCAATTGATGTGTCATTCTCACATCAATGTTTCTCTCTGCCTCTCTCTTTCCCTTCCACTCTCTCTAAAAAGAAAAAAAAAATCAATGGAAAAATATCCTTGGGTGAGGATTAACAACAACAACAACAACAACAACCCCCCCAAAAAAAATCTCACAGTACATTACTTTTACACTGCAATTATATTTGAATATGGTATATACACTATAAATCTGAAGTACTATACACTCAAAATGTTACCACCCCCCTAAAAGTAGCTTTCTCTTGTTTTGTCTCTTTTCATGTTTCCATGGGTATAAGAACTCTGGTTTTAATTTCCATCTTATAAGTATTGCCCCATAAGGTAAGTCCACAGTTAAAGTAAGCACTGAATTAGGATGAAAAGAACCTCTCAGATTAACTCTTAAAGGTTACAGGGCTGTAGTAACCAGAAGTACCAACATTTCCTTGAAAGGGCTTTGTTAAAATTCAAAACTGTATTTCCTTTGAACTTCCTCCCCCCTCACCTGTTTCAAAGAACTACAGTGAAATAAACACATTTGAACATTCATTTGTTTTAGTCTTTGGCTTTAAAAATCTTACTTTTTACTCTATTTGTCCTCTTCCATCTCCCCCAGAGCCTCTAATCAAATTCCAACTCCACTAACTAACTCTCATATTCAGTGTGGAAATGTTTTACACTGCCTTCTAAGCTCACGGTTAGCAATAAAGATCATAAAGTACTCTGAAGCTAAATTAATTTCATGTGAGAAGAGAACAAAGGATAGAAGAAAATGGTGTTTAACATCCTAATGAGAAAATTGCTTTAATCACATCTGAAGAAAGCAGAATTCTGAACTGTCAGATGTTTCTATTCGAAGGTCCTGTGCTTGCAGTTCCAATTTTATGGCATTTCATCAAAACTCAACACTGCTCTGCTGGAAAAGCCTATGGGTTAGAATCCCAGAACTGAGTAGGCATTCTGACCACTTTTCAGTTTCCTACAATTCAAGGCAAACTCTCCCATGTTTCAATGTTTTCCTGTGTCCTCTATCTCTGTGTGTCTCAATATTCAGCATAAAAAAGATGGTGAAATCACTGAAGCCAAGTGCTTGTACACTCACACAGATACACACACACACACACACACACACACACACACACATGCACAACTGCCTCATCTTAACTGCAGCTAATGCTTTGAGAGGATGTTTAAAATTACATTATTGAAGCAATGCTGGGAAAATGTATTTCTGTTTTCCTGTTGGAAATACTTTAAAAATTCTAAGTTTTTCTTCAGAACCCACTCCAGCATTTCCAATGTTGGAAGATTTATACAGACAAACCAATCTTATAAAGATTTAAAGTACTCCGACTCCCAGCTAATTTAAGTTTTAAATGATCCTATATAATAAAAGCAAATTGTCCCCTTTACAAGGAATTGTCTGGGAGTTCGACCAGGGGGCGGGCCTGGCCAGTGGAAGGGATAGAGACCCCAGTGGCAGCAGGCAGTCAGAGGAAGGGAGGGAGTACCAGGTAACCATTAGGGACCCTACCAGTGCACAGATTTTCTGCACTGGGTCTCTAGTTAAAAGTGGAATGTGTTGAATATGAATTCAAGCTTTTTATAATAAATATAACTCAAAAATTACAAAGTTTTAAAAGTCCTTTTGTTTATTTTTTTCAACATATATTTCTTGCTCTGGCAATTGATCTTAAGATGTTATTATAGAGAAACACTGAAATCAACCTTTCTATTTCAGTTTTCATGCTATTTAGTTAAAGACAATTAGATTTTATTAAAAAGCTTCATGGACTTTTTTGTAAGAATAAGCATTATGATCATTACTACTATACATGGCAAACACTTTTGGTATACTTTTGGCACATAATTTCAAATCTGTAGTTCAGCTCATTGTTTATTCATCCTGTGAGTTGAGTACTGTGCCCTGTACCATGAGAAACACAATGATGATTGGCCACAGTGCTGCCACGGAGCTTAGTACCAAAATTTAGAGGTAGATCATGGAGTTATAAGGGGGTAAGTGCCATCAGGCTCATATGCACATGGAATTTTAAGACATACATCAAAATGTAGATGATTTTGGTAGAGGGACTTAAGAATTTTAGGATTTCTTGAGTTGTAGTGGAAGGTGAGAAAACTAGGTGAAAGGAAATGCTTGATAAAACTTAACAGAAAGAAGACTTAAAACACAGATTTTAAAGTAACAAGAAATTCATTTTGTCAAGCATAGTTATACTAGGTATACCAGTTAATAATGTGGATTTTTTTTTCAATAGATGGAGTTACACATATGTTGATATATATGCGATTTGACATGTATGCTATTTTGTTGTATTGATAGCAAGCTTCAAAACTTCATATGAAGGTGTTAACATCATAGATATTTTTATGCTTAAAAATGTCAAATTTTGTGCCAAAAAAAAAGAGCATTTGCGGGAAGTTTTAATTCATTACTTTATTGTGAAGAAAAGTGCTGCTGAAAGTTATTATATACTTCGGGAAGCTTATGGTGAACATGCTCCATTTCAAGATACTTGAGAACACTGGTTTAAATGATTTAAAAATGGTGATTTTGATGTGAAAGACTAAGGATGTTCAGGTCACCCTAAAAAGTTTGAAGATCAACAATTACAAGCATTATTGGATGAAGATGAGTGTGAAACTCAAAAAGAACTTACAGAAAGATTAAACGTTGCTCAGCAAACAATTTCTGGTCATTTACAAGCAGTCGGAAAGATTTTAAAGAAAGGAAAATGGGTGCCACATCAACTGAAAAAAGACAAATGAAAAACTGAAAAGTCATCAGTAAAATCTTGCTTCAATGGCATGAAAGAAAATCTTTTTTGCATTGAATTGTGATTGGCGATGAAAAGTGGATTTATTCTGAGAATCCTAAATGCACAAAATCATGGATTAATCCAGGTCAACCATCAACATCGAATGCAAGGCCAAATCACTTCAGAAAGAAGATAATGCTGTGCGTTTGTGGGATCAGAAAAGTGTGGTGTATTATGAGCTTCCAAAACCAGGTGAAATTATTAATATTGATTGCTACCAACAATAAATAATCAATCTGAACCATGCTTTGATTTTGAAAAGACCAGACATGGCAAAATAATTTTGCTTCATGATGACAAACCATTACACACTTCAAAACCAGTTAAAGACACATGAAAAGATCTTGCCTGGGAAGTATTAACCCAGACCTTACTCCTTCAGATTACCACTTGTTGAGTAGCACTTCAAAACATATGAAGAAGTAGAAAACTGGTTCTCTGAATGGTTTGCCTCAGAACAAAAATCATTCTATTGGGATGGTATCCATACATTTCGTGGAAGATGGGGGAAATGTGTAGCTTGTGATGGACATTACTTTGAATAAAGCACTTCTGATGTTTCTCTTGAAATTATTGTGTTTTCTTTGATTACAAAATCCACATTATTAACCCATACACCTAGCATGTAGTAAAACTTTAGAATGAGAAGATTGCTGATGTGATAGTACTTAGGGTGTTATTTTGACTAAGACTATCAGTGATTGCCCCAAACTGTCCCATTTGGGGATCAAAACTGTCAGCTAGGTATATGCTCTGCCTGGGATTTGAACCCTGACCTCCTGCTGAATGGGTGGACACTCAACCACTGAGCCACATTGACCAGACTCCAATGTCAGTTTTTACAGAATAAAAGAAAATCCTAAAAGTTATATGGATACACAAATTACCCTGAATAGTAAAAGAAATCCTGAGGAAAAAAAGAACAAAGCAGGAGGCATCATACTTCTAGATTTCAAGAATATTATAAAGCTATTAGTAGCCTGGTGCATGAAATTAGTGTATGGGGGTGAGGGGATTCCCTCAACCTAGCCTACACCTTCTCCAGTCGGGGATCCTTGTGGGATTGGGCCTAAACTGGCAGTTGGACATCTCTCTTGCAATCTGAGACCACTGGCTTCTAACTGTTCACCTGCCTGCCTGCCCCTAACTGCCTCTGCCTGCCTGCCAGATCACCTCTAACCTCTTTGCCTGCCTGCCCGATTTCCCCTAACTGCCTTCTCCTGTCAGCCTGATCTCGCCCCCAACTGCCTGCCCAGTCACCCCAACTGCCCTCCCCTGGTGGCCTGATCTCACCCCTAACTGCCCTTCCTTACAGGCCTGATCTAGCCCCCAAATGCCCTCCCCTGCAGGCCTGATCTTGCCCTTAATGGCCCTGCCCTGCCATCCTGATCGCCCCTAACTGCCTCTGCCTCAGCCCCCACCATCATGGATTTGTCTGGAAGAAAGCTGGACATCTGGAAGATGGCTGGTTGACCTGCTCTAATTAGTATATTATTTTGATTAATATGGATAGATTATATAGGATAGGATTGCTTAAATGGGGGCAAAAAGCCTTTTTCAGCAGACAAAAATACATAATCCCTATATCTGGATTGATAGCCAGCCATATGCACTATATTGCCAAGCCAGTCAATAAAAAATTAAACAGCTTTCTCACACCTTATACCAAACAGCTGTTGCCCTTGAAATCCCTCCACAGCCCCCCACCATACGTTCTGCCTTCGCAGTTCATCCAGATTAGGTTCTGACTGGTTGGTTTCTATGCTAGTCAGTGTCAAAAGCTCTGCTTCCTAGGCAGCCATTGGCTTTACACAGTCCACCCAGATTTCATTCTGACTGGTCAGTTTCTATGCCAGTCAGCATCTTTGGACCTATCTCTGGGCCTAATCAGAGAGGTGGGACTGATCACCCCATGCTGCTGGTGAGTGGGCTGAACTGCTGATCTCTGGCTGCGGATCAGACCCTGATTCTCTCTCCAGGCCTCGCCAGCAGCCTGGGACAGCTGCTGATCAGCCTGACCTCTCTCTCTCGCTGAGAAATCAGCAGTTCAGCTCTCTCGCCAGTTCTCGCTCACCTGAGCCTGCTGCATGCGTAGCCTGGTGTTTGGTTGAGCCTTCGGTCATTTTGGACAGTACGGACCCTGGGTTTTTATATATTAGGATGTTAATGAAAACAGTATTGTACTGGCACAAGAGCAGTCACATACACCAATGGAAGAGAATCAAGAGCCCAGAAATAAAGTGATCATTACACAGTCAAAAAGGAACCAAGAATACTCAATGGAGAAAAGACATTTTCTTCAAACCAATTCTGGGGAAATTGGATATTCATATGGAGAAAGAGAGAGAGAGAGAGAGAGAGAGAGAGAGAGAGAGGGATCTTACATCACTCAAAAAAAATTAAGAATAGGTATTTCGACCAGCTGGCTTGGCTCAATGGTTGAGTGTCAACCTATGAACCTGGAGATCACAGTTCAATTCCTGGTCAGGGCACATGCCCAGGTGGTGGGCTCAGTCCCTAGTAGGGAGCATATAGGAGGCAGCTGATCAATGATTCTCATCATTGATGCTTCTATCTCTCCTTTCCTCTCTGAAATCAATAAAAAATATATTTTTTAAAAAAGAATAGATACCTATTTCTAGTCCTCTGCAGAGATTCCCATTTAAATTTGTAATTGTGTCCCAGTCATTGTACATCCATACTGAATTCATTATCTTTCTCTCTAGACTTGTCCTTTCTTGCCTATTTCCTAACAGAGTGAATGGTAATATAATCTACACAGTTACTTAAGAAGAAAACCTGGGTCTTTCATTATTTCTTCTCTCACTAATATCATCCAATACCAAGTATTATTGATTCTATGTTCTCATGGTCTCTGGAACCTATAAATTATCAACATCCATACTCTTAGTACCATATAGTAATTTCTGTCACCATCTTGTTCCTGGATTACTACAACAGTCTATTAAGTGGACTTCTTACCTCTAATCTTATTCATCTTCTAATTCTTCTCTGTACTAAAATCCAGTGGTGAAAACCATTACTTCTTTTCTTACTTCGCAATCTTTAGTAGATCCTTTTAGCTTTCCATATCCCTATGGCCATCTCACTACCCTTTAATCTCCTGTCCATTTCCCCCAGCCTCATATGGATATTATTTATAATACATAATTCCTTTAATACACCACTTTCTCTCTTGCTCCTATGACTTTGCACATGTGGTCCCTTTCACTGTAACAAATTTTACCTATTTCTCTCCTCTTTACCCTCCCCACTCTGGTTAAATTAACTCTTCCTTATTCTCTTACGGACTTAGTATATACATAATAATTCTTCAAGAAAATTTTGAAAATACAGAAGATGGTGGCTTAAGTAAACACCAATACCTGCCACCTCCCACAACCACATTAAAATTACAATTAAAATACAGAACAATTATCATTCAGAACTACCTGGAAGCTGGCTGAATGGAAGTCCAACAACTAGAAAAGTAAAAAAGAAAGTACACTGAGACTGGTAGGAGGGGCTGAAGTGCAGAATGGGCTGTTCTGAATGCAGGTGGCATTCTTTTAATTGGGAGGGATATCAGGTAGCATTCTTTTAATTGGGAGGGATATCTCCAATACAGAAGCTTCCATAAGAAGCAAGCGATCTCAGCCCCACAACAGACACCCAGCCCAGAATTCTAGAGATGGGAAGAAAAGTCCCCATGACTTTGGACTGTAAAAACCAATGGGGATTGTTGGGCTGTTGGAGGCTCAGGCAGTCCCTCTTAAAGGGCCAGTACACTAACTAACATGGTCCCACTCCCTCTGAGCACTCGGTGGCGACATTGGGAGAACCAGGGACATACAGATAGGAAAGAGACTGTCTGGCATCACAGGGCAAGAACTTGGGAGCAGCTTTCTCCCAGACAGAGGTGCTCACAGGGGTCATTGTTCCTATGCTGGGGCCTCCCCCCTTGTAGAGCTGACTGGCAGCCATATATGAGTCTCCATCAGCCTGGCACACACTGTATGCTCTACCCTGGTGATTCCCTGAAACCCTGCCCCATCCAATTTGCAGGGCCAACAAAGCAGTATGGAGCAGCTTTTCCATATGAATAGACTGTTCTGGCTGAGGCTTCAGACTGCTAAATTCTCTCAAACAAGCAGCAGTTGGTGTAAGCATGCCCCAAACCTATCAATAAAAGGCCCAAGATTTAGCAGTAGCACCAGTCTGCCTTGCTTCACAGTTGAGCCTTGCCTGGGCACTTCCAAGCCCAATACAAGTAAGAGCCATCTAAAGATCTCTCTGTAGCTCCTGCTAGATGGCCCCAGTGAGAGGTTGACTGCACCTCCCAGGAGGCCCCAGAACCAGTGCACCTAGTTGACAGTGCAGTCTATAATAGATTATAACTCTACACATCCACAAGCAACATACTCAAGGGGCAGACTCAGTGAGCACCAAAGCCCCCCCTGACAAGGCCACTCTACCAATTCCAGGAAACATAGCAGCTCTTCCTAATACACAAAAACAAACACAGGGAAGCAATCAATATGTGAAGACAAAGAAACATGTTACAAACTTAAGAAATGGAAACAAGGAAACTATTGGATATAGAGTTCAAAACAATGGTTATAAGGTTACTCGAGTATCTTAATGATAGCTTCAAGGGACTTGGTGAGACTTATAAGGATCTTAGTAAGAATTTCAAAGACATGAAAAAAGACCAGTAAGAAATTAAGCAACACTGACTGAAATAAAGAATAATTCACAGAGATTCAACAATAAAGTATTCTATAAATCAAATCAACAATTAGGAATATGATGAAGCAAAAAACACCCAATCAGAAGAGCAAAAAAAGAAATAAAAAAATATGAAGAAAGTGTAAGGAATCTCTGGGATAACTTCAAGCGTATCAGCATTCACATTATGGAGGTATCAAAAGGAGAAGAGAGATAGAAAGATATTGAAAACCTATTTGAAGAAATAATGACAGCCCTAGTTGGTTTGACTCAGTGGATAAAGCATCAGCCTGAGGACTGAAGGGTCCCAGGTTTTATTCAATAAAGGGCATCTACCTTGGTTTTAGGCTTGAAGCAATCAATTGATGTGTGTGTTTCTCTCTCCCTCTCCCTTCCACTGTCTCTAAGAATCAATGGAAAAATATCCTTGGAAGGTGATTAACAAACAAACAAACAAACAAATTAAGGTAATAATGACAGAAAACTCCTCCTACCTGGATTCAAGAAATAGATTTACAAGTCCAGAAGCACAGAGAGTCTCTAAACAAGAGGAATTCAAAGAAGCTCACACCAAGACACATAATTAAAATGCAAAGGGTTAAAGACAAATAGAAAATATTAAAAGCATCAAGAGAAAAGCAGTTAGTTATCTATAAGAGAGTGCCCATACAACTGTCAGCTAATTTCTGAACAGAAACTTTGCAGGCCAGAAGAGAGGGCAATAAATATTCAAAGTGATGAATAGCAAGGAACTACAATCAAGATTATTCTACCCAGCAAAGCTATCATTCAGAATTGATGGTCAGATAAAGATCTTCACAGACAAGAAAAAGCTAAAGAAGTTCATCATCACCAAACTAGTATTATATGAAATGTTGAAGGGTATTCTTCAAGAAGAGGAGGAAGAAAAAAAAAGATAAAAAAATATGAATAATAAAATGGCAATAAATGCAGATCTATCAATAATTGAGTCTAAAAATAAAAATAAATAAAAATAAACAAGAAATCTAATGAAGAGAGAGTTGACAGGGAGGGGAAAATGGTAGCTGAATAGGCAGACCTGGCATGCATCTCATCATTAGGCAAGACAGGAAATACAACTAAATTGGATAACATTCACTTGGAATTACCAACTGAGTCTAAATTATAGAGGAGGAGTCTTATATCCTACTGGAGATCAGTAGGAAGGGTAAGATCATGAGAGGAGCTGACCCAGCTCCCAGGGGCGGCGGACAGAGAAAGGAGGGATTGCCGGGCTATGGGGATCTGTTCCTTCAAAAGACAGAGTCCCAGAATGCAGGCTCGACACTAAAACCCAGAGCACCAGAGCCAAGACCCACTGCCCACATAACACCCAGTCTGGAAAGGCAGCAGGGCTAGTGGCGCCAGTAGACCAGAGCCAGTTGAAGAGAAAGCCAGTTTCCTCTCTCTCTCCTTCCCTTCCTCCTCCTCCTCCGTTCTTTCTCCTTCTTCCCCCCTCCCCCTCCCCCCCTCTCTCTCCCCCTCCCCCCACTAATTCCAGAGCACAAGAGTTTTTGTTTGCAACTACTCACCCAAGGCTTTGGTGCAAGGAGGAGGTTGGGGTGGGAAGCAGTGCAGGAGGACACGGAAAAGTAGTGGCCAGGAGTCCTCCATTTGGTCATTCATACGTGTCCAAACTGAAATGGTCATTTTTCTGAAGGGAGCCAGCCTCTCCCAGCAGCACAGGACAGGTAAGAAAAAAAACAAAAACCCTGCCCTAGGTGATACTGCCTCCCCCACCCTCAAGGAGCCATGCCGGCCACATACTGCATTTTTCAGAGGAAACAAAACCAGAGGCCAAGCCTATGGGTTTGAACAGTTTCAGTGACTGGATTGAGGGAAGACTTGTCCATCCCATAATCCTGGGCACCAGTCTAATCTGCAAGGGAGAGCTAATAAAAACTCCAGGTTTCCAGCTGACCCCATTGGTCTCCATACAAAGATCTATGTCCAGCTAAGGTCAGAGGAATATTTTGGGCCACTTGCAGAGGAGTAGCCCTAAAACAGGGAAATACAACCAATATATTCTTTGAAAGCTGAACAGCACCTCCCCTGCCTAAATCCCTCCCAGAAACAGACTTTAGAGTGGTTAAGATTGACAACTATGTAGCAGGCAAAGGTATGTAGAGGTGTGTGGAGAGTGGCTACAGTGTTTGGACAGATTTAAGCCTCGGACTAATGAGAGGGCACAGTCCTCTCATTGCCACCTGCAAGTCCCAGCTTGGAGGGCAAAGCTTTCCCAGCACAATTATAGCCGAAAGCTATAATTGTAAGCTTGAACCTATGGTCCAAACATGTGGCCCTACATGCCTGAGTGACATGGGCTTGATAAGAGTTCAGGTGCATGTAATTGAACAGGATCAAAACCCTTGAGAATGTTGTAAACGTCTTGACCATGCCCTTACTTTGCCTCCTGGATTCTGGCTATAAAATAACGACACTGCTTGTAGTCCGAGGCACTTTCGCTAGCTCTCCATCAGAGAGGACAGCGTCCTACCCAGACCCAGCTTTCTTCTCGTCTGTCTTTTCTCAATTCTTCACCATCCCCTCTCAGGGTCACTGAACCTGGCTGAGCTGGCATGACAAATAAGGCGCCCAATGTGGAGCTGAGTATGCCATGGCTATGCCAGCTCACCACAGAGGTGGAGTCTGGAGAACCAGGGCAAGTTTGATGACAGCCCTGGACTCCACACTGCTGAGAAACCTACTTTAGAGGGTAGATTGCCCCCTCCTACTTGTAACCAAGTCCTGTGGGAACAGACCAAACTGTAGATCGCTTGGAGTTTCAACAGGTTGCTGAAGCCAAAGGAAAACAGTTGCTGACAGTAGTTAGCATCTAAATATCTCACGGAAAGTCCAGAATTGGCAGACAGAACAGTTAGCAATAGTCATCATAGGAGTAGGATCCAAAGGGAGTTCCCATGAGGCACTAAACTCAGCTGAAAGGAATGCCACTTTACTCTTTTATTTTCCTTCTTCTTTTTTTCTCTTTTTTACTTTTCTTTTCCTTTTTTAAATTATTTCTTTTTTCCCTTTGTATTTATCTTCTTTATCTGCTTTATTGATTTATTATTCTAGTCTCTATTGTTTCATTCATATATTTTTCTTTTTACCTTTTCTTATACAATCTTTTCTTCTTCTTTTTTTCTCTCTTTTCATTTTACCTCTTATGTCACTTTTTTATTTTTCTTATTTTGGTTCTATCTGTGTTCTCTATTTTCTTTCTCAATTTTTTTTAACGTTTACTTTCTTTCTCCTTTATTTTAAACCATTTCCTTCCCTATTCCCCTAATTCCTAATTCTTATTTTCTTTATTTCAGTTATGCACCTACATACTCCTCTATCCCCCCCTTTATTGTCTTTTTTGTTTGTTGGTTGGTTTGCTCTTTTCTCCTTGTATTATTTCTTTATTTTCTTCAATAATTATTACTTTTTTTTCCTTCCTAATTCTCTCTGGTTAATGCTTTTGTTGTTGCTGTAGGGGTCTTATGTTTGTTTTAGTTTTGTTTCTTTTGTCTCACATTTTGTTGTATTCTATTTTGTCCTGTTCTTTCAGCACATTCACAACAGCTCATTCAATGAGGTCAGGGTTGAGCCAGCCTGAGAGGAGAGTCCATCCATGAAGGGGACAATAACAACAACAACAGGAGATCCCAAATAACTCAAACAAGAGACTTTCCTAGAGCACCCAGCTCAGGCTATCTAAGAAACTACATACTGTGTCCCACAAAATACCTCATACATAAGATCATCCTCAAAAATCTGTGAGACACAGCAATTTGATCTAATACATAGAAACAAACACAAAAGGATGACAAAAATAGGGAGACAAAAAAACAACTCCCAAATGAAAGAAAAGAGGAAATCACAAGAAAAGGAACTAAATAAAATGGAGATAGAATTTGTCAGATAAAGAAGTCAGAGTAAGGTAATAAGGGTACCAAACAATTCAGTGAGAATTACAGCAATTTAATGAGACTTATAAGGAAATTAATAAGCATATTAAGGGACTTCATAATAGCTACACTGACATGAAAAGAAGCTGAAAGAAAAATAGGAATCAATTGGAAATGAGGAACAACAAAACTGAAATAAAGAACACCCTGAAAGGATTCAACAGTAGACTAGAAGAAGCTGAGGACTGAATCAGTGAAATAAAAGACAAGGCAGAAAAACTGTAAAATAATTTTTTTTAAGCAGGCAGAGAGTTCAAGGGAGCTTTGGGACAACATGAAACATAACATTCACATCATTGGTATACCAGAAGGGGATGAATCCAAGCAAGGGATAGAGAACCTATTTGGAGAAATAATGGCAGGAAATTTCCCTAAGCTTTTGAAGGAAAATGTCACACAATTTCAGGAAACACAGAGTCCCAGACAAGATGAACCCCAAAAGACCCATACTTAGGCACATAATTAAAATGGCAAACATTAAAGACAAAGAAAGAATCTGAAAGACTGCAAGAGAGAGACAAAGTTACCTATAAGGGAGCTCCCGTTATACTGTTAGCTGATTTCTCAATAGAAACACTTCAGGCCAGAAGAGAGTGGCATGAAGTATACAAAGTAATGAGAACCAAGGGAGTGAACCCAAAGTTACTCTATCCAACAAGGCTATTATTCACAATAGAAGGTGAAATAAAGAGCTTCACAGACAAAAACAAAAACAAAAACACACACACAAAAAAAAAACAAAAAACAAAAACACACACACACAAAAAAAACACACTCACAAAAACAACTAAAACAATTTTTTACTACCAAACCAAAAAGACTGGTGTAAGAAAAAGAAATAGAGGGGAAAAAAAAAAAAAGAACACAGGCAAGGATGCGGAGAAAAGGGAACTCTAGTACCCTGCTGGTGGGAAAACAGACTGGTGCAGCCACTATAGAAAACAGAATGAAGTTTCCTGAAAAAATTAAATATGGAACTTCCATTTGACCCAGTTATCCCACTTCAGAAAACAGATATTTACATTATGATTCATTAACAGTAGCAAAATTACAGTTATGAAGTAGCAACAAAAATAATTTTAAGATTGGGAGTCACCACAACATGAGGAACTGTATTAAAAGGTCACAGCATTAAAAAAGGTTGAGAACCACTGATCCAGAGCATCTCACTCAGGAAAAGAATAGAAATTTCCTACTAAAGTTGAAGACTCATTTTGATCCAGCAACCTGTCATTACACTTGACTCATCCTAGACCAATTCAAACTTCAAATACTGTTAATCAGATGCAACCCTGAAATTATTCTGTTATAAACCTAATCACCCTAGTTGAGTAAACTCATAACTGGGATATGAACACCAATGGTGAATGTATAAGGGGTATTTACGGATACATTCATTCCAGTGTATCCAGTTTTGTTCGATGCAGCCCCCACTCAAACATGTATACCCAGCATGAGGCATCTATTTCTAATTCTGCTGTGCCAGCTACATTTATCAAATTCTAAGCTTAATGAAACTGGCATGAATTTTAATCATTTTCCAGCAGATGTTGAAATTTAGTAGCTTTGTCCCTTTATTCCTGTTTATTTCTAAAACACTTCTCACTATTTGAATTTCAGATTACATTTACTGACAGTTTAATTCTTTGGTGGAAGGAGACTCGTTTTAATTGGTACCAAGTTTCCTGCTGTTTTCCTCTTTGTTATGGCAGGTCACCATGTCAAAAAAAAACACAAAAAAACAGGAAGACATCAAAGAATAGAATTAATACTAAATTAACCCCAAACATTGAGATTAATTGGAAACACTATCTTCTCATCACTGTGCCTTTATGCACTCTTATTTTACTCTTCTTTATCCTATAAACTAGTAAACAAAGTTGGGCAGGCTCAGCAACTTTTCTATGATTGGAAAAACTTTAGGAAATGTAAAAGGGTTAAGTAGTAAAAATAAAGATGTCCTAATTAGATTTTTAAACATGTTGCAAATAAAAAATAAATTGTCTGTGTCCCTTATTCCTCAATTAATGGCAAGAAAAATAACTAGATGATAAAAATAAATGAGAAAACCAGAACTGACCAATTTAGAAAACTGATTCTACAGAGGACTCAAAATGTAATGAGGAGGAATATGTTGGAGATTCTTGCTCAGTGCTAGGCAGTTGGATTGTTCACAAACTGTTCAACTTTTTTTTGTAGAACATGATCCAACCCGCTACCACCAAAATAAAAGAACATATGAAAATGTTCTTATCCATCTGAAGAGTGAGCTTTATTTATTCTGCTAATGCCCAACTGTGTAGCAAAGGTGTTTACAGTGATTTCCACAGCTGAAAATAGTGAGCAAGGTGAGAAATAGCAGGCTCCTCCCTCTCTGAAAACACAGAAGTACAGAGCTGCCATCACGACCAACCATTTAAGTTTTTTCATGTTCCCTTAATCTAGACACTAAAATTGAAGCCATGGTCAAAGTCAACCAAACGTGTTCACCTCTTGTCTTTTAACACTGCACTCCTCCTCATCCAGCAACATACCAGAGACTATGCAAAGCAAGATCTTGCTTAAACTCTGTTGGTTATTCTGGATACACTTCAAAACATCTTAAATCCAGTTTTCTGCACTCCAGCTTCAGGATTGACTCTCATTTTAAGGAGTGTTTCCGTGCCTGAAGTTTTCGTGTTGTGTTAAAAGCAATCTCTTGTGAAATTAAGTGTATCATCCTAAGTAGAAACTCATAAGATGGTGAATTTTTTGCTTTAATTTTCTTATACATTCACAGCATTAGTTTCTGAGTTTTGAGATCCTATTGGGAAGCTTATGAAATTACCTGGTCCTCCCTTCCTAGAAAAATTGGTGTAAAATATTCAGTGGGCTTATAGAGTCCCATAAATTAATGCTTAGAATCCTTATCAGCTCTTTGACTTCATTCAAGAGTTCAACCTGAATTGAAACTGTAAAAAAGTTTACCTCAAAACCTGTTTTTTAAGATTTGGCTTATTTTTGTCTTTGCAAGACTGGCTGACAGTTTATTCTTTCTTCTTAAGAGCTAACTTTCTATTTTGAATTGCCTTGAAAATAACATCCATTATTAAATCCATGTAAGGAGCTAATCCTATCTAATAAAGAGAGAATATGCTAATTGACCCTCAAACCATCGAAAGATGGTGGTGCCCACAGCCAATACGAAGGGAATATGGTAACTGACTGCCTCGCCCTCAAAGATGGCAGTGCCCACAGCCACAAGATGGCGGCACCCAGTCCCTTCAGCCCCGCCAGGGCGGCAAGCATGTGGCAAGGGCAAGCCTGCGTCCAGGCAGGCCTGGCCACTCCCAGCGCCTGCCTCCAGAGACCCCAGTCCTCTCAGCCCCCCAGCTGCCCAGGACTGGCCTGAGGTACAGGCAAGTCTTGGATGGCAGTTGCCCAGCCATGAGGTACAGGCAAGCCTCAGATGGTGGCTGCCCAGCTGCCCAGGACCACTTGAGGCTCAGGTAACCTGGGCCAGCCAAGGCTTGCACTGCTGGCAGTGGTAGTAGCAGAGGTGTGATGGGGCGTCACCTTCCCTTGATCACCAGGTCACCTCCTGCTCCTGAGGGCTTCCCAACTGTGAAAGGGGGCAGGCCGGGCTGAGGGACCTCCGCCCCCTTCAAGTGCATGAATTTTCATGCACCGGCCTCTAGTTTTCATTAGGTTCATGAACAAAATTAGACTGGAGGACTTGTAGGGAAGTGGTAATATAACCGTGGACATCCAGAAATGACTGAAATAATAATTATTTTTAAAAACTGGCCCCTTTTGGCTCTTCCACAAAATACCACATGCGGGCATGCATGTACAGTGCGACTGAAACTTTGCAGTTCATGCACAGAAGTTGGTTTTCAGCCTGGGCAAGTCTATTTTGAAGAAGTGGCATTAGAACTCTTCAGGGGCCAAACAGCCACAGGTGGCTTGAGAGCCCTGGTTTGCCGACCACTGTCCTAACCAAAAGGTGCCCTCCTCATGCAGATCAGCAAAAGCTAAAAGTGAGGGAGCCTTTGGAGAAAGAGGTATTTCTTATGCAACCAGAGCGGCCAAAGTTGGCACTGTTGGGGAATAAAACATGCATGATCTCCCCAAATTGAGCAGCTGGAGGAGTTTGGAGTGATAGTCCTGTTCTAATCTGGCTTCTCATTAACTGTGGGCTCCATTTCCACAGATGGGTGGGTTCACTGCTGGAGGGGGGCCTCAAAGGGATTGAGCTGCTCCCCAACTAAGTGGGCTGAAACACACAAAAAAAATCAGAGAAAAGCAAAGTATGCACCTGGACTAGAGGCTACAATAAGTAAAAGAGATATGGTGGCAGGTGGGTGAGAAGATGATGCCAGGATCTGATCTTTTAAGGAATATTTTCAACAAATAGAAAAATGTTTGCAGTGATAATGTGCCAAATGGTCCCCTAAAAGAAGATATTGAACAATCTAAAAAGATTCCCACATACTTTAATGGCAGCAGGTATGCCAGGCTTCCTTTCAAGGATGTATAAGCAGGAGTAATTTCATCAAAATTGTCACACAATAGACATCAACTATCCACAATAGCTTTCACATCTCCTATAGTGAAACATTTATATTCATCAGTACTACTGGAATCAGAACATGGAATGCATCCCTAAAGTCTCGGAAATGGCCAATTGTGAAAGATTTGATTAGGATACTTTAGGGAAAACAACATAGTATCAAATGTTACTTATACAATTGAGCATCTCTGAGGTTCAAGCTCTGAAAGTTCCAACTGTCCACCCTACACAGTCTTCTTCCTCCACCCCTCCCTGCAACACACACAATGTGCTGTATCAATTTTAAGAAAGGGCAAGAGGGAACAGAGAAAAATAAAAGATATAAAAAAGATCACAAAGTGACATCATCCTTTTGAAGAGTGTGATTAAGTGCCTACTATGTAACCAGACACTGGGCACAATGTCAGGTGTAAGAAGGTAAAACACAGCCTTGTCCTAGGGATTTCAGAAAAGACGAGCACAGATGCTACAATAAGTGTGATGCTGAGACAATTGAGCCACAAACAAGAAGCTTTGCTGATGAGAAAGAAACCTGAGCTGGATTGTTTAAGAAAAAAGAGGAGCTAACTAGGAGAGGAACAGAAAATACAAAGGCTTAGATGACTGAAATAAGTTTTTTTCAAGATTTATGGTAGGGATAATGACATCCCAGAATTTGATGAATAACAGAATGACAAGGAGGATGAAGAATAATCAGGAGGCAGACAGGAATATCAAGCACAGAGTTTAGTCTACTTCCTGTGGGCCCAAGGTTTTTCAACCTGAGTTCTTTACATACCAAAGGTTCACAGAGTTTTGCAGCGCTACACTGGCTGACGAGGGGTAGGTAGTACCCCCAAATTGCACCCACCAATTCTGCATTGACCAGATAAACTCCATTTTAATTGTCAAAACTCTGTAGGGTGGGGAGGAAGAGCCTCTACTGCTTTGGCAAAGTTTGACAGTGGCTATCTATCCAAGGGTCTTTAAGAAGGGGTGTGCATGGTTAGATCTGCATTAAGAATGAGCACACTGGGGCACATTAAATTGATCATCAGGGGGAAAACAAAGGAAGAACAGAATTAGAACAATAAGAACATAATTAATTCATGGAAAAAGGAAATTCCAAAAGGGGGATGGTGTGGATTAGCTGGATCTAATGAGAGTATGGGTGAGAAAGAAAGGTAAACGTTCTTGCCCAATAATTTCAATATTCTCAACAAAGTAGGAACCCAGCTGGCTGGGAGGGTTTAAGGAAGGATGCTGTGTGGTGTGTGTGTGTGCATGTGTGTGTTTGTGTGTGTGTGTGCGTTAAGAGTGGAGGGAGAGTCAAAATCTTGGAAAGATGGCCAAGGTTTTTGTTTTAAGTTTCCCTCTAACCCCCGCCCCCGCCCACTAAGATTCAAAGTCTTGGTTTGAGAATTATAAGTGTTTTATACATAAACAACATTACCTATATGATCACTCTCAGAAATCCATTACTTGTTCTTCTAATTTTTTCAACATAAGAAAGCCAAGAGAGCACACTAATTTGACATTTTTAGGGAAAGCATAGGCCAGAGTAACATCTGTAAAGAAGGGTAAACATTTCTATGCCTTTATTTACATTGAAACTTGGAGAACATTATGCTAAGTGAAATAAACCAGTCAAAGAAAGACAGGTACCATATGATTTCACTCATATCTAATAAACAAAATAAACTAACAAGCTGAACAGAGACAGATGCATAGATAGAGAGCAGGCGGAAAGCTGTTGAGAGACAGCAGGGTGGAAGGATTGTGGAAAAAAGAAAGAAAGATAAAGAACTCATGAACATGGACAATATCATGGTGACTGCTGGGGGGAAGTGAGATGGGGGAAGTTAGAGGAGGGAATACGGGGGATAACGGGATAAATTTTGATGGATAGAGACTTGACTTTGGGTGGTGAACACACAATACAATGTACAGATGATGTGTTGTAGAATTGTGCACCTGAAACCTTGTCATCCAAATAAATCCAATAAAAATAAAATAACAAAGATATTATGGAACACTAAAAAATAAACTTATACAAGTATAATAAAAAAGAAAAAAACTTTCTTTCAGAATACAAAGTATATTCACCAAGACTCTCATTTCTGTTTTAAATATCCTATGAGATCAGTGGAGGCAACTGATACTTCACCTTTCGATGGGGAAACTGAAACGCAAGAATGGTGAAAATAACTTTCACAGGGTGTGTTCTATTTTAGCATGGCTTACGTGTTCTAAACTCAAAGTACATGTCATATGCAGATAGACATTAATACCAAAAATGCTACAGTGCTATTTATATAGTGAATTTAGAAACTGCCAAAGTTCTCAGGAGAATCTCAGGAGAGTGTCAATAGTCTTCCATAATTCAACCTCTTGGGACATAGAGACTATGAGAACAATCTGGGTCTTAAAATATTCACAAGACACCACCACGTATAACTAAAACTTCGTTTTTACACAGTTGAGTCATGACTTACATCATAATGTGGTATATGTAATGGAGAGAGTAAGGAAATGTATAAAGAATTATAAATAGAAAAACATTTTCTCCTTTAAATACACTTATCCTCACTTGCTAGATAATTATATTTTATTTTTAAAAAGAAGAAATTTATTAACAAGCAGATGGGTAGCAGACCAGTTTGAAGAGTGCAGATTGAAGAGCACTGCATTAGATGATTTTTATTTAAAGTCCTATGACTCAAAAGATAAATTGATTAGGCCTGTTATAATAATGACCATTGATTTTAAGATTGATCTTTAAGAAAGCAACATCTGTCCACTCATCTACTGATGGATATTTGGGCTGCTTCCAATTCTTGGCTATCCTATATAATAAAGAGGTAATATGCAAATTGACCCTCATACCCTCACACCCTCACAAGATGGCTGCCTACAACAAGGTCAGCAGGGGTGTTAGTTAGGGGCGACTGAATAACTGAATAAGCAGGCTGTGTGGGGCGACCAGGCTGGCAGGGGGGCCAGGAGGGGTGACCAGGCCAGCAAGGGGGGGCGGCAATTAGGGGTTACCAGGCAGGCAGGTGAGTGATTAGAAGCCAGCGGTCCAGGATTATGAAAGGAATGTCCAACCAACAGTTGGACATCCTTCAAGGGGTCCCAAATTGGAGAGGGTGCAGGCTGGGCTGAGGGCCCCCCGCCCATGTACAAATTTCATGCACCAAGCATCTAGTTGTAAATAAAGCTACAATGAACACAGGGATACTTATATTCTTTTAAATCAATGTTTTAGCTTTCTTCAGATATATTCCAGAAATGGAATTGCTGGATCATAGGCAGTTTGATTTTTAATTTTTTGAGGAAACTCATACTATTTACACAGTAATTGCACCAATCTGCATTTCCACCAGCACTTGTTGTGTGTTGATTTATAAATGGTATTAATTCTGACAAGTGTGAGGTGATATATCATTGTGGTTTTAATATGAATTTCTCTGGTGATTATTAATGTCAAGCTATGATACATTTACACAATGGAATACTACTCAGCTGAAAAAGGGAAGGAAACCTTATCTCTTATGACAGCATGGATGGACCTGGACAGCATTATGCTAAGTGAAATAAGCCAGTCTGAGAAAGGCAAGTAAAATATGGTTTTACTCATATGTGAAATCTAATAAGCAAAATAAAGTAATAAACAAAGTAGAAACAGGCTCACAGATAGAGAACAGACTGACAATTTCAGAGGAAGAGGGTTTTGTGGGTATGGGTGAAAGGTTAAGGGATTAAGCAATAAAAAACAAACAAACAACAACAACAAAAAACCTCACAGACACAAACAATAGCAGACAACAGCACGGTGATGACCAAAGGACAGGAGGGGTGGGGCAGAGGTAGAAGAAGGAATGGTGGTGATAAATGGCAATGGAAGGAGATTTGACTTGGGGTGATGAACACTCAGTACAAAATATACAGATGTTTTATAGAATTGTACCCCTAAAACCTATTTAATTTTATTAACTATTGTCACCCAATAAATTCAATAAATAAAAGAAAGCAACATTCGATGTCTTAATTTTAAAATCTAGGTAGTGGTTTAAATTTGAGAAAACAGAAAACATTTTTCTTCTGAATGATAAGCAGAAAAAAAAAGTACAATGATAGAAATACTATTCCATTTCAAATTATTGGAGAGAGAGAGAAAGATGACATTTTGAATCAGGAAACATCAACAATGACTAGTAAGGAGAATCTAGGTATATGCAGGTAATGACCCTCTTCTAGTCCTACCAATACTTCCTTGACCCTTTCTAAAGTTAGATATGTTTTGTGAGAGAGAGGGTAAAAATGTTCACATTTTTAGAAGAATAGCTAAACACAGTGCTAATGGGCACATCCAAACCTCCCAGTTCTACTTTCCATTGGTGAAATACAAATCACTAACCCTTTGGCCCTGCAGGTGTGGCTCAGTGGTTGAGTGTCGACTTATGAACCAGGAGGTCATGGTTCAGTTCCTGGTCAGAGGCACATGCTAGGGTTATGGGCTCAATCCCCAGTGTGGGATGTGCAGGAAGCAGCCAATCAATGATTCTCTCTTATCATTGTTGTTTCTATCTCTCTTATCTCTCTCTCTTTCTCTGAAATCAATAAAAATGTATTTTAAAAAAATCACTAACCCTTTTTGCAGCCAGCATGGAGAGTGGTGGGAGAGGAGCTCACAACATGAACACTTGAGGCCAATCCAGGTGTTGCCAACAGCCAATGCCAGGACCTTAGGGAAGTCATGTTTCATCTCTGGGGACACTAACTTGGGCCCATTTCTTTTAGCACCAATACTTAATTGGTCATTTTAAAACTTGAAGAGAAACTTTGACTCTTCTTTTATATCTCTCATGTGTAATCAGTGACTAAATCCTTTTTTTCCTTAAAAGATAACAAATTTATCTTCCTTTTTTAGTCTTATCATAATCCATGTTCTCAACCCCCTAAATCACTCTAATCACTTCCTCTTTCTCCCTGCTCTTCCATACTTGTCAAAATAATATTGTTAAAGATCTGGACCACCTTGTTACTTACTGCTTCAATTGCTCCTCCATATTTGTAGGATAGCATGTAATCATCTTAAGCCTGGCGTTAGGGTTTTAAAAAAATTTGGCCTCAGTTGCTCTTCCATCTTTTCTCTCACTACTTTCCAACTCTATACAAGATTGCCTGCTCCTGCCCCTTCCCCTTGCTCTATGCCTAGTAGACCCCTTCCCTCAAATCTAACATCCTTATTTCACTTCACCTCATGTAGTTTCTCTTCCACCTGTCTCTACTAGCATACATCTGTGTGTGTGTGTATGTGTGTGTTGGTTATTTCATGGCAGAGAGTGAGAGGGCTATGCAACTGTGCTGTCTATAAAAAGTAATTAGAACTTTGTCCTTGGCAGTTTCTTTTTTCAGCATTACTGAGATAAAAATGACAAAGCTGTAAGATACATATACATGAGATGTACAATATAATAATTTGACATATAAATACATTGTGAAAGAATCACTCCCATGAAGTTATTAAGAAAAATATTCACCACCTCCCATATTTAAACTGTTTTTTTATTTTGGGTGAGAACATTTAAGTTCTACTCTCTAGCAAATTTCAATTATATGACACAGTGTTATTACAGTCACCAGGTTATATATCAATTCCTCAGACTTTATTCATCTTATAACAAAGTTTCTACCCTTTTACCAAGTATCTACATTTTTTCTGTCCAAGATCTAGGCCATGACCTGCCACGTTTTGTGTGCGAAGTCTCCTCTGTTTTAGTCTATACATACTGTTGGACGTCCAAAGTTCTTATCTGTACCACGTGGGTACATGGGTGACTGTTTATTGGGGGATATGATTATGTTGCTAAGATGCTCTGACTCTCTTTAACTTCCTCTGGAAAACCTTTCACTGATCTAGGAGTGGCTTTACTCTTCAACCTTCAATGTGCTTCCCCCGTGTAACTTCATGGTATGTTTGTATTCCTTATACACAATTTTACTAAAAAAAATAGTCTTCTCATGAGGTCTTTCTTGATGCCTAGTATTTGATAGATACTTAAAAAAATACTTTTAAAATAAATTCCCTATTAAAGAACTGAAAGAAGCATTAATAATAGTAATTAATAACATAAAGTATAAAATTAAGAACTTATTATGTGCCAGGCCATCCAGATATTGTCCATATAATATTATATGATCCCATTAGTATTAACTATGATATATTTGCCCAGTAAAACAATATCTAAGGAAGTTAAATAATTTTTCAAAGGACATACAGCTAATAAATGTTACTAAAAGATAAGCCCTAGGCTTATTTGTCACTGAAAATATGTCTTAGACTGAGCTTATTCAACTAAAAAAAATAAATAAATAAAGGCAAAATAAGATGTTTTTTGGACATGAGGGAAGAACTCCTCTTGGAGTTTACTTATAAAATCTTTTTTTTTTTTACATACATCCAATATATTAATTTCCTGACTATATATCTTGGTATTAATTTATCTTACACTTTTTTCCTCAGCTTCTGCACTTTCTTACCCATCCTTCACCTCCAAAAAGTGACAATCTTATGACTTCACTAAAGAGATAAAAATTCCATTTAAAAAAATTCTCAGTTCTCATGTAAGGTCAAGAACAGAGTGAGAAGTCACAGTCCTCACAGTGAGAGAGGCCACACATCCACTAGGGGAAGAGGGGAAACGCTAAGAACGCTTTATTCATGATTACCTAAGATTTTCCAGCATGAGAGGGGAAAGAGGAAGTCTATTTTCAGTGACAGTGATTACTCTAAAAACATGAACATGCAAGGGAAATTTTTCATTCTGAGAGTCACTACGGTGCTGAGTTCTCTTTCCTCTGCAGAGTGACTTGAATTCACAGGGCAGAGAGGTAATCTAGGCAGAGGCACTTGCCCCATGTCTCGAAAATGGCAACATCCAGGAATCATGGGAGTTGAACTGAGGACACCCTGGAAAGGATTTCTCAGCACCAGGTCAGTCTCTCAGAAGGATCAAGTGGCAGAGTGCATACTTTGAGTCTGGAGTGAGAGCAAAGATCACAGCCACACAGGCTTTTTAGAAGATCTGTTATGTGAATGCATCTACAAAATTCAGGGACACCCAACCTGAACTACCACCTAAAGGAGTTGCAGAAGGAAAAAGAAAAGCCTCATTCTTCCTTTCCTCTAACCTCCATTTTCTTCCCTACAAGGCCCCTATTATTGTAACTGGCTTATAGTAAAGAAAAAACTATATATGATAGAATTCATGATAGTCTTCATCTTAAATATCTTTTTTTTTGGGGGGGGGCAGGGAGAGTAGGAATACACCAATTCCCTATTTCTATTCATCCATATAAGTGATAATGATCTGATAAATAACCCTTCGGCTGGGACAACCATTAGCAAATCAGTGGCATTCACAACAAATTGAACTTTATTAAGATCAACTATAAGAACATAATATAAAAAAGTGTTTGGTATTTCCCTCTCTGTCTGTACCTCTATTTGTGTTTTTTAGAAAAATCATGTGGGGAAAAAAAAAAAAAACATGTGAAATATCACATAGGTTTTCCGGAGTCCTGTCGTTCTATACTTCAGTTCTCCACTAGTTCTGTGGAGCCAAATTGTCACAAAACCCAGCTGCCTAGGCTCAGTTGGTGCTTACTTTTCAGCCCAGCAAAAACAACAGACCGAATTCTTTCGGTCTTGAACAAGACTGAGACCAAGTGGCCACCGTTAGGTAAAAGTAGACAGGAGAGATGCCATGACAAGAGGTTCTTGGTGTCACATTTGTCCATGCTTATCATGGCATTTGAGTAGTTCTTATCTCTCTTTTTCAATTCACAGATATTAAGAATCTAATGAAAATCTTTTCTCTAGAAACAAACCAAAAAAAAATGTATATACACAAAACTCAGCATGTAATTTTAGGAAACCCATAGATCTAAACTATGTGTCCAAAGCACAGATAATAAAGGTAGTTGAGAGAGTACAGAGTAACTTAGAGTTGAGGCTGGAAGAGACATTGACCATTACATTGGGAATAAGCTTCTGGCAAACCCAGCACTAGCAGTCCCCACTGTCTTACCAACAGCTCTATCCCTCACTGCTCCTCTGGATCATGGCCTGTTGGCTGCTGTTGAGCCCATCTCCTGCTTCCAAGTGTGGTAACTCAACAAGAACAAGGGCAAGTAAACAATCTTGAGAGGGTCTGCTGCTGAATGTTGGCCAGCCTGGGAAAGACACAGAGTGAATATTTTTAAGTTAGCAAAAAGGAACAAGGCATGCACATCTGGTATGAAAGTTATTACGTAGGGTTTAAATGGTTTAAGATGACCATAACTGGATATTTCTATTATACCGTTGGCTGTTAAAAAAATTAAGGTTGGAGGATATTTCTCGAAGCAGTGACACTCCCAAATGCACAATAATAACACTTTCTAATATTTGCAGCACACTCAGCAATGCATAAAGCACCTCTACCTGCTTCAATGCTTCTCACATCTTGATTGTGAAAATCAATTAGGCTTGGGGCCCACTGGCTTTTAGTCCTTCATCTGTTTCATCCAATAGCTCTCAGCCTGGGTTGTAACAGTATCACCCCTGTGTGAACCAGAGGCCTCTGCTCAGAGATTCTGATTTGTTGGGCTAAAATGAAGCCTTATTCCCCCAGGGATCTTAAGGTACAGCCAGGATTCAGACTCATTCATTTAAGCCCTTGTACTTGTTGAGATGTAGCACTCATTTAACCCATAAATAGTCAATGTTTATTCAGAACACCATAGCAAAGCAATGTGCTAAGTGCTAATGGAGAAGGCAAAGCATAACAACACACACACCTTAAAACTATAACCCAATAAAATATACACTTTAAAAATGTAATAAAAGTGCACTGGTCAAAGATACAGTAAAAATCTTGGGTGCTACAAAAAGTGGAGATTACTATCCAGGAAATAAAGGAGAAAGTTGAATGCATGGTTTTGGAAAGTCTTCTGAGTTCTGAGAGCACGGTGGGATTCAGAGAAAGACAAAGAGGAGCAAAAAGAAAACATTTTTCAGGCATTCAGAGCCGTAAGAATCTGAACAGCAAAATGAGAGAGAATAAAAAGCCCATTCTTTAAAGGAACACCATAAGAATTCGAAGAGGAAGATTTGAGCCAGAACATGAAAAGATTGTTAAAATGGCTAAAGGAGTTGGGTCATTTTCCCAAATATCTGAAAATACTATCTGGAACAGTATTAGAAGTTGTTGAAGGCTGATGTCCCAACAGGTCTTAATAAATTTACTGGGTTCTTAGTACATGCCAGACAGTGTTGGACGCATTACATATGTTACCTCATTTAACACAAACAGCTGGTGAAGGAGTTATTGTCCCTATTGTACAGAGTAAGAAGAGAGGTCACTTGATTTTCTGACACAGAGTTGGAAATGGTGTGCAGAGACTGGGGTGTGCTCTTTTAACTAATATAGCATCATGTAGGTTTTCAAAAATTGAGATCTAGTTCACATACCATAAATGCATTCTTTTAAAATATACAATCCAGTGTTTTTAGTATTTTCAGAAAGTTGTACCATTACTTTCACTATCTAATACCAAAACAATTTCATCACTCCCTAAATAAATCAGTACCCATTAAAAATCATTCATTCCTCTTCCAGCTAATTGAATTTCTGTTTCTATGGATTTGCCTATTTTGGATATTTCTAACAAATGCAATCATGTAAAATTTAGCTCTTTGTATCTGGTTTCCTTTACTTATCATAATGTTTTTAAGGGGAGAGGGAGAGAAAAATAGAAACATCAATGATGATGAGAGAATCATTGATTGGCTGCCTTCCGCATTGTGCCCCCTCCTCCCAGCCCCTCTCCCTGCCCCTGGGTATCCAGCCTGCAATCTGGGCATGTGCCCTGGCCAGGAATAGAACTGTGACCTCCTGGTTCATAGGTCACTGCTCAACCACTGAGCCACACACTGGCTGGGCAGCTCCTTCCTTTTTAAAGGCTGAATAGTATATATTAGATTTTTTTTAACCATTCATTTGTCGATAGACGCTTGGGTTACTCCTACCTTTAAGTTATTGTGAGTAGTGCTGTTTTGAACATGAGAATTCATTATTATAAGTTTTTGTGTGAACATATGTTTTCAATTCTTTTGGGAGTGGAATTTTGAGGAGTGGAATTGCTGGATCATATGGTAATTCTATGTTTAACCTTCTAAGGAATTGTCAAACTGTTTTTGAAAAGTGGCTATATTATTTTACATTTCCATCAGCCATGTATAACTGTTCCAATTTCCCCACATCCTCACCAAGACTTGTTATTGTCTTATTATAGTGGGAGCAAAGTAGCAGAAAATTAGAGGCCCAGTACATGAAATTCATGCACAGGCGGAGGGGTGTCTCTCAGCCCAGCCTGCACTCTCTCCAATCTGGGACCCCTCGAGGGATCAGGCCTAAACAGGCAGTCAGACAACCCTCTCACAATCCAGGGCTGCTGGTTCCCAACTGCTCATCTGTCTGCCTTCCTGATTGCCCCTAACCGCTTCTGCCTGCCAGCCTGATCACCCCCTAACCACTCCCCTGCCAGCCTGTTTGCCCCTAACTTCCTTCCACTGCAGTCCTGGTCAGACCTAACTGCCCTCCCCTGCTGGCCTAGTCACCCCTAACTGTCCTCCCCTGCAGACCTAGTCACCCCTAACTGTCCTCCCCTACAGGCCTGGTCACACCTAACTGTCCTTCCCTGCAGGCCGTTGTCCCCAACTTCTCTCCTCTGCCAGCCTGGTCGCCCCTAACTGCCTTCCTCTGCAAGTTTGATTGCCCCCAACTGCCCTCCCTTGTAGGCCTGGTCCCTCCCAACTGCCCTCCTCTGCTGGTCATCTTGTGTCCACATGGGGGCAGTCATCTTGTGTGTTGGAGTGATGGTCAATTTGCATATTATCTTTTTATTATATAGAAATAGATAGGATAGATCAGTGGTTGGCAAACTGCAGCTCACGAGCCACATGTGGTTCTTTGGCTCCTTTAGTGTGGCTCTTCCACAAAATACCACGTGCAGGCACGCATGTACAGTGTGATTGAAACTTTGTGGCCCATGTGCAGAAGTCGGTTTTCGGCTCTCAAAAGAAATTTCAATCATTGGACTGTTGATATTTGGCTCTGTTGACTAATGAGTTTGCCGACCACTGGGATAGAGGCCTGCTGCATGGGTGTGGTCAGCTGGTTTGCCCTGAAGAATATCCCCGATCAGTGTTGGGGTTCACTTGGGGCATGAGGCGGCCTGGGTGAGGGGCCTGTAGTGGTTTACAGGCTGGCCATGCCCCCTGGATACCAAAGTGGAGGCCCTGGTATCTGGGATTTATTTATCTTCTACAATTGAAACTTTGTAGCCTTGAGTGGAGGCCTGGGCTCACCAGGGCTGTAGAAGCTTAGCTTCCTCCATTGCAGGGGCAACCTAAGCCTCTTGCTCTTTCCGTGGCCCCAGCCATCTTGGTTGGGTTAATTTGCATACTCACTCCTGACTGGCTGGTGGGCATGGCTTATTGTTGTAGTGGAGGTATGGTCAATTTGCATATTACTCTTTTATTAGATAAGATAATTTATTAGCAGCATGATACTGTACTGGCATATTACAATAGTTCAAATGTAAAATGGCAAGAGAATAAGAAGAAATAAGACAAAATGATCAAGCAGGAAAATATTACTGATTGCGAAATGGACTTTAGTAACATTCTAGATGTAGGAAGAAAAAAAAGACAATTATAGTAATAAAGCTTTGAGTTTAGTAGCTTGAAAGAATAGTCAGATAATTCTAGAAAGGAATCTGAAATGACAAAATACATGTTGACATGTGATATTTGAGGAAGCTATATAATCCAAATAAGTAGTTATCAGGCAGGTGAAGGAAGTTCAGGAGGTCAGGGTTGGAGACAAGGAAATATGTCTTGCTTTTAGGAAGGATCAAAGAAGCCTGGGGAACACTAGAAAAGCATCCTTGTATGTGCTTTTAACCATTCATTTGTTAAAAGCAACTTAAATTTCTAAGGTTGGGCTTAGCAACTTATGGACCAAACACTGAGGAAGGCAGAGGAACAAAACTACACACTTGCCCTACTTAGTTTTTGTTGTTGTTGTTTAAAATGGTAACATAAATTTAAATAGTAAAAATAGCATGCTTTACGCTCAGAGTTTTACTGTAACTGTAACTATAAGTCCCTCGAATTGGTATTTGATTTTTACTGATACTTTGGGGCATTCAGGACAGGGGTGCCCTTAGGCCAGGACAGTGTGAGTAGACTGAGTGGCACTACCCTCTGAGGGCTGGCATGGGATCAGAAGTCCTCATCTAGCGGGATGAGTGTCACTACAAGCAGTTATCAGGTTGGCTGAGAACCAAACTCTTAAGAAAGGACGTGAAGTTCCCGTTTTCTATGCCTCCAGCAACCCCTTTATAAAAGGAGGCCATCTCAGCAAATAGAATGTGCACCTGTGAGAGATCATGGGCCTCTTGTGAGAGCACAGTTCCTTAGTGGTCAACAATCTCGCTTTGTTCAGGTGTGGAAGGGCTCCAATATGATAACTTTCAGAAATTAATGCAGTGATGACTTGTGTGTCTGGACACCTGTTTTGAAAGAGAAGTTTAGTGATATTACTTATGAGGCTATGCTCAGTAATCTCAAAGAAGACGCAAAATATTGGCAGTCAGCTTATACACTGAGTTTTCCCTCTGACCTGATATACTGAGATTATAGAAAAACAAAAATACTTAGAATGCAAAGCAGAATAAACATGAAGGTACTGTTGCTAAGACAGGTTCAGACAAGAGCCCGGGAAAGGGGTTGAGAGACATCTAAGAATGGAAGCGTATGAGTTCATTTAAATGTTCTTACTCCCACACACGTCTGCATTTTTAATTAAGCGAAATAAACTTCATTGTCAAAGTTGCAATCTTACTAAGGGTATGTGGTTCCAAGACCGATTTTTCTTTGTTCCCCTAAATTGAAACCTATTCTGGTACATTTTATCTTCATCAACTATTCACTGTGTTTTAAAAGGGTAATATGAACTTTCTACAAGACTTTTCAGAATGTAGGTGAAAAAGAACAAAAACAGCTAAGATTTCTTGAATGACTTAGTCACTTATTCCTCCAAATTCTATAGGTCATGCCCCTTAGCACACACTTTGCAGGTGGCAGGTCCCCAGGCCTGTGCTCCACACCATACCTCATGGCCTCCATCCACTGAGAATCAGTGAAGAAAACATCTCATTTTGGTTAAAGGTCAGTTATCCTACATTTCAAACCCCAGAAACAGATACTTTCTCTCAAAAAGTAACGTTTCTGTACAAACCAGCCACCCCACCCATGAGCATGTGTGTATCAGTGTGAGCTGCGCACCAGGTACAGATATCTTTCTTTGGGCTTTCAACAGCTAGATCCCTCCATGATCAGAAGTCATTAAATATTTCTGTTACAAACAGAGGACTGTTATCCTGTGGGATCTAGTCCTTCCTTTCCGTCTTTTGTTGTTGTTGTTAATCTTCACTTGAGGATACTTTTTCCATTGATTTTTAGAGAAAGTGGGAGGAAGAATGGGAGGTAGGGAGGGAGACAGCAACATCGATGTGAGAGACATAGATTGATTTCCTCCTGCACACAAGCCAGGTACGTGTCCTTGATTGGGAATTGAACCCAAGACCCTTTGGTGCACAGGCTGACACTCTAACCACTGAGCAGCACCAGCCAGGGCTCCCCAGTCTCTTCAAAGCTTCTAAGTAATAGATGTTTCTTTCTGTTGTAATACTGCCTTGGCTGCTTCCCAGTTCAATGGGATTCTCCTCCAGGTTCAAGGGGGGTCAGACTAGAGTTCACTGAATAACAGGTTATTGACCTCAACAGAATATGCCCACAAAATGGTTTTCTTCTCCTTTCTCCCTCTCTCCTCACTGCCTCCTATACACACTCACACACATACACACCCACATTCTCTTTTTGCAAATAAATGGTCTCACCTGAATGGTGCCCAATAGGAAGTACTATTTTAAGAATGTCAGGTACTTGGCAGCAATGGCTATTCTATTAATGCTTTTAGAGAAAACATCACTCCCGTAGTCAAAGCTCTAAGAAAACTAAAGGAAGGCCTCTTGTACATTTACTTTCTGCCCTTTCTAACACATTTTTCCTCCGGAGTTGCCAGTAAGCATTTACAGAACAAATTCCACTAAGATAAAAACAAATATATACCAAACAAGATTGTTCCTAACCAACAGCCTTTATAGAATTAAAATTGTTAATCAAAACT
The DNA here is from genome assembly GCA_011751065.1 of Lasiurus cinereus. NCBI lineage: Eukaryota > Metazoa > Chordata > Mammalia > Chiroptera > Vespertilionidae > Lasiurus > Lasiurus cinereus. The sequence continues at coordinate 8,911,971 of JAAGEH010002534.1, read as the reverse complement.
GAAATATTAGGCAGCAATTATAAACTGTTTACTAGTAATACAGTACTTCCATTGCACAAAGAAATTATTTAAGAACCAAACACAGAAATGTAGAGGTACAGATATGAATTCACTTGGCATTGTTTATAGGTTATCAGATCAACTTCTACATTTCCAGAAACATAATAAAAGAGTGTGGTGTGGGAGGTGGGGAAGGACAAGGAGATGCGTATTTTTAAAAAAAAATCAAGATGGAAAACCCACATTAAATGAAAACATGGAGTAAAAACCAAGCAGAAAAAGCATATATAAATTCTTGCATCTGGAATACAAATTTCTATGACACTCTTACACTTGCTAATACTTGACCTCTTTGGTCAGAGACCTGGCTGGCTATTATAAACCAACTGGAGGCCCGATGCACAAAGTTCATGCCAAAGTAGGCCTTCCTGCCCCCAGCTAAAGGCACTAGCTCCCTTCTGGCACCTGGTACCTGGGCTTCCCTCACAGCCCTGGCTTCATCAGGAAGGTCATCCAGAAGGATGCCTGGTCTAATCAGCATATTATGCTTTTATTATTATAGATGGAGATGTGTCCAGTATCTTTTTTAAAATATATTTTATTGATTTTTTTTTTTTTACAGAGAGGAAGGGAGAGCGATAGAGAATTAGAAACATCGATGAGAGAGAAACATCGATCCGCTGCCAAGGTACATGCCCTTGACTGGAATCAAACCTGGGACCTTTCAATCCATAGGCTGATGCTCAATCCACTGATTCAAACTGGTTTCAGCCAGTATCTTTAAAAAAAAATTTCTTTATTGATTTCAGAGAGGAAGGGAGAAGGAGAGAAACATCAATGATGAGAGAGAATCATTGATCTCTTATCCTGCCTCCTGCATGCCCCCTACTGGGGATTGAGCCCACAACCCAGGCATGTCCCCTTGACTGGAATCAAACCTAGGACCCTTCAGCCTGCAGACTGACGCTCTATCCACTGAGCCAAGTCGGGCAGTGGTCAGCAAACTGCGGCTCGCGAGCCACATGCGGCTCTTTGGCCTCTTGAGTGTGGCTCTTCCACAAAATACCACAGCCTGGGCGAATCTATTTTGAAGAAGTGGTGTTATTAAAAGTTTAAGTTTAAAAAAATTGTCTCTTCAAAGAAAGTTCAATCATTGTACTGTTGATAATTGGCTCTGTTGACTGATGAGTTTGCCAACCACTGGGCTAGAGTGATGCCCAGTATCTTTAATCTGAAAAGCCAATACAGGGTATGGTTTAGTTTTCATTAACTAAAACAGAAAATAGTTCTCTAAAACCGAATTGCCATTCACAATACCCAAGTATTTGGGGGATCTCCTCTACAAATTAAATGTAATGAAGGAGAAGAAAGGGATAAAGAAAATTGTGTATTCATTTTAATGGTTCACCTATCATTTCCTATTTCTCCATACAAGAAATATTAGGTATTGGTGATTGTATTTATATGGCTGACTGCAGGACACTAATTCTACTGAGAGCTAAGTTTTTAGCTGAATCTCATAAGAAACTTCTCTCCCATAATTTTCATAAGCAAACTAAGGTAGGAGGAAGGCAAAAGAAATAAAGTATAAGTCCATTTCAGTTTTTAATTCTGACATTGATACTCCATAACTTCATGACCTTGAGCCAATCACTTAAGGAAACTGAAGACTACAGATGCCTATAAAAAGTTGAATTATAGTATCTCTGTTCCAAACCAGACTTAGGGCTTTATGATTCTATGACTTAAATATCTAATTTAATGCAAATGAAAAAAATACATGTAAAAAAGGAGGTATCACACAAATGAATAAGATATAAAAACATGAGCAAAATTATATTGGTAGAATTATACCAATTTAAATATACTTAAATAATATTAAAACTTTATAATGAATAACCCTTAAATTCTAATATGTAACTGTAAACAATAGTCACAATGCCCATTATTTATTCCAAAGAATTTTTATAATGTATATTCTACTCCTTTAGATATAGTAATTTTATAAGTGACTAGAGGCCTGGTGCATGGAATTCATGCACAGGGAGGGAGGGAGGGAAGGAGGGAGGGAGGGAGGGAGGAAAGTTCCTCAGTCTGACCTGCACCCTCTCCAATCCAGGACCCCTCCAATCAAGGACCCCTCACAATCTGGGACTGCTGGCTCCTAACCACTCACCTGCCTGCTGGCCTGATCTCCCTAACTGATCTTCCCGGCTGGCCTGATCACCCCTAACCATCTTTGTCTCGGGCCTGCCACCATGGCTTTGTTCAAACAGACATCCGGAAGATGTTCAGTCTAATTAGCATATTACCTTCTTATTAGTATAGATGTAATGGGATTTTTCAGAGTAATGAGGTCACTACCATGGTTCATTTAGATTGAATTGCTAATTGCTTCCATTTATAAAAGTAACAGATTGAGAAATTGATAACCTGGAGGACTGTAACTGCTTTATAAAAATAAAAAATAAAAAAACACTTCAAACCTATAACATTAACATAGATATTTAAAAATTAGTTCATTTTCCCTACTCTTGAGAAAAATTATTAGGTGTATAGGAATCCCATCTTCCCGATTCTTTAAGAGAAGGATACATTTTAAATTATTCAATAGCCCAGAGAATATTCTTATGCAAAGATGCTGTACAGTCATATGAGCTTTATGAGTGAAGGTATAAAACCATTACATTAATAACATCAATACAAACATCAGAGGATGAGAAAAACATTATAATGTTTGATGAGATGGCAAACATTATAGAAAGGAACATTTTAGACTTCCAACATTTGATTCATGATAATTTTTAAAAAGTAAAATTATTGCCCAACTGGAGTGGCTCAGTAATTGAGTGTCAGCCTATGAACCAGGAGATTATGGTTCAATTTCTAATCAAGATACATGTCCAGGTTGTGGGCTTGATCCCCAGTGGGGGGTGTACAGAAGGCAACTGATCAATGATTCTCTCTCATCATTGATGTTTCTATCTCTCTCTTGCTCTCCTATCCTCTCTAAAATCAATTAAAAATATATTTTTTAAAATGCAACATTACTTCAGTTATAACACTATACTCTAAATATTTTATACACTAAAAATTTAAACAAGGAAAATTCATCAAATCTTATTTACACTAATAAAAGAGAAAGATGCAAATTGACGTACCTTCGTGACACATACCAGCCAATCAGAAGTGAATATGCAAATCAACCCAACAAATATGGCAGCTTAATTTGCATACATGCAAGAGGCTGGCAGGGGGGACACTTGTGTGAATGTATGCAAAAATGGTGATGACGCAGACATTCTGCATTGCCCCAGCTGCTTTAGGCCTCTGGGCAGCGTGGAAGGCAGAAAGGCGGCTCTGGGCCAGAACAAAGGCGGTGCAGGTAGCCAGGGGAAGAAAGGCCGATTCTTGCACAAATCTTTGTGCATAGGGCCTCTAATGTCCAATAAAAAGGCAAAGGAGAGAGGAAAACTCCACAAATTTCCCCAAATATTCTAATTTTATCTTGTTCCTTCAAATGGAGTATTATGTTCAAGAGATTTCAGGACACATAGAGAAACTCCAGTGTTATGATTACCTGGATAGTTAAAATAGATTATGCAATTTGCAAAATTGAGGAATTAAAATGACAGAATACTTCATAAGATATTCTTATAAACAGTTTAGCCCTGGCTGGGTAGCTCAGTTGGTTGGCAAGTCATTCCTTACACCAAAAGGTTGCAGGTTCCATCCCTCAGTCAGAACATGTATGGGAGGCAATCAATTGATGTTTCTCTATCAAATTGATGTTCTGTCCTTCTCCTCCCCTCTCTCTTACTCCCTCTGCCCACCTTCTTCTTTCTCTAAAAATCAATGAAGACAAATCCTCAAGTGAGAATTAAAAAAAAAAAAGTTTAATAAATATCAAGTTAAGACAAATGGTGATTCTCTTTCCATACACATGAATGACAATCAAAATGTTAACAGCTGGCAAGTCAAAAACATGGGTTTTAGTGCTGCAGGAGGGTCGTGGAGGCCACTTACAAGCCGAGATTATTATAGTTGTGGGGAGGTTCAGGCAGTCATGAGGAGAGAGCCACAGTGGCTTAGACAGCAAAATTCTCCAGCTACTTTGGCAATGTTACAGTAATCATCAGCACAGCCACACTCATGTACACCTGCTGCATAGCAGTTCTGGCTGTTTATATGATTCTTATAAGGGATAAAAAAAAGGCATTAAGCAAATGTTAAAAGTCTTTGCAAATCTATCACTTACTATTGAAGAAAATGTAACTATTAACACTGGCAATAGCTTGAAAGCAACATCATGGGGAAATATGATAGAAGGAATGAAAAATTAAAAATGAAAGTTTTTTGAATTTTTCAAAATTAACTGTGAAAATTATATAAATATTATATGGCATTTTTAAAACTATTTAAAAATAAAAATATGAGATTAAACCTTTAAGTGGTTAAACCTTTATGAGTGAAGGTATAAAGCCATTTTTTTTCCCTACATAAAGAAGACATTTAGTGTTAAAAAAAAACTATAAATTCCATCACATTTATAAATGAGATATCCATGTAAATATTTATAATAGCAAAATTTTGACATACTTTTCATAAAATTATCATTTTCACTTAAACTGGATTTTCATATATTAAATTTTCTGGAGATGCTTATAACTATTGCTACTTAAAAAATGATTTCTTTTGAACAAGCATTTCATAATGATGAAGAAATGGCAACATAATTAAAAATGCTGATGCCACATTAGATGTTGTCTGTATAGAACTGTACATTTTTTAAAAACGTTTTAAATCATTTTTTATTTACTAGATCTTCTATGTGAAATATATAAATCTAAAGGAGACAGAAATTTGTTGTTGTTGTCCTCTTGTTGAAAGGAATTAAAGTTACCTAGCAACCTCTGTGTTGTAGAAACCAAAATAAGAGTTGGTTGTCTATCACCAGTTCCTCTAATACAAAAGTGTACAAGCAAGTAGAAAAACACTGTTATTGCGATGGTGTTTTGACACACATTTTTTGTGACATGACAAAGTAAAAATCATCAAGAAATTTCCAGGGGAAAGAAAAGCCTCTATCAAGGCATATTAATTGTAACCACATTGAGAGTTTACAAATCACTCAGACAGAAACATACACACTCCAAAAAAAGAAAATAACAAAGGACTTGACCAAAGAATATATAGAGGGGGGTTGATAATGGAAGCATTTTAAAGGTCTTTAAAATATTCTACACAAAAATATAAAAGAGCATAATAATACAAATAATAATAGTAATAATAATTTATAGAACCGGTGACTTTCTTTTTAAGCTTACTTTTATCGAGACAAACAATGGTATAAAAATTTGAGTTATAAAGAATTATAATAGGACAATAGCAATTAGAATGTGAAATGCAATTTCTGATAGTGGTACATAATAAGGAATATTTATATTTCAGAAAATTTCCTTTGTGTCATATTTCAGAGTGCAAAAAATTAGCTCTGAGTTAACAGTAACTTTACTCCCTAGTAAAACCCAATATATTTTAATACAAAAGAGCTCAATCAATTTGGAACATGTGTGCATACACTTTATACGTATGCAAATATGACAGCAGAAAAGAGCATGCATCATGAGAATTGGTATTTTCCTCTATGTATTAATGACAGAAGTTTTGGAATGTGGGCAATGTTTTTAAGATAGTGAAATAATAAAATCACAGCTTTAAAGACATCAATGAGCAATGTGGAGTTTGGGAATAAAGGAGCCACTGGCTCTGCCTTTAGAAAATGATATCTAGGAAAAGCCCTTTACACCAGGTTCACTTGGGTTCACAGGCCACGAAAATCAATGTTAAACATCTTGACCCTTCTTTCACTCAGAATGGGCAAGAAGCTAAATGAAACTGGAACATCTAACTCCTTATACTTGAAAATGTATAAGTGTCATTTCTAAAAAAGATCAATTGTCAGCTGACCAGCTCTAACCTCCAACACTGAACCAGAAAAAGCAGAGAAGAGAAACAAACGAACAACCATTAGTAGATGCATGTTATTTCAGCTCAGTAGTCATTAAAAGCCAGATACTTTGCATGCCAGAACAACCTCTTTCCTTTTGAAAAAAAAATAAAAAATGAGTAATAGCCAGTTGAAGAAAGATAAATGTCACATGATCTAACTCATATGTGGGATATACTGATCAACATAATTTGATGAACAAGAATAGATCAATTTAGAGACAAATAGTAGGGAAGGAGAGCAACCAAAGGACTTGTATTGCATGCTTATTAGCAAAACCAATGAATACAGACACTGGGATGGTGGGGACTTGCCCAGGGTGGGAATGGCTGGGGGAGGGGTTAATTAGGGGAAAAGGAGACTTTAGACAATAAAAAAATAATAATAATAATAAAAAGAAAGAACCTAATAGTGAGATGAACTTCATCAGATCCCACTAGGAATGCAGCTGCTTTAGAGAACCTCACTGTAGATAGCGTTATAGTGTGATGCCAATCACCCCTCTAGTGCCTGTCAGGTCAGTGTCTCCAGGTCATTTCGAGTCACAAATGATGTCATGCTTTATCAGAGAGCATATCAGAAGTGACGTAAATCATCAAAGTGCAGTGACTAGTTAAAAATAAGTGTCTATTGAAAGTAGTTATTTATTAAATAAAGAGAATATATACTCTTCATTTTTTGAGCAGTGATGAAGGGGGAAATCCTCATATAAAACCAAAAAGACTTTCATCTTCAACACTCTGGGAAAAGGCAAGGTGGCTTATAGCCTTTGAGGTACCGTGGACACTGAATTGTGCCTGTTAACTGACTCCCTGCTGGGTGTGCCTTATCCCCTCTTTCACTTACCTTTCTAATGAATGATAGTTCATTGCAAATAAAGTTATGGTCCAATTAAGAAGGAGATTAGGTTATTTTCCTTCACCTCAGATTGGAAAACTGAGAGTAGAAAGAGAACTTGAATTTAAACATTATAGCTACCCAAAATAAAGAGAAGACATTTTATTGCCTTGTTTATTTTATTTTTATAAGTTTAAGATTTTTCAGGTTGTTTTACATTTTTTTAAAATTAGTAAGCTTTATTTTTGAGAACAAATTTAGGTTCACTGCTCACTTTAGCAAAGTACAGTATATAGAATAGTTATATACTTCTGTCCACACATATCCACAGCCTCCCCCACTATCAACATCCCCAATCACAGTGGTGCATTTGTTACAGCTGCTGAACCCACACCAAGACATCATTATCTCCCAAAGTCTACATTAGGAGTCGCACTTGGTGCTATACATTCTATGAATTTTGAGAGGTAAAATGGCATGTATATTATCAAATAGTTTCACTGCCCTAAATTACCTGTACTCCTATTCACCCCTTCCTATGTTTAAATTCCTGGAAACCACTAACCTTTTTGGTCTCTGTAGTTTCACCTTTTCCAGAATGTCGTATGTGGCTTTTAAAGAATGGCTTATTTCACTTAGTAATATGCATGCAAGGTTCCTCCATGTATTTTCATGGCTAGGGAGCTTATTTTATTTTAATGCTGAATAATATTCCATTGTCTGAATACCAGTTTATTTACTCACTCACCTACTGAAGGGCATCTTGATTGCTACCACATTTTGTCAATTATAAAGAAGGCTGCCATACACATCCATATGCAGGTTTTTCTCTATCCATTACTTTCCAGTTCCCTTGTGTAACTACCAAGGAGCATAATGCCTGGATTGCATGGTTAGAGTAAGTAATTTTGTAAGAAACTGCCAAACTTCCTTCCAAAGAGGCTGTATGATTTTTCCAACGCCAAAAGCAATAAATGAAGTTTCTATTGCTCTAAATCCTCACTAGCATTTGGTGTTTCCTGTGTTTGGATTTTGACCATTCCAATCATTGTGTAGTGGAATCTCATTGTTGTTTTAATTTGCAATTTCCTAATGCCATATGATATTGAGTATCTTTTCATAGGCCTAGATGTCATCTGTACTTTTCCTTTGGTGAGATGTCTATTCATGTCTTTTGCTCATGTTTAAAATCAGGTTATTCATTTATTTTATTAAGAGTTTGAAGAGTTCTCTGTATATTTTCAATATCATTGCATGTGGATGACCAAGGGTTTCAGCACTACTTGTTGAAATGACTCTTTGTTCCTAGTCTTGCCTTAGTCTAGTGGTCAGCAAACTGCGGCTCCCGAGCCGCCCAGGTTTGCTGCTCTGTTGACTAATGAGTTTGCCAACCACTGCCTTAGTCAAACAAAGATCAGTCAACCAAATTTATGTGGGTTTACTTCTGCGTTCTCTATTCTGTTCCACTGATTTGCCTATCCTTTTACTAATGTCATACTGTATTGACTGTTGTAGCTTTATAGTAAGACCTGAAGTCAGATTGTACCAGCCCTCCACCTTCTTCTCTTTCAATATTGTGAGTGAATATTGTCTCTTCTGCTTCTCCACTTAAACTCAGAATCAATTTGTTGATATTCACAAAATAACTTTCTGAGATTTTGACTGAAATTGTGTTCAATCTCTAAATTAAATTGTGAAGAACTAATATCTTGAGATAATAGTAAGTCTACCTATCCATGAACATGGACTATCACTCCACTTAGTTTGTTCTTTTTTGATATATTTCAATAGAGTTTTTCATTTCCCTCATATAGATCTTATACTGTTTTGTTTTTTTTTGGAATATATGCCTACGTATCTCATTTTGGGAGATATTCCTGTAATGTAAGTAAATGGTAATGTGTTTTCAATTTCAAATTCCATTTGTTCTTTGCTAGTACATAGAAAAGGAATTGATTTTTATATATTAACCTTATACTCTGCAACTTGCTATAACTGCTTATTAGTTGCTGGAGTATTTTTGTTGATTACTTTAGATTTTCTACATAGATCATGCCATCTGGGAATAAAGACAGTTTTATTTCTTCCTTCCCAATCTCTTATTCCCACTTATTGTATTAGCTAGGAGTTCTAGAAATCTGTTGAAAAGCAATACTGTGAGGGGACATCCTTGTCTTGATCCTAATCTTAGTGGAAAAACTTTTGAGTTTCTTATCATTAAATGTGATGGTAGCTGCAAGTTTTTTTGGTTTTTTTTTTATAGCTGTTCCTGATCAAGCTAAGGAGGTTCCCCTCTATTCCTACTTTGCTGAGAGTTTTGATCACAGTGTTAGATTTTGTCAAATGCTTTTTCTGCACCTATTGATATAATGATTTTTTTTCTTTAGCCTGTTAATGTGATCAATTAATTGATTTCTGAATATTAAACCAGCTTTGAATACCTGGCATAAATCATACTTATTTTGTTGAGGATTTTTATATTTATATTCATGAGAGATATGAATCTACAGTTTTATTTTCTTATATGATCTTTGTCTGGTTTTGGTATTAGGGTAATGGCCTCATAGAATAAGTTAGGAAGTATTTCCTCTGCTTCTATTCTCTGAAAGTGATTGTTTCAAATTAGCACATTAAGTGCATGTTAATAATGTTCTCATGTGTATGTTGACAAAGATCTGTGATCTTTTTCCCTAATCTTTAGACTTTAGTTTTATTTTAAGAGATCATATTCATTTTCTTCCATAATAAATTTAAAAGATATCCATCCATCCATTTGGTCAGATTTATTTATTCCTTAGCAATTGAAGCATTAAATGATGATAATTTTTTTTATTGTTTAAAGTATTACAATATGTCTACTTTTTCCCTGATTAACTCCTCCCCCCAGCTCATCCTACCTTCTAGCACAAACCCCCACTGCCCTAGTGTCTGTGTCCATTGGCTATGCTAATATGCATGCATACAAGTCCTTTGGTTGATCTCTAACACCACCACCCAATGCCCAGCCTTCTCTCTGAGGTTGAACTGTCTGTTCAGTGCTACCTTGTCTCTGGATCTATTTTTGTTCATCAGTTTATGTTGATTATTATATCCCACATTTGAGTGAAATCATAAGATATTTATCTTTCTCTGAGTGGTTTATTTCACTTAGCATAATGCTCTCTAGTTCCATCCATGCTGTTGCAAATGGTAAAAGTTCCTTCTTTTTTATAGCAGTGTAGTATTCTATTGCATAGATGTACCACAGTTTTCTAATCCACTCATTTACTGATGGGCTTTTAGGCTGTTTCCAAATCTTAGCTATTGTAAATTGTGCTGCTATGAACATAGGAGTGCATATATCCTTTCTCTCTTTTTAAAAAATATATTTTATTGATTTTTTTATAGAGAGGAAAGGAGAGGGATAGAGAGCCAGAAACATCGATGAGAGAGAGATCGATAAGCCGCCTCCTGCATGCTCCCTACTGGTAATGTGCCCTCAACCAAGATACATGCCCTTGACTGGAATCGAACCTGGGACCTTTCAGTCCCCAGGCCGATGCTCTATCTATGAGCCAAACCGGTTTTGGCACATATATCCTTTCTGATTGGTGTTTCTGTTTTCTTGTGATATAGTCCTAGTAGTGGGGTTACTGGGTCAAATGGCAGTTCCATTTTTTAACTTTTGGAGGCAACTACATACTGTTTTCCACAGTGGCTGCACCAGTCTGCATTCCCACCAGCAGTGCATGAGGTTTTCTTTTTCTCCACATCCTCCCCAGCACTTGTCATTTGTTGATAACAATGACAGTTTTTTATCTCAGTCTTTACTAACACAATATTCATTATATTTGAAAGTGTTTAGCTTTCTCTTGAGGGGAAAAAAACACCACCACCAAATATAAACCTTTATACTATCCCCTAGTAGTTCTGCAGCATAATTTTAGTAAAAATCTTTTACGGATAAACAATGTATATGATATAGGCAGAGAGATATCAAGAATAATTATAAAGTCTTGTAAGTCAAACACTATGACAAAGACCTCAGGCAGGTGTGTCAAACTCAAAGGCTAACCTGGGCCAAATAAACAAAGTTTAAATTTGTGTGGGCCACAAAAAGACAAAAGCTTTAATTTTCATAGAAATGTAGGTTTATTTTCATAGAGATATGCTGAATACAAAGGGCTGAAATAAATGAGTAATCAGTAACATAAAATAGAATATTTTAATAAAAATTAATATTTTTCTTGAATGTTAACTTACCAAACACTGAATAACTGCACAAATTAATAAGCGTAACATAAATAAACCTTTTCTTGTTCTCTGAAAGAGAAATATTTCCTGTTGCGCACACCAAACAAGTTAGTAAAAGACCAATGACGTAGCAATCAGTTGCTAAAATATTCACTGCTAGTACTAGTGGAAAGAAAAGGTGTGCCTGCAAGTAAGGAAAATGAATGAAACATGATTATAATAATTAGTCATTATCGAGTGTTGTAGTTCATGATTAATAACTAGTGGCCCAGTGCCCAAAATTCATGCACGGAGGTGGGGGGGGGGGGCTTTCCCTCAGCTCAGGCTGCACCCTCTCCAATCAGACATCCCTCTTGCAATCTGGGACTGCAATCCTAAATGCTCATCTGCCTGCCTGCCTGATTATCCCTAACTGCCTACCCCTGCCAGTCTGATCTTGCTCCCAACTTCCCTCCCCTGCAGGCCTGATGTTGCCCCCAACTGCCCTCCCCTGCCGACCTGATCTTGCCCCCAAGTGCCCTCCCTTGATGGCCTGATCTCACCCCCAACTGCCCTCCCCTGCCAGCTTGATCTCACCCCTAAATGCCTCTTCCTCAGCCCTTACTACCATGAGTTTGTCTGGAAGGAAGTTGGACATCTGGAAGATGGTCGGTCAACCTGGTCTAATTAGCATATTACTTTTTTATTAGTACTTTTAGATTAGATAGAATAGGATTGCTTAAATGGGGGGTGGGGGAGAGCCTTTTTCAGCAGAGTAGATGCTCTTGGCAGACAAAAATATATAATCCCTATTTCTGGACTGATAGCCAACCATATCTACTATACTGCCAAACCAGTCTTTAAAAAGTTGAACTGCTTTCTTACACCTTACACTAAACAGCTATTGTCCTTAAAACCTCTCCTCAGCCCCACCTTAGGTTCTGCCTTTGCAGTTCACCCAGAATAAGTTCTGATTGGTCAGTTTCTATGCCAGTAAGCATCAAAAGCTCCGGCTCCTCACAATCATCCAGGTTTAGTTTTGATTGGTCAGCTTCTATGTCAGTCAGCTTCTACAGGCCTATCTCCTGGCCTGATCAGAGAGGCAGGGCTGATCAGCAGACCCTGCGGAAGCCCAGAGAGAAAGAGAGGTGCGGCTGCTAGCCAGACCTAGAGAGAAAGAGAAAGGCAAGGGCTGATCAACAGCTGCCATGGAGGCTATGAATCAGACCCTGCTTCTCTCTCCAGGTCTCTCTCCATGCCTGATCTGCAGCCCCCTTGGCAGTCAATACTGGGTCGCTGCACACAGCACTGACTGCATGATTGGCTTCCCATCGGTCGAGCCTTTGGTTGTTTTGGACGTTATGGACCATGGATTTTTTTATATTAGGATTATGTATAACAGGATATTGTAAAAATTAAGTTATGAAATTTTTATTAAAACATTTCTTACATACCGTTATATGGCTGGGCCTCAAAAAATATTTGCTGTGGGCTGTGTGTGGCCTGTGGGCCACAACTTTGACATGTTTGATCTAAGGTTTTTTTAAGTCATTGCTACTAAAAAATTATATATACTACCTTTATAGGCATGAGTAATATGTTTTCTTTCCATGTGTGTATCTATCTTCAGTCAACATTTTGTTAAATGAAGTCCTGAAGAATCCTCAAGATTTTTCCCAACTGGTATTAATATCTGTTCAATTATAAACCTGTTTGTACATATCAGTGTGTTAAGAATTCTTTTAAGGATATTAGTATGAATTCAAAGACATTTTAATTTACCCTGTAATTAATATCTGAATAAATGCACTTTTGCATTGTACAGAAAATGCATCAGCAAATTTCTTTGAATTTCCTAGTCTCATCAAATGCATTCTTTTAGCAAATATGTCATTTCCGACACTAGCCTTTATTTCCTTTACTTACTAAAATAACTCATTGTTATTTCAAATTTTTCAATAGCTTGAATTTTTCTTAAAAGGTTAATACAGGAATTTATCACTTTAGCATAATGTACACAGTAAATAGCAATTTTATCCACATTTTCCTTTACGGATTAAAAACAGGTAAACTTTGTCCTAACTGATTTGGCTCAGTGGAGAGAGCGTTGGCCTGAGGACTCAAGGGCCCCAGATTTGATTCCAGTCAAGGGCATGTACCTTGGTTGTGGGCACATCCCCAGTGGGGGGTATGCAGGAGGCAGCTGATTGATGTTTCTCTCTCATCGATGTTTCTAACTCCTTTTCCACCTCTCCCTTTCTCTCTGTAAAAAATCAATAAAATACACTGGGGAAAAAAAAACACACAAAAAACAGGTAAACGTTTTAGCCTTTGCATTGGCATTCAAGAGTGAACTTTCTCTGAAAAACAAAATGTATATTCTTAAGAGGATCTAAGAAGCAGGACTCTTTTTCACATCATCTGTTCTCTGAAGAGATACTTAATGTTTGGTTTAAGAAACAAGTGTTGGCCGAGACCGGTTTGGCTCAGGGGATAGAGCGTCGGCCTGCAGACTGAAAGGTCCCAGGTTTGATTCCAGTCGGGGGCATGTACCTTGCTTGCGGGCACATTTCCAGTGTGGGGCGTGCAGGAGGCGACTGATCGATGTCTCTCTCTCATTGATGTTTCTGACTTTCTATCTCTCTCCCTTCCTCTCTGTAAAAAATCAATAAAATATATTTTAAAAAAAAAAGAAACAAGTGTTGGTGAGGATATAAAAAAAAGGAACCCTTATGCATGGTTGGTAGAATGTAAATTGGTGCAGCCACTATGAAAAACTCTATGGAGATTCTTCAAAAAATTAAAAATAGAATATGACTCAGGTATTTCACTTCTGAGTATTTATCCAAAGAAATCCAAAACATTAATTTTGAAAAGACATATGCATCCCTATGTTTACTGGAGCATTATTTACAATAGCCAAGGAGTGGAAGCAACCTAAGTGTGATCAATATGTGAGTAGATAAAGAAGATATGGTATATATATACAATGGAGTATTACTCATCCATTAAAAAAAAAGAAATATCGCCATTTTCCACAATATACATGGACCTAGAGAGTATTATGCTAAGTAAAATAGGTCCAATGGAGAAAGACAAATACCATATGATTTCATTTATTTGTGAAATCTAAAAAACAAAATAGAAGTGTACAGTTGTTTATAAGGAAAATAATACAATACTTAGAGAGACCATACCATCTTGAAGGAGAGAGTGGCCGTGATTGGAAGTCTAGCTTTACCCTCAATTGGGAAGAACTGGATATCTCTTGGGACCCTAAAACCACTATATCCAGGGACCAACTGTGAACCTACAAACACCGTGTTTTAAGCAGCACGAATATATGGACTCAGACGAGCTCTACACATTCTCACGGAAAAGTCAGATTTTGCCCAGAGAAAGGTGAGGTCTGTGATCCAGGCTGAAGGGAGAAATGCGCACAGTGGGGTCTAGAAGTTCAGAGGAAGTCTTCGCTCCACAAAATCCATGGACATTGGGGCCAGTGTAGTCGCAAATGTGGAAGGGGATTCACAGTACTCCTGACAGAAGGGAACTCTAGAAATCAACCCATAGCTGGGCTGGGCACAAAAGGGGAGCCTGAAGCTTTACTAGTAAACTGGCTGTGTTGTGCCAGGGGAAAAAGATGTGCACAGAGACGTGAGGAAAGGCACGTGCAGTGCTGGGGCGAAAAAGTTGTGATTGTGTGCACTTACTCTGGCTCCTTTTCCTCTTTAAATCTTGCTTTTGATTACTAAGCCCAGTACATAGGATCACCTAACTGAAAATACTATCAGACTGCAGGGGAAAGTTATTGTTGTGGAACCTGGGGATCAGATTGGGGAGAAATGACCAGAAAAACAGTTCTGGAGCAGTCTATACCCCAAAACTAGTATTAAGTGCAGCAGGGAAAACAAATTCTAAATACTATGTAGAGAGGACTTATAACCCTGGATGTCATACAGAAACACTGCCACCCAGGGGTTGAATCACCAACTAACTCTTGTGAAAATACAACCACAGACAGGCTGATAACAAAGAAATACTGCATGCTTGAAAACAACATTGTGGTGTACAACACAGAGTAGCTGTGGAATGCAAAGAACTTCAATACTGTCCTGATTACCTGACAGAAAACAGACATGCCAAACATAACAGTAGAAGTAAATGACCTTCACTGTTGCACATTTTTATTTTTTACATAAGAAACTAAATTTTTTTCTTTTTTTCTCACTTAATTTTACATTTTTATTATACTTTTATTTTTAATCAGTATTATTACTACTACTACTATTTTACCTTTTTTTAAGTTTCATTTTATTTTCTCTTTATTTTATTTTGGTATTAGTGTTCTACATTCTATTTTCATTAACATTATTTCACTCTATTTCAACTTTACCTTTATGCAAACACTCTCTTCCTCAAATTTCCCCTTTTATTGTCCTGTTTCTTCTACCCTATTCCTGCTTTAGATTTTCCCTATTCCTTCTTTTTATCCCGATAAAAATTCATCCTACTTATATATCTAATTTCCAATCCCCTGCTCCAAGTCCATACATACTTCTCTCTTCTCTTTCTTTACGATCCAAATGTTTTTTACCCTTACCCTTTTTTGTTTGCTATAGCTGTCATCGTTTTTTATTTGTTTTTGTTCTATTTTGTTCTGTTTTTCCCTTTTTCTCTCTGTCCAATTGTTGTTAGATTGTTGATTAGACTGTGTTTTTTTGTTTCTGTAATTGCTTCTCTCTCTATCTCTCTCTTTTTTTTTTTGCTTCTGTTTTCCCTTTCCTTGCTTGTTATTAGTTGTTGTTTGTAGTTTGCATTTATATCTGGGTGTTACTTGTTTGCATTTTTTTTTTTGGATTAGTTGTTGTTATATTGGAGTGTTCTCCCCATATAGAGATTCTTCTCCCTTATTTTTTATTCTCTTTCTTTTCTCTCTTACTTTTTTCTTTTTCTCAATATCATTTTGTGCACTCTTTTTTTTTTTTTATCCCAAATTACCTTTTCTCTAGTGGTAACCTTTATTTGGGGTTATTAGTATCATGAATTCATTTGTGTTCAGTTCCTTGTGTGTTGTGCCTTGTTGTTTTGTATTTAGTCCCCTTAAGTCAATGCAGAGAGAGTTAGATAACCAGACACCCAGAGAGGAGAGATTATCGAAGACAAAGAAACAGCCCACACAGAAAAGAAAAGGAGACATCACCGGGAAAGGAAGTAAAGGAAATAGAGGCAAGCAATATGTCAAATTGAGAGAAGGCAAGAATTCAGAGAAATGTTCATAAAGTTGCTGAAAAGGTGGAAGCCAAATTCAACAATATGTATAAGTACCAAGAGGAAATGAAGAAGAACCAAGAAAAAATGAAAAATCACATCACTGCAATAAGAAATTCAATGTAAAGCATCAATAGTAGACTAGAAGAAGAGGAGGACCATATCAGTGAGCTAGAAGACAAAGTAGGAAAAAATACCCAAGCAAGCAGCATCTAGAAAAAAAAAAGAGGACAGCCTAAGGGAACTTTGGGACAACACAACAACATCTGCATAATAGGGTTGCCAGAAGGAGAAGAAACTGAACAAGAAATAGAAAACCTGTTTGAAGAAATAATGTCAGAAAACTTTCGATATAGTTAAGACAAAACTCACACAAGTCCAAGAAGCTCACAGAGTCCCAATCAAAATGAACCCCAAAAGACCAATGCCAAGGCATATTATAATTAAAATGGCAAACACCAGCGACAAATTAAGAATTTTAAAAGTGACCAGAGAGAGACAGAAAGTTACTTACAAAGGACGCCCCATCAGACTAACGACTGATTTCTCAACAGAAACACATCAGAAGGGAGTGGAATTAAATATACAAAGTTATGCAAAGGAAGGCTCTGAATACAAGAATACTGTACCCAGCAAGGCTATCAATCAAAATTGAGGTTGAAATCAGGAGCTTCACAGACAAAAAAGGACTAAAGGAGTTTATTACCAGCAAACCAGCAATGTAAGAAATACTAAAAGGTCTACTGTAAAAAGAAGAAATAGGAAGCAAAGAAGGAACAGAGGCATAAAACATAAAAATGGCAGCAAATAAGTACCTAGCAATAATAACTTTAAATGTAAATGGATTAAATGACCCAACCAAAAAACACAGGATAGCTGAGTGGATAGATAAGGAAACTTTACCCATATATCTGTTGTCTACAGGAATCCCACCTCAGAAAAAAGGACTTACACAGACTGATTGTGAAGGGATGGAAAAAGGTATTTCGGGTGAATGGAAATGAAAACAAAAAAGCTGGGGTAGCAATACTTATATCTTATAAATTCGATCTCAAAGTGAAGGACATAACAAATGACAAGGAAGGCCACTTCATAATACTAAAGGGGGCTATCCAACAAGAAGATATAACTCTGGTAAACATATACTCACCCAATACAGGAGCACCTAAACATAAAAAAACTTCTGGAGGATATCAAGGGAGAGATTGAGAGCAATACAGTCATAGTAGGGGACTTTAATACCCCCCTAACACCACTGGACAAATCCTCTAAACAAAAAATCAGGAAAGAAATATCAATCCTAAATGACACACTAGATCAGATGGAATTAATTGACATCTTCAGAACATTTCACCTCAAAGGCCACAGAATATCCATTCTTCTCAAGTGCACATGGGTCATTTTCAGAGACAATATGTTGGGACACAGGCAAAGTCTCTTAAAATTCAAGAAGGTAGAAATCGTATCATGCATATTCTCAAATCACAATGGCATAAAACTAGAAATCAACTAAAATAAAAACAATAAGAAAAATCAAACACCTGGAGGCGAAATAGCATGCTATTAAACAATGACTGGGTTACCAGAGAGATTAAAGAAGAAATGAAAAGTATAATGGCAACAAACGACAATGAAAACACAACAACCCAAAATGTATAGGACCCAGTGAAAGTAGTCTTGAGGGGGAAGTGCATAGTTCTCCTGGCCAAAAACAAGAAACAATGATAATAAAGTTTATAACTCTACAATTCAAAGATTTAGAAAGAGAGCTATAAGAAAAGCCCAGTGTAAGCAGAAAGAAGGAAATAATAAAGATCAGAGCAGAGATAAACAACATAGAAACAAACACACAAAAAAATAATACAAAAGATCAACAAAACCAAGAGCTGGTTTTTTGAAAGGATAAACATGATTGGTGAATCCCTAGCCAGTCTCACTAAGAAGCAAAGAGAGGGGACCCAAATAAACAAAATCAGAAATTAAAGAGGTGAAATAACAACCAATACTACAGAAATACAAATGATTATGAAAAAATACTACAAACAACTCTATTCCAACAAAATGGACAACCTAGATGAAATGGACATATTCTTAGATAAATACAAGCTCCCAAAACTCAACCAAGAAGAATCAAAAAACCTCAATAGGCCAATAACTACCAAAGAAATTGAAACAGCTATCAAAAAGATCTTCCAGCAAACAAAAGCCCTGGTCTGGATGGCTTTACAGAGAAATTCTACCAAGCATTCAAATAAGAACCAAAACCTATCCTCCTCAAACTATTCTAAAAAATTCAAGAGGAAGGCACACGTCCAAGCTCTTTCTATGAAACCAGCATCACTCTAATCCCAAAACCAGATAAAGACATGGCAACAAAAGAGAACTACAGGCCAATATCCTTGATAAACATAGATGCTAAAATCCTCAACAAAATTCTAGCAAATGGGATTCAGCAATACATTAGAAAGATCATACACCATGACCAAGTGGGATTTATTCTGGTGATGCAGAATATCCGTAAATCAATAAATGTGGTACATCACATAAACAATCTGAGACACAAAAATCACATAATCATAGTAATTGATGCAGAAAAAGCATTTGACAAAATCCAACACCCTTTCTTGTTAAAAACTCTCAGCAAAGTGGGAATAATGGGATCATACGTCAACATAATAAAAACCCTATATGACAAACCTATAGCCAACATCATACTCAATGGGCAAAAACTAAACTCATTTCCCCTAAAAACAGGAACAAGACAAGGATACCCACTTTCACCACTCCTATGCAACATAGTACTAGAAGTACTAACCACAGTAATCAGACAAGAAGAAGAAATAAAAGGCATCCAAATTGGAAAAGAAGTAAAGCTGTCCTTATTTGCAGATGACATGATACTATACATAGAAAACCCCAAAGACTCCATCAAAAAACTACTAGACCTAATAAATGAATTTGGCAATGTATCAGGGTACAAAATTAACACTTAGAAATCTATAGCCTTTTTATACACCATTAATGAACTCACAGAAAGAGAAATGAAAAAAAAACAATCCCATTTACCATTGCACCAAAAAAATTAGGATACGTAGGAATAAACTTAACTAAGGAGGTAAAAGACCTCTACTCAGAAAACTACAAGACATTGAAAAAAGAGATAGAGTAAGACATTAATAGATGGAAGAACATACCGTGTTCATGGATTGGTAGAATCAACATCATTAAAATGTCCATACTACCTAAAGCAATCTATAGATTCAATGCAATAGCTATTAAAATACCAATGGCATATTTCAAAGATCTAGAACAAACTCTACAAAAATTCATCTGGAAAAAGAAAGACCTCAAATAGCCACAGGTATCCTGAGAAAGAAGAACAAAGTTGGAGTGATTACAATACCAGATATCAAGCTATATTACCTAGACATGGTTCTCAAAACTGCGTGGTAGTGGCACAAGAGCAGATATATAGACCAATGGAACAGAATAGAGAACCCAGCAATTGACCCAAGCCATTATACTCAATTAATATTTGACAAAGAAGGCAAGAACATACAATGGAGTCAAGAGTCTCTTTAATAAATGGTGCTGGGAAATTTGGTCAGATACATGCAAAAAAATGAAACTAGATCACCAACTTACACCATACACAGAAACAAACTTAAAATGGCTAAAGGACTTGAATGTAAAACAGGAAACCATAAAAATCCTACAAGACTCCATAGGCAGCAAATTTGCAGATATATGTCATAGCAATATCTTTAATGACACAGCTCCTAGAGCAATAAAAGCTAAGGAGAAAATAAACAAATGGGACTACATCACAATAAAAACTTCTACACAGCAAAAGAAACGATCAACAAAACAAGAAAGTCCACTGCATGGGAGAACGTATTTGCCAATGTTATCTTCGATAAAGGCTCAATCTCCAACATTTACAGGGAACTCATGCAACTTAACTAAAGGAAGATAAACAATCTAATCAAAAAATGGGCAGACACTTTTTGAAAGAGGACATTCAGAAAGCCAAGAGACATATGAAAACATTCTCAAAGTCACTAATCATACGAGAGCTGCAAATCAAAACAACAATGAGGTACCACCTCTCACCTGTCAGAATGGCTATCATCAATAAATCAACAAATGACAAGTGCTGGAGAGGATTTGGAGAAAAAGGAACCCTTATGCACTGCTGGTGGAAATGCATACTGGTGCAGCCATGAAAACATTATGGTGTTTCCTCAAAAATTTAAAAATGGAACTGCCATTTGACCCAGAAATACCACTTCTAGGAATATATCCTAAGAAAACAGAAATACCACTCAGAAAGGATATATGCACCTCTATGTTCATAGCAGCATAATTTGCAATAGCTAAGATTTTTTTTTGAGTACAGGAAACAGTTTATTCTGTATTATTATCTATTAAGTATTGTAATATTATTTTTTATTGTTTAAAGTATTACAAATAGTAGTATATGTCTCTTTTTTTCCATTGACCTTCTCTGACCTTCCCTACCACCCTGATCTCACCCCCCGCCCTAAAGTCTTGTGTCCATTGATTATGCTTATATGCATGCATGCAAGTCCTTCAGTTGATCTCTTACCCACCCCCCTCCAGCCTTCCCACTGTAATTTGCTTCTCTGCCTCTGTATCTATCTTTTTGTTCATTAGGTTATAATGTTCTTTATTATCCATAAATAAGTGAGATCATGTGGTATTTTTCTTTCACTGACTGGTTTATTTGACTTAGCATAATGCTCTCCAGGTCCATTTATGCTGCTGCAAATGGTAAGAATTCCTTCTTTTTTATATCAGCATAGTATTCCATCATGTAGATGTACCATGGTTTTCTAATCCACTCATCTGCTGATGGACTTATTGAGGGTCACTTTGAACATTATATAAATTTCTAATTACTATGTTGTACAGCTGAAACTAATATAATATTTCATGTCAACTGTTAATATTTTTTTAAAAAAATTTAAAGTTTGATTTATAGAAATAAGACTAAAGTAACTTTGCTCTTTGTGCTGTCATGAAAATAATATTATTGCATAACAAGATAACAGTAGCATAGATAACTTAGAAAAAAAATTGTTAATTGCCCCTATTGGTTTCATTACCCAAGGTATATCATTTAATACAACGCTTCTAATTAATACTTTTCCCCCCTCATCAAAAGATTCTTTTTTGTAAGTTGGGTGAAGAATTAATAAGTTTCACCTTTCAAGGACACTAATATTCTCACATTATGAGAAATATTGCAGAAAGTATAAAGATAATCTATAAGAAAGCCGGAATTAAACCTTCATAGTTCTGAAATGTTTATACAGGCATTTGAATGTAATACTATTTTCCCCCCTGTGGAAGAAAATAGAAAGGTCACTTATAAAATGCAATGAAACAGATATTTATTTAACATTTATAATATGCTACAAGTAGTCATGTATAATATATACCTAACAATGCTGGATTTGAAGTTCGGAGAAATTTCAGAAATGGTATTTTGTCTAAGTCCTTCATTTAATAGATGAAGAAGTATGCAATAAGCATCCTGCCTAGCATCTCATCAAAAGTAAAAGATTTCATTTAAAGATCACAATTCCTTTTTGCAATACCTAGTATGTACTAACCCTGTTTGGCCTGTCTTGAGAGGTGCATGCTATGGACATGTGAAGGAGATGATTAAAGCCATGGAAGATTAGAAAACATTAAAACAGGCAAAGACAAGCACATGAAAATAAGGCCACCTGGAGGAAAGAGCAGAGTCTATTCCTATAGGTTAGTTCTGAGGTCTGAGGGCTGCCTTAATTTTTTCAAGATCCCAGGTGCCACGTTGTAGTTTCCAATATAAATGGGCAGACATAACTAGCACTGGCAACAAGGACCAGCATTCTTATCAAGAAGCAGTTGTAGCCCTAGGCAGTGTTCCCAATAGTTAGAGCATCAGCCCAAGAACAGCAGCCTATTGGGTTCGATTCCAGTCAAGAGCCTGTACCTTGGTTGCAGACTCAATCACCAGCCCTGTTCAAGGTGCATGTGGGAGGCAATCAATCAATGTTTCTCTCTCTCTGTCTCTTCTTCTCCTTCCCCCTTTCATACTCTCTAAAAAAAAAAAAAATTATCAATGGAGCCCAGCTGGTGTGGCTCAGTGATTAAACATTGATCTATGAACCAGGAGGTCACAGTTCAATTCTGGTAAGGGCACATGCCAGCTCAAGTATCGTACAGGAGGTAGCCAATCAATGATTCTCTCTCATCAATGGAAAAATATACT
>JAAGEH010002534.1:8804368-8889348 GCA_011751065.1 Lasiurus cinereus | reverse complement strand
GAAGGAAGGAAGGAAGGAAGGAAGGAAGGAAGGAAGGAAGGAAGGAAACCATTTTCAGAAAGCTATGGACTGATAGTGATAATTTTGAAAATTAAATGTATTACTATAGGAGAGAATAAAAACATACTTCTGATTGTATAATTTAAAATTGTTTGACTTTGTTGTTGCCATGTACTTTTTTGAAAAGTCAATGTAGCAAATAACCAATCAGTTAAACACATCCTAGTACTCCTCTGTGTTTCTTATTTCCCAGAAATGATAGTTCAGTCTTAGAATGGTACTCAAGAATATTTCCAACCTACACCTGACAACCAGTGTATCAGTATGTATGTATGTATATATGTATGTATGTATGTATTTGGGTTAAGGGTTTGCTATGCCCTTGGTTACACACCAATTATTGTGAGGGATTACACAAACACACAAGATGTGATCTTGGCTCTCAATAAAACTCAATCTTGATGAAAGAAGACAGTGGCTGGCACATAAATAGCTGATATATTTTAATCTGTTGACTAATTTGAAGACACTCCAAAATGTTTTCAACATGGGTCCCAAATCCCAGACACCACCATGTAGGAAATTTTCATTCCCAGAGGAAGCTCCTGGGAGGAAAACAACAAGACTATTGTCCGCCTTCAAGCAAGATTTCTATGAACAAGCATGTATCTTATCATTGAGTTTACCTAATAAAGACAGTAAAAGATGACTGAACAGATGAAACTATGGGGCTCAGTTTCTATCCTGATTGAGGGATGGAAATAACCTTTCATCTCTTCTTCAGAGGCATTCTTCAGAGGCTAGGCTGTTAGATTTCTGTAATCTCTGTCTGGCCCAATGTTGAGAAAACTATGTCAACTGTAGTACCGAGGGCCATTTGGGTATGTGAGGAGTCACATCTATGGGCCAAGCATTCAGGGAAATACCTCACTTGACCAGTGTGTGAGCCCTACAACTTCCATCACATTTGATTTTTGAAAAATCATACTAGTGATTCTTTCCTATGAGTCTATATACTCCACAAGGGTCAGGATGATGACTCTCCTCTTTCCTAAATCATTGGTAGTCAACATATGCTGGAGGAATGAACAAATATTTATCCAATCACTGCACCTTTAACAGCCAATATGCTGGATATTGGACTTAAGTTAACTTATCTGACTGCCTCAGCAACATGTGAGATAAATATGCTTTGTATTTGTTTGTTTTTTTATGTATAATAATCTTTATTTATTATTTTTTAAATTAAATCTTTATTATTCAGATTATTACATTTGTTTTTCTTTTTTCCCCTCCATAGCACCCCTCCACCCAGCTCCCACCCTTCCCTCCCTCCCATTGATCTCATCCATAGGTGTATGATTTTTGTCCAGTCTCTCCCTGTACACCCCTCACCCCTTTCCGCCTGAGAATTATCAGTTCACTCCCTTTCTGTGCTCCTGATTCTAGTATATTCACCAGTTTATTCTGTTGATCAAATTTTTAATTCACTTAATTTTTAGTTCACTTGTTGATAGATATGTATTTGTTGTTCATAATTTTTTTACTTTAATCCTTTTCTTCTTCCTCTTCTAAAAGAGTACCTTTCAGCATTTCATATAATACTGGTTTGGAGTTGATGAACTCCTTTAGCTTTTTCTTATCTGTGAAGCTCTTTATCTGCCCTTCAATTCTGAATGATAGCTTTGCTGGATTGATTATTCTTGGTTGTAGGTTTTTGCTATTCATCACGTTGAATATTTCTTGCCACTCCCATCTGGCCTGCATCATTTCTGTTGAGAAATCAGTTGACAGTCGTATGGGTGCTCCTTTGTAGGTAATGAACTGTTTTTCTCTTGCTGCTTTTAATATTCTCTCTTTGTCTTTTGCTCTTGGTATTTTAATGATGATGTGTCTTGGTGTGGTCCTCTTTGGATTCCTTTTATATGGGGTTCTGTGTGCTTCCTGGACGTGTAAGTCTATTTCTTTCACCAGATGTGGGAAGTTTTCAGTCATTATTTCTTTAAATAGGTTTTCAGTATCTTGCTCTCTCTCTTCTGGCACTACCACAATTCTGATGTTGGTACGTTTAAAGCTGTCCCAGAGTCTCCTTACATTATCTTCACATTTTTGGATTCTTTTCTCTTCTTGCTTTTCCAGTTGAGTGTTTTCTGCTTCTTTATATTTCAAATTTTTTACTTGATTCTTTCCTTTCTCTAGTCTGCTGTTAGGACTCTGTATAATATTTTTTATTTCAGTCAGTGAATGTTTAATTTCTAGTTGGTCCTTTATCATCTTTAGTTAGACCTTTACCATCTCTAATTGGCTCTTTTGCATCTCTAGTTGGTCCTTTTTCATCTCCTCTTGGCTCTCGCTAAGTTTATCCAACTTTTCTAGCATATTCGAAAAACCTTATAAGCGTGGTTTTGAACTCTATATCCAGTCTTTTTTTTTTCCTCCATTTCTTTTGTTTGTGATCCCTTCCCTTGTCTGGGCATTTTTACTATGCCGGGGAAACTTCTGTGTTGAATTCAGCCTTATAATGCCAGCCAGACTTGCAAAACCAAAGAAGCCCTCCCGCTGAGCCTGGGATGGGCGGAGTCTCAGGGCTCAGTTGGCCCCGCCCTCCACGGCCCCCGAGTCTCACATGACTGGGCAATTGCTGGAGAGGTCCTTGAGCGCATGCACCCACAGTGCCTCTAGACCGCTGCATTTCCTGCTCCCCTGTGCACCAGGACCACACGAGTCTAGGTCTCCAGGGTTTCTCCCGAAACAGGGGCTTAGTGGAGTCAGAAGTGGCACAGTTGGGAGGGTCTGTCTCCCACCCACTCGAGAAAGTCAGTGGCACAATCAGCAATCTGTCCTCCGCTCAGTGCCGTGCGCGCTGCCACCAGCCCTCTGATCCCTTGCGACTCCCCTAAATTTCCGTGCACCTCTCCCTTTTCACAGTCCAAACTCACCCTGCATGAGTTTCGGCTGGATCTGGGGTTCAGTGTCGCAAGAGAAGGGGTTCAATGACGCTGGGAATCTCCGCCTCCCTCCCGCTAGAGAAAGCCAGCCCAGGCACTCTGGCACAGGCTCTCTCAGTGCGTGCGCCTCCATACCTCAGCTTTCTGCAGCTCCTCTGGGCCTCTGTGAGCCCCTCTCTTTCCTTCTAGCTGTAGAACTTCCACTCAGCCAGCTTTCCTGTGGTTCTGGATGATGTTCATTCTGTCTTTTAGTTGTAGTTTTGAAATTGTTGTGCGAGGCAGCAGTGTAGGTGTTTACCTATGCCGCCATCCTGGATTCCTTTTTCTTGTTTTTGTAATATATGTATATTTTATTGATTTCAGAGAGGAAGGGAGAGGGAAAGAGAGACAGAAATATCAACAGTGAGAGAGAATCATTGACTGGCTGCCTCCTGCATGTCTTCTACTAGGGATCGAGCCCACAACCCCAGGCATGTGCCCTTGATTGGAATTGAACCCAGGACCCTTCCATCCGCAGGTCAATGCTCTATCCACTGAGCCAAACCAATTAGGGCACATGAGATAAGTTTTATTAGCTGTTCCAATTTTATAGATGGAGAAGCAGATTCAGAGGCGAAAGAGTTGAGTAAGAATACAGACAACTTATACGAAGGAAAGTTAGGATTCATGACTAGATCTCCCTAACTCCAAAGATCAGACTATTTGATGGCATCAGCTCTTTAGGAGTAGATTTTGATCTTTTAGAAATAAGGAGGCAATATAGATTTTTTTGGGGAGGAGGGGGATATGGCAAAAACTGGTTTTTGGATGGGTGATTCCCAACCTAGATACCTTTGGTTCATGACCCTGTCAGAATATATACATTTTCAAAATTATACTGCCTTTCTAAAAAGAGGAAAGATCAGAATCTTTGAAAAGTGATACGTACTATAAAGAAAGCAAATTCAACTATGTGGTAATAAAGTGGTGTTATTCATTTGACTAAATATTAGCAACTATGTTTAACGGGGAAAAGTGCCTAAAACAGTAAGGGGGAAACATGCAAAAAAATGAGACTGTGAAGAGTTTTCAGTGAATACATGTTCAAGTTCTCTTTTCTCTTTGTAACAAATTATCAGAAACTTTTTCATTCACCTTCCTTTGAATTAAACACCTGTGTTTAATTCTGTGTTCCTATATGTTTGAATGTATTTTTGAACTTTAGATTTGCTATGTAAAGTAGAGCTGTATCCAACTCATAAGATTGTGTTACCTGGATTCCCAGTACCTTTACTTCAACATTTCAGTAAATCATCAGTATTGCAAAAATGTAGTACATTTTCAAACATAACTCATATATTATTATCAGCTGGAAAGGACTTTAGAGACTAACTTATCTATTGCATTTACAAATGAGAAAATGGAGGCTTGGGAAGGGAAAGACAGTTGCTTCAAGTTGCATGCTAAGATATTTATCACACTAATAATGACCAATATTGAATATGTCTTTACATTGTGTTAAGCACCATGGTAGGCACTTTCCAGAAATTATCTTATTTAATTCTCACATCACCTCTATTTTTGTTGGTATTATTATCATCCCCATATTACTAAGGAAGAAATTAGGACATAGGGTTAAATAATTTCCCTATTCATTTTGAATTATATTTGCCCTCTCTCTGTTTGCAATTTTTTTACAAAATCTTATAAAATATTTGACTGTGTTATTTGCTTTGCCCCTTTTCTTTTCTGCTTCTTCATCCATTCTTTTTTGCTTCATTCTGTTGTGACTAGTTTCTTCCTCCTTGATGTTCTTATCTGTATGATCTTTCCCTTTATCATGATTCTACCAGATAATAAGTGGTTCCCCACTATACTTTTGCAGATATAGATCTTAAACAGACTGTAATGCTAAGCAAAGTAGTTCTATACAAACATTCACTAATTTTGGAAATCATTTCTATATGCAGTAGGAATGCTACATTTCAAAAACAAAACAACTAATGGGTGAGGAACAATTTTAAAGCAAAAGAACATGGCAGCTTTAACTCCCAACTGTGTTTCCATGCAGTTATGTAGTAACTTTATGAGAGATGGTTAAGCTGCCATAACTTCTAAAGCGTCTGAGTCAGCTTGCTTATGAAAGAGGGTGATACTCTTAAGAGCTTCATCACCTCCAGCCCTTGGATAGTAAAGCACTTACTCACTCATCCCAGTTCAATGCTACTATTTTAAGTTCAAATTAGAAAGCTTCTTTCGGGCGGTAATGATAGTTTAAAACAAACAGTGTGGGGTGTTGGGGGAAAGGCTCCTTTAAGCATGTCCCATGCTTCTCACTTCCAATCCCCGTCCAGTTTTACTACAATCAGTGCTTCCTTATTCTGTATCAGTAGTCATGATCCAGGCCATTAAACAGTTTATGAGCTACAGGCCACTCCTTCCCCACCTCCCTCCATTGTTTCCTCACTGGTGTTCGGAATTCTGGAACAGTGTGTATGAACATTAGAGCAGTGTGTGCTTGACCACCTGGGAGGGCGTCAGGATGACCTAGAACTCCTATGCAAGAGGGAGCACCCACCAGTCTTAACATCACCAAGACAGCTGTTTTCATGTATGAGCTCCTGTTCAATTTCTCAGCAGTCTTCTAAAAAAACTGTATAAAGCCCTTAATACAGAGAACCCTGAGAATTTTGTATAACTCATGATATCTGAACAAATGCATGCCATCAGTATTTTTTCATTTTATATTCACTGATAGAGACTTTGACTACAGTTTATTTCATTAACTATTTCTTCTAAGAACTCATGTATCAAAAAAGTCTGGAATACAAACACATACAATCAGCATTAATTGAAAAGGGATAAACAGCCTAAAATATCAACTTTGCTTCTTGTATGTCTATTTCACATTAATTTTACACTTGATATTTTATAATACAGAAACAATTCCCTCTAAGTCTCATCTTTATGTGGATAGTCCATTGAATAAATCAATTTTTATTGCATGCTTGCCTCTTCAAGTGAAACTACTGTATAGTCAAATGAAAGTGATATTTAAATCCATTTCTTAGAAATGTGTTAACTTAATCGTCTTTGTCAAATTCTGACTACTTTTAGCTTATAACCACATTTAACTTAGTATCCAAAAAAGGTATAAGAAGAAGAGAAAATATTAATGTTCCAATATAGGATAGATGATTTCTGTGAAAGCAAGAGTTCAGACACAGCATTGCTTTGGGTAGAAAAGTAAGTACTGTATACTCATAAGAAATTTCACACAGACTTTGACTATGTGGGCCTAGGGTGATTAAGAAAATGTAATCTTCCAAGCAAAATAATGAAAAGCAAGCAAATAAAACAAGCCAATGAAAAGAATCTTTTAAAGTCTATAATCTATTTTCAACGTATCTTAATTCATTGTATCAGAAGTGCACAGTATCTTATAACTGATAAACTCTAAGTCATATTTTTTCAAATCCAGAAGGAATCTTTACTCAGCACAGAAATAAAAAACGTCCGTTTTTAGATTTCATTGTGTAGTTAAATGAGTTCTTTTGGTAATTTCTTTCAAATGAGAACACACTCTGATGTTAAATAGTTAAATTTATTTAAAGAAATTTAATATTTAAAGTTGATTTCTAAGCCTCATATGTGAATTATAGATTTGGACAAATGATCTCTAAATTATTACAGATCTAAATTTCTCTTAGACCAAACATGACTTAAAATAAATTTGTTGCTTGGTTTATCCTTTAGAAAAAAGAACTTTCATTTTTTAAAAGTTGAATTTGCTTTCTTTATAGTACGTATCACTTTTCAAAGATTCTGATCTTTCCTCTTTTTAGAAAGGCAGTATAATTTTGAAAATGTATATATTCTGACAGGGTCATGAACCAAAGGTATCTAGGTTGGGAATCACCCATCCAAAAACCAGTTTTTCTACCAAAGTCTCAAAGGCTGTGCCTTAATGTAGGGTTGATTTTTTTATTTTTTTATGTTAACTCCTGTAGCTAGCAATATCAAATTTGGCTTTGACAAGGTCATGAAAGAAGAGCTCAACTAAGCCTACTTTTTCATTAACTAGAGTTTATTTTTCAATGATTTAATTTGAATTCTTTGTTAGGCAAGAAGGGTTCTATTTTTGAATAATCAATTATGACACCCATCTAAAATGTAATATAAATAGAACTCAAAATTTACTCATATTTTAAATATTCCAACCAGTCATCTTATTGATAGACATAAATGAAAAACTCTTAAAAATCAATCTAAGGAAAGAAAAAGCAATTACCTAAGTATAGACCTAAAAAAAAATTTTTTTTAACTCTAAGTCTTGATGTGAAATTAAAAATGGAGGGAGGTTGGGGGAGGTGTGGTGATGAATTTTAAAAGGGGAAGGGAGAGGAAAAGGTGGGCGGAGGGTGATCAAATAATCCTTTCCTCATGTGTTCTGTGGTTGGAATGTCTAGCTCAGCAAGTCAGATTATGAATTTTCTTGCATCTGAAGATGCTTACAAATATGAACGTACACTTTTTAGAGAAGGCTTTGCGAGACTGGGCAGCAGGCAAGTGCACACAGTCACAGAGGCACTGGTAATTGCAACCAGAACCAAGGCACAATCTGCCCACATTTTCCAAAATCACAAAAAAGTTTGGCATAGCTGGCTGAAGGAGTTAAAAAAAAAAAAAAAAAGATCAGCCTTTGAGGCTTTAGTAGAAAACTGGTTATTGGATGAATCCCGGCCTAGACACCTTGATCTTTGGTTCATGACCCTGTCAGAGCCAGACAAGGGCTCCCGGACTATGAATCAAACTGTTGGACTCCTCTGCCCACAGACACACAAAGCCCTGTACTCTCTCCGCTGTTACATAAGAGTCTCTGGAATTCTAGGGTGGTGTTTGTAAATAGCGCTGCCATGCTCTGCGCACCCACGTGTCAAATGCTGATGTGACCGCATGTAATCAGAAGGCGAGAAAAAAAAAAAATCAACCAGCTCCAAAGAGAAACCTCTCATTTCTCACTCTCATTTTATGAACTACCAGACACTTTATTTGCAGAAATGATTTCTTGTTCTGTTATGAAGTATGCAGTAAAACAAACAAAAAGCTAATAATTATCCAAACTAATTAGAGTGTCTAAAAGCAATCCTTCTCATGCAAAAATCATGGAAGTTTATAAAACTGCTGAATTTTATAGCTAGTGGCAAATATAATAATTCTATAACTTCAAAGTAAGAGACTTCAAACAAAAATGGAAGAAGTGCTGGAAGAACAAACGGATTAAAAAGTAAATTAATAGGAACAAGACAGTCTATTAGGGAGTGATATCACTGCATTATTTTCAGGTTCTGGTGCTTTACTATGGAAGCAGCACAACTAATAATTAAGGCGATTTTAATGGGCGCCCTAGTTTCTTAATTCAGACAGGGAAAAAAACATGAGGAAAATAACTCACAGATAGATCATGTTGTATGCTCTGCTCACTATCATTATTTAAGCCCATTTTCTTCTATATTGAAAGACAAAAAATACATACCAATTTGAGGAAGCTATAATAAAAAAAAACCATCTTGAGTTGAGTGAATAGTCCCCATTAAAGTATAATCTGGACATAAAAACTAGATTTAATATTCTATCAAGAAATTAGCCCAGCCGGGTGTAGCTTAGTGGTTGAGTGTCGACCCAAGAACCAAGAGGTCACCAGTTCGATTCCTGGTCAGGGCATATGCCCAGGTTTCGGGCTCAATCCCCAGCGGGAGGCATGCAGGAGGCAGCCTATCAATGATTCTCTCTCATCATTGATGTTTCTATCTCTCTCTCCCTCTTCCTTCCTCTCTGAAATCAATAAAAATATATTAAAAAAAAAGAAATTAAGTGATTTGGCAAGGCAGGTTATAGCAACAGCTAATTAGACATGACAACAAAAATTAAAATTATTATTACTTTGCCACATCCACAAAACTATGAAATTCTCTAAATCATAAAAGTAGCAAATAAAAATATCAATACTATCTATGGCATCCCTGAATGGGAGATCTTTTGTTTCTGTGCCTGATCACAGACAATTCATTAGAGAGCAGTCCACCAGCAAAAAACTCAGTCCTATGGTTTTCTTTTGAATATATTGTGTTATAGAATAATAAGCCAGAACAAGTGGAATGGGGAAACTAAGATAAGACAGCTAAACAGCAGTTTGCAGCCACCTAGTAAATCCTATGTTCCTTAATCCAAGGACACTTAAAAGTAAATGGTTTGCACCCTCGCTGGTTTGGCTCAGTAGACAGAACGTAGCCTGTGGACTGAAGGGTACCAGGTTCCATTCTGGTCGGGGGCACATCCCCGATCGATCAGTGATTCTCTCTCATCATTAGTGTTTCTATCTCTCTATCCTTTTTCCTCTCTGAAATCAATAAAAAAATTTTTTTTAAAAATGAGTAAATGGTTTGCATTGCTCCCCAACCATAGGGTAAATAGCTTAAATCACCCTACTCAGGGAAACAAGATAACAGAAATACAATTAAGTGCCATTTGACAACCACACCCAAACACAGACAAATAAAAAGACTAAATATCATCGTGGCACATCAGATTAAGCTGATGAATATTTTATTAATCCGCCCCTAAAACCTCCCCTAAACACCCAAATAAAGGTCCAAATGGACACTCCCTCCAGGGAGCATGCCTGTACCATTCCCTTCTCCCTTATCTTCCCCCACAGGCACATGTCCCCTAACCTCTAAGGCACCCCATGAAACTTGCAACCAGGGGAGCAATGGATAGCAGTAGCTCATCTCGAGCTAACCCTCTGAACTCACCCCCAAGGCCCCCTTTTCTCTGATTTCCCTGTGAGCCAAAGCAGCCCAACCTAAGTATATTTTTGTTGTGGTCAATAAATCCTTGCTTTTTACACTTTGTCTCTTGATCGAAATATTTTCTTAAAGAAGATAAGAAGCGAGGTCTCCTCCTCTCACCGGTAACAATTGTACCTTCTATAGTAATTATTTATAAAAAATAAAGCCAGAAATATAAATTACAAATCAAAATATTCCATTTCCTATGTATCTAATTTGTTTTTAAAAATTGTAATTTTAGAAGTTCATTTTAAAAGCAAAGATGGCCGAAACCGGTTTGGCTCAGTTGATAGAGCATCTACCTGCGGACTGAAAGGTCCCAGGTTTGATTCCGGTTAAGGGCATGTATCTTGGTTGTGGGCACATCCCCAATAGGGGGCGTGCAAGAGGCAGCTGATCAATGTCTCTCTCTCATCAATGTTTCTAACTCTCTATCCCTCCCCTCTCCTCTCTGTAAAAAAATCAATAAAATACATTTAAAAAAATAAAAAATAATAAAAAGCAAAGATGGAGTACTACACTCAAAGCCAGTGAACTCCTTTTTGAATATTGTGGAGATACTTGTATAAAAACCTATTGTCACCCCAGCTATGTAGATCACCACTTCAATCCTCTCTCATCATTGATGTTTCTATTTCTCTCTCCTCCTTCCCTCTCTGAAATAAATAAAAATATATTAAATTAAAAAAAATACCTCTTGCTAGCTGAAGTTGTTAACAAAGTGTTCAAAGAAACAAGAATGGGTAAATACAAGTAGGCTATTCATTTCTCCCACAAGGAGAACCAGACTTACAGTTTACCTATTGCTTTCCACAATAATCAGTACATCAACTTCTTGATGGGTTAGAGGTTCTAATATGAGTATCTATGCCTGTCACGAATATATAACAAACCTACAAGTGTCATAGGCATATTCTTCAAAAAGTCAAATTCTGGGTAATTTCCACAGCTCTTTCCTGAAAAAGTAATGATCACAGCAATTGTACGAAGCCAAGACATTTCCTTGAGTAGAATAACAAAAGCATACATTATTAAAGTGATATGCTTCCATATCATTTAATCTCCCCCACCTCAGTTATCACTCATATCCCCAAGCTATGGGACCCAACTGGCAGCAATCCAACATTATCATCAGAAAAAGGGAGATAAGCATAGCTTAACAAGAAGAATGTCTGGTATCTAGAATTACAAAAAGTTAGAAATTCAAATAAACCAACCCTGATTAATTCACCCTGTGTCCTAATTTCATAGGCACTAGTCCTAAAAATCTGCACTCATTTTAGCATCAATAAATCTGTAAAAAAATAATATGTAAGTAATTCGCAAAAAAAAAGTTTGTAAAAATTGTTGATGTTTGTAAAGACTATGGCTACATGTAGCAAACCATGGAAAGCATCAACATTCTGACCCTAACTTTTTAAAAAATATATATTTTTATTAATTTCAGAAAGGAAGGAAGAGGGAGAGAGAGAAAAACAACGATGAGAGAGAATCATTGATCAGCTGCCTCCTGCACTCCCCTTACTGGGGATCAAGCCCGAAGCCCTTGACTGGAATTGAACCTGGGATCCTGGGACCCTTCAGTTCTTAAGTTGATGCTCTATCCACTAAGCCATACCAGGTAATTAATATATATATATATATAAAATCTTTATCTTTACTGATTTAAGAGAGATAGAAACATCAATGATGAGAGAGAATCATTGATTGGCTGCCTCCTGCATGCCCCCTACTGGAAATCAAGTAGGTAATCTGGGCAAGTGCCCTGACCAGACATCAATCCTTAACCTCCTGGTTCATAGGTCACTGATGCTCAATCACTGAGTCATGATGGCTGGGCCTGACCCTAACTTTTTTTTACTTTGTCTTGACATCACAAAGACTGCTGCAGAGCAATTTCTTTCTCAACCCTATTTTACATCTATAATGTACTACAGTATCACTACACAGAAACAAAATTCTTTGCTTAAACCCAATAAAATATTTTGTCATTTTAATTTTAAAAATGGATATATGATAATAAGTGGAGGATATAAAGTTAAGGTCAAAATTTATAAGTCAGCTCTATGTATCTTCCTGTGCCCTTCTATTTTCACATAGACAAGAAATGTTAATGCAAAACAAAAAATCATCTAGGATAGTGGTCGGCAAACTCATTAGTCAACAGAGTCAAATATCAACTGTACAAAGATTGAAATTTCTTTAGAGAGCCAAATTTTTTAAACTTTTCTAACGCCACTTCTTCAAAATAGACTCACCCAGGCCGTGGTATTTTGTGGAAGAGCCACACTCAAAGGGCCAAAGAGCTGCATGTGGCTCGTGAGCCACAGTTTGCCGACCACTGACCTAGGATTTGTCCTTGTTTCTAGATGAAACTATACATGTGACAGCAGTAAAAAGAATGGCAACTTTGCCCTAACTGGTTAGGCTCAGTGGATAGAGTGTGGGCCTGCAGACTGAAGGGTCCTGGGTTTGATTCCAGTCCAGCGCACATGACCTGGTTGTGGGCTCAATCCCCACTGTGGGGCATATAGGAGTCAGCTAATCAATGATTCCCTCTCATCATTGATGTTTCTCTCACTCTTGCTCTCTCTCCCTCTTTGAAATCAATAAAAATATATTTTTAAAAAAGAATGGCAACTTTTATAGACATTCCTTTCAACATTTGGATTACATCCCCTGAATTAATTGGAAAATTCCTAAATAATTGAATATATTTGAGAAAGGTTCTTGCAATTACATATTAAGCCCTCTTCCCCTTGTCCAGCAGTGGGCAAACTGTGGCTCGTGAGCCACATGCAACTTGCGAGTTGCGGTTTGCTGCTCTGTTGACTAATGAGTTTGCTGACCACTGACCTAGACTCTCGATTCCAATAATTACAGGCTGTTGTTGTTCCTTGTGATTAAGCTCCTAACCCAGTGGTCAGAAAACTGATTAGTCAACAGAGCGACAAATCGCAGCTCTCGAGCTGCATGTGGCTCGCGAGCCGAAGTTTGCAGACCATTGACCTAACCTATCACCTATCAAATGAATCATCTCAGAGAAATACTAAAAGTTCCTATTTGCCACTAAAAACAATGGTAAACTTTTGTGTAATTGGGTATCCTTCTCATCCATGAGAGAAAGGCAACTACTTAGAACTGACCAGCATCCTATTTCTAGAAAAATATGCTTAGCCTCATATAGTTACATTCAAACTACTGACATTTCTTTGCATGAGACATGAGGTACTGTCTGAAAGCCACATATCTTGTCAATGGTACGCATTTATATAAAAACTTCATTGGTATCATTAAAATAAAATTCACTTTTAAAGTGGACAATACAGTTTTTTAGAGTTGTGCAATCAATACTATCTAGTTACAGAACATTTCATCACTACCCCATAGTGATTAGCAGTCAGTCCTCTTTTCCCCTATTCCAAGTCTCTAGCAATGACTAATCTACCTTTGCTCTCTTTAAATTTGTCTATTTTGGATATTTCATATCAGTGGAATCATACTATATGTGGCCTTTTCTTACTACTTTCAAGGCTCACCTATGTTAGGGCATATCTCAGTAATTCATTCCTTTTTATTGCTCAGTAATATCCCATTGAGTGAATATACCAGAGTTTATGTATTTATGAGTGGATGGGCAATAATTTTTGATAATTATTAATATTGTTGTTATGAACATTCAAACAGAAGTTTTTGCATAGACAACTGTATGCATTTTATTTTTTTATTTTTTATTTTTATATATTTTATTGATTTTTCATAGAGAGGTAGGGAGAGGGACAGAAAGTAAGAAACACCGATGAGAAAGAGAGATCGATCAGCCGCCTCCTGCACGCCCCCTACGGGGGATGTACCCATAACCAATGTACATACCCTTGACGGGAATTGAACCCGAGACCCCTCAGTCCACAGGTCGACACTCTATCCACTGAGCCAAACTGGTTTCGGCAACTGTATGCATTTTAAATCTCCTTTTATGACTTCCCCTATATAGCCTACATTACAGCTACACTTTTATTAATAATGAGGTAGTATTGCACAGTGGCTAAAAAATTGTATAGAGACAGGCTGCTTAAAAATCTTAGGTAAGCCATCTACTGGTTGTATGAACTTGGGCAAATTATTTAACCTAATTGTGCTTCAATTTTCTCACCTGAGATGAGGATAATAATAACACCTATCTCTAGATTTGTGATGGGACTCAAATAATATAACTTAAAATATCATAAATAATTAACACAAGTTAAAATACTTTGGACACAGACATTTTATGCAAAAAAATACATTCAAGCAAACAAACATATTCTGAGGCACATTTTGATAAGACATGGTAGCACAATCACATAATTGATGGAATAGATCTATGTTAAACTTTTCTGTTTCAGGAAAAAATTTAAAAACACCTGACCGTATGGTAAAATGGTATAGAACTGATATACACATACACACATGTACAAGTCAAAGCTGGGGAAATCTGAATAAGATTGGGAGACTATATCAATGTCAGTATCCTGGTTTGATATTACAGTAGTTTTCAAAATGTTATCACTGGAAGAAATTAAAGCAGAAAGCACATGTCCAATTAGTATTATTTCATACAATTCCATATGAATCTACAAGTATCTCAATAAAAAATGTAAGTAATATAATCCCAATATTAATTTACTAAAAGTCATTAAATTGTATGCAGACAGTGGATGAATTTCATGAGACAATCACCATAACCTTTAGAAGTTCTAGTTAGAAAAAAACACCATCATTACTACCATTATCACCATCACCAAGATCTTTTACACTATTTTTCCTCTTATGACTGAGAATCATTACACATTTTCTAATTAAATAATATTATTTTTTGCTGATTCTATGTCATTCATTAAATTTTTCCTTAGTATTTATTGAGATGCAATAGACATAACATTGTGTAAGTTTAAGGTGTACACTATAATGATTTGATATATATATACATATATATTTACACACACACACACACACACACACACACACATACACACGCACTATAGGCATAAAATTTGTGCAAGGAGCTCAGCCCTCAAAGTCCATGTTCAGAAGGTTGTCCCAAAGGTCGTTCCAGAAGGTTGTTCCACCAACTGAACTAATTAGTATATTAGCTGTTTATTATATAGGACACACACACATATATATATACATATACATAAATGTATATATATATACACACATGTATGTGTATATATATACACACACACATATATGTATATATATATGAAAATGATTACTACAATAAAGTTAGTTAATATATACATCACCTCACAGTTATAATTTGTGTGTATGTGTATGGTGAGACCTTTTTAAGATCTACTCTCTAGCAAGTTTTAAATATACCATACTGTATTGTTAACTATAGTGACCATGCTATACATTACATCCCAGAGCCTATTCATCTTAGAAATGGAAGTTTGTACTCTTTGATCACCTTTATACCACTCCCACTTCCCTCCCATTCATTAAATCTTGACTGAGTAGGATCCACTAGGTTCTATTAGGGAATAAAAAAGACACAAAAATCAGATTTAATATTCTATCTCAATAGATTCAAATATTCTATCTCAATAGATGCAAATCTATTTTAAAAGAAACACTTATAGTATTTTTAGTGAAGCAGCCAGTTCATTGTATTTCCTAACCTTTCTTTCAAAAACACCCCACCCCCGTTTATTCATCTCTTAATTGAATTTTCAGATTATTTTGAGCTTAATTTCAAGTCAGTTTGAGTAACAACCCTTAGTAAGTATAAAATATTGAGTTCTAAATGGTTAGGACTACAGATAAGTTGACATCACTGCATTTATTTTTAAACAAAATATTGAAATCCCATCTACTATCTATTTCTACTTCTTAAAGCCTGGCACATTTAACTGAATTTCATGACAAGTGGAGAGAGCATACATCAAAGCTGATAAAATTTTCTATTTTGGAATAGGCAACCAAAATGCATTTTATTGAGAAAAGATTATATATCTATTTTAAGTCAGTGATTTTCAGCAACGTACAATGTAGGATCAGAGTAATGTTAGGAACCAGTATATAGATACAATTATTTTGGGCTTGTAGTTACAATGATTCAAGTGCTCACTTTACCCTCTTCCCTTCTGGAAGTCTTCTCTCCTACAATACACCAAACCAACAAATGTACTGGATAACCTCCTGAAACAATGTCACAGTATTCACTGAACTTTTGCAGTGAGTCAAATAGAAGTTGGAGATATAGACCAAGGAAATACTGTATATTTGGCAAAAGCATTTGTGGTTGTGTTCTTCAACAAAGTTTCCAAGATTATCACCAGCTCTACTTGGCAACCTGAGTCTCCCACAGTTAAGGCTCCCATTTTAAAGTTGGGGTGTGAGATAGCTTCCTGCTACTGGCTTCAATGCCATTACTACCCTTAGGAACTAATGTGCAATGGAGGCATAATAGTTGAGAAAAATGTTATTTTGATGAACCAACCAACCAACTCTGTCCGCTGTCCAGAGTTTTAGCCAGTCCTCCTGATAGGGAATAATTACAGTACAACAATCTATGTGTTTGTTTATAAAACAAAGACTCCCTCTACTAATTTGAGATGCTAGGTTAGACTATTAAATTCTATTAATCAGCAGCAGTTGAATTTGTAGGAGAAGCAATTGAGCACTAAAAAAAAAAAAAAGCAGAACTAGTATTTCTAAGTACTGGACATTGTAGAATGTCAATGTCAAACATCTATAGCTTTTGAAGACATTTTATTTCAAGGCAATTTCATAAGAACTCATAAGAATTTACCGATTTGGATTTAGGGCAGGAAGCAAAATAGAGTTCCTGCCTAAGGTGTGTCTGTGAATGAATCATAAGAAGGGCTTTGTAATGAGGTCAGCAAGTAAGGAAATACATTTCAATGGTGACATTTGGCTCACAACCTTGTGTATGGGTGGAGCCTTGGAGAGATAGAGAAATTCTAACTTCAGCAAGTGAAACCAAAACATTAACTCCAGTTTTTATTACCTAATGCAAGTCCAGTGCCCAAACAGGACTTTGGAAGTCTGTCATAACAAGTCCTCCGCAGGTGCATTTCACTTGTTCAGGAAGTGATATTGACCTACCTGTCTAGGCCCTTGTGCCACTGCAAGGAAATCAGAGCAATCCCTCTGGCTCCTGGCACACACCAGCACAATGCCAGATCTAATTAAAGCATTAAGCTTGGTAAATGTGTGAATTTAAACAAAGCAAGGGGCATCCCTCATTCTGAAGTAATTTCTCATTAACCATTAGTTCAGTAAAAAGAATAATTGAAACAATATTGTAGTTAAAGAAAAACTGTCTATCTTGTGGTTGTCCACTATCACTTCCCTAAAATTCAATTACCCAAGACAGTTCTGTCTCTGACATTTTTTGGATCCAGGTGGTACTAACTCTCACAAATATGGTCAATGAAAAACTGAGATTATGCTTTTTATTATATATTTTTCATACTGAGTCAAGTAATTTGTCTTTTCTAATATATGAAAAGGTGGTACTTGTATTCAGATTGTCAATTGTATGCACATCTTATAATCACTGAAGCTCACATCAAACATTACCAGCTATTTTCAGCATGCAAATAAGATATATAAAATAACCCAAAAAAATCTAAATTTGATAATAGAAAAGAAAAAGCCTTCATGGTCATAATCAAAATTATTAACCAAAATTAGGTAGTGTTTTTTTATCAATGTGAGTGGAAAATACTATATCTGTTATTATTTGAATAGCTTGAAAACAGTATAAACCACAACATTTGAAGAAAAGTCCCCCAAAAGTAGTTAGCTGCTAGTCTGTTAGCAAAGAAAATTATTTATTTTTAATTCTGAATTGCTGAAATAATTAACCATAGTTTCCTCATCAAACAGTAAGCATTTATGCTAAATTCCTATGTTCTTTCTTTAATGTTTTATGGGAAATAAGTAACCAACTGAGCTATTTCTATTTCACAGAGATGAGTAATACTTCTCCCTTGTTCATGTGAAATAACCTCTAATATCAGTGATGCAAGTACACTTAACTGCTTTTTCAGAGATCAAAATATAAAGAGTTACAAAGTGAACGACTGAGAACAAATGATTTTAGAAATCTTATTACTTATGGAGTAATGTCTATTGTTGTGCTTTTTCTTCTATCCATCTTTTAATCATATACATGTCTTACAAACTTAAGTTTGACTTTCCAACCCTTCACTAACACCTCTCTGCTTAATGACACTAAGAAGATCAATATTTACTAGGTTGAGATTTATATTCTATTCCAAACCTATTAGGATACACACATACAAATATGTAAAAGACTAACTCCCCACCAGGATTTCCCAGTGTCCATTACAATGCCAATAATGTTTCCATTAGTCAGGCAACAATATTCACAATCTTAAACCAAACGAAACCCATTATCTTCTCCTTACACATCTCAACTTCCCCTAAGATACAACCTGGCTGCTCTGATAGCTCATTTGTTGATGATTATTTTTGGATTTGGACCTGGCATCATTAACCCTGATTGAGGAAGGAAAATTACAACATGTGAATTGAGATTTTAAATTCATATATGTACCCAACTCCCTGGACAAGCACATGTAAAAAAACAAACACATTTCACTAAAATTTCAGCAAACAACTGGAAAATGACAAACTCTTCTTTCAGTTCCTGCACAAGGGGATGAAGAGGGTGGAAATCAACTCAATGCAATTAAAAGTATGTCATGACGGCACCAGCCTGCAAATAACTAACCTTCCCGGGAGTCTAGCCAGGCCACACTTCCTTTTGCCATAGGTAGAAAACTCCCCATAGAAACTCTGTTAGCTGACTAACACTAGACAGGCAGCCCCAGTGAAAAGATCAAGATTCGACTGGTGCGTGTGCGTGCGTGTGTGTGTGTGTGTGTGTGTGTGTGTGGAGGGGGAGGAGGAGGAGGAGGGGAGGAAGAGAAGAGCCCATACAGAAAGGCAGGGAGATAAAAGACCCAAGGAAAGAGAGCAGCCCGGAGGAAAGGAGAAATGTGGACGGGGCTGTGCAAAATCTGCTCCCGGACTTCTCCGTTGCTGGGCTGGGATTGGGTTTCGTTTCCGTGGGCGCCCCTGACCTTGCCGTCTCCCAGCGCCGCGCTCCCCCTCCCGGCCGCCCCCTCCCCGGGCCTGCGCCTGCCTTTGTGTCTGCCTGTCACTTACCGGGGAGCCCGGCGGCGGAGCGGATTCGGGGGAAGCACAAAGCCGGGGCGCCGATCGGCACACAGGCTCTCTCACACACCTCCCCCGGGCTGCGGGGCACGGCCCGCCGCGGCGCTGGTGTGTCTGGAGAAAGTGGGTGCGGGTCTGGCGCGCGGGGGGGGGGGACCCCAGAAACTATTCTTTCCTCTCTCCCTCGGCGCCACTCGCACCTCGCGCGGACTTCAGGGGGGAAAACAAAACCAAACCCCACTTAGCGTACTCCAGGTCCACTCCCTGTGACATTCGCCCAGACGCGCCCCCCCACCCCCCAAAAAGGGGGACTCACGGGGTAGCAGAGGCGAAGGCAAACCCAGACCCAGACCCGGAGCGACAGCCGATAAAAGGGTCGAAAAGCCCGGTCGGCGCGCCGCCCGGGGTGGGTCGGGATGGCCCGGAGCCGCCCCGGACTTGGCCGAAGGGAGAGGGGTGGGAGGCTGGCAGGCAAGGCAGTGGCCCCCAAAGCTGAACGGTTTGAGGAAGGAAAGCCGAGAAAAGCCACTTTCCCGAGGATAAAAGGCCGGGAGCGCGGCGGCTCCGAGTCACAAAGGTAACTTTTCCGGGTGCGGAGCGGCCCGGCCGGGGCAGGGAGCGGCGAGCAGCAGCCCATAGGTTGGAAGGGGGCGGAGGGGAATTAAAACTATATTTGTCAGCCATGTTGAAGAGGCTCCAGTAATTTGTGAAGCTTCCCTCTTCCCTCTTGGTATTTGCGGGTGACACTGCGGGGCGGGCGCCCCGGGCCCCGGGAGCCCGAGAGAAAGCGCAGGGGGGCGGGCAGGGGGGTTCGCGGCAAAAGGCGAGCGCTCTGACCTCGTTCTCGTCGCGCAGCCCCGGAGCCAGGCAGCAGTCGCGGTCGGGTCTCCTTTCTAACAAATCCTAAAGGGCAGCCATCTTGCTTCCTTCTGCTCCTCTACGAAAGCAGCCTAGCCTCCGCATCAATATTCATAAGGCAGTTTGACGTCTGTTCTCATCACTCGGCGGGGCTGGCGTCTCGGGGCGGCCGCGCCGAGGGGGCGGACGTGACTCGCATGCCAGCCGGGCCCGGCCGCGCGGCGCTCGCGGGGAGGCGGCGGCCGCCCAGCTCTCCTCCTCCGCCGCCGCTCCAGCGCCGCCGCCGGTCTCCTCCTCCTCCACCTCCTCCTCCTCCTCCTCCTCCTCCTCCTTCCCCTCCGTCCCCTCCTCCTCCCCGGATTCCGCCTCCTCGGCCCGGCCTCCGCCGCCGCCCTGGGGCCCGCGGCCCCCGCTCCCAAGAAGTCACCCCCGAGCCGGGGCGCACGCACCGAGGCCGCGGCACCCGGGGCCGGACACTGGGGCGCGCGGTCCTGGCCGAGTGGCCCTGGCGCCGGGCAGCGAGCGGGGGGGGGGGGGGGGGGGGGGGGGGGGGGAAGCAGGGCTCGGGGGAAGGTCCAGCCGAGGCCAGACCCGGGGCACCCAGGGACGCGGGGACGCGGCTCCACCCCGAGTGAAGGCGCGGGGCCGACGCGCAGGGGGAGGTGGCGTGGGTGCCTGGCACGAGGAGGCGAGACCTCAGGTCAACCTTTCAAACTTTTTTGTTGCTACCTCGCTCCGCCACCCCCCGAGAGGTGTCTGTGCACCCCCTCGGCCCCGCGCGCGCGGGCATCAGAGCACACGCTCCGCGCTCACCCACCTCATCCCGCAAAGGCCCGCGCCCTCGTCCCCTGGTAGGTCCGGGGGGCACCGCCTCCCCCGGGCGGCTGGGGCATCCTCTCTCCGCTGTCACTTCAATCTCGCCGAGCAGAAGCACTCCCCAGTCTCGCTGAGGCCGTGCCCTTCTGGCACTCCGGGCTTGTCGTAGTAAAGGCTCGACAAATTGGGAAACTGGCGGAGTCCCGCTGCTCCCCGCCCGGCCCACCTTCTGTTTACTTTGCCACGTGGGCTGGGAAGGACCGGGATTCTCCCAGATCCAAGAGGAATTTCTCAGTGACTCTTCTGCTCGCTGGATTCAGTTAGAAGAAACAAGCCTGGACCTTCGAATGCTTACGTTTTCTCCCTTAAAAGCCTCTATTCTTAATATATATATATATATATATATATTTTTTTTCATCCGTTTAGTTAAGTAACAAGAAATCGGCCCATAAAGGACAAAATTCCAAATGACGGGCGCTCGATTTCCCCTGACGTTCCGGACTTGGATAACTGCGCCGGACCATTGAAAGTTTTTCTTTTCCGTTGTCAAGTAGTTTTACTTCTCTTTTTAATGTTCCTTTTTTCTAATCATCATTTTTACTTAAAAATGAGATAAAGAACAAAGCCCATATGAATGATTTAGAAGAGTTTTTGAGATTTGCCCTCTATCTTAAGGAAATTCTCGCGTTTCTGACATGCAAGTTTTAAATACATATTTTGGGCACATCATTTATAGGGTCGCTCCACTGTGACCCTCTTAACACAAGTTATTTCCGCATATTCCGTGTGTGTGTGTGTGTGTGTGTGTGTGTGTGTATCTGTAATTTCTTTTCAGGTAATCTTTCCCTAATTTTATGAAATCGGAATATTTTCTTTTTGGGGAAAAAAAGTTTAAAAAGGGAACTCTTTCTATGTGTCACGTTGTTACTAAG
The DNA here is from genome assembly GCA_011751065.1 of Lasiurus cinereus. Lineage (NCBI taxonomy): Eukaryota > Metazoa > Chordata > Mammalia > Chiroptera > Vespertilionidae > Lasiurus > Lasiurus cinereus. Next base: position 8,867,745 of record JAAGEH010002534.1, on the reverse strand, counting down.
AAAAATGTTTAAAGTGTGTATACTGAAACATTGTTTATTCCATTTTGAGACAAAGTTGACTCAGATTTCTGATTTTGCATAGGCGCAGCAAAATTGTTCATATTCTCCTAAGCATTTCATTCTGTGGAAATGAATTTCTCTCTTTTCTAACTGTACACTAATGTGCCATCAAAGCCTTGGCAATTGCTAATGGACTTTAAGCTGTTTGGGAGATTTCTTGGATTTGTTTTTCAAGTCCAAAAAAGTAAGATTTTCCAAATATTATGATATACATTTATGCAGTATACAGTACAGAATTGTTTAAAAAATAAAAACAAAACACACACACACACACACACACACACACACACACACACACACACACACGGGTTTGGGAGCTCAACAGACCTAGTGAATCTGGCCTCTATCCCTTACTAATGTTTGACCTTGAGCCTAGTACTTACAGGAACTCTCTGTGTATCAGTTTTCTCACCTGCTACACACCCTTTAAAACAACAAGGTTGTTGTGAGGATTAAATAAAACACTGGGGTGGGAAGAGATTAACCCAAACATTTGTATGTATATTTGCATAACCCTGGGACACAGACAATAGCAGAGGGAAGGCCTGGGGCGGGTGTGGGCTAGAAGGGGTCAATGGGGAAAAAGAAGGTACATCTGTAATACTTTCAACAATAAAGATTAAAAAATAAACTTAAAACATAAATGCCCAGGTAGTTATTCCTATTAGCAATCATAAGCCATCCTCTTCTCGGAGTTTTTCTTGATTGACTAGAAATATATAGGGTTTTCCAAAAAAAAATGTATACACACACTTTGAATAATTATAAAGGCAACGTTTATTAAAATGCTAGTACATTTCATTTTCAAAATTGAGCAATCAGGTGTTAAATTGTGCATACGTTTTTTGGGGGAGACTCTGAACAATGTCTTCTTACTTTTAATAACATGTGGCAAGTATTGTATTCACATGGGTCTCAGATAAACCTCTGCACATTTCCTTATTTACTTAAATGATGATTGGAAAAGTGATCCTTAAGGTCACCTCCTTCTCGTTTCATCTTTTGAATTTTCATTGTAACAGGTGGTTCTGGCCTATCTGGAATCACACTTGGTTTGCAATTGGTTTTGCAACAGGCCCTACACATTTTCTTGTCAACCTCTTTCTCTACAACCCAACCCCATCTTTAAACACATGGCATTTTTTTTTTAATTTAAAAGAAAATACATTACTTCCCTAGGCTATTGTGACTTTTTAACAGCAAAAAGAAAGTAAAATTCTGAAGGTCTCCAAGTGTAAACTATCTTAGTAGATATTTGTATTGTTAATTTTTAAAAAAAATCACGTTTCTTAGTTGCTCTTTCTGGGAAAGAAAAGACTTTGTGCATATAATCCGTTATTTACTGGACAGGAATGCACATATGTATGGGTGATTCATATCCAGCTTTTCTTCTTTGTGTGTTTTCTTGAGATTCCTCCTTTAAGTGTACATCATCTATTTTAAAAAGATAATTGGCTGTTTTAACAACAGTCAATTGTTATGAAATCCCTTCTCATTCTCCCCCCGCCCCTCTACTCCCCACCCCCCCACCCCCCCCAGAATAGAAATAGCAGCACTGCTTCCACTAGAGAAATCATTGCTTCTTTAACATAGGAAGAAGACAAACAGGACGGATTCCAGGACATGCTATTCTATGTTAGAAAATTGACTTGATTGGCCTAGGCACCTGCTTGCCTAACTCAGTTGCTCAGTCTCTAAGCCTCTTAGGGTAGAGGCAGCTTCCTGTCTGTGCTGTCCAGTAAAGACCTGACCAACAGCAGCTTGCTTTACAATGCAGATTTCTTATATTGTAACAACAACAACAACAACAACAACAACAACAAAAAACAATAGGTAATTCTTCATTTCCTCCCCACTTTCAGAAGAGGAAGTTTTCTCTGAGTTGATATTCTCTTTAACCAAGAGAAATCGTTGTGATACATACTGCTCTGAAAGGATTCTCGCGCCTTAACAAAAGCATTAAATCAAGGCCTGTTTTCTCCCATCTCTGAAAACGTATTTCTGAAGTATGACATGATACAGACTGCACGCTGAAAAGACAATTGACCTTCAAACAGCACAGTAATCATGGCTATGAAAGAGCTTTCCTGTTTCCTTTTGTCTGGTGACATTCCTGGCCACCATACAGAGGCACATGTTTAACATAGGCAGAAGGCTAGTTTTAAAAACCTCTAATAAATGAAACATTTAGATGTAACATTTTAACTTATTGATACAAATCATTAATTAAAAAACCCTTTATAATATAGGGCCAAGGGTCATCATATTAGGAAGGTCTTGATAGATTCTCTTTTATTAATATGATTTTTATTTACTTTTTTTTCAAACCTTTTTTCAAATTGTTTATTTCTCATTCTGTAATTTGGAAATTTTAAAGAAACAGGAACAGATGACATAATTCTAAGTTATTTAAATCAGGAGTTACTTAACGTGTGTACTTTAATAGGGGCAAATGTCTAATCCTGTTAAATAGTGCCAAAATCCATTATAAGAAGAATATTAGGATCATTTGTGAGGAAAAACGTCATGGAAATGTGTTGGAAACATGTTGCTAATATCAATTTATTTTCTTCTCATAAATCTTCACAATTCAATAACTACTTTTCTTATTCTCATCCAAATTTGGTAACTCACTTAAAATCCACTTTCTTTTGAGAGAATAATTTTTCAACTTTAATAATGAACTTTAATAAAGAATAAATTTTAACTGTTATCAGTTACCTCCATACCATTTTACATTTATTTAGGGTTTTATAGTTTTTGTAAAAAAACTATTTTTATATGCTATTGTGTTTTTATGATAAAGTGTACAACATTATGTTTAATATTCAAAATCATATGCATATTCAAGATGGCATTTGATTTAATTACTATCTCATAAAAATGAAAAGTAAGGTTAAGTGACTTTCTCAAGTTCATACAAATAGAGACACACCTCTCAAACCCAAGTTTTGTAAGTTCAAGATCAGGCCTTTTTCATTATAACAAAATGAGTCTCATATCTTTTCCTGCTCATCTTCCTCTAAGTTTGTCTTCCTATTGTTAGTACTGATTGACATAGAAATCTTCCCTTCAATACTCAGAATAATTTTCCATTATTCTTTGTTACAAAAATAAAGTAAAACAAAAATCCAACAACTCAGCACTTAGATTTTCCTTTTTAAATAATTTTTTTAGATTTTCTTATTTTTAGTACTTAGTACTCCTAAGCTAATCTAATACTATTAATTAAATACTGGCTATGCACCAAGTATTGGGATAATAGCTTTAAACTTTTTTCTTTGAATTTAATGTTTCTTTTAACCAAATAAGGTAGGTAATATGTTGTTCAGAATTAAGAGTTGAATAACTTGGTTGAGACAAAGAGTTTAAACCAAGATTTAAATCTAGGATTGTCTTATTCTAAAGCTCATGTCCTTGCAAGCTACACTACGTTATCTCCTTACTTTAGTAGATATACTTAACTATATGTAGGTCATGGTAAGTTTTTCCCACAATTATTTGTTCTTTTGTGGGGTTTTTATTTATTTAATTATTTATTATTTAATTTTAGCAATAGCATTCATGTTCCCATCTCTTCCTCATGTAAAATTAAAACAAGCAAACAAAAATACTCTTTTTTTTTTTGGTCTAAGTATCTACTTGTTTTTTTCTTACAATTTGCTTTCTATCCTTTTTTGTTTGTTTATTTCCAATTTTATGGTAAAACGTGGGCATGCATGAACTCTTTGGAACAATAATTGCATTTGTGGATTAGACAGTGGGATCACATGCCTCTGCCCATCCCCACCCCCACCACTTTGCCCCACTAACATATTGTTTATAAAGATAAGTTCTGCCATCTGTTTTCAGAATAGGTGTGGTGAAGGGACTGTAGCACCTTTGATCAGCTCCTGGCTTCTTTGAATGATTTAGGGTTCAATCTTGCCAAACAAGAAACTGGCAGGTGGAATGGGCGCCACCTACTGAAAGCGCTAATAGTGGGTGGATCTTGGGGATACAAGCCTTGGGCTAAGATAGCAGGGAAGGCAGGAAATATTTCCACTGGGAAAGCTAGTCAGAATCACCAGTACAGTTTTTGAAAAATATGCATAACTAGGTTCCACTCCTCTGCTTCCCACTGCCTCTTAGAGATCCTGATTCATGACTTCTGGGGTGGGGCTGGAGAAACAATATTTTTTGAAATATTCAGGACAATCAAATGCACAAATCCGCTTAAAAATCACCAGGATAGCTTTGTATGTAAAAATACAGTACAAACAACTGATTTTTATACTTAATATTAACAGGCACACAACGTTGTCATTCATGGAGCAAATGTATCTCTCTGTAGTATGGTGGAACCCTTACACCTTTATAGAGAGATGTCTAGCAAAGCTGCCTTTTCCATATTTTCAGTTGATTAAATCCTTTTAAATTCTTTTGTGATAGGTAATATAAATATATATATGAAATAAATAATTGGCAGCCAAAGAATGACTCAGGTTATCAGTAGTGAAAAAGAAAGATTAGGGGAAAATATAAGTGATAGGACTGATACCCTGTGGCACTGGGGAGAAAGAGGTATTGGAAGTTGCCCAAGTTCAATTTGTGAAAAATATTTAGGACTTTTGTTTTTAAGAGAAAGTTCTATTGATTCAGTTTTGTTGTATTTGTCTAAACATTTTAAAAACATTATTTAGACAATTAGACAAATTGATTCTAATGTCTTTCTATTTCCAAATCATGGTCCTGCGATAGTCCTCATGAGTTCATTTTATAGCATCATGATAGATATTAGTCCAAGAGCTATAAAGAATAAACTCATTTTACACCCTCATAAGTTAGATCAATCCCTTTCTCACAAGAAAAGAAAGAAAAATAACAGAGGAAAGAGGGTAGCTATTACTTGATCTCCAGTTTTCTTCATATATTTTAAGGTATGTTTTCATACTGCATAGAGATATATGAGAAAATCTAATGAGTTCTGACTCAGTGCCAACTCAGAGACTGTGGGAGCACGAGAGGCCGAGTAGTTTCCTGCAAAGCTCTGCACTACCGACCTCTGTTTCATTTGTTTTTTCATTTCATATCTTAGAGCACAATATTATTACTACTTGGCAGAAAACCTCCTTGATCTGTCGGTAATTAGGCATGCCTCTATGTTGAACATGGGTTGATTGCCAAACAATTGTCCTGCATTTCAACAATGACTTTCATTCTCAAGAGAATAAGTTACATCTAAACAATGGCCATAAAATAGGGGTTCCTGAAATAATATCCGGGATAGAAGGTGAAAGGAAACATACAAAACAAATCCTAAAGGAGCATCTTATTGGGAGCCTCTAACTTATTTCTCTAGAATCATATAATCTTTGATCCTAGTCTGACTTGGTAGGGAGAGGTAAGAAAGTAAGAAATATTGGAGAAGGTGCGTTTAGTTTAGCATGGTGGGAGAGGGGTGGGTTGTCAGGTGGGTGTGATCCTAGTGGTGATACTAATACATTTTAGTGAAGGAAACTTTCCTGAATCTAAAATCATAAAACATCAATAGCCACTGCCTTCTAGTGAACAAGAACTAAGAGTCTCTCTTTAAACCCAGGAAAAGGGTAAAATCATAATTTTGATGGATGAGAGGGCTGCTGTTAAAAGTAAAAATTAGAAAGAGAAACTCACTTTGATAAAAATAAGTCACACAGTCCAGAATTATAGTCTAGACTAGTTACTGAAAACCTGCCAAAAATAATAACTTTAATATACATTATCTCATTTACTATATACAATAATCTTGAAAATAGGTAAGACAGTTCTGACCCATTTTATTATTATTTCATTTTTAAACACTATAGAACATGTGGCTAACACATGAGGAAACGTGTCAGAGAGATTAAGTAATTCACCCAGGGTCACACAGCAGGTGATACATTCTCAGACATAAACCTTCTTCAATGTCCTTTCCACAAAGGAAAGGGAAACAAATAATCCAATTCCTTTCTGGAGGCAGAAAAGAAACTCTGATCAGCTTGTGACATTGTATCAAGAAATTGTCATTTCTTGCCTGTGCTCACACAGACAGAAGAGGATGGATGGTACAGTGACAGAAACATTTAGAAAAGGTGTATTTAAGGTATTCCTTTTTTTTTTAAGTAGGTCAACCCTACTTAGAAATTCTGTTCATTCTAAATGCGAAGTGAAAGTTAATCTATTTCCTAAACTAGTGGTTCTCAACTTGTGGGTCGAGACCCTTTTGTGGGTCGAACGACACTTTCACAGGGTTCGCCTAAGACCATCAGAAAACACCTATTTCCCATAGTCTTAGGAACCAACAGACTGCTCCTCGGTGTAGCAAAGTGTAGCAATGTAGTTTACTGTTGTCATATGAAGACTGTTACCCAAGCTACAGCATGATTCAAGACAAAAATTTCATTTATTTATAATTAAAAATAAGTATTTTACAATATATAATTACATATTGTTTTTGTGATTAATCACTATGCTTTAATTATGTTCAATTTGTAACAACGAAAATACATCCTGCATATCAGATATTTATATTACAGTTCATAACAGTAGCAAGATTACAGTTATGAAGTAGCAATGAAAATAATTTTATGGTTGGGGGTCACCACAACGTGAGCAACTGTATTAAAGGGTCTCGGCATTAGAAAGGTTGAGAACCACTGCCCTAAACTATCAAGGAAAGAACAAGTCACTGAAAGTCTTGAAATATAACATATTGGAGTTATTTTTTTATTTCTCTCTTCTCAAGCCACAGAGAAAGTTGTCTGGTGTGTGTGTGTGTGTGTGTGTGTGTGTGTGTGTGTGTATTTAAAGAATCATAATCTTTGGACAAGAAGACATGTTTTCATCAAAAATTACTTTTAAAATATCTGTAGTTAAATTGAAGTAATTTTTATAAGGCTGGAGAGAATGGGGTTTGATAGATTTAGGTTAAATAAGATTTTCACACTCACAAATTTTCTAATGCAACTTTATGCAACATAACCTTGAATGAGTAAAATGTTTTCCCTAAACTATTTCACAAAAATGTAAGTTCCATACAATATTAGCTAAGAACACTGCTCCTCAACAGAGCTGCTTGCCAAGCAATAACAATTTATAACATACCCTATATCTTTAGGGAAAAAGTAATGGAGTAAATTCATTATAGAGTTGTTCATTCTTAGTGATAACAATCATTTTACTTCGTAGCTCACATTTTTACTGGTAGAAACTTCATGCATCAGCCTATATGCAGGGTAATGTGTGGAAATCAAAAACAATGTTGGTGACAAGAAAAATAATTACAGCTCCCACTTTTTAGTTGGGACTTTTGCTCATAAGGAAATGATGTTCTATACTATTAAATTCAGAGGTTGGGAAGAAGCTAAACAAAGGATTTGAGATAAATGAAAATAAGCCTAGTCAGGATGCCTTCTCAGAATTTTTTTCAAAAAACTTTAAAAATAAAGGCTTTCCAGTCTTATTTTCCATTGCACAAATGGTTGTTTAAGCCTAAATTTCTAATTTGTAATAGTTTATGATAGTGCTGAGGACACCAATGTGTCAGTCATGTCTCGGTCTTCACATTCTTGAGAGGCGTTTTAATCAGTGCATGAGCGTAACCAAACCAAGTCAAACTGTGTCGCGATGGGGTCTGCTCAGGAAATCCTCAAAACACAGAAGGACCAGAACTGGATGGAAATATCATCATGAACAACCCTCAAAAGAGTGTTATAATAATGACATATCTGTTCATTCTTGTCTCAATCAGTGGTGGCATTTTCCCATGCTCTGCCTTCTCAGCTTTATTCTAAGCTAACATTAAACTCATGTTATGATGGCTCATGGCTTTATTCTCACTTCAATAACCTCATTTATTCTCTTATGAAGTGATGTAATAGTGAACACGATGTGTCCCGTGCCCTCTCTGAGCTGCAAGTCAAATGGGAAAACAGATGTGCACATGGGCAATTATAAGTCACCTGAGATATGTGAAGAAAAGGGTGCCGGCTGTGGTGGGAAGCTCAGACTTGCAGGTTCAGAGAGAACTCTCATGAAAGTAACACTTAAACTGCAAGCTTACAAGGAATTATTCAGGCCAAGTAGAAGGTCAGAGAAGATAACTGGGTGGAGATAGAACAGGACATGAAGGACAGGGGCACAGAAGCGGGTGGCATGCTTGAAGAAATCAAACACGATCCAAATGAGTTGGGTAAAAAGTCAAGAGGGAGAGTGTGCACGCCCGAGCTGCAGCAATGGGCAGCTCGTGAGGGTTAGTGTGAATCACAGTGAGAGGTTTGAATTGTGGCCTGGGAGCAATGGGGCATCCTATTGGATCTTAAAAGAGAAGAAAACGATCAGATTTGGATTTTGGAAACATCTTTGTGTGACAGCTGCGAGAATGGATGGAGAGGACACAGTAGCAGAGGCCAGGACACCAACAGGGAAACGGGAAGTCGCTTAGGAGAGATGAGAGTGGACTAGAGATGAGGCCACAGGAAGCAGAGAAATGGGCGGCCCGGATCTCACAGAAGGGAGCACAGGCAAGGTGGGACAGAGGCAGGGATGGGAGATGCCACCCAGGTTTCCACCCTGACTAAGGAGGTGGTTGGTGAGGACTTTCACAGGAGCTGGAAATAACAGCAAGAGAAGAAGACCCAGAAATAAGAATTTGGGAGTGGTCGGAGAAAAAAAAAATCAGTGATGAAAACATGACATTTGAGGCACCACAGGGTCATCCAAGGTGCAGCAAGCAGTTGGATCCCTGAGCCTGAAACCTGGAAGAAAGATTAGACTGGAGTCGCCAAAATGTGCATCTTTTGCATGAAGATGGCAGTTGAGGCAGATAGCCTTGGGCTCTGAGTGAGAAGGAAAGGGGAGCTCCAGGAGCAGCACCCTGGAGGTGGAGAGGAGGAAGAGCAGCCCTGAAAGGAGGCAGCCAGAGGTGCATGATGCTGTGGGAGCCACTGAGGCCAAGCTTCCCGGGGGAGATCTGACCAGGAGAGTAGTGCATGTGATATCGGGCGCGTCACCTGAGACAAAAATAAGACATGCCCTGGAATACAGCAGTGATACATTCATTGCCATCCTTGGCAAAGCAGCTTCAGTATAGGAACAGTCATGACATGGTGAGAACAGACTGTAGGATCAACAGGAAGGTGAGTGTGGAGACAGGGAGTACAGAAGACAATTTAAAGAATGTTAGCTAACGAGAGGAGGAAGGAGTTAGTGAAGTAGCTGCTCAGGGAGATGGGATCAAGGAAAGACATTTTTAAGATGGAAGAGACTTGGGCCTGTTTACTGCTGGGAGACAGCAAATTGAGACAGCAAATTGAGTGGTTTAAGATACAATAAAGAAAACATATTAAACAAGGTCCCTGAATGCTGGGGTCTTTTACAAGATTATTCTGCTGACAAGATGAGAGCTTATAAAAGAGCAGGGCTAATTTGTTCACTGTAAAGTTCTTTTGTCTTGTTTTTACATTTTTTGTGATTCAGGTAGGATCATAGTAACACAGGCTAAAATAGGTCATTTCATGGTGCCTTCCCTCCATCTCTTCCTCTCTACTGGTCCTGTTGACTTTCTTCACAAGTTTTATCATTGCTTTAGAAAGAGGGAAATAGGGTCTGTGAAATGTATTATGAATTAAATGCTGATAGTTTGGCCAAGACTGAGGTGATGTCTGTAATATCCTATCTAATAAAAGAGCAATATGCAAATTAACCACCACTCTGCTATATCCACAAGCCATGCCCAGCAGCCAATCAGGAGCAAGTATGCAAATTAAACTAACCAAGCTGGCTGTGGCCACGGAGAGAACAGGAGACTTGTGTTTCCCCAGCAATGGAGGAAGTCAAGATGTCTGCATACTCTGGCAGGCCCAGGCCTCCACTCAAGGCTATAAAGTTTCAATTATAGAAGATAAATAAATCCCAATAATAATGGCTGTGGCCACAGAGCAAGCAGAAGGCTTGGCTCTACTCAAGGCTATAGAGTTTCAATTATAGGAGATAAATAAAACCTAGATACCAGGACTTCTGCTTGGGTCACTGGAGGGCATAGCTGGCTTGTAAACCACCATAGGCCCCTTCCCATGCCCCAATGGAACCCCCATCCTGATCTGGGACACCCTTCAGGGCAAACCAGCTGGCCCCCACCAGTGCAGCAGGCCTCTATCCCATCTAATAAAAGAGTACTATGCAAATTGACCATCACTCCAACACACAAGATGGCTGCCCTCATGTGGTCAAAGATGGCTACCCCCATGTGGACCAAGATGGCCACCACAAGATGGCCATCAGGGGAGGGCTGTTGGGAGGAACCAAGCCTGCAAGGAAGGCAATTTTGGGTGATCAAGCCTGCAGGGGAGGGCAGTTAGGGGTGACCAGGCCAGCAGAGAAGGGAAGTTGGAGGCGACTGGGCCTGCAGGGAAGGGTAGTTGGGGGGACCAGGACTGCAGGGGAGGGCAATTAGGAGTGACCACGCCTATAAGGGAGATCAGTTAGGGGCAAACAGGCTGGCAGGGGAGTGGTTAGGCATCAATCCGGCTGGCAGGGGAGTGATTAGGGGATAATCAGGCTGGCAGGCATAAGTGGTTAGGGGGTAATCAGGCTGGCAGGCAGGTGAGCAGGTGGGAGCCTACCAGGATAGGGGCCTAAACAGGCAGTTGGACATCCCTCGAGAAGTCCCAGATTAGAGAAGGTGCAGGTGGGCTGAGGGACATCCACCCCACATGCACGAATTTCATGCACCAGGCTTCTAGTAATATATAATTCTAGAAGTTAGAGCTTCCTTTATAATGCAAGGGTGTATTATAAAACACTGCAAGTGATAAATAAGAAAGGTTTCCTTATAGTGGTTGGAGACTCCCCATCTGGGTGATGTAAAGTGATGGCTGTAGTTTCTAATCCATGCTTCTTATATGAGTGACAGTTCTGTGATCCAGGAATAATCATCAGAATACATACCAAGTATTGATTGCCTCCTGAGTACTGGACACAAAGTATATATTACTTTTATATTCTTACAAGAATCCTATAAGTTAGATGTTGTTATTTTCAGTTTACAGAGAAGTAATGGCTCAGAAAAAAATTAATAAGTTTCTACAATTAAAGAGCTAGTAAATGGCTGAACTAACACCAGAACTCAGGTTTGTCTATTTCAGTGTGATCTCTTTAACCTGAGCAACATGATGTATCTTTCAGAAATATCTAAGTAAAAATTATTTTTGTTTCACACTTTCCTCATAGCCATGTGTTGTTATGCAATACTGAACACAACATAAGAAAAAAATGGTATATAAGGGAGAAAGAATTGGAGAAAAACAATCCAGAAATATAGAGATTAATTGCAGGGAGGGAAATAATCTCCAGTACCACACAGTCCTTCAGCTTGCCCATTCCTTCATGCTCTCCATTTCTTCATTCAGTGAATACTGTTTTAAAATTTACAGAGTTGTTTTGTCACTATAAAGCTAAAAATAATTACATAATTACATACTCAACTGCAATTATAGCAAGCACTACAAAAGAGAATTTTGGAGACTTGGGAGGGGAGAAATTCAAAGGAAGGTTAAAACTCAGTTTAGAAGTCAATTTAACCTTTCTTGGAAGAAGATATAACTGAGTTTTGAAACAGCTTTTGGAAACTGAGTAGAAATGAACAGATCTAATGGGATGTGAGGAGGAGTCTTGCTCTTGGCAGAAGGATTGCAACAGGGAGAGGTCCAGGAGCAGAGAGTGAAGTGGCTGGTAAGGCAGACAGGGGCCAGAACATATCGGGCCTTGTACGTCACATTAAATATGGAGTCATTATCTGTGGATTTCATCTGCTTGGGATTCATTTTCCCTTTTGTCAGGAAATGACACTATGATATATCCTTGGGGAACCAACCTTCCTACCATGAGGTTCAGGGAGATCTGGTCAGCTTTAAGGGTGAGCACATGTTAAATAAACCTTGTCCAATGAGAGAGTAACCTCCATCTCTTCCCCTCACCCCTGTGGGAATTATTAAGCAGAAGCCTACAAGTCAGACCAATCAGAACCAATGACTAACCCGCAGCCTTTTGCTGGTGGTGCTGGGGAAAAGTACTCCCTTTCTGCTGGGATTATAGGTACTATGGGATGTAAATCTAAATCTCCTGGCAACCAGGAGTAGAAAAAGTTGAATTCTTTTCAAGGCAATGTTTTCTCCTACATTGTAGCCAATGTGGAGTGAAGAGGAACTGAGAGATGAAGAGGAGTCTAGCTGGCATCATGGAACAGATCTATTCCGTAACTTTTCCATTTTGTGAACCCATAAATCACTCTTACTAAGCAAGCCTGTTGAAGATATGTTTTGCTCACTGAGATCTGGAGGGGTCCTCATTTATTTACTTATTTTTAATGGTGCAAGAAATGAAGTATGGAATGTGTAATCAGCTGAATCCAGGTAGGAAAGTAACTATGAGGACCCCTCCTAGATATTAACACAACAGTGAATGAAATTGGAAAATAAGATTGAAACCAAGAGCCCCACTCATCCTTGTTGACAGAACACCAAGGTAAAACCCTTCTGGCATCTAGATTCAAGAGTTAGGCAACAACACTAACTCTGACTTTTGTTGGTAACTCATTGAGTTTACTGGAAACAAAAAAGATTGTAGAGTTTACTAAGCATTTAAGGAACTTGTGTTTCCAGAGAAACTCAACCACCCATAACCTCAGGGTTGTGATTGCTCAACCTCAAAGGCAATACTCAGTCCGAATCCTAAAGCCACACCAACAGAAACAGCCAGATTAGTGGGGTATGATAATTAGAAAGTAAATATTCGTCAGGGCCTTTCTCAGCTGTGGCCACAAAGGACAAATTACAAGGGAAATCATTCTAGAAGACAGTTCCAAGAGCAGACAGAAGGGCTCCACAAGAAATTCACTCTGAAACCAATTCACTCTGCTCCTGTCCAGCAGAGTAATGTATACACAGATAGTATATTGCATGCAACCTGCCTCCCATTTCCCCTTTTTTAAGTAGCAGTTTTCATGATAATTTGTTTCCTCCTCATACATGTGCTACCAGCGTGACAGGGACTTCAGTTTCTGTTTTCTTGAAGGAAAGATTTCAATCAAGAGACAAAGTGTAATCCGGCTAGCATGGCTCAGGAGTATCAAACTATGAACCAGAAGGTCAAGGTTCAGTTCCAAATCAAGCACATGCCTAGGTTGTGGGCTTGATCCCCAGTGGGAGAGTATGTAGAAGGCAGCTGATCAATGATTCTCTCTCATCATTGATGTTTTTATTTCTTCCATTCCCTTCCTCTCTGAAATTAATAAACACACACACACACATATATATATTATTTTTTTAAGAGAGTGACAAAATATAGAAAATCAAGCAAGAATTTATTGACCACAGCAAACACATAATTAGGACAGAGAAACAAGACCAATACTCCCCTGATTGCAAATCTCATGGAGTCCCTTAGAGGGTAGGGAACACATGCCTGTGTGGGAAGGAGAGGGGGAAGGGCATGCTCTCTGGAGGGAGAGTGCATAGGGACCTTCATTTTCAGGGGTTTTAAAGTCTGAGTGTTTAGGGGAGGCCTTAGAGGCAGATCAATAGAATATATGTTAGGGGCAGAAATATAATATTGGGGACTAGCTGTAGTTATAAGAAATATTAATCATGTTCTGTTAACAGTGACTGTTTTGTTCTGATAACCTGACTGGGAGTTGTATGCCCAAGGAATTGAGAGTCACCTTGGAGCTGGAAGTCAACTTTGGAATTCAGTCTATTATCATGGAAAGATTAACAACAACTTTGTTGCCCAAACAATGGAACAATGGAATCACTCCCACATTGCCTGCAACCTGTAACCATTATACTCATTCTTATTTCTTTTGCCTACTTCCCCATTAATCTTTGTCCTACCCAATATAAGCAGTTGGTTTATGGGGGTGGGATGGGTGTTAGCACACATTTTGTGCTCTTCTCCCATACTGCTGGCATTATGGAAAAAAACACTCATATATGATTCAATCCTGTCTTTGATTAATTGGCTCAAGGAGTGACAGTCCCAGACCATTGGTTTTCTGGTTTCATATTCATCAGCTTTGTGCAGATATACCAAAATGAGATTTATTCCTTAATTTGTCTGTCCTTGGGTGTGGTTGTTACTGAACAGTATGCATAAGAATTTCCTGGGTAGCTTATTTTAAAAAAAAACACACAATTTAATTCTACCTAAATATGTATAGAACTTGAAACAATTAATTTTGCATGTTCTAAAAATGCTCTTGCAGTATGCTACAATTATAAATAATAATCCTATATAATAAAAATGTAATATGCAAATTGACCATCACTCCAACACAACAAGATGGCCACCCCCATGTGGTCAAAGATGGCCACCACAAGATGGCCATCATGGGAGGGCAGCTGTGGGCTATCAGGCCTGCAAGAAAGGACAGTTGGGGGTGATCAGGTCAGCAGAGGAAGGCAGTTGGGGGCTACCAGGCCTGCAAGGGAGGGCAGTTAGGGGCAAAAAGACTGGCAAGGGAGCAGTTAGGCATTAATAAGGCTGACAGGGGAGTGGCAGGCAGAAGGGGTTAGGGGCAATTAGGAAGGCAGCCAGGCAAGCAGTTGGGAGCCAGCAATCCTGGATTGTGAGGGGTCCCAGATTGGAGAAGCTGCAGGCTGGGCTGAGGGACACCCCCTGTGCACGAATTTTGTGTACTGGGCCTCTAGTCTTATATCATAAGAGAGGAATATGCTAATTATCCATTATGCTGTGAGGAGTAACTGGATCATTGATCTGCAGGAGGGTGGGACAGCAAACTACAAGTGGGTGGTGGAGAGCTAGAGGATGGGGCAGAGCAGCAAGCTATGAGGGGGGAAGGAAGATGGGGAAAGTGACAGGAGGGTGGCAGAGAGCTACTGGTACATGGATTCATGCACAGGGCTACTAGTTAAATTATAAAGAGTGATTTAAAATGTATAATTTATATCAGAAAAATATATGCAAGAGATAGAATTTTTGCCACAACATTAAGTTCTATATGGAAGAAATATAAGTTCTAAACTTCAGATTAAGCAAACTTCACTTTAAGGATAGGATGACAGGTTTAGTACTTGTTTCTTGGGTGTTTCCACAACTTTCTAAAGCAGCAAGAGGTACGAAAACAGATATGAAAAAGGAAAGGAAATACTAATCTTGACCTCCTCTCAGTTATAATCCTCTAATCTAAAAAAGGTTTCAGAAAAAATTAAATCTGAGAATGCCTTGCGGGAAAACAAGAGCCACCCTGGGGAGTGGGAGGAAACTAAGCTGTACAGGTTTAAACTCTCCCTTGGTTTTTGTTGAAGTACTTGTCTTTTACCTCTAATGTATATTAGCTATGAAGAAAAGAGGGTCTGTTTGTAAGCTGAAGACTTATTCTACTTCCTCAGAATGCGAGTAAAACACAAAATGAGGAAAAGTATGACCTAACACCAGTTTTCCTTTGAGGTAGGTATCCATGTTCATGGCAGGAGGCAGCTGTCCCAGCTGGAACTGGGCTACAACAGAGGAGCCTACCCCGTCCCCAGACAAGTGGCTTCATGTGCTTCTCTCACTCAGGAGGACACACTGGGGCTTCACAGCTACGCAAGTCAACACCAAAGAGGTGAAACTTCTCACACATTAATTTTTTTCCCCAGTAGTTTTTCAAATAGTTAAGCAGTTTGCTTTGGTGAAGATCTTACAATGTTCTCTCTATGTTTTCATGCAGAGATAAGAATGAACTTTATTCTCTCATGTTAACACTATTACTGAGTATATACCTGTCTCCTTAAGAGACTCAGGAATTACTTTATAGAAACAGATTTATAGAACTGGAAGTCTTATTTGGTGTAAATATAAATTAAAAAGATTACCAATCAAAAATGTAAAATTTCTTGACAACCTGTCACATATGTATCTGGATTTGGGTTAAACACTATTCTCTATTTTCTATTGCAAAGCAAAAAAATGAAAAAGTAGGTATTTACACAAAGATATATCTATAGATAGAGATACATAAATACTATTATGTCTTTTAAAATATATTTTTACTAGAGGCCCAGTGCATGAAATTTATGCACAGGTGCAGGTGAGTGGGAGGTGTATGTACCTCAGCCTGGCCTGTGCCCTCTTGCAATCTGGGACCCCATAGGTAGGGTCCCTAGGCCTGGCCAGCAATCAGGACCTATCTGCTTGCCATCTGTATAGTGCTGCCCCCTCTCCTCCACCACCAGTCACCTCCCTCTGCAGGCAACAGGTGTGGGGTACAATCATTTGGCCTGAGCCTCCCTCTATGGGGCAATCATTGGCTAGCCCTGCATACCTGCCATAGCATTGATGGCCAGGTGTCCTGGGCCTCCCTCTGTGGGGCAATTGATCATGGGGCTCTGTAATCATTGGATCTGCAGAGAGAGGCTCCATCCACCACAGCGCCACTGGCCAGGTAGCTGAGCTTCCCTCTTTGGGGCAATTGATTGCAGGGTTCCACCACCAATTGCCCAGTAGAGGGAGATCCTATCCACTGGTCTGGGCTCTGCAATCAATCACCATGCAGAGAGTGGCCTGGATCTCTCTCTTTGGGGTGACTGATCATGGAACCTCACCATCAATTGCCCTGCAGAGGGTGGCCTGGGCCAATCACATCACACCTGCTTTGGCTGGACTGGCGTCAGTACATGTCATAGCATGGTCATCCATATTGTTGTTCTACTGTTCGGTCACTCAGTCAATTTGCATATTACGCTTTTATTATTATAGAATTATTATAGACTAGAGGACTGGTGCATGAAATTCATGCACTGGGGTGGGGGTGAGGTCCCTCAGCCTGACCTGCACCCTCTCACAGACTCAGACCCCTTGGGGGATGTCTGCCTGCCAGCTTAGGCCTGATCCCCGCAGGCCTAAGCTGGCAGGCGGCCATTTCTCTTGCAATTAGGGATCCCTTACTCCTTAGTAGTAGGATCCTTACCAGCAGGCTCTTTACCACTCAGCTCATTGCTTTTTAGTACTGTAGCAGAGGCAGGAGGGGCTCCTGCTACTGCCACTGAGCTCTCCAGCCATGAGCCCAGCTTCTGGCTGAGTGGCTGCTCCCCCTGTGGAAGCACACTGATCACCAAGAGGCAGCTCCTACATTGAGCGTCTACCCCTAGTGGTCATTGTGCATCACAGCGACCAATTGTTCTGGTCATTCTGCCATAACAGTCCCTTAGGCTTTTATTATATAGATTAATTTCAGAGAGGAAAGGAGAGGGAGAGAGAGATAAAAACATCAATGATGAGACAGATTCATTGATTGGCTGCCTTCTGCATGCCACCTCCTGGGGATCAAGCCTGAAACCTGTATGCTCTTGACTGGAATCGAACCTGGTACTCTCAGTCCATAGACTGATGCTCTCTCCACTGGGCCCTATATTATTTCTTTGATTTTGAGAGAGAGAGGAAGAGAGAGGGAGAGATAGAAACATTGATGAGAGAGAAACATCAATTGGCTGCCTCTTTCACTGGGGATTAAGCCCACAACCCAAGCATGTGTCCTGACTGGAAATCAAACCATGATCACCTGGTTCATAGGTCTATACTCAACCACTGAGCCACACTGGATGTGTACCAATAATATATTATGTTTCATATTGAAGACTTTTAAGAAAGATAATTTTGAGAAGAGTGAGCCAGCTTTTCTATGTGGTTGTTTGTATGATTTTTATTTATTTATTTTTAAATTCTCACCCAAGGATATTTTCCCACTAATTTTTAGAGAGAGTGGAAGAGAGAAGGAAAGACAGAGAAATATCAATGTGAGAGAATAACATGGATTGGTTGCCTCCTCTGTGAGCCCTGACCAGGGCCTGGGCTGGGGAAGGGGCCTACAAATGAGATATGTGCCCTTTATGGGAATCAAACCTGAGACCCTTTGGTCCAAAGGCCAATGTTCTATCCGCTGAGCCAAACCTGATAGGGCATGTTTGGGGAAGTTTTGGATCTATAGAAGTATATGTCTTTTTTATCACAACTGTGATCATAATTTCAAATTTTTATGAAACAGAAAATTATGTATTCTCCTCTAAAGAAATCCAGACATTTTAATAAAATATTTTTTTTGTAGATGTTCTTCTTGGCCAAAAAGTTGTTCATTCATAGGACAAATGAAACCATCTATGCTGAAATGAAGACTTGGGCTTCATAAATTTACCTTAATCTAATGTGAGGGAAACACTTTCTCCTCTCCTCTAAAAAGTAATATGCTTATCTTTTTTTTATTTGTGTTTTTTTTTTTTACTTATAGAGAACAGTATGGTAGTAACCACACTATTGCAAAATATATTCCAATGAGGTTCCAGGAGCCTAATAAAAACAAAAACACTTCCAAAATTGGTTTTAAAAACTAAATGCCATTGGCAACACAGATGCCAACCAATGCCCCCTAAGTTTTAAAATAGTTGGCAACATCATGACATTATGGGTGCAGCCAATTTTCTTGTGGCTAAACTCACTCTTAGATATTGGTTAAAATTGAATGAGGAGTGGGACATTTACCCTTTAGCTGTGGCTTTCATTGATATATGTGGATTCATCAGAAGAAACTCATATTGTAAGGACAATCCTTGTAAAAACTCAGAAACACTACTCCAAACCTCGCCACATAGAATTGGCCACAGAAGCCTGGTTTTGAATAACAAACAGTCAAACAGTAAATTTGGCTTCATGCTTACCATCTCCTGCTTCTGCTCCAAAGTCATTAAGAATAGTAAGAGATGAACTTTCTTGAATAAATAGTCTCAAGAAGAGTATTTTCTTTTCTGGGAATGGGTCCAATGAATTACCGAAGATATTCTCAAAATTGTTAATGCAAATATATCTTAGTCAATCATTAAGCAAAATTTCACCTACAAAACTCAGTGATCTGCCGAGACCGATTTGGCTCAGCGGATAGAGTGTCGGCTTGCGGACTGAAAGGTCCCAGGTTCGATTCCGGTCTGGGGCATGTACCTTGCTTGTGGGCACATCTCCAGAGTTGGGCGTGCAGGAGGCGGCTGATCGATGTCTCTCTCTCATCGATGTTTCTGACTTTCTATCTCTCTCCCTTCTTCTCTGTAAAAAAATCAATAAAATATATTTAAAAAAACAAAAAAACAAAAAACAACAACAAAAAAAACTCAGTGATCTAACGTTTTAGGTTACTCTTCCTCAGTAAAATGTATTGGGAATTATAGAAGAAAAAAGAAACATTGTTTTAATGAGGAAAATAATGAGATAAAAGGGAAGTAACAAACCAAAATATATGTATAGATTAGTATCTTAACACAGGAAGACTATAATGGCAAGTCACAGCCGACATTATACTATCAAAACTTTTTAAAATTTTGTAATGATAATGAAATTTTACAACTAGAAGGTGGCAATGTGGTGGCAATAGTAAATGGGGAAAATGCTACTTACTTTGAAAGTAAAAAAAAACACACACACACACACACACAAAAACTATATCAATAGCATTTATTTTAAAACTCATAATGCCCTAGCCAGTTTGGCTCAGGGGATAGAACATTGGTCTGGGGACCAAAGGATCTCAGGTTCAATTCTGGTCAAGGTCAGGTACCTCTGTTGCAGGCTCCTCCACCAGCCCGGGAGGAGGCAATCTATGTGTTCTCTCACATCGATATTTCTCCCTGTCTTTTCCTCTCTCCCACTCTCCCTAAAAATCAATGGAAAAATATCTGCAGGTGAGGATTAACAACAATGAAAATCTCCCCAAACAGTTTATATGAGAGATTGTGTAGATAATTGGACAAACTTCTTTTCTTTTCTTCCTTAAAGGGACACAAAGTTTTCTTTTTTCTTTTTTTAAGAATATTTTTATTGATTTCAGAGAGAAAGGGAGAGGAAAAGAGAGATAGAAACCTCAATGATGAGAAAGAATCATTGATTGGCTATCTCCTGCACGCCGCCCATCAGGGCTTGAGTCTACAGGCATGTGCCCTTGACTGGAATCGAACTGGGGACCCTTCAGTCCACAGGCTGACTGACGCCTTATCCACTTAGCCAAACTGGCAAAGGCCAGAGTAAGTTTTCTTATTAAAAACCTATGTCAAAGTTTTCTTTTCCTACAAGTCTACATATTGTTTACCACCTAAAAAGACATTTATGTATACTTACTATTAATAGTCCTCAATCAAGACAAACTTTAGAAATCAGTAGTATAAAGCTAATCAAGTGAATATCTGTATTGCACAAGTGGAATTTTTAATTTTGTTTTCCACGTCTTCTGAAAGAGGTTATTTTAATCCACAAAATATAAGACCTGTCAGGACTTCCAGATTTTTATTCTTGCTAGAATACTGTCTACAGAAGTCCTGGAATATGGAAAAATGTTCACATTTAAAGATTTTAGGTAGTTTCAACGTTTAAAAACTGCAACTTTCCTATCATGCTGATTTTTATTGAACAATAGTTATTGCATACAGAAGGGACCATTATAATTACTCAAAACAATTTAGCTTATTAAATTCCAGTTAATTCTTCTGCTTATTAATGTATTTTTTAGGCAAACCACCCTATCATTTGATAGGTCCATATTCAGAAAATATTACTCCTGAAGTCATTCTTCCAGAACATGGTCCTTAAGCCGTTTAGAAGCATCCCAGTAAGATACTACTAGCTGTGACTTAGAAAGGGTTCCCAGCAGGAAACAGAGGGCACACTCAAATAAGAAGATAATCTGAGAAGGGCTTAATAGAGATACTATGGATGTTTGGAGAAGGTTTATGGAAACCACAAAGGAGAGCACTATTATCATGCCTAAGATTAAAGGGGCGAGATGAGGGAATGGTTATCAGAACTCAGAGGGAGCAATGCATACAGTAGGCCACTGTGAGAGGAGCCGTAATTATAGGATGAAGGACAAAACAAGAATGAGGTAACTCGACAGAAAAGGAGCTGGGAAATAAATGTCCCAAATTTACTCTTTGCCTTCTCTGACCCGATGCCAGGCTTTCCAATCAGCTAAACTGTACTGTGAAACATGGCAGCCCAGTCGCAGATGGCTACTGAATGCTTGAAATGTGGTTACAAGTGTAAAACATACACCAGATTTTGAAACTTTAGTATCAAAAGTATGTAAAATATCACATTAACAATTTTATACTAATTAAAAATAGGAAGTATAATATTTTGAACATATGTATTCAAGGCACATATTAAATATTAACATATATTATTAAACTAGGGGCCAGTGCATGGATTCAGGCACTGGTGGGATCCGTCAGTGTGGCCTGCAGGTATCGGGCCAAAACTGGCAGTCCAATGCTGCCTGCTGCTCCTGCCTGCCACTCCTGCTTATCCTGGCCCTGCTGCTCCTGCCACCACCTCCTAGTAGGCTCGTTGCCACTCTGCTGTCATTTCCGGGCTGTGGTGGCCAGTTGTGAGCCCTTCATCTAGTGCCTGACAGTCAGCTGAGCAATGCTCCCACTGTGGGAGCACACTGACCACCATGGGGCAGCTCCTGCATTGAGCATCTGCCCCCTGGTGGTCAGTGTGTGTCATAGCTACCGGTCTACAAAACGATCGACCAGTTGACCAGTCGCTTAGGCTTTTATTATATACTAGAGGCCCAGTGCATAAAATTTGTGGGTGGGGGGAGTCTCTCAGCCCGACCTGCACCTTCTCCAATCTGGGAGCCCTGAGGGAATGTCCTATTGATGGCTTAAACACACTCCCCATGGTTCTCTGCTCTCTATGGGGCCTGCTTGCTTCATACCATGGTGATGGGCAAGCAGGCCCTGCCAGGTGCTTCTTGCGGGCCCGCTTGCCTGCTTGCAGGTCGCTGCAACTATGACCAAGCAGATCCTGCTGTCTGCTGTCAAAGCTGTGCGGCTGCCCTTACCTCCTGGGGTGGTGATGGTCCCGGGAGGCTGTGGGCTTGGCACCTGTCCCCAGGCTTGGTGCCTGCATATACCAATCAATCCGCCATTTTTGTTGGGTTAATTTGCATCCTCACTCCTGATTGGCTGGTGGGTGTCATGGAGGTATGGTCAATTTGCATCTTTCTCTTTTATTCATGTAGACTAGAAACCTGGTGCATGAAAATTAATGCTCTGGAGGAAGGATTCCTCAGCCCAGTCTGCCCCCTCTCACAGTCCGGGAGCCCTCAGGGGTAGGAAGTAATCTGATGACTAGGGGAAGGTGACAGCCCATCACACCTCTGCTGCTGCCACTGCTGGCAGCGTAAGCCCTGGCCAGTCCTGGTTATCTGAGCTCAGGTGCCACTGGGCGGCTGGGCAGCCACCATCCAAGGCTTGCCTGTGCCTTGGGCCAGCCTTGGGCGGCTGGGGGGCTGAGGGGACTGGGGGACTCCACAGGCAGGCACGTGGGGTGGCTTTGCTTGTCACATGCCTGCCACCCCAGAGAGGCTGAAGGGACTGGGTGCCATCATCTTGTGGCTGTGGGCACTACCATTGTTGAGGGTGTGGCAGTCAATTTGCATATGCCCTCCTTATTGGCTGTGGGTGCTGCCATCTTTGAGGACAGGACAGTCAATTAGCATATTTCCTCCTTATTGGCTGTGGGCACTACCATCTTTGAGGGTGGGGAAGTCAATTAGCATATTGCTTCCTTATAGGCTTTGGACACCGCCGCCATCTTTGCAACAGTGTGAGAATCAGTTAGCATATTCCCTCTTTATTAGATAGGATCCTATATAATAAAAATATAATATGCAAATTGACCAAATGGTGGAATGAACGGTTGCTATGATATGCACTGACCATCAAGGGGCAGACACTCAGCACAAGAGCTTCCCCCTGGTGGTGAGTGCATTCCCACAGGGGTTGTGTCACTTAGCCAGAAGCTGAACTCACAGCTTGTGAGTACAGTGGCGGTGGCAAGAGCCTCTCCCACCTCCTGACAGTGCTAAGGATGTCCAACTGCCAGCTTAGGACTGCTCCCCTGGGCCTAAGTCATCAGTCAGACTGTAAGAGGGTGCAGGCCAGGCTGAGGGACTCCTCCCCCGAGTGCACAAATTTCATACACCAGCCTCTAGTACATATATATTTATCAATACATTCAATATGCTTTATAAAAATAATATACAAAATATATTCTTAATACTAATTTCACCTATTTCTTTTCAATTTTTAAAGTAGGCTACTAGCCTTAGCTAGTTTTTCTCAGTGGATAGAACATCAGCCCTCGGACTGAAGGGTCCCTGGTTTGAGACCGATCAAGGGCACAAACCTCAGTTGAAGGCTCAATCCACAATGAGGGAGGCAACCAATCGATGTGTCTCTGTTACACTGATGTTTCTCTCTCCCTGTCTCTCCCCATACCTTCCATTTAAAAAAAATATATATTATTGGGTGAGGATTAACAAAAACACAAACAAAAATAATGTGCTACTAGAAAATTTAAAATTTTATATAACTATTAAAAATTTTAAAATATCTTTATGCAGCCAGTGTGGCTCAGTTGGTAGAAGTGTTGTCCCATACACCAAAAGGTCACCAGTTCAATTCCCTCTACCCCCATTAGAGTATGTTCCCTGACTCTAGTCAGGATGCATGAGGGAGGCAACTGATCAATATTTCTTTCTCTCTTCTTTCCCCTCTCTCTAATAATAATAATTTTAAAAAATCAATGGAAAATGTCCTTTGGTAAGGATTAAATAATGCATCATTTCTCATGGAAAGCACTGAAATAAACCCACCAGAAATGAAAGGGAGGATATAGAAGTCTATTGATGCAGTTAATTAATTGCAGACCAACCTCCTACAGCAGAGAATGGGATAGAGAAAAAAGCCAAGTGGATATGGAGGGACTAACAAAGATATCTGGCTAAGGCTGTTAATAAAATTAACATTAAAAAGATATTTTTATTGTTGACCTGCAGAATTATGCTTTCAAATTTGTTAGGATTTTCCACATCAATGAAGACCAGCATTTCTTAAAAACAGCAGTGGGGTGGACCAAATAATCAGATGAGTTGTTTGCAAGTTTTAGTTTTTGTGCATGTTCCATCTTGCTAACCCTTAATTATAAGTTGAAATTTATATTATGGAAGTATCTTTATGTCTTTAAAAAATAGCTATAGCAGTCCTGACAAGTAGAAGCCATCATTATGATATTTTTTCAGGAAGGTGTTTTGATAAAAACATTTGATATAATTAAAAACTTTTAGTAAAAATTATCAGATAAACATATTTGGTTAAAAAACCTTGTTGAGAAAACTTTAATTTTAGTCATTTATCTATTTATTAAACAAACTAGAGGCCTGATGCACAAAAATTCATGCAAGAGTAAGCCTTCCTTCCCCTGGCTGCCAGCCCTCCTCCAGCCACCCAAGTTGACTTTGCTCCAGCCCCAGCTTGGTCAGGAAGGACATCAAAAATGACATCTGGAAGATGTCTGGTCTAATTAGCATATTACCCTTTTATTATTATAGATATTAAATTTTAGTACCTTTTATATTCAACTGAGCTTAAAGTCTAATACAGGAAATATTTAGAAAGTAAGCAAGCAAGTCAATAATATTAATTCCATGAAGTTTCATATTGTTGTGGCAGAATGCATAGGAGAATGATCAGCCAGCACTCTGAGGGAGGTAAGTTTAACCTTTATTTCACAGATCTGCTAGTCCAGGGGAATTCTGGATCCAAAGGCTGAACTGCATTCGTGGGGAGGCTATGACCTATATATCTCCTCCTGTGGTTGGCCCCTGAGGGTCCCCACAGCTCTGCCCAAGTCAGCTATGGCGGGGCTCTGGGGTTAGGCTCTGCAGCTCATTCAGGTCAGTCAGAGTGAGGAAATAAGACTAGAGTTTTAACCAGATATTGAACTGGGTTGCAAGTCCCTACCCCTATTTCCCTTTTCAATATATTAAAAAGGAAGGAAAACAGGCTATGTATAAACAATGACTGCAGTGATAATTTTAGATTATTTTTATAGATTAGGATGGTGAATTTGTGTGTGTGTGTGTGTGTGTGTGAATTAGTTTTTATTGCTGTGTAACAAATTACCATGAATTTTAGCAGTGTGAACATCACCAAATAATTACCTTATGACTCCATTGGTTAGAAGTCTGGCACAGTGGGACTGGGTTCTCAAAGGCAAAAATCAAGGTGTTGGCTGGGATTCACTATTTAGCTGAAGACTCTGCAGGAAAAAATATGCTTATGTCAAAGAAAAAACATCCAAACCTATCAAAAAATGTTGTTTATTTGAGCCAAAAATAAGGACATGTCTAGAAGCAAGATCTCAATGTTTGAGAATATGATGCAGGGAATGGTAGTTTTGCAGTTCATTTTATAGATATACATTAGAATTAAAGGAGAAAACATAAAAAAGTTTATAGAAATCCATTGATGATAGATTAAGGAGGCAAGAGAAAGCAAAGTGGGGAAGTCTCTAGAATTGGATAAAAGCCAAATGGAGAGGGGGAAAAAAAAAAGTCAAATGGAGAGATACATACTCACTTCTTTTATATTGGTGGTACAAGAGAGCTAACATTTAACATTAACAGTAAGTAGAAATGATATGAGGGCAACAAGATAACAATGCTTTTAGTGGTGTCATGTGCTGGTGCCTGCGGCTGTGCCTCAAGGAGTCTGGAAAAAGAAAATTACTCTGACCTTTCAATGGTATGTTATCCTAGATGCATACAAACAATAGACAGGGCTCACAAAGTAAAGACTGACCTTTGCTAAGGAAGCAATAGGCTTGGGAAGTCACTATGGACTACTGCCATGACCTGCCCCGTTAGGAATTTATGATCAGACCATCCTGTGTGGTTACTTTCAGTCAATGAACTTGCCAGGTCTACTCTATAGCTCTCACTCATTCACACTTCTAAACACATTGCTGTTACGAGCAGAATTCAGTTCCTTGAGGTTGTAGGACTGAGATCCTTGTTTCCTTGCAGGCTGTTAGCAGGGGCTATTCTCACCTCCCAAGATTTGTCCACATTCCTGTGTTTCCTCCATCTTTAAGTCAGCAATGACATGTGAAATCCTTCTCAGGCTTTGAATCTCTACTCCTGCTATCAGGCAGAGAAAGTTATCTATTTTTAAAAGGCTCATTTGATTAGGTCAAATCAACCCTGTAATATCCCTATTTTAAGGTCAACAGATTTGGGACTTTGATTCTATCTCCAAAATCTCTTTATAGCAGGGGCTAGATTAGTGCTTGATTAAATAAATGGAGCAAAGCACACATGTACATCAGGGCCAGGAATCTTGAGGGGCACTCTTTGAACTCTGTCTACACAGTTGGTCAGGAAAGAAAAATCCTCCCTGGAAGCTAAGGCCTGAATGATGAGAAAGAAATAGACTTAAAAAGATTTGGAGAACATTTCCATCATCCTATAAGGTGGATTATAATAATTCCTCAACAACAAGCCCCAGGCAACTACTAATCTACTTTCTATCTTTATATAGTTGCCTTTCTGGACATTTCATATGAAAATAATCATATAATATGCATCCTTTTTGTGACTGGCTTCTTTTACTGAGGTTCATCCATGTTGTAAGCATATATCTGTACTCTCTTTTTATGGTAGAACTAGAGGCCCAGTGTACAAAATTCATGCACAGGGGACGTCCTTCAGCCCCGCCTGCACCCTCTCCAATCTGGGACCCCTTGGAGATGTCTGACTGCCGGTTTAGACATCCTATGGGCCTAAACCGGCAGTCGGACATCCTTCTCGCCATCTGGGACCACTGGCTCCTAATCACTCACCTGCCTGCCTGCCTAATGCCCCCAACTGCCCTCCTCTGCCAACTTAGTTGTCCCCAATGGTCACTCCCAATGACCCTTCCCTGCCAGCCTGGTCGCCTCCAACTGCCCTCCCCTTCCAACCTGGTTACCCCAACTGCCTTTCCTGCCAGAATGGTCACCCCCAACTGCCCTCCCCTGTAGGCCTGGTCACCCCAGTGTCCTTCTCCTGCAGGCCTGGTTGCCCCTAACTCCCCTCCCCGAAAGGCCTGATAGTCCTCAACTGCCCTCCCCTGCCAGCGTGATCACCCCTAATCCCCTGCCAGCCTGATCTCACCCCTAACTGCTCTCCCTTGCCAGTCTGATCTTGCCCCTAACTGCCTCTGCCTCAGCCCCCACCACTATGGCTTTGTCCAGAAGGAAGTCAGACATCCGGAAGATAATCTGTCGAACCCGTTTAATTAGTGTATAACCCTTGTATGAGTATAGATAGTATTGTAATGTATGGATAGAGCTCATTTTGTTCACCCATTTCTCAATGTTTCTATTTGGGGGGATATTATGAGTAATGCTACTATAAATACTCATGTACAAGTCCTTGTGTGGATATATATTTTCACTGCTCTTAGATAAATATCTAGGAGTGGAATTGCTGAGTCATATGATAAGTCTATATTTAACTTTTCATGAAAAAATTATTTTTCAAAGTAACTGCAGAATTTCATACATTCCTGCCAGCAATGTATAAAAGTTCCAATGTTTCCACACCCTTGTCAATGCCTGTCATAGCCATCCTTGTGGGTGTGAAGTGGTATCTCATCATGGTTTTGATTTGCATTTCCCTAATAAAGTTGAACATGTTTTCACATGATTTCTGGGACATTTTATATCTTTTTTTGGAGAAATATATCTATTACAATCATTTTTGCATTATCACATGTGCTATCTTTTCATTATCGAGTTGTAAGTGTTCTTTATGTAGTATTCTGGATTAAAGTTACTGATCAGATTAAAAAAAAGATTTTTGGGGAACATCCCAACCACTGAGAATAGCAAGAGTCAAGAGCCTGAGACATGCCCCAGCTGGTCTGACTCAGTGAATAAAGAGTCAGCCTATGGACTTAGGGGTACCGGGTGCAATTCCAGTCAAGGGCACATGCTGGGGTTGCAGGTTCGATCCCCAATGGACATGCAGGATCAATCCCTAGGAGGCGACCAGTCAATTATTCTTGTCATTGAAGTTTCTTACTCTCTCTCCCTCTCTCTTCTTCTCTGAAATTAATAAGAATATTTTAAAAAATATGCAATGACTTTAGCTTCTTTTTTAAAAAAAGACCTTGAAATAAGGCAGAGATTTTCTTATTCAAAAAACAGAAAGATAAAGATGATGTATTGTAGAATTATATACCTGAAGCCTATATAATTTTATTATCCAATGTCACTTCAATAAATTCAACTAAAAGTTAATGAATGAATTATTAAATGTAAGAAAACACACACCCCAAAAACCAAAAGGGAAAAGGATTAAGAAGTGTCAATTGGTAGTTACAGAACAGTCATGGGGATGTAAAGTACAGCAAAGGGAATATTGTAATAACTATGTATGGTGTCAGATGGGTACTAAATTTATTGGGGGTGAACCCTTCATAATTTATATAAATGTCTAATTATGGGTTGTACACTTGAAACTAGTGTAATATTGTATGTCAACTATAATTGAAAAATAAAAATAATTAAAAAAGTAAAAACAGCAGGACTAACTGTGGCATAGAAAAACATATAAAAGTGAGGCCAGAAAAGTAAACAGATTTGAGACCAAGAGAAGGAATTTAAAATTCATTCTAATTGCAATGGGAATCTTCTATTGGAGTGTTTAAGTGAATGAGAGACATTTAAAATAACTAAATATCTCTTGGGTATTACCCTCACCAAAATATACACTTGACCAAATTCTGATATATGGATTCTTTTCTGATATAGGGATATCCTTTTTCCTGGTGATTTATCATACAGAAATCAGATTCTTGTGTTCTTGTTTTAATAAGTGCAAGACATCTTAAAATCCATTTCATAGAATTTGTTTTTACACTTTTGAATGCTATAATACACCACTGATTATAGTTTTATAAAGTGGATAAAATAAACAAATATTTAGAGAAAACATTAAAAATTAAAGTTCTTTATTTCTTGAGTGTATAGTCTTTGATTAAAATAAAATTTCATCCAATTAATACTAGAAAAATTGTTCTTTAAAATCTTTTATATTATATAAGCTCAAGGGAACAAATTTTCTCTTGTGTGAGAAATGTATGCTTTATTTAGCTTTTGAAATTCACTGATGCATGAGGCTACTTGGTTTGACTTTTGGGTAATTATTTGGGAAATTTGCTCTCTTTTTTGCACTCAACATGTTGAACTATCTGCAAGTATAGCAACAGCCCTTGTGTACATTTCAAATTGGGAATTCCTCAAAATATTATAAAAGACATAATACCATGTCAGAAATTCTGAAAGCCTCCAGAAGCATACAGATCATCAAATTCTAGAAGTATATAATAGTGATATATGTATGTCCATTGTGTGAATGCTGATTTTAAATATTAAAGTTTACTAGAGAAGCATGTACAGTGAACAGCTCTTTAGGGCCTTATACTTTCTATGGTTCCCCAAATTTCTTCTGTTCTCATATTCTTTTTCTAGGCTCCAATCTTTTGTTTACATTCCTCATGTATTTTCTTGTTCTTTTCCACTTCATTTACTGTCACATGATCATAATCACCATATCATGCCTTTGCACCATTTTTTAAGTGATCCCACATATCTAGAAAAAGTGTTGATATTTTTATCAACACTTTACTACTAAGCCAAGTTCTAGACAAAATTGGGAAAAATGATCCTTCACAATCCTTTAATCTTTCCTTTAAGTCCTCATTGACTTTTTGTTAGCACCTCTATTCTATCAAGTATTTATAAATCTCAGGCCTTCTCTTTCTTTTCCAACATTGGGGCTCAGATTAAGCTAGGTCATATCAGAAACCTCTCAGATACATTAAAATTTGAACAATACAATGGATAGTTTCACTTGTGCAGAGAGTATCTGCATTTGAACATGGGGTAATTGGTTAATACAAAGGACTGAAGATGTAATCATGAAATGTTCAGAACAATCAGGTTAGGTGCCAGACATACTCAATGTCCTTGGAACTGCCCTGCTCAGGAAAGGAGCACCAGGTTCTTTGTGTTGTCAGACAGTAATCTGACTGGAGTGGGCACCTGGCCAACTAAGGCCAACTCATAAAATACCAATCACCTAGAAGACTGACTGGTACAAAAGGTTCCTCCCAAGATGTTGAGGTAATTCACTAAACCAATTAGTCTATCTCCTTCCAGAGTTTTGTCTGGAGATTTCAGGCAAAATATCTCAGTAAAGGTGGAAGAGCAGAAGGGGCAGGCCAGTTAGGAAAAACGGAGCCAGGAGAAAGACCACAAGGTAATGAAAGAGAAAATAATTGGTCCTAAAGTGTTTGGTTATCTATTGCTGTGTAATGAATTACCCTCAAATTTAGTATTTCCAATAACAATTTTATATTCTTAGTAGAGGCCTGATGCATGAAATTCGTTAATGGGTAGGGTCCCAAGACCTGATCAGGGCCAATCAGGTTCCCTGCCTCCCTGTCTCCCTGCCTCCTCCTCTCTCACTCCCTCAGCACCTCACTGCTGCTGCTGGTCACCTGCCATGTTCCATACCACCCCCTGGTAGTCAGTGCACTTCATAGTGAGTGATTGAACTCCTGTGCTCCTGGTCGAGCTCCCAAGGAGACACTTTAGATATAAGCCTTTTAAATATGATCTCAGGAGTTAAGGCAGAATTTGCTTGGCTCTTTTTTCTGTTCTTCTTGGCATTGGCTGTCTCATTCACTCATTTGCACTCACATGGTGGTTGAGCAGAGCTGGAAGTTTCAAGTAAGCTTTACTCCAAAATATAGCACTTCAGTATTCCTCCACATGGAGTACTCTCTCCTTCCATGTGATCAGCTTGGACTTTTTCAGTGTGGTGGTCTGTGAGAGGTTGTCCTCTTACTTGGTGGTTGGCTTCTAAGACAAAGCATTTCAAGAAGGACAAAGTAGAATATACAGATCTCTGAAGACCTGTCTTGAAAGTAATGTGATGACTTTTGCCACATTCTATTTGTCAAGGTATGTGAAGGGGCTTGCCTGAATTCAAGGGAGGGTAAGAAACAGACCTTGATGAGAAGTGTGGCATGAATTTGATGATATTTATAAGTCACCAAATCAGGTTTTTCTTAGATCCACATGTCTTTCCAGTTCTGAGTCTTTGTCATGCAAACAAAAGGTCCCAAGTGGAAAGAGTTGGGTGCTGGTGATGAGATTGGAGTGGTGTTTAGTACTACTTAAGTCATACCTTGCTGATACCCACTATGCTTACTAGTAATGTTTTGCTTAACTCATGTCACAATGCCTCTCTAGTTTAAGGATATAAATGAGGACTTGAACTTTCTTTAAAGCTCTGCTAGCAATTATTTTCTATGGAATCCCCTTTAAATCTGCTAATAACTCTTAAGTTAATAGAACGATAAAAATATGAAACAAAAAAAATACAAAACAGATCTTATATAGATATTTCCTTTAAAAATTTGTGCAGTCAGACCAGCGTGACTCAGTGATTGAGCATTGATATTGAACCAGGAAGTCATGGTTTGATTCCCAGTCAGGACATATGCCTGGGTTGTGGGCTCAATTCCCAGTAGGGGGGCATGCAGGAGGCAGCAAATCAATGATTCTCCCTTATCATTGATGTTGCTATCTTTCTCCCTCTCCCTTTTTTCCTGCAAGCAATAAAAATATATTAAAAAATTTTGTGCAGAAGAGAAAAAATATACATCTGGCCTGATAGTAGGAGGTATAATAGGATTGAATACGTGTCAAAGAGGGGATATGACAAGGATTAGACATTTATTTTGACTGTGCCTCATTAATCAATGAATGTGGGTGTAATGTATATGGGTAAATAATTTGCTGATCTATCTGAAATGCCAAGGATGTTTCACAATAAATGCTGTTTTCACATTTCATGAGTTAGAAGTATATAATACATATAGCATAAAGTGTATATCTCAGGCAACTGGCAGAGTGAGGGTGAGTGGCAGGGGGACAGGAGGTGCATAGAGTGGCCAAACTGGAATGACCTAGGGTAAAAGAGATGCTCCAATCCCTTTGTGGGAAATGAAACCTAAGGCACTGAAGACAAGAGGAAAGTCACATTAGAGCTAGAAGACTTCTATCTTAGCTTTACCTATTTATTTTTACAATTAACTCTAAGCTAGGTTAAGAAATTTACCCAAAGTTTCATAATTACTTAGGTACAGCCATTTGATTTATAAATGTATAAGTGTGCATATATTTACCATGCTATACATGCAAGTAACATTTTGGACCTTTGAAACCTTCGCCTATGGTTCTGTCACCATTTATAATATCTACTTCCCTGTATTTCTTTTCAAGACTGAATTTGATGTTAATTTTAAAACTATTTTACTTGTTTTAAGTCAGGTTTTCTCAAACTTTAATGTCAAGATTATGATTTATTGCCCTAACTGGTTTGGCTCAGTGGATAGATTGTTGGCCTGTGGACTGAAGGGTCCGGGTTGATTCCAGTCAAGGGCACACGCCTAGGTTTCAGGTTCCTTCCTGGCCTGACCCGTGGTCCCGCTCATGCAGGCGGCAACCAATTGATGAATTTCTCTCACATTTGTTTCTCTCTATCTTTCCCTCTCTCTTCCACTCTTCCTAAAAACAAGTGGGAAAATATCCTTGTGTGAGGATTACAAAAAAAAAAAAAATAATAATAAAAATAAAAGAAAGAAAGAAAAAAATTATGATTTACTAGAGGCTGATGCACGAGATTTGTGCAAGAATAGGCCTTCCTTTCCCTGGCTGATGGCATCACCTTTGCTCTGGCTGGAGCCACCTTTTCACCTTTGCTCTGGCCCAGAACTGCCTTCTGCCTCTCACCTTGTTGCATCAATTTGCATATTTCGTCCTATTGGCAGTGGGTACTGCCATCTTTGTCATGGAGTTATGATCAATTTGCATATTTTGTCTTTATTAGATAGCATTAGTTCTAAGATGATGTAGTTCTCACAAATTCCCAGATGCTTGTCTGGGAGCCACACTGTGAACAACAAGTAATGATGGTATCAAAATGTGTCCCTAAAATACCAGTGGAAATCACCAGGAAATTAATACTAGGTATAAATGCCAAATGAATTCTATTTTCCCAGGATTGCCAAAGATTTATTCATTTATTCAAAAAATACTTAGCAAGAACTTATATTAGGTATTGCTCTAGAAAAATAAAAGATAAAATTTTTCTGCCATTTCTATTATCATAATAAAACAAAGCACCAAATTTATGCTTATTCTGAAGTCAGTTTTGATATGCCCAAGCAACTTGCTTTCGAATACCCTTTGGGCATAGATTATATATATCAAAAGACTCTTTTACTGTGTCAATATGTTGATCAGGTTCCCAGAATTAAATACTTTTGGAGACTACTTTCAGTAAAAAGGTTGCTTCAAAGTAAAATGTTTCACCAACTAAACAAGTGGAAAGACACGTTTTGCTTTTAGTCCACAGAGGAAATAAAGCTTATATTGTATGACACTTGAACTTGTTGAATGTTCATAGAATGCTTTGTGCAATCCATGTGGTCTTTTATGACATTAACCAAGTTAGGTTGACCTGCCAAATAACAGATATTGCTGAATGTCAACCAGAAAGAAAGAGGTGAATTATTCGGTGCTGTCTTTCTTCATTGCAAGGGCAACAACTTCACCATTTATTAATGCAATGAGATACTCACTTGATAATTAACCTGGGAGTTACATCAAATGTCTAATTGTACCCCTGACAGCAAGACAATAAAGCTTGCTGAGCCTTGAAACTCTCTCAACACATCCTTAGGAGATGCAGCTTTTTAGCTTTTTAGATATTGGTCTGTGTCTGTGAGAGTAAAAAAAAAAAAAAAAAGTAGCAGTCATGCTATTGCAACAGTGATTGCTCCAGCATCTTCTTTCAGTTAATGAAATGTTGTAAGTTCAAGATCTAAGTTATTGGTGGAACTAACAAGATCCAAAGGAATACCACTTGTAAGATAAAGTCTTTGGGATTTAAAGCTCATTCCCAATCATGCTATTAGGATTATATTTTGTAGGCATTTACTAGTTCACTATAATTTATTCATGAATATCTTTTTATCATGTAAAGTGTAAGTTACTTGTGAGCAAAAATAGTGCCACCTAGTTTTCCATTGTGCCCATATACAGCCTTGTTCATGATAAGTGCTCAGATCTGCTTGGTGAATGAGCACTTATTTTCTTTATTAGCATTAGACTTGCTCAGCTTATTCCAAAGAGGTTTGCTTGGTCCTCTTTGTGCCTCCCTGATAATGGCTGAATTAGAATTAGACACTCAAAGAACTTTGGATAAATTCTGATTATTCCACAATTGACTCTTGTAGAAAGATAAATAAGTGTAGATTACATAAACTGCTTGAATATCTTCTGGTTAGTCCTAACCCAGATCATTTGTATTGAGAATTCAGAAGGAGACATTAAAGAATCTCAATCCATCAACATTGATTTCTGGAGGACCAAAATTTACTTTTCAGTTTCCCCTCAATTGCTTATGTTTTATGAGACTGAAGAAGTAACATATCTAGATATAATTTTGTACAGTTTTTCTTGAAAAACCTCCCATACCACTTTGATTATATTACTTAATATAATTATCTTATATAGTGATAAAACTAGGGTGCTAAAAATGTCTTCAAGGAATATTACCCATAAATATTTTGTCTATAATAGAAATGATTCTAAATATAGAACCAAACCCTAGGTGTTAAAAGATATACCTTATTTTTACCACCTCTAGACCCAACTGCTTGTTGTATAAAAAAAAACAACTGTTGTTCACCTAGCACTGCTGCACACCAGGCATGCTGCTGAAAAGTTTATGTGCATCAACTCACTTACTCTTCGTGATAACCATAAATAGTAGATATAATTTTGTACCAATTTACAGATAGGAAATCAGTGATACAGGGAAATGTTAAGAAATTTGCCCAAAGAAACTCAACTAGTATGCACAAAAGGGATTCAAACCCAGGTTTACCAAACCCTAGAGCAGATTTTGCTGCAAGCAAACTCTATCCTATTTAGAGAACACTATTTCCTATCCTGATTTGAGTCCAACAGATCAACTTCTCCTTGTGCATCATGACTTTACATAGTTGAATCATAATATAGATGCAATATTTAATTATATATTTTTCATTTGTCTTTATATGGTAGCATTTTTCCTTCTTATATAGTCTTATGGTTTGCAAAATTTTTATTTACTTAATGTTGATGTGCATTATTGCAAACATTTCAATGCAGAGTTTTCTTTCTTTTCCCACTCTTCTTAAAAAATTTTATTGTTTAAAGTATTACATATAGTAGTACATATATCTTCCTTTTTCCTCCATTGGCCATCCCTCAGCTTCCCCCACCCCGTGTCTCATGCCTTCATCCCAGTCCCCCTTCCCCCAGTGTCTTGTGTCCATTGGTTGTGCTTACATTCATGCATATAAATCTTTTGGTTGATCGCTTTCCCCCTTCCACACACTCCCCAGCCTTCCCACTGTAATTTGACAGTCTGTTTGATGCTTTATTGCCTCTGCATCTATCTTTTGGCTCATCAGGTCATAATATTCTTCATTTTTCATAAATGAGTGAAATCATGTGTTATTTTTCTTTCATTGCCTGGCTTATTTCACTTAGCATAATGCTCTCCAGTTCCATCTATACTGCTGCAAATGATAAGAATTCCTTCTTTTTATAGCAGTATAGTATGCCATTGTGTAGATGTAGCATAGTTTTCTAATCCACTCATCTGCTAAAGGGCATTTAGGCTGTTTCCAAATCTTAGCTATGGCGAATTGTGCTGCTATGAACATAGGAGTCCATATATCCTTTCTGATTGGTGTTTTTAGTTTCTTAGGATATATTCCTAGAAGTAGGATTACTGGGTCAAATGGGAGTTCCAATTTTAGTTTTTTGAGGAAATTTCATACTCTACAGTGGCTGCACAAGTGTGCATTCTCCCCAGCAGTGCACTAGGTTCCTTTTTCTCCTCATCCTCTCCAGCAGTTGTTCTTTGTTGATTTGTTAATGATTGCCATGCTGACAGGTGTGAGATGGTACTGCATTGTTGTTTTGATTTACATCTCTCAGATAACTGGTGATTTTGAGCATGTTTTCATATGGCTCTTGGCTTTCTTTCTGTCTTCCTTTAAAAAGTATCTATTTAGGTCTGTTGTCATTTTTTAAATTGGATTATTTATCTTCCTTGTATTAAGTTATAAGTTCCCTGTAAATGTTGGAGATTAAACCTTTATTAGTGATAACATTGGCAAATATGTTCTCCCATAGAGTGGGCTTTCTTGTTGTTTTGTTGATTGTTTCTTTTGCTGTGCAAAAGCTTTTTATTTTGATGTAGTCCCATTTGTTTATTTTCTCTTTAGCTTCCACTGCCCTAGGAGCAAGATTGGTGAAGAAATTGCTTTGGCATATATCTGAGATTTCTCTGCTTGTGGATTCCTGTAGTATTTTTATGGTTACCTATCTTATGTTTAAATTCTTTATCCATTTTGAATTTATTTTTATGGATGGTGTAATTTGGTGTCTAGTTTCATTTTTTTGCATGTATCTGTCCAATTTTTCCATCACCATTTATTGAAGAGACTATCTTGACTCCATTGTATGTTCATGCTTCCTTTGTCAAATATTAATTGAACATAGTGGTTTGGGTCAATACCTGGGTTCTCTATTCTATTCGATTGGTCTATATGTTTGTTCTTGTGCCAGTACCAGGCAATTTTGAGAGCAGTGGATTTGTAATACAACTTGAAATCTGGTATTGAGATCCCACCTACTTTGTTCTTCTTTCTCAGGATTGCTGTGGCTATTTGGGATCTTTTTTTTTTTTTAATTCCAGATGAACTTTTAGACAGTTCTTTCTAGGTCTGTGAAATATGTCATTGCTATTTTAATGGGGAGTGCATTGAATCTATAGATTGCTTTGGGTAGTATGGACATTTTAATGATGTTCATTCTACCAATCCATGAACATGGTATGTTCTTCTATCTGTTTATGTCTTCCTCTACCTCTTTTTTTCATTTTCCTGTAATTTTCTGTGTATAAGTCTTTTACCCCCTCAATTAAGTTTATTCCTAGGTATCTTAATTTTTTTGTGTGTGATGGTAAAATGGGATTGCTTTTTAGTCTCTCTGTAAGTTCACTATTGGGGTATAGAAATGCCATAGATTTCTTGGCATTAATTTTATATCCTGCTACATTGCTGAAAGCATTTATTAAGTCTAATAGTTTTTTGATGAAGTCTTTAGAGTTTTTAATGTACAATATCATGTCATCTGCGAATAGCAGCAGTTTTACTTCTTCTTTTCCAATTTGGATGCCTTTATTTCTTCTTCTTGTCTAATTGCAATGGCCAAGACTTCCATTATTATGTGGAACAGGAGTGGTGAGAGTGGGCATCCCTGTGTTGTTCCTGTTCTTAGGGGAAATGGTTTTAGTTTTTGCCCATTGAGTATGATGTTAACTGTGGGTTTATCATATATGGCTTTTATGATGTTGAGGTATCTTTCTATTCCCACCTTGCTGAGAGTTTTTATAAAAAATGAGTCTTGGATTTTGTCAAATGCTTTTTCTGAGTCAATTGATATGACTATATGGTTTTTACTTCTCAAATTGTTTATGTGATGTATCACCTTTTATTGATTGGCAGATATTGTACCATCCTTAAATCCCTGGATTAATCCTACTTGGTCATGGTGTATGAACTTTCTGATGTACTGCTGGATCCAATTTGCTAGAATTTTGTTGAGGATTTTGGCACCTATGATAATGAGGGATATTGGCCTGTAATTCTCTTTCATTATATTGTCTTTATCTGGCTTTGTTATTAGGGTGATGCTGGATTCATAGAAAGAATTTGGAAGTGTTCCTTCCTCTTGAATTTTTTTGGAATAGTCTGAGGAGGATAGGTTTCAATTCTTCCTTCAATGTTTGGTAAAACCCTTGTGAAGCCATCTGGCCCTGGGCTTTTGTTTGCTGGAAGCTTTTTGATGACTACTTCAATTTCATCCATAGCTATTGGCCTATTGAAATTTTTAGATTCTTCTTGATTGAATTTTGGAAGGTTGTATTTTTCTAGGCATATGTCCATTTTCTCCAGGTTGTCTAGTTTATTGGAATAGAGTTGTTCATAGTATTTTTTAACAATCCTTTGAATTTATGTGAGGTCTGTTGTTATTTCACCTCTTTCATTTCTGATTTTGTTTATTTGGGTCCTCTCTCTTTGCTTCTTAGAGAGCCTGGCTAGAGGTTCATCAATCTTATTTATTCTTTCAAAGAACCAGCTCTTGGTTTTGTTGATTTTTTTGTATTGCTTTTTTTGGTCTTTATGTTGTTTATCTCCACTCTGATCTTTACTATTTCCTTCCTTCTGTTTACACTGGGCTTTTCTTGTTGCTCTTTTTCTAACTTTGAGATGTAGGGTTAAGAAATTTATTACCATTGTTTCTTGTTGTTTTTTTTTTTTTTTGAAGTAGGCTTGTAGAGCTACGAACTTCCCTTCTAAGACTGCTTTCGCTGTGTCCTATAGATTTTGGGATTGTTGTGTTTTCATTGTCATTTGTTTCCATGACGTTTATTATTTCTTACTTGATCACTCTGGTAACCCAGTCATTGTTTAATAGCATGCTGTTTAGTCTCTATGTGTTTGATTTCTTTTGGATTGTTTTTATTATATTTGATTTCCAGTTTTATGCCATTGTGATCTGAGATGATGCTTGATATGATTCTTCTTGAATTTGAAGAGACTTTACCTGTGACCCAATATATGGTCTATCTTTGAAAATGACATATGCAAAGTTGAGAAGAAAGTATATTCTGTGGCTTTGGGGTGAAAAGTTCTGAAGATGTCTATTAATTCCATCTGTTCTAGTGAGTCCTTTAGGGTTGATGTTTCTTTGCTGATTTTTTGTTTAGAGAACTTGTCCAATGGTGATAGTGGGATACTAAAGTCTCCTACTATGATTGTATTGCTGTCAATCTTTCCTTTGATATCCTCCATGAGTTTTGTTTTTAATGTATTTGGGTACTCCTGTATTGGGTGCATATATGTTTACTGGAGTTATTTCTTCTTGTTGGATTGCTCCCTTTAGTATTATGAAGTGGCTTTCCTTGTCTCTTGTTATGTCTTTCACGTTGAGATCTAATTTGTCAGATATAAGTATTGCTACCCCAGCTTTATTTTTATTTCCATTCACCTGTAAAACCTTTTTCCATGCCTTTACCCTCAGTCTGTCTTTTTTCTGAGATGGGTTTCTTGTAGACAGCAGATATATGGGTCATTTTTTAAAATCAAATCTATTACCCTAGGGCATTTAATCTATTCACATTTAAAGTTATTATTGATAGGTATTTGTTTGTCGCCATTTTTATTCTTTACCTCTGTGTTCCTTCTTTGCTTCCTATTTATTCATTTACAACAGATCCTTTAGCATTTCTTATATTACTGGTTTGGTGGTAATAAACTCCCTTATTCTTTTTTTGTCTGTGAAGCTCCTGATTTCACTTTCAATTTTGATTCATAGCCATGCTGGGTACAGTATTCTTGGATTCAGACCATTCCTTTGCATAAGTTTGTATATTTAATTCCATTTCCTTCTGGTCTGATGTGTTTTTGTTGAGAAATCAGTCACTAATTTGATTGGGGTGCCTTTGTAGGTAGCTTTTTGTCTCTCTGGCTGCTTTTAAGATTCTTACTTTGTCATCATTCTAATTATAATATTTCTTGGTGTCGGTCTTTTGGGGTTCATTTTATTTGGGAGTCTGTAAGCTTCTTGGATTTGTGTTATTTTTTTTCCTTTCCTGTATCAGGGAAGATTTCTGTCATTATTTCTTCAAACAGGTTTTCTATTTCTTGCTCAGTGTCCTCTCCTTCTGGTACCCCTGTTATGCAGATGTTGTTTTGTTTTATTTTGTCCCAAAGTTCCCTTAGGCTTCCCTCCTGCTTTTTAATTTTTTTTCTAGAAGCTGTTGTACTTGGGTATTTTTTC
Organism: Lasiurus cinereus; assembly: GCA_011751065.1. Classification (NCBI taxonomy): domain Eukaryota; kingdom Metazoa; phylum Chordata; class Mammalia; order Chiroptera; family Vespertilionidae; genus Lasiurus; species Lasiurus cinereus. The sequence continues at coordinate 8,827,776 of JAAGEH010002534.1, read as the reverse complement.
CTACCTTGTCTTCTAGCTCACTGATGTGGTCCTCTGCTTCTTTTAGTCTACTGTTGATATTTTCTATTGAGTTCTTTATAGCATCAATGTCATTTTTCATTTTTACTTGGTTCTTCTTCATTTCCTCTTGGTTCTTACACATATAGTTGAATTCGTCTTCCATTCTTTTTACCACCTTATGACCATTTCTCTGAATTCTTTATCTGATAGGTTTCTTGCCTCATTTCATTTACCTCATTTTCTGGTGATGCCTACTTTTCTTGGTCTCCCCATGATCTCTCTTCTCTGGGTGTCTGGTCATGTTGTTCTCTCTCACCTGCATTGATTGAAAGGCATAAAATACAACATAAAAAGGCACAACACCCAGGGTACTGAACACAAAGTACTCATGATACTAATAACACCTAATACTGGTGACCACCAGAGAAAGGAGAAATAGGGGTTAAGAAAGAAAGAAGAATAGAAGAAAAACAAAAGGAGAGAGAGAGAAAAGAAGTGAAAAAATGTAATTGGGAAAAGAAAATAAAAAATAAGAGAGAAAAGAAATAGAATAAAAAAGAAGAGGTGGGAAAACTATTTTTATGGGGAGAAAACTCAAATAGAACAGTCACTAATCCCAACAAATGCCAGCCACAAATATCTAGAGATGAATGAAAACTACAAACAACAACAAATATCAAGCTAGGCAAGGGAAAACAGAAGCAAAAACAAACAAATACAAAATAAAATACCAAAAGCAAAAGCAAAACAATCTCAGAAACAAGCATAAAAAAACCCAATATAATCAACAATCAAATAACAAAAGGACAGATAGAAAAAAAAATTTGGATACTGAAGAAGGAGAAAAGAGAGGTGTGTATGGACTTAGTGCAGGGAATTGGAAATTAGATATATAAATAGGGTGAACTTTTTACAGGAGATCAAAAGAAGGAATGGGGAAATTGTAAAGCAGAAAGAAGGTAAGAGAAACAGGACAACAAAAGGGAAAAAGTGAGGAAGAGAGTGTTGGCATAAAGGTAAAGTTGAGATAGAGTAAAATGATCCTAAAGGAAAGATGAAAATAGAATGTAGAACACGAACCCCTAAGTAAAATAAAGAGAAAATAAAATGATACATTTTTAAAAAGAGGTAAAATAGTAGTAATAATAATACTGATTAAAAATAAAAATGTAATAATTAAAAAGGTAAAATAAAGTCAGGAAAAAGAGAAAAAATTGGTTTCATAAGTAAAAGATAAAAAAATAAAAATGTGCAGTAGTGACTGTCATTCACTTCCTCCACTGTTCTGTTTGGCATGCCTATTTCCTAGTCAGTATTGAAGTTCCCTGCGTTCCACTGCTCCTCAGTATCGTAGGCCACAGTCCTGATTTTCAAGCAGGCAGTAATTCTCTGTTTCTTATACTCCTTTATTTGTGTTTACACAAGAGTGAATTTGTGATTCAGCCCCTGGGTGGCAGTGTTTTTTGGATTGACCTCAGGATCTATAGGTCCTCTCTAGCTAGTGTTTAGATTTTGTTTTCCCTGTGGTGCTTAATATCGGTTTGGGGGAATGGGCTTCCCCAGAGCTGGTTCTCTGATGGTTATTCCCTGCTCTGATCCCCAGATTCCACAAAAACAACTTTCCCCTGCAGTATCTTAAAGTATCCCCAATTGGGCAATCCTATATATTGGGCTTAGTAATGAAAATCACGAATTTAAAGAGGGAAAAAAAGAGAGAGAGAGAGAAAAGAGCCAGAGTAAGTGCACGAACTCCAGCACTGTGGCGCAAGTCTGTGCAGTCTTTTTTCTCTTTGGGTCTAAGCAGCTGGCACACTCTTAATTGTTCTTTTTCTTTTTATGCTGCCCTTTTGCTCCCAGTTCAGCTATGGGTTGCTTCTTTAGAGTTCCCTTCTGTTAGCAGCCCTGCAGATCCCCTTCCACATTTGCAGATCATGCCAGCCCCAAAGGTGTGGACTTTATGGATGCAGACTTCCCTTAGTCCTCCAATTCCCACATGTGCGTTTCTCTCTCCTGCAGGACTGCAGAACTCACCTTATCCCAGGTGTAATCTGACCTTTCTGTGAGAGAGTGCAGGGCTCCTCCAAATCCCAGTGCTTATGCCACTTGGGGACCAGTGTTCCTAGGGTTGCAGCTGTTTGCTGGATGCTGTTCTTATAATTTCCCAGGATTTTCAGGCTTCTGACAACATCCACTCTCCCCTTTAAGATGGTGCAGTCTCTGCATCAGAGCCAGTCACTCTGAGAGGGATCCCAGCATCAGTGGAGGATGCCAGGTCAGGAGAACCCCATCCAGCAATCCCACACAGTTACCTGGAGTATAACTGTTCCTCAACTCACAAACAAATACTCCCCATGCGACCACACACTCTCCCTTTGTTCTCTCATTCACACACTATCTTGCAATCTGCTTTCCCATTGGCAACCATCTTCCCTCCCCTTTTCCTTTTAGTCTATCTGAAATGACTATCATAATCTATAATAATAAAAGCATAATGTGTAATTAGACCAGATAGCTGAATGACCTGCACAACCTTCTGGACAAAGCTGGGGCTGCATGAGGCCAAGGCAAGCTGCTGCAACTGTGAGGACTTAGCCCCTTGCATGAATTTCGTGCATCAAGCCTCTAGTCTTGTTATATGTAGCTCATCTGTCCTTCCTTCCTTCCTTCCTTCCTTCCTTCCTTCCTTCCTTCCTTCATTTCTTCCCTTTCTTCCCTCCCTCTCTTTTCCCATTTTCCTTTCTCTGTCTCTCTCTTTGTGTCATCCCCTTTCTTAAGATAAATTGTGAGACATGATCAAAAGAGAAGAATATTTTTGTGAACTTTGAAATGTCTAGCCAAAGTATTTTCCAAAAATATTGTACCAATTTATGCTGAAATCATTAATCTATGAACTATTTTCTTCATCCTCACCAGAATTGTTCATTATAAATTTGAATAGTAGAATGTTTCCACATTAGCAAATGTTTCACCTTTTGGAACGGGTTCCTTTTAGAGCTTTATATTTTTTATATTATTAGAGAAATTAATCTTTTCTTAATTAAAAATGTTCAATATACTTCTCTTTTAAAAGATAGATTAACAAAATCATTTTATGCTCCACCATTCATATCTGCCCAAGAGCTATGATATACTTGGCTCTGTCAAAGCATCCATTTTTTGCTTGTTCACTCAAGACTTTACACTGTTACCTAAGTCTAGGAAAATAAATTCCCCTGGGTTAGCCTTTTCTCTTCTTTACCACAGGCTGAATTTGCATTTAGAGGTTCCCATTTTCTTTCTCTAGATGTTACCCAATAGATACCACAAAGTAACTGGAGAAAAAGTCTTGTGGCTCTAATTATAAGAAGTTATCTAACCTCCAAAGAATACAGTGTATTTCTATATGCAGAATAATCAGCAACTAGTACTGATTCAGTTTCACACATTCCCCTTTTTAAAAGTTATTGATTGATTGATTGATTGATTTGAGAGAGAGCAAGAAAGAGGAAGAGAGAAAGAGAGAAATATTGATTTCCTGTTCCACTTATTCATGCATTCACTGATTGCTTTTTACATGTGCCCTGCCTAGGAATTAAGCCTGCAACTTTAGTGTACTGGGACAATGTTCTAACCAAACTGAGCCACCTGGCCAGGTCACGCATTTCCTTTTTGATAAAGTTCTCGTGAGGAGAATGATGGATGGGAGTGGAGGGAGCATGGCTGAAAACTCATTTTTTGTGAACAGTATCACCAGTTATCTATTCAAAAGTCATCTGAATAGCGAATATATATATTTTTTAATTTTGAGAAACTTTCCTATTTTGAAAAAGTTGGAACCTACAGTCAAATTATGAGACTAATACATTGAACACTTCTAGATTCTTTATCTATATTTACTAATTATACATGTTTTGCCATATTTATCCTATCTCCTTTTCTTTCTATTACATTTTCCTTTGGCATTAGTTTAGAGTAAGATGGACCTTATCACTTTACCATTAAATACTTGAGCATATATTTAATAACAAGTTAATCTGCCTTACAACTACAATATAATTGTAGTTGTATCACTACATAAAATTTATTATGGACTCATTGTCTAATACTCATTATCAATACTATTGTCTAATGTAGTGATACCCAATTCATACCCAATTTTCTCTGGTTGTCCCAATGGCTCTAAACCTTTTTTTTTTTAAATCTAGGGCTCTATCAAGAATCATGTATTTGATTTAGCCTGCTTTAATCTAGAATAGTTCTTCATTATTTTAAAAAAATCTTTCATGAAATTGACATATTTGAAGATTGTAGGCCTCTCCTCCCTCTACATTTTGGAATATGAAAGATGTCTTTCTGACTGTCATGCCAATCTACTTTTGATATCATTTCTCTCTTTGTGTCTTACTAGTATTTACCCAGGTCTCTGCACTAGCCTTTATCTAGAAAACCCCTTTCTTCTCTTTCATCAGTTTTTGGGACACTTTTTTATTTGACTTTTGTTTTTTCCCTTTCCCATTTCTTGTATGCACTCATCTGTTTCCTTCACATAATGGTATTTTTAAACATTGTAAGTGGCCTGGTATTATTTGTCTTCTTTATGACTCTTTAGCATCCCCCTTCAAGACTATGTTTGTTCTGCAAAGACAATTTTTTAAACATATATTTTCTAAAGCATAATCTAAATTTTCCTTTTAGAATTATACTTTCACTAATCTCCCCAGCTCTCTTTCCTTTATGTAGGACTCAACTGAAGTTTTCATTTTCCAAGTTGCCCTAAACCAGTGGTCGGCAAATTGCGACTCGTGAGCCACGGTTTGCTGCTCTGTTGACTAATGTTTGCCAGCCACTGACCTAGACTCTTGATTCCAATAATTACAGGGTGTTGTTGTTCCTTGTGATTAAGCCTCTATCCCAGTGGTCAACAACTCATTAGTCAACAGAGAGGCAAACCGCGGCTGTGGCTTGCGAGCCGCAGTTTGCCAACCACTGGCCTAACTAAAAGGTTACTTTTATTAAAATTATGTTAATTTAGATATACTATGATATTCTTGGCTTTTTGGTAGAAAAATAGATTCTGTCATATTTTTGGTTCAACATACTTGAGATTCTATCTATTTTGGTCAATACAAATCTTGGATTTAAAGTTTAAAGGAAGAAAAATAAGCTTAACATACCTAAGCAAACATACCTGCTAAAAAATGGCTCTTATAAAATTACATTCTGATTATTTGAAGATAATACTATCAAATGCAGTCTCACTGGAGAACATGTAAGACCTGGAGAGGCCTTTGATATAATTAATTACTCTATTTAGTTTTCAAATGAGGACACAGAGAGCCCAAATAATTTAGTCACATTTGGTTGGTCACAGAGAGAGCCACCATATCCCGTTTCTCAGTTCAAATTTATTTATTTATTTAATATTTTCTTAGTAATACTATTTGGATGAATAGAAATAATTGAAAAATATTTGGAAATGGAAACAATGAAATATTAAGAGGGCCAGTAACAACCTCATCAACTGTATCTTCTGTATCAACTGTATTGTTTTAAAAATATAGTCTTAAAAATGTATGTATATATATATATAGTCTTGCCCAGTTGGTATGGCTCAGTGGTTGAGCATCAATCTATGAACCAGGAGGTTAGAGTTTGATTCCCTGGTCAGGGCACATGACTAGGTGTGGCTCAATCCCCAGTAGGGGGATGCAGGAGGCAGCCAATCAATATTTCTTTCTTATCATTGATGCTTCTATCTCTCTCTCCCTCTCCTCTCTGAAATCAATAAAAAATATATTTTAAAGAAATACCAAAAACATAATCTTGATTTTATAGCTGTGGCTAGAGATCTGACATTTACTGAATTATTGCTTTGCAGTGGGCACTTTTCTTGGTATTTTGCATTCACTCATTTAATCTTTACAATATCCCTAAAAGTGGGTATATTATTCTCCTCATTTTACAAATGTAAAAGCACTTGTGTAACCTGTGTTAGGTTTTTTATTGATGGTAACAATATGGGTTGAAAACTCTTCAGTTTCCAGGATTGTGCAGCTAGCATTATGCTGTACTGTCTCTCTTGGTCTTCAAACATAAATACCATCATTCTCTTCCACAGAAGTAGAAACTGAGGAATTGGTAAGTTTGAATGATTTTTTTTATTATTACCCAGACAATGAGATGTCAATAGCTATCCAAAACTACCTTTGCCTCAAATTGGGATTTTTTTCAGTATCACAAATCCTATCTAATAAAAGAGTTATATGAAAATTGACCATACCTCCTCTACACCCACAAGCCGTGCCCACCAGCCAATCAGAGCAAGTATGCAAATTGGCTACGGCCACAGGGAGAGCAGGAGGGAGGCTTGGGTTTACCCTGACAATGGAGGAAGCCAAGCTTTCCGCAAACCCTGGCTGATCCAGGCCTCTGCTTAAGACAAAAAATTTTCAGTGACTGCCACCATGGAGCGAGACTTGGGTTGCTACTGAAGATGGAGGAAGCCAAGCTTTCCAAACATCCTGGCCTCCTCTTAAGGCAACAAAGTTTCAATGGCTGTTGCCACGGGATAAGCAGAAGGTTTGGCTCTACTCCAGGCTACAAAGTTTCAATTGTAGAAGATAAATAAATTCCAGATACCAGGGCCTCCACTTGGGTCGCCGGGGAGTGTGGCCAGCCTGTAAACCACCACAGACCCCTCACTCAGGCCATCCATGATGCCCTAAGGGAACACCCACCCTGATCCAGGACACCCTTCAGGGCAAACCTGCTGGCTCCAACCAATGCACCAGGCCTCTATCCTATCTAATAAAAGAGAAATATGCAGATTGACCATCACTCCAACACACAAGATGACTGCCCCAAGGTGGTCAAAAGATCCTGCCCCCATTTGGACACAAGATGGCCACCACAAGATAACCAGCAGAGGAGGGCAGTTGGCAGGGACCAGGCCTGCAGGGGAGGGCAGTTATGGGTGATCAGGCCCGCAGGGGAGGGCAGTTAGGGGCAAACAGGCTGGTAGGGGAGCAATTAGGCATCAATCAGGCTGTCAGGGGAGTGATTAGGGGGTGGTCAGGCTGGCAAGCAAAAGTGGTTAGGGGCAATCAGGAAGGTGAGCAGTTGGGAGCCAGCAGTCCTGGATTGTGAGAGGGCAGTCAGACATTCCTCAAGGGGTCCCAGATTGGAGATGGAGCAGGCTGGGCTGAAGGACACCCCTCCCCCACCCATGAATGAATTTTGTGCACCAGGCCTCTCGTCCTATATAATAAAGTATAAATATGCAAATTGACCATCATGCTCTCACAAATGGCTTCCTATGATCAGGCCAACGGGGAGGTTAGTGAGGAACTACCAAATGACTGAACAAACAGACTGTGTGGGGCAACCTGGCTGGCAGAGAAGAGCAATTGGGGGTGACCAGGCCGGCGGGAGTAGGGCAGTAAGAGGCGACCAGGCTGATGGGAAGGGCAGTGAGGGTTGACTAGACTGGCATGGGGCAGTTGAGGGCAATTAGGCTGGCAGGGGGGCCAGTGAGGGGAGACTAAGCTGGCGGGGGTGGGGGGCAGTTAGGGACAACCAGGCCAGCAGGCGGGCATAGAGGTGAGCGATTAGGAGCCAGTGGTACAGGATTGTGAGAGGGATGTCCAACTGCCAGTTTAGGCCCGATCCTTGGGATCGGATCTAAAGTGGCAGTCGGACATTGCCCAAGGTGTCCTGAATTTGGGCTGAAGGCTGGGCTGAAGGGATTCCCCCCCCCCATGCACAAATTTCATGCACCAGGCCTCTAGTATGTTATAATCTCCATTCTACAAGGATTGTTGGTGAGACTTTCAACAGGAATTTTATTAAGTTACATTAATTTGTCACATTGTTTCTTGCCAATGTGAACTGGTGAGATGGCTGCCTATAGTTTATGTTCTGTCATCTCTACTTACGGAATTCTTTTTCTGTACAGAACTAAATCACTTGTATTTGTTAGAGACTAGATATTAATAACTAATTAACAATCTCCTTTTAAAAATAGAAAACACTAAATTAAACTCCGTATTTACTGTATGATTAATGTAATCCCTATATTAAAGTGCTTTAAGTTTGTATAGCTACTATTATCAAATAATAAAGGTCACTAAGGCTAGAAATAAATTAAGTATTGTAAATAACTAAGTGGATAATAGAAAATAGAATTTTGGCCAGGAGTCTGGTAAAGGAACTAAATTGTCAAGTAGAATTGACCTGATAATGGAATAAATTGTGAGCTGATGACCCAAGTCCTGAATGTTTCAGACATCACTGGAAAGAGGAACTGAAGTTTATTGTGCTTGATGAATAATGTATGATACCATCGTAACCCTCCATTTAATTTTTGGCAAGTAGGAAAGAATACTTAAAAAGTTGGAAAATTGGTCTGAATTTCACAAGGCTCTGCTTCTGTCTGTTCCTTCTCAGCTATGTGTTGGCTAACAGATGAAGAATACCTTAAAATTAGAAGAGGCTGATGGCCTCTTGAAACTCTAAGGACCAAGGACTTTCAGTAAGTTTGACACCAATACATAAATTTCCCTGACAATCTGGGAAATGAGAATGGTCACTAACCTCTCTGAATAACCACTTATACAAAAATCATTGGTACCTTCAAAAAATTCCCCCTACTGTTTTTTTTTTTTTTTTGTGGTGAGCAGGATAGCCTACACAATAGGTAATTATAGTTAGACCACAGTGCAAGTTGGTTAAGACCTTATCTCAACAGCACGTGTTGCTTAAAAAACAAAGTACAAAAGTTTAACTCAGGGAGAGTGTATGGCTGAGCAAGTTTTTGTGGAAAAGGACAGAGCAAGAAAGAGAGAGTTATAGGAAAGGTAAATGCCAAATACAACCTTTTTTGGTCTTCTAGATACTACATAAAATCCCAAAATCTTATACTCCATGTCTTTCATAAAATAAATTGTATAGGGAAACCATGTCTGAGTCTAAACATTTTGTTTAAGAAGATTTCTTGTTGGAGACCATCAAAATATAAGTTTATTGTTTGTGGCAGAGGCTGAGGCTGTACCCTAACACATGCATTAAGCAGTTTAATGCACTTGAGTAAGTGGTGGTTTCAAGTTATCAGGAACTATTTCTCAAGGGAAGGGTAATAATGGAGACAACAGAGGTGAGAACCTTTGTTAGGAAAAGATAGGCAAAAACTAATGGTTTCTTATGGTGACTTGTGTTATATTGTAGGTCTTATCTGTGGGGGCTCTGGGATCCTGGGGAAAACTACTACTCATATTAAAAACGTATGTTTTAGTCTTTGAAAGGAAAATAAGGTTCAGATAGAACAAGTGAATGAAAACTCTGAATGGGAAGTAGTTTTATTTAAAATAGCATTATATTTTTCATTTACTAGTATAAGTGAAATTGCATAAACTTAGGTTGATATATGTCAGCTTGGGACTTTGAGAGCATGGGCACTCTGCTATAAATCTTGATGATTCTTGACTTGTGAATAGCACATTCATACATTTTTTTGTCGTGGGAACTATCTTCTTGGGCTAGAAATGAGCTGCTCTTCCTGTGGTTCCCCACTTTTGGAGTGCACAAGACCTAGGATGTAGTACTCAACATTTGGATGGGCCAGATTTTCAGCTGCATGATTTAATGTAGAGTTTCTCAGATTTACCTGGGAACATGAGCTCTGGATTTACTGAGGGGGGAAAAGTTCCAATTCCAATTCTCTGATTTTCAAGTGTATTTTGGAACAGGTTCTGTTTTTATTCTCATCGTTGTGAAACTCTGCTTGTGTGTTTATAAAAGACATGCAACATGTTGTTCTCTATCACATACAGCTATTTTGGGAACTATAGATGCTGTGCTTGTTTGGGCCTGTGGGAGAGTGTTTATTTAAAGGCAATGCTTGCTCTCTTTACTTCTGGCTAACACCAAAGTAATCATTTGACTTAATCTCTCCCTTTGGATCAAGTGAGACAATTTTCATATTTATGGATTTCTAAAAGCAAATATGCCAACAACTTATAATTTAATGAGGAGATTTATTACTTTAATTAACAAAAAATTCCCAGAGAGAGTTCCAAAATATCTTTTAGCCATTAAGATCTCCCCAGATACTCCTTCACCTGTCACTACTACCTAGCCTACTGATGTCAGCACTGATTTCCCCACTGCGCGCCTAGGAATGGGAATTATGCTCTGCTGGCACCCTGATGGTGCAGTGGCATAGGATTTATTCTATGGAATTGGTGACTTCAATGAATTATCTGGTATATCTCAATTCTTTTAGATTTTGCAAGTTTATGTCTTCATCACTCCTTCCTTGCATCCATTAATTACTTAGAACCAGGTAACATATCACTTTTTTAATGGCCAGCAGATGAAGAGAAGGAGGTGAATCAGCCTCTGGCTAGGTTTCAGGCAACATCAAAAAGTTCATATTCAGCATCAGTCATTATTATCTTACTTGGTTTCTGAAGTGTGAAAATGGATTAAGAAACACAGATTGCAGCCCAGCTAGTATGGCTCAATTGAGCATCATCCTATGTACCAAGAGGTTCCTGGGCGATTCCTGGTCAAGGCACATGCCTTGGTTGTGGGCTTAATTCCCAGTAGGGGCAGTGCAGGAGGCCGCTGATCCATGTTTATCTCTCATCGATGATTCTATCTCTTTCTCTTCCTCTCCTTTCCTCTCTCTCTAAAAAGTCAATAAAAACATGTTTTTTTTTTAAAGAAACATAGAATATATATATATTCTATATATACATAAACCAGCAGAACAGGGGCCTAACACAGAAAATAAGTCCTTGTTTCTTATATTCTCTAAGAAACATTTGCAGAATTTCTAAAGTAGGGAACTAGTACCAATTTCCTGATTACATGAGCTCAATTCCTAGGGAAAATGAAGGAAAGATGTGCCATTCTAGGTATTAGGAAAATAAATTCCAGCTTTCACTTGATGCATATTTCCAGAACAACTGCATATGGTATACAGATGACTGTTGTCATGAGAACCATCTTCCTGGGCTGTTAAAAAAAGTTGCTTTCCCTTGGTTTCCTACTTTCGGAGTTCTCAGTAACTGAAGATTCAAACATACCTGGCACTTAAACTCAAGTCTTTTCTATCTTACACGCTCTGTTGCAATATAATCTTGCTACTTATCCATCAGGAGGTGTTTCTCTTTCTCTTGAATCTTGGCTGACCTGTAGCAATTTTTTTTCCAAAATTAGTAGGTTTTTAGCTATATCTTGAGCTTATTAGACTTTCTTTGATTCACAGAACCTAATCATAGATATTGTAAAGATATATATGCCAAGATCCAAATAGTTTTATCCACAGATTTGGCCATGGGAATTGGACCTGCTTTAGTGGGTCCCGGGCACATGATGCCTCATGTAGTTGCTAATACTTCTGATTCAAAGATGTTGAAAACAGAGAGTTTATTATGGCATTTATGGCTTGGTTTATGAGGCAGAACTAGGAGAAATAAGAGGATTAGAAGGATCAAGTTAGAAGCTTGGATTAGAGGAGAGAATATGCAAAAATGCAAGTAGGGATTTATAAAGAGCTACAGGAGACTAGATTTGATGAGGTCTTGGAATGCTCAAGTCAAAAGAAAATTTAGAATAAACTCCAATACAAGACAAGATACAGGAATAGAGGAACTGAATTGAAAAGGACAAACCGTAGAGATGTGTCCCCAGGAAATGAGTAATTGAACCAAAAGTCCTGTGACTGAGGCCATCTGTTCTTAAAATAAATTCTCTGGGTAGAAGAAACTGATGAGGACTTTAGCAATGTTCACATATCTTAAAAAAAATGAGTGTTTTAACTTTGAAGCTGTTTTATTATACTTGACAATAAACAATGCCCGTCTATGTTTGTAGTTATTTCTACACTATTCATAAACTTTTGTAGTACTAACTTAGAAGCAGGATGATATACTTAGTTCAAGTTTCCTCACATTTATTACATATTTTTGTACTGAGTGTTATTTAAAGTGGTAAAACTAGGCATGGGCCTTGAAACTGAATTTAAAATGAGTCAGAATATGAAAGCATTCTAGGATTGTTGAAATATAAATTAAGTAAACACACGCATGTGCACACATCCACATCCATACCTATGCAGTCCTAAAACTTAGGCTTAAAAGAGAGAATATTAGAGAGAAATTATATGAAATAATCTAAATGTTGATCCTTTTAGTTTAGAATTTTTGTGTTAAAAGAAAAGATGAATATTTTAAGAAGCGGATATAGTGACAGCATTAAACCCTGAATAGAAAGATGGTAGATTGGGAAGACAACAGGAATAAAAGGTGACAATAGTTTATTAATTCATTTTCTCATTTATTTATTCATTTAGAAATTTAGTGCTGCAGTTGTCTTATTTTGCTTTCAAAGATGAAACAATATTTCTCATTTTACATGCTTTTTAGAAATATAATTTTGCTACTCATCCATGAAGAGGTAGAATCTGTTTTTCTTTCCTTTGATTCTTGGCTGGTCAGTGTCAATTTTGTCCAACATATTAGCAGAAGTGATGCTGCATAACTTCTGAGGCTGGGATTTAAAAAATCTTCAGTGTCTGCCTTTGTTTCTTGGAACCCAGCCACCATACTGTAAGGTAGCTCAAGTAGCTCTCAGAAGTAACCCATGTGAAGAACAATCAAGTCCTACAAGTCTCCTGGCTGACAACCCCAGCTGAGCTCCTTGGCTGTCAACTGACAGTCATATGAGTGAAGCCACTGTGTATCTTCCATTTGTCCTGGTCTCCCAGATGAATGACACTATGTGAAAGAGAAAATCTACCCAGTAAAGCTATTGAATCAAGAGAAATTACAAATCTTTGTTGCTTTAAGCCACTGAATTTGGGAAAGGTTTATTAAGCAGCAATATATAACTGAAACTTCTTACTATATACCTGTCATTGGGATAGTTGAAAAAAGACCCATATTCTATTTCAAGAACTAACATAATTAATAGTTTAGTGGAAGAAACTACATGTTTTTTATAATTAAAACACTTTCTTTTTCTTTTTAAATATATTTTATTGATTTTTTACAGAGAGAAAGGGAGAGGGATAGAAAGTTAGAAACATTGATGAGAGAGCAACATCAATCAGCCGCCTCCTGTACTCCCCACACTGGGGATGTGTCCGCAGCCAAGATACATGCCCTTGACCAGAATCGAACCTGGGACCCTTCAGTATGTAAGCCAACACTCTATCCATTGAGCCAAACTGGTTTCTGCAGAAACTACATATTAACTATGCATATTATATATGGTAAACAAATCAATTACAGTATATCGTGCACAGAGAAAACGCAATGAAGTAAATGATGAATACCTTCTGGGGAATTAGGGAAGAATACTTCTCTAAAAGGAGATAAACATTTAGCCAACATATTTAAATAAGGCATTTTATATTGAGGGAATTTTATGCACAAGTATTTGGAGACATGAAACAATATACATGTATCAGTTAGGATACATTTGATGGACAATATGAATAAATCTAAACCAAACTAGATTAAGCCAAAAATGGAAGCTCTTGGTTTATACATATGAATGGCCTCAGGGAGACCTGGCTTCTGGTTTGGCTACACACAGGGTCTCAGGTAAAATAATCAGTGTCCAATTCCTTTCCTTCCATCATTCACTACTTCCTCTGTATTGGCTCTGTTCTTAGAACTGTGATCCCAGATGGCTGCCAGTAGATCTAACTAAATAATTCCTTGGTTTGTGTTTAATAGATAAACTCTAGAGTTTCTTACCCAGGATTCCTGAAAAGGAAAAATCACTGGGTCTGGTTGGCTAGCATCCATTCTTGGGACAATCACTGTGGCCCAATTGCAGGTACTTAGTTTAGGTAAGGAAAAACTTAGAATATGGTCTGCCAGAAAATAGTTCCCTAGAGAGAACTTATAATATGGTTTCCAGAAAGTAGAATGGATATTAAATGCCTGTGGTATTTGATGGTTGAAGCTACTTGAAATTTCTAGAGAGTGAAATAGCTTAAGGCTGAAAAAATTACAGGACATGAAGCGGGAGATATAGGCAGAGAAAGACAATCTAGGGACTTGTATCTTGTGCTAAAAAACTTGATCCTTAACCTGTTGGTGATATGGAGCCATCAAAAGGTTTAAGAAAGAGTAGAGATATGCTTTTAAAAAGACCCTCTTTGCATTAGAGAAGAAAGTTTGGGAGGAGTAAGTCTGTAGGCAGGGAGACAGAATAAGAGATTCAGTTTAAATTATAGATTCAACAGATTCTTTAGAAGTAAATTCAACTGGATATAGGAGTTGATTGGATGAGAAGAGTTGATGGAAGCCTCCAAAAGTGTGAATTGCACTGCAGTTCTATAAGCCACCGGAGTGTCTGCTGTGTTAGAGAAGGCCCTGGGAGAGAAGGCAGGAAGATGCCCAGTTTACTAGTAGTACAATTCTAGTCTCTGCTATTTTGGCTGGTTTCAGACTATAATTGATTTTTATCTTCTTCATCTTCCACCAGCAATGCTAGATTTTTAACACCCTCAGTCAACACTTAAGCTGGTCTAGGTTACATGCCTGATTGTGTTGAATGGTCTGAGTCTTAGGTAACTTTGCCTTTGTGAGGCTGTGATTCTGCCAATTACCAGTTAGCTGTTGTCACCATACATGGAAGCACCACACAAACTGGTGAATGCTCCAGGTTGTAGATATAGTTCCTGTTGTCTATTTTATAGCAATTCTAACTTCCCAAGAGAATCAGGTTTGAATGTTGCCATCAGTAGAATATCTCCTTTCTTTGTCAATTGGCCCATTGGCATGAGGTACTACAGCTTCTTGTTCCATAAAATAGTTAACAATATTTCCTGGTGGAACAATTCCCTTGGATCGCCACACTTTTCAGGGTTAGGAGGTCAAATGCAAAAAAGCCTGAGACTACAGAGAAAGAGAGCACACATTTTGCAAGTGCTTTATTGGCAGTGATGGCAAGGGGCCAATCCTAGTATTACCTTTTGGTAATAGTAATTGCACAGGAGTCTCTATACACCTCTACCTCAGACCACTTCTCCATAAAATGTAGGCAGCTAAAAATACTGATCAAACTCTGCCAACAGCATTTTCCCTCTTCATTGTCCATTAGGTACAACTGTGAGTAGAGCTGTAGCAAAGGCAGGCCTCTTTGTCCCACATCAACATATTGAGCTAACTGTGAACAGGCCCAAGATTTCTCTTCCTTTGTGAGAAGAAGGACTCAGGATAGAGCTGTGTGTTATGGGAGGTTCATTAGTATGCGGGTTCAATATGGGTAATTGATAGAGGGATTATGACCACATCCTACCTAATAAAATAGTAATATGCAAGTTGACTGTAACTCTGCTACACCCACAAGGCATGCCCACCAACTAATCAGGAGCGAGTATGCAAATTAACCCAACCAAGGTGGCTGAGGTCACGGAGCTAGCAGGAGGCTTGGTTTCCCCGGCAATGGAGGCAGCCAAGCTTCCCACACATCCTGGCTGGCCCTGGACTCCGCTTAAGGCTACAAAGTTTCAATTATAAAAGATAAATAAATCCCAACAAAAATGGCTGCAGCCAAGGAGTGGGCAAGAGGCTTGGGTTTCCCTGGAGATGGAGGAAGCCAAGCTTTCTGCCAGCTCTGGCCTGCACTGCTCTGCTCAAGGATACAAAGTTTCAATTATAGAAGATAAATAAATCCCAGATACAAGGACCTCCATTTGGTTTGCTGGGGGCATGTAGCTGGCCTGCAAACCACCATAGGCTCCTCACCCAGGCTGCCCCATGCCCCAAGGAAACACCCACCCAGATCTGGGACATCGTTCAGGGCAAACCAGCCGGCCCCCAGCTATGCACTAGGCCTCTATCCTATCTAATAAAAGAGTAATATGCAGATTGACTATCACTCCAACACACAAGATAGCTGCCCCCCCCCCCGTGGTCAAAGATGGCTGCCCCATGTGGACACAAAATGGCCACCACAAAATGTCCAGCAGGGGAAGGCAGTTGTGGGCGATCAGGACTGCAGAGGAGGGCAGTTAGAAGTGACCAGGCTGGCAGAGGAGGGAAGTTGGAGTGACCAGGCAAGGGAAGGGCAGTTAGGGGCAATCAGATTGACAGGGGAGGGCACCCCAACTGGGTGCAAGGATTTCATGCACCGGGGCTCTAGTTACAGGATAAAAAAGAAAACACTGTTCTTCAGAGAAAGTATGGTAGGATTGGGCCTAAATGGGCAGTCAGACATCTCTCAAGGGGTCCCAGATTGGAGAGGGTGCAGGCTGGGCTTAGGGACCCCCTGCCCCCGCATGAATTTCATGCACCGGGCCTCTAGTATTCATATACTTTGCTTGTGTCATCTAAACCTGTTGAGACCTAACTCCCAATATTCCATTTTCTTTTTTTTTTAATTTTAATTAAATCTTTATTATTCAGATTATTACATTTTTTCCCCTCCATAGCACCCCTCCACCCAGCTCCCACCCTTCCCTCCCTCCCGTTGACCTCATCCATAGGTGTATGATTTTTGTCCAGTCTCTCTCTGTATACCCCTCACCCCTTTCCCCCTGAGAATTATCAGTCCACTCCCTTTCATTGCTCCTGATTCTAGTATATTCACCAGTTTATTCTGTTGATCAAATTTTTAATTCACATAATTTTTAGATTCACTTGTTGATAGATATGTATTTGTTATTCATAATTTTTTGACTTTAATCTTTTTCTTCTTCCTCTTCTTAAAGAGTACCTTTCAGCATTTCATATAATACTGGTTTGGAGTTGATGAACTCCTTTAGCTTTTTCTTATCTGTGAAGCTCTTTATCTGCCCTTCAATTCAGAATGATAGCTTTGCTGGATAGATTATTCTTGGTTGTAGGTTCTTGCTATTCATCACGTTGAATATTTCTTGCCACTCCCGTCTGGCCTGCATCGTTTCTGTTGAGAAATCAGCTGACAGTCGTATGGGTGCTCCCTTGTAGGTAATGAACTGTTTTTCTCTTGCTGCTTTTAATATTCTCTCTTTGTCTTTTGCTCTTGGTATTTTAATGATGATGTGTCTTGGTGTGGTCCTCTTTGGATTCCTTTTATATGGGGTTCTGTGTGCTTCCTGGACATGTAAGTCTATTTCTTTCACCAGATGTGGGAAGTTTTCAGTCATTATTTCTTTAAATAGGTTTTCAGTATCTTGCTCTCTCTCTTCTGGCATTCCCACAATTCTGATGTTGGTACGTTTGAAGCTGTCCCAGAGTCTCCTTACATTATCTTCACATTTTTGGATTCTTTTCTCTTCTTGCTTTTCCAGTTGAGTGTTTTCTGCTTCTTTATATTTCAAATTTTTGACTTGATTCTTGCCTTTCTCTAGTCTGCTGTTAGGACTCTGTATAATATTTTTTATTTCAGTCAGTGAATGTTTCATTTCTAGTTGGTCCTTTTTCATCTCCTCTTGGGACTTGATAAATTTATCCATCTTTTCTAGCATATTCTTGAAAAACCTTATAAGCGTGGTTTTGAACTCCATATCCAGTCGTTTTTTTTCCTCCATTTCTTTTGTTTGTGATCCCTTCCCTTGTCTTGGCATTTTCACTATGTCGGGGAAACTTCTGTGTTGGATTCAGCCTTATAATGCCAGACGTGCAAAGCCGCAGAAGCCTCTGTTGAGCTTGGGATGGGTGGAGTCTCAGGGCTTAAGGGACAGCCTTGCCTTCCAGTTGGCCCCGCCCTCCACGGCCCCTAAGTCTCACGTGACTGGGTAATCGCTGGAGCAGTCCTTGTGCCCGCGAGCCCGCAGTGCCTCTAACCGCTGCCTTTCCAGCTCCCCTGTGCGCCAGGACCACAGGAGTCTAGGTCCACAGGGTTTCGCCTGAAACAGGGGCCCACTGGACTCAGAAGTGGCACAGTTGGGAGGGTCTGTCTCCCGCCCACTCGCGAAAGCCAGCAGCACAATCAGCAGTCTGTCCTCCGCGCAGCGCCGTGCGCGCCGCCACCAGGCCTTTGATCTTTTGCGGCTCCCCTAAATTTCCGTGCACTTCTCCCTTTTCACAGTCCAAACTCCCCCCGTATGAGTTTCGCTGGATCTGGGGTTTAGTGTCGTAAGATAAGGGGTTCAGTGCCTTTGGGAGTCTCCGTTTTCCTCCCGCCAGAGAAAGCCAGCCAGGTACTCGGGCACCCGCTCTCTCAGCGTGCGCGTCTCCGTACCTCAGCTTTTTGCAGCTCCTCTGGGTCTCTGTGAGCCCCTCTCTTTCCTTCTAATTGTAGAACTTCCACTCAGCCAGCTTTCCTGTGGTTCTGGATGATGTCCGTTCTGTCTTTTAGTTGTAGTTTTGAAATTGTTGTGCGAGGCAGCAGTGTAGGTATTCACCTATGCCGCCATCTTGGATTCGATCCCCAATATTCCATTTTCATTATACAGTTGATTGGAGCCATGGAATTGACAACTAGCTCACAAAATTTGCTGGCTTTCAAACATCCAGCTAAGGGCCTGGGTACATGAACACATGTGCCATGGTGAGTGACTCAGTCTCTACTGCAGAAAGTATGGCCTTACTTTAAAACCAATTGTTTACAGCCATATATTTCTCTCCACAAACTATTTTAGTTATATTCCATGACAACTTAATTTTCAAGCAAGTTATCACTGAGGGCAAGTAGACCTAATCCACTGGGGGACTCTTGGAGACTTTATGAAACAAAATATGTAGAATGTATCCCACTTAAGGGCTGAGGGAGTGTTCACCAACTAGTGGAGGGCTGCCCTGGGAAGGCATTGATTACCTGTACTTCTGGCTTTCCCCAGACTTTGCTGGCTATAGAGAAAGCCTTCAAACAGATACAGCAATACTGGCAATTAGAAGTCAGGTCTATATTTACAGAAATGGAAAATGATAAGGTACCCTGCATAAGGCATTAAGCAGATCTGTTTTACCCATCAATGTTGTTACTCTTTATTAATGGCAGGGTTGCAAATACAATGGCTTGTCCTTTATCTTAGAGTGCATGAGGACATGTCCTGACATATATCATATCATTGGCTCCCTACAAATCTTCAAAATATGTGGCAAGCCCTGAACCTTTGTAGCTTTTATCTCTTACTCTCTGGCATGAATGATTTTAACTGTGGCAATTCTGTACTTACCATTTCCTGTTCATTATAATGTCATAAATATAGTGGACCAGCACAATGTTCTGCAGAATGTCAAGATGATCCATTCCTTTTGCACTAGCTTTTGATAGAAAACAGGAGAAGTAATGTAGCTCTAGGACAAGGCAGTGAGTCTGTACTCTTGTCCTTTCTACATGCATGTGAATTTCTTTGATCCTCATTATTGATGGGGACTACAAAGCGTATCTTCACCAGATTAATAGCTACATACCAAGTGACAGCATTTGATCAGTTCCAGTGTTGACGAGTTCCAGTAAAGATACCATATCTCACACAGATACAGAATTGTGGTTCTCATTTATTAAATGAATGTTAAGCTTTTCAGTTTTCTTTTTTTGTTAATCCTCACCCAAGTATTAAATTAATGTCAATCAACCACCATCTATGATGATGTTAACTTGACAGTGATATACTTGTGTCCTTCACATCTTGATTGTAGTATCAACCTTGCATTTTTATATGAATTATGCTATTGC
This sequence comes from Lasiurus cinereus, assembly GCA_011751065.1. Taxonomy (NCBI): domain Eukaryota; kingdom Metazoa; phylum Chordata; class Mammalia; order Chiroptera; family Vespertilionidae; genus Lasiurus; species Lasiurus cinereus. The sequence goes on along the minus strand of JAAGEH010002534.1, from coordinate 8,808,171 downwards.
TTCTGATTTACTATTTTGGCTGGACATGATAGTTTCAAATCCTTATCCTTGGCCTTTTATATAATAATGACTCTTCTTGCACAATTCAGGGAACTACATGAACTTTATTTAGTTGCTGCATATATCCATCTCAATTATACACTCAGGGGCAGAGGAAATAACAACAGGACAAGTCTATAAAGCATTGTGAGATAATGTGTGGTCCAAATTCATCTGACCTTCACAAGCCTCACTCTAAAAACGATAGCAGGGCATGAGGGCATTTCACATCTCCTTATATTTGTGTCAGCTCAGAATATGTCTAATTGTCCTTGAAAAATTAGAGTGCTCCTCTTCCCCCAGTGCACAATCTGCTCTAGTAAATGGCCACAGGTCTCTTTGGTAGTAGAGTGGTGAATGTTTATTGTATATACTTGTTGTGGCAGTATATACAATATATTTTCATTAAGGAGGTCCTTAAGGATCTTTCTTTAAGGAAAGCTATTCTCTTCTTCAATGATTGGTTCTTTGTTTGAGAATAGGCTCCCATCTTAAAGCTGGTTGAATAATGATGATTTTCTGCTGTGGAGGTAGACATCAGCCTTCTGCTTGCCAGCCGTTGATCAACTGCTAATCTAACCCTTATGAACATCATGGAGAAAGTCCTCTGATTGCCATTTTGGATTTAATGCCCATTATGAGTAATCCATCCCATCTTGCCTCTGACTATTCAATACTACCACCTAGTATCTGATTTTTAAAAATTTTGTCATACTTATCCAAAAGAAATGAGTTCTATTGTGGCATTATTTCCTACCATATCCCCTGGCCTACAGAGAAAAATTAGCACTGAAATTCTCAAAGATATAATGGAATTTCCTAAAAGGTTTATTCCTTCTTGTCTTATTAAAGGGGGTATGCTTTGGGCCTTTCTGCAAAACATGGTTAGGATGAATTTTTTTGTTCATTACCCTGAGCCTACCAAATCCTTCCCCAATACTCTGCCAAGGCAGCTCTGGTAGCTCCACCTTTTTAACTAGAGGCCATAATGGTGACTGAGTTTCAAGGAGGCACCCCAGCTTTGGGTTAGGGTTGGTTTCCTGTGTTTTTGCTAAGACATTAAATCCTGAGTCATGGAAGAGCACTTTGATGTCAACGAATCTCCTGTATTCAGATTTATATACTGCATCCTCTTCTTAATTATCAAAATCCACTCACACAAATTTTTTCAATTCCTGACATATAAGCCAGTACTACAATTTCTGTAATAAAACTATTTTCTTTTGGTGCAAGGACTGTATTTCTCACTCAGTAAAGGCATAGCCATGACTTTAGTTATTGGTTTGTATATTATACAGGGAGGTGATGGTGGGTTGTAAGGAGGCAACATCATCTGGCAAGGCATCTGTCTCAGGTGATGTCTTTACAAGATCTTCAAGGAAGGATGATATCATTACCATTGCCCTATATCGTTCAGTCCAATGATTTTCCTTCCCCTTATACTTCCTCACATCTACCATGGGTGAGAGTCTTCATGATTGAATGCTACAGAATTCTAGGTTTTATCACATTCTGCTTACCACCAGTAATTGAATTATTGGTATCAACTAATTAAAGATAACCAAGGTATAGAATCTCATTCTGAGGGTCTGCTTTCCAGAACTGTTCCTGGTAACAAATGCTGTTGGGTTTTCTTAAAAAACAGTGCCTGAGACAAGGACTTGGGTACAGGCAGTTTATTTAGTTTATTTGGAATGTGATCTTACAAAGCATAAATGGACAAGTAAGAAGAGTGAAATAGTAGTGGAGAAAGATCCAGCATAAGGATACTCTATTGAGATCAGTGGTCTGGGCAACAGAAGACTTTTATAAGAACAAAGAATACCTCCAAGAATTAGCCGTCTGAAATATGGGTGTCTAGAGCATTTATCTACGACTCCTCCATTGTGGGTTACTTTTGTTTATGCAGCTCCAATGGCATTATAGAATGTTTTGGGGCAGAACACAAAAATACATGAAGCAGCAGTTGCAAGGTGGGACTTTGGCAACAGGAGCTGCATTGGAATTGTACATAGCAACCATGGCTGGCTACAAGCAAATGGGAAGGTGAAGGTGTAGGCTTAGGATGAAAGTCAAGGCTAGGGATATAGATATAAAAATTATGTAGAGGTGATATTGAAAACATAAGAATAAATGAGATAATCAAAGAAGAGGTGGAGAGCACAGAAGAACACCTTTTTTAAAAAAAGGACAGGAGAAGAGATTTCAGAAAAGAAGACTAAGAATGGGTCTGAGCCTGAGGTAGGCTAGAAGAGGCCAATAGTGGGGAGGAGGGGGAACATATGTAATACTTGAAAACAGAAGAAAATAAATTCCTCAAAGAAGGAGGTGGCTAACATCTTTAAATACCCTGAAAAAAAAATCCAATAAAATTTATACTAAGCCACATTCTCTGTATTTATCAGGAAGGTCATTTTGCCCCTTGTCTTTGTAAGTTTTAGTAAGGTAGTAAGGACAGAAGCCAGATTACAGTGGATTAATAGAGCAGATGAAAGGGAGCAGAGACAGTGAATATGGCAACATTTTTAAGGTGGTTCATTGAGAGGCAAAGTAGATGAGCAGTACTCAGGATTAACAGGAGAGGGAGAGATTCTTGGGTGGGTGTTTAGGTTTCAAAGCTATAAATGACTCACCTCAAAGGTGTTTTTTTTTTTTTTAACTTGTTCTGTTGACTAATTCTTTATTGAGGAATTCATTAGCTAGTTCCTAGGAGTCTCAGCTGCTTTAGGAAAGGCCATCCTTTTATTTATCCCACCACATCCTCTTACAAAAGGAGAGACGTGGGTAACAACCTGGATGTGCTCTGCTCTAACCATCAGCATTTGAGTGAGGGCCGGGGCTGTCTAGAGTCTGGAAACAGGAGGGAAAATTGATTAAAATAAACACAAGGCTTGTTTACATGTTCACAGGAAACTTTCCCACAACATATTAAAATGGAAACAAAGAGATCAAATTCAAGAAAGGGATGCAAGTGTTGAATTTCCCTTAATACACAGAGGCCAATTTTCTTTACAGTAAAAAGCCTTGAAAAAGAAAATGAGCCAAGTGCATGACTGTTTCCCCTGGCTGCCAGCTTTTCAGCATCCGGTCACATGGCTGCACTGATTTACCCCCTTATTATAGGCAGGCAGGAGCTTGAAATTCTTTGCTGGAGCCGAAGGCGTCTGTGCAGATGCATATCATATCATATCGTAGGCAACTGCAGTGTGACTCACACGGTGAGGCTGGGAATCTTGGGAGTTGAACTGAGGACAAAATGGGAGGGATTTCCCTTCCCTAGGCCGGTCTCCAAGAACTCCCTTTTCACACACCCCATTTTTAATGTGAGCTTACTGCTTGGTTGGAGTGCCTCATGGAGAAAGATTAGGAGGCCTATAAGGGAAAGTTAGTGCTTGTTTCTTTCTTACCTAACTTTCCTGACTTTGTGTTTTACTGTGCTCTTAGTGTTGCTTTCTCTGAAGTTCCCCAACTACATATATTAGTTTGTAAAAAAAAAAAAATTATAGCTAAGATTGGTGATGATGATAATACTACTTAGAATGTATAGAACAATATTATTGGGGAGTCCAAAGAACAATGTGGCTCTTAATGCTTGAGACACTTATTAGGAGACATTAGGAGATAATTTTAAGATTAAGACTGATCTCTCCTTTCCTCTTCTCTCTCCTTTTTTTTCCTTTTCTTCCTCCTTCCTTTTCTTTCTCCATCCTTTCCTTCTCTCTCTCTCTCTCTCTCTCTCTCTCTCTCTCTCTCTCTCTCTCTCT
>JAAGEH010002534.1:8596804-8804358 GCA_011751065.1 Lasiurus cinereus | reverse complement strand
TCTCTCTCTCTCTCTCTCTCTCTCTCTCTCTCTCTCTCTCTCTCTCTTTCTTCTTTCTCTTTCCCTCTTCCTTCTAAATATTACTATGTCTGCCCTGCTAGCCTGCTTTTATCACAGGGGTATTATGAAATTAATAACACATAAAAAGCTATTTAAATTTTTATAAAACCCTATGTTATCTTTTTTTATTATAATGATCACTTCTGTGTTATTTTGGAATAAAGATCAAAGATGATATAATTGATGGAAACATTGTTTCCATCATAAATATTTTCTTACTTTTACTCTGTACATGAAACTGAACTAGGAGCAATAGTGGAATTGTCATATTATTTTCTAACTGATTGATTGATCCTTTGTTTCAATACTACCTATATCAGACCTTGTGTGTGTATCTGTCTCTATATATATCACAGGTTCCTCAAACTAATTTGTTGATGCCACAATTATTTATAGTCTGGCAATAACCTTTCCTTTTAGTTTCATCTTCCTTAGCAATTCTTAGCATATTCACCAAAAGATCTGCCTTGCCAGCAGGTGTGGCTCAGTGGTTGAGTGTCAACACATGAACCAAGAGATCATGGGTTCGATTCTTCGTCAGGACAGATGTCCCTGGATGCAGGTTTGATCCCCAGTAGGGGGCATGCAAGAGGCAGCCAATCAGTAATTATCTCATATTGATGTTTCTAGCTCCCCATCCCTCTCCCCTTTCTCTAAAATCAATCAAATCATATACTTTTTTAAAAAAGGATCTGCCTCTGTTTTGTTTCTGACAGAAGTATTCAACCACTCCTGAAGCTTTCCTCTGAGAGCACAGTAGCTACTTTTCATATTGTCTGAACATTCAGTGAGTAAAACATTCATGCTTGCTATACCCCAATGGTCTTGAATTAAATTTGTCATAAATAGAATATTATATAAAGGTTGATGATCTTCATGCAACATCATTCCAGCAATGAAACTAAAACCCCTGGAACAAAATTCTGCCTTATAGCCAAAAGTGCCATGGTGAGGTTCCAGTTTAATAAAATTGCTTAGCATTTGTAACTTTAAGCAGATGAGTTACTTCTTATTTGATGTTGAAGAGAAAAGAGTCTCTCCTCTCACCCAATTTAGACAGGATTATGATACTTACTAAGGGACGCTATCTTCCTGCCCCCGATTAATTTAAGGGTTTATTGTTTAGTCACTTTATGTTTAATGTTGTATATGATACAATGTACTTAAGAAAAAAAATTAAGTTTTTTTTAAAGGTTTTTATTGATTTCATAGAGAGAAAGGAGAGGAAGAGAGAGATAGAAACATCAATGATGAAAGAGAATCATTAATCAGCTGCCCCCTGTTCACCCCCTACGGGAAATGAGCCTGTTAACGGGTGCCCTGACCAGGAATCAAACTATGACCTCCTCATTCATAGGTTGATGCTCATCCACTGAACCATATTGGCCTGGCTATACAATGTACTTTTAGGATATTAGGTACTCTCAGAAATTAGATACAAAGGTTAACTAATTAATGCCCAATAGAGCTTCTGGAAGATGTTGGAACTGCTCACATGGACACTTGAATCATCTATAATAATAAAAGCATAATTAGACTGGATGTCCTTCCAAACGTCCTTCCAGATGACCTTCTGGACAAAGCCAGGGCTTCGAGGGAAGCCTGAGTCCTGGATACCTCCTGGGTGCTGGAAAGAAGCTGGTGCTAGCAGCCAGGGAGAGGAAGACCGACTCTTGCATAGATTTTATGAATCAGGCCTCTAGACCATGATAAGCTCACCTCTGAGGACCATGTGGAAGGCTGGCACACACTTGTCAGGTGTCTGTCCATTGTTCTTAGATCATAGTCTGCCCTGAATTGAGATGCTTGCTTCATGTTTCAGGGTCATTACTGAGTTTGTGAAATCTTTAAATAGGAAGGAAAAATAAAACTGAAGTAAACTTTTATTCTGTCAAACACTCTTTGACTCCTCTGGGCAGTTCTATCTTTCCTAAGTTGACAGGGTGGGTTTTTTTTCTGCCAGATCTCCCTTTTCTCTGCCACCCAACAAAAAGACACTAACACATCAAAAGTATCACATTTTAGGTACTCAATCTTAGCTGAAGAATCTGCAGGATGAACTTCTTTAGGGACCAAGCAATAAAAAAACCTGTTGGTTTTCTCAATGGGGCAATGGACTAAAACAAAGAGATCTATGCCATGTCTGGGGCTATGAAGATTTGTGGCTGTCTAATAATAGGATTATTCCTCCCTATCACATAACAAACTGTACCTGCAACTGCTTTTCTAGGTGTACCAGTTAATAATGTGGATACTTTTTAATGAATAGGGTTACACATATGTTGATATATATGCGATTTGATATGTATGCTATTTTGTTGTATTGACAAGTTTCACAACTTCGTATGTCAAATTTGCTGAAGGTGTTAGCATCATAGATATTTTTTACACTTAAAAATTTCAAATTTTGTATCAAAAAAAGAGTATTTGCGGGAAGTTTTAATTCATTACTTTATTTTGAAGAAAAGTGCTGCTGAAAGTTATTGTATACAGTGGTAACTCGAGATACGAGTGCCCTAACATATGAGATTTTTGAAATACGAGCCATCAAGCGAGCGATTTTTGCTTTGAAATACGAGCAACAGTTGAGATATGAGTAATCTCACGGATCAGCCGGCTGCACACGACCCACCAGTTTACTGCAACTCAAGCGTCTCATAGTTTCCCACGCCTCAAGGTTACGGAATGCATTAAACTCGTATCTCGAGGTACCACTGTACTTTAGGAAGCTTATGGTGAACATGCTCCATCTCAAGATACCTGTGAATGCTGGTTTAAATGCTTTAAACGTGATGATTACGATGTGAAAGACAAAGAATGTCCAGGTCAACTGAAAAAGTTTGAAGACCAACAATGGCAAGCATTATTGAATGAGGATGCGTGTCAAACTAAAAAACAACTTGCAGAAAGATTAAACATTATTCAGCAAACAATTTCTGATCATTTATAAGCAATAGGAAAGATTTTAAAGAAAGGAAAATGGGTGCCACATCAACTGAACGAAAGACAAAAGGAAAACTGAAAATTCATCAGTGAAATGTTGCTTCAATGGCACAAAGGAAGTCTTTTTTTTTTTTTTCATCAAATTGTGACTGGTGAGGAAAAGTGGATTTATTTTGAGAATCCCAAACACACAAAATCATGGGTTGATCCAAGTCAACCATCAACATTGACTGCAAGGCCAAATCACTTTGGAAAGACAATGCTCTGCGTTTAGGTAATCAGGAATGTGTGGTGTATTATGAGCTTCTAAAGTCAAGTGAATCCATTAATACTGATCACTACTGACAACAATAATCAATTTGAACCATACCCAGAATGTGCCAGAAGACATGGCAAAGTAATTTTGCTTCATGATGACACATCATCACAAAACCAGCTAAAGACACATGAAAAGATCTTGCCTGGGAACTATTAACCCACCTGCTGTATTCAACCAGACCTTGCTCCTTCAGATTATCACTTGTTCTGATCGATGACACATGCACTTTCTGAGCAGCACTTCAAAATGTATGAGGAAGTAGAAAATTTGGTCTCTGAATGGTTTGCCTCAAAACAAGAAAGTTCTATTGGGACGGAATCCACAAATTACCTAGCAATGGACATTACTTTGAATAAAGCACTTTTGATGTTTCTCTTGAAATCATCATGTTTTCTTTGATAACAAAATCTGCCTTATTAATGGGTTAATGATCAATCCTCATAATTAACTGGTTAATGATTAATCTGCATAATTAACCAGTTAATAATCAATCCACATTATTAACTAGTTAAAATTGTCAACCAGTTAATTATGTGGATCAACTATTAACTGGTTAATTATGCAGATTGACTCTTAACTGGTTAGTAATGTGGATTTTGTGATCAAAGAGAATACAATGATTTCAAGAGAAGCATCAAAAGTGCACTGTTCAAAGTAATGTCTATCGCTAGCACTTTTCTTCAAACGAAAGTAATGAATTAAAATTTCCCACAAATGTTCTTTTTTTTGGCATAAAATTCGACATTTTAAGTGAAAAATATCTATGATGTTAATATCTTCAGAAAATTTGATGTATGAAGTTTTGAAGCTTGTTGTCAATACAACAAAATAGCATACATATCAAATCACACATCTATCAACGTATGTGAAACCCTATCTATTGAAAAAAATCCGCATTATTAACCCATACACCTAGTAGATATCACAAAAAGGAGATAATTTGTTGACCATGGGCATCACTTGGAATTTCTTCCTAGCATGTGTGCCTTAGGTTCTGTGATCTCACTTGCTACTGAAATTTCTCAGTGGAATCAGTGTTTCCTTTGGGATGAGGACTTAAAAATCCCCTTGGGAAAGAGGAGTCGCTTCTTGTTTGATGATAGAGTGGAACAGAGAAGAGACTTTCTCCCTCTCATACACACACACACACACACACACACACACACACACACACACACCAGCATCAGCAGCAGCAGCAACAGCAGCATCTTAAGGTTTCATTATTTAATCACTTTATGTTCAATGTTGTATAATTTATGATACCACCTTGAAAAACATGCCTAAAGGCATTTAAAGTTACAAATGCAGGAGAATTTAATAAAACTGGAACCTAACCATGACACTCTTGGCTACACAGCAGAATTTTATTCAAGCGGTTTTAGTTTCATTGCTAGAGTGATGTTGCTTGAATATCATCAACCTTTACTAGTAAATAATACCTCATTCATGATTTAATTTTATTCCAGACCAATGAGTGTTCAAAATGAAGCATAGAGCTGAAGTCTACTTCTAAGAGAATGGCAGCAGATGCTAATTTAAATGTATAGAGCAAAAACAATGGCCCATGGCTAGCTAAGTAGAGCACCTGGAAGGCCATTGCAATTTAGGGGGGACACTTTCTGATTATGTGATACAGTTCCCTTTCCTGATCTCAAGACCCAGCAGATAATTTATCATTTGTTATTGTTTTCATTTTCTTTCTTCAAGTTTTTGGATCTTATTTCTGCTAGCAAATTTTAAAAATTATTTAAATTATTGGACAACTCTTTCCCTAAGCAGAGCATAAACTTTCATTGAAACCAGCTCTTGCTTCTGAGCCTTAGAAGTGGAGAAGTTTAATGTTTTGTGGAGATAGGACAAGAGATTCAAAATTCTCATAATTTTCCTTTTGTGCACTAGCCCGAATTACTCTCTGGGTTATACTGAGAATTGTTAGGGAAGGAAGGAGGAGTGGCAAACAGAGGCACTGTGTTGTCATTTCAAATCATCAATGGAACCCTGTTAAAATAATGGAAACTTAACTCTTACAGAACTCACCCCTCTTAGGTCCGATTTTAATTTCTTTTCTTATTTTGGTTCTCTCTCATTTATCTCACTATTTTCCCTGATTCACTAGTACTGGAATATTTCTTTGAACTTGTCCAAGGTCATATTTTATAGTTGGCTGTCTGGGTTTAAGAAGTATCTACTTATTGATGGCTAAGAGTGTTGTCTAATCAGAAATAGTCAGTGTTTCTCAGAAGCTAAAGTAAAGTGATTGAACTTTTTTCATGGAGAAGGCAAGAATGATGGCGAGCATGATGAGAAGAATATGCTGCCAACTTTTCCCGGAAGCTCATATGGCGGAGGAAAGGTTCTGCAATTATTTCTGAGGCTTTCTATAGTCATAGTTGTATGTATTATAGACAAGTCTTGCCTTACTTTTTTTGCAATCTAATCTTTTTCTTTCCTCTTCCCCTGCTCAAACATAGGTTTACTGCTGATGAAACAATACAGAATAATATATTACGAGACCTATAGTGAGTACTCTATCTTATAAAAGTCTGGCTTAATACCAGTGATGTTTAATGACTGGCTCTCTGGGTAAAAAGTCCTGATTTGTACTATTTACTGCTTTTTTATATTGTAAATACTCCAATGCTACCTGATTTTAAGCTACCAATGTGAAGTCACTGAATGCAGAGTTGGGAAGAGTTGTGCATAATCAATGTTTGCAAGCTAGTGCTAGCCAGCTCTAGCACACCACTGAAAATATGTTGAGTACTTAGAACAAGGCTTGGAACATAGTAAATTCTAAACTTGTGTATCTCTTTATCAAACAGATATTATAATTATTATTGTTCTCTGTCTCTTCTTTCTTTATGCATGTAAATATGCACACAACAGTAATGTGCTGAAAAAAAACTCTTAAAAAAAGTCTTAATTTGCATCATTTCCCAATTTCCAGGTGTGTGTACAATGGGTGATATGAAGCTACCAGTAGATTTACACCTGGTTGGCAAAATTCTTTGTTTAGAGGATTTGTCCAATGGTGACAGTGGGGTATTAAAGTCTCCTACTATGATTGTATTGCTGTCAATCTCTTCCTTAATATCCTCAAATAGTTTTTTATGTATTTAGGTGCTCCTATATTGGGTGCATATATGTTTACCAGAGTTATTTCTTCTTGTTGGATTGTTCCCTTTAGTATTATGAAGTGGCCTTCTTTATCTCTTATGTCCTTCACTTTGACATCTAATTTGTCAGATATAAGTATTGCAACCCCAGTGTTTTTTTCATTTCCATTTGCCTGAAATACCATGTTCCATCCCTTCACCCTCAATCTGTATGCATCTCTTTTTCTGAGGTGGGTTTCTTGCAGACAGCAGATATATGGATCATGTTTTCTTATCTAATCGGTTACCCTATGTCTTTTGATTGGAGCATTTAATCCGTTTACATTTAAAGTTATTATTGATAAGTACTTATCTGTTGCCATTTTTAGTCCTTACCCCCGAGTTCCTTCTTCGCTTCCTCTTTCTTTTTATTACAGCAGACCCTTTAACATTTCTTGCATTGCTTATTTGGTGGTAATATATTCCCTTAGTCCTTTTTTGTCTGTGAAGCTTTTGATTTCACCTTCAATTTTGATTGAGAGTCTTACAGGGTACAGTATTCTTGGATTCAGACCTCTGCTTCTTCTAGTCTACTTTTGATGCTTTCTATTGAGTTCTTTATAGCAGAGATGTCATTTTTCATTTCTTCTTGATTATTCTGCACCTCCTCTAGGTTCTTCTGCATTTCTTCTTGCTGCTTCTTCATCTCCTCTTGGGTCTTCTTCATTTCCTCTTGGCTCTTACTCAGATTGTTGATTTTGTCTTTCATTCTTTTCATCCACCTTATGATCATTTCTCTGAACTCTTTCTCTGGCAGGCTTATTTCTGCTTCTATTTCATTTACTTCCTTTTCTGGTGAAACCTGATTTTCTGTCTTATGTGGGCTGTTTCTTTTTCTGCCCATGGTCTTTCTTCTCCGGGTGTCTGGTTATGTAGTTTTCTCTCCTAGGTTGATTGAAAGGCACAAACTACAACACGACCAGGTACAGCACACAAGGCACCTGTCCCAGGCGAAATCTGACCCTTCCACGCGCCGCGTGGATCTCTGAATCCACCGCCCGGGCATCCGCGCCACCTGGAAAGCAGTGCTCTGGGTCCCCAGCTGTTTGGTGGGTGCCTCCACCAGCCGGAGCTTTCAGATCTCCGCAGACATCCACCTCCCTCTTATCCCAGGCGAAATCTGACCTTTCCATGTGCTCTGTGGATCTCTGATTCCGCCGTGTGTCTGTGCCGATTGGAGAGCAGAGTTCTGGGTCCCAGGGTCCCCGGCTGCTCGATGGGTACCCCAGCCGCCGGCTTCAGACCGCCGCAGACATCCACCTCCCTCTGCAAGATGGCGGGGTCTCCGCATTCGCGCTGGTGGCTCCGGTGGACAAAAACCCCGTGGCAGTGGGGCTGCCTGGCTGGGAGAGCCCCATCCAGCAGTCCCCCACCTTCTCCTGGAGGATAACTGACTCTTAACTTGCCAGCAAACACTCTCAGTGCGACTCTCAGCCGCTCTCTCTCCCTCTGCCCAGCGACAAAGATCCAGACACATCTGTCTACTCCACCGCCATTTTCTCTCCCCTGGTTGGCAAAATTCTTGATTTAATAATCTGTCCTTTTAAGACAGCAGTAACCTGCTCAACACACAAGTGTTATAAGAGTTGGTTTCCAGGGATGTCCGTATTGTCTCCAGGATTTTGTTCACAAGCATTGAAAGGACAGGTTGTAAGTTTTAGCTTTTGTTCAAGTGAACTTTTTCTCTTCTGAGTAATAACCTATGAATAAGTAATTTCTATTTCTTTTCCCTAACTCTTCCTTCTTTTTCTATTGGAATAATTTAAATGTCTAATTTGCCAAAAATATTTAAAAAAAAATCATCATCCACTGATATGTTTATTGATTTTAAAGAAAGGAAGGAGAAAATGAGAGAGAGAGAGAGAGCAAGAAACTTTGATCATATACACCTTGAGTTGGGATTGAACCTGAAACTTAGGTATATGCCCTGACTGAGAATCGAACCCACAACCTTTCAGTATACTGGATGAGATTCCAGCAACTGACCTATACTGGCCAGGACAATTTGCTTTTTGTTTTTAACATTTATTTATTTTTTTATTAAAGTATAGCTGAGGAAATATATTTGTTTTAGGTATACTAGTACAACATAGTGATATGACATTTATATATCTTATTAGAGGCCCAGTGCACAAAATTTGTGCACGAGGGGAGTGTTCTTCAGCCCAACCTGCTCCCTCTCCAATTTGGGACCACTTGAGGGATGTCTGACTGCCTGTTTAGGCATGATCCTGCTGGCTCCTAACTGCTCATCTGCCTGCCTTCCTGATTGGGGCATGGGGTGGCCTGTGTGAAGGGCCTGTGGTGGTTTGCAGGCCGGCCACGCCCTCCAGTGACCCAAGGGGAGGCCCTGGTATCTGGGATTTATTTATCTTCTACAATTGAAACTTTGTAGCCTAGAGGGGAGCCAAGCCTTCTGCTTACACAGCCATTGAAACTTTGTTGCCTTAAGCAGAGGCCTGGGCCGACCAGGGTTTGCAGAAAGCTTGGTTTCCTCCATCACCAGGGGCAACCCAAGCCTCCCTCCTGTTCTCTCTGTGGCCATAGCCATCTTGGTTGGATTAATTTGCATACTCACTCTGATTGGCTGGTAGGCACTGCTGGTGGGCATGGCTTGTGGGTGTAGCAGAGGTATAATTAATTCGCATATTACTCTTTTATTAGATAGGATGATGTGATCACCACTATAAGTCTAGTAACCATCTAACACCATACAAAAAGTTTGTTTTTAAATTTTTATTATTACTTTTAAAATATATTTTTTAAATTGATTTCAGTGAGAAAGAGAGGGAGAGAGAGGTAGAAACATCAATGATGAGAGGGAATCTTTAATTGGCTGCCTACTGCATGCTCCACGCTGGGGACTGAGCCTGCAATCCGGGCATGTACCCTGATTGGGAATTGAATTGGAACTGCTGGTTCATAGGTTGACACTCAACCACTGAACCAAGCCTGCCGGGACATACAAAGTTTTTACTCTATTATTTGCTATATTCCATGTGCTGTACATTATATCCCCATGATTATTTATTGGACATTTGTACCTCTTACTCCCCTTCACCTTTTTAACTCACCCCCTTCTCTCCCCTCAGGCAACTATTCTTTGTTCTCTGTATCTGTGAGTCTATTTGTGTCTTGTTTTGTTTGTTCATTTGTTTTATTGTGGTTTTAGATTTCACATATGAGTGAAATCATATGGTACTTATCATTTTCTATATGACTTATTTTATTTTGCATAATACCCTCTGGGCCCATACACATTGTTGCAAATGACAAGATCTCATTCATTATGATGGCTGAGTAATATTCCATTATATGATAGGGGGGTAATGGAGGAATGAGGACACATATGTAAAACTGTAATCAATAAAGGAATTAAAAAATAATAATAATAAATATTCCATTACATATCACATCTTTATTTATTCATCTATCAATAAGCACCTAGATTGCTTCCATATCTTGGCTATTGTAAATAATGTGGCAATAAACATAGGGGTCATATTTTTTTTTACTTAGTGTCTTTGTTTCTTTTGATAAATATTCAGAAGTGGAATTGCTGAGTTATGTGGTTGCTCTATTCTTAAATTTTTTTGAGGAATTTTCCATAGTTGCTGTGCCAATTTACATACACACTAGCAGTGAATGAAGGTTTCTTTTTCTCTACTTCCTTGCCAACATTTGTTATTTGTTGACTTTTTGATGATAGCTATTCTGAAGATGTGAGTTGATATTGCAATGTGATTTTTATTTTCAGTTTTCTGATTATTAGTGATGTTGAATATCTTCCGTATTTTTGTTGGTGACAAATAGATTTTAGAATAAAATCTATATTACACAATTCAACTGACATTTCTTAGAAAGACTTATAAATTTAGAGCCTTGGACTTAAATATATATATATATATATATATATATATATATATATATATATTTGTATTTTAAATATTTTTTGTTTAAAGTGTTATATATTAGTACATATATCTCCTTTTTTTAATTCCATTGACCTTCACCCAGCTTCCCCTACCCCCTGTTGCATGCCCTTGTCCCACCACCCAGTGTCTTGTGTCCATTGGTGTGCTTATATGCATGCATAAAAGTCCTTTGGTTGATATATTTCCCTCCCTCCGCAAGCCTCCCCAGTCTTCCCACTGTAATTTGACAGTGTGTTGGATGCTTTACTGTTTCTGTATCTATCTTTTTATTTATCAGGTTATAATGTTCTTTATTTTTCATAAATGAATGAGATCATGTGGTATTTTTCTTTCATTGCCTGGCTTATTTCACTAACCATAATGCTCTCCCGTTCCATCCATGCTGTTGCAAATGGTAAGAATTCCTTCTTTTTTATAGTAGCAAGTATTCCATTGTGTAGATATACCATGATTTTCTAATGTACTCATCTGCTGATGGGCTTTTAGGCTGTTTCAAATCTTAGCTGTGGTGATGTGCTGCTATGAAAATAGGGTGCATATATCCTTTCTAATTGGTGTTTCTCGTTTCTTGGGATATATTCCTAGAAGTAGGATTACTGGGTCAAATGGGAGCTTCATTTTTAGTTTATTGAGGAAATTCTATACTGTTCTCCACAGTGGCTGCACCAGTCTGCATTCCCACCAGCAGTGCACGAGGGTTCCTTTTTCTCCACATCTTCGCCAGGACTTGTCATTTGTTGATTTGTTGATGATTGCCATTCTGACAGGTGTGAGATGGTATGGCATTGTCATTTTGATTTGCATCTCTGGGATGATTAGTGACTTTGAGCATGTTTTCATGCATCTCTTGGTCTTCCTTCTGTCTTCTTCCGAAAAGATTCTATTTAGTTCCATTGCCCATTTTTTTTATTGGATCATTTATCTTCCTTTTATTAAGTTGTATAAGTTGCATGTAGATGTTGGAGATTAAACTTTTATCAGTGATAACATTTGCAAATGTCCTCCCATACAGTCGTATTTCTTGTTGTTTTGTTGATGGTTTCTTTTGCTGTGAAAAAGCTTTTTATTTTGATATAGTCCCATTTGTTTATTTTCTCTTTTGCTTCCATTGCTCTAGGAGCAGTATCAGTGAAGAAATTGCTTTGGCATATGTCTGAGATTTCTCTGCCTGTGGATTCCTCTAGTATTTTTATGGTTTCCTATCTTACATTTAAGTCCTGTACCCATTTTGAGTTTATTTTTGTCTATGGTGTAAGTTGGTGGTCTAGTTTCATTTTATTTTTTTGCATGTACCTGTCCAGTTTCCCCAGCATCATTTATTGAAGAAACTGTCTTGACTCCATTGTATATTCATGCCCCCTTTATCAAATATTAATTGAGCATAGTGGTTTGAGTTGATATCTGGGATCTCTGTTCTATTCTATTGGTCTATATGTCTGTTCTTGTGCCAGTATCAGGCTGTTTTGAGAACTGTGGCTATGTAATACAACTTGAAATCTGGTATTGAGATCCCACCTACTTTGGGATATGATGTATGATCTTTCTGATGTACTGCTGGATTTCATTTGCTAGAATTTTGTTGAGGATTTTGCCATCTATGTTCATGAGGGATATTGGCCTGTGATTCTCTTTCATTGTATTGTCATTACCTGGTTTTGGTAAATAGGATGATGCTGGCTTCATAGAAGAAGCTTGGAAGTGTTCCTTCCTCTTGAATTTATTGAGGAGGACAAGTTTTAGTTCTTCCTTGAATGTTTGGTAAAACTCCCCAGTGAAGCCATCTGACTTTTGTTTGCTGGAAGCTTTTTGATGACTGCTTCAATTTTTTCCTTAGTTATTAGCTTATTGAGATGTTTAGATTCTTCCTGATTGAGTTTTAGAAGGTTATATTTTTCTAGGAATATGTTCATTTCTTCCAGTTTGTCCAATTTGTTGGAATAGAGTTGTTCATAGTATTTTTTAACAATTCTTTATATTTCGGTGGGGTCTATTATTATTTCACCTCTTTCATTTCTGATTTTGTTTATTTGGGCCCTCTCTCTTTGCTTCTTAGAGAGCCAGGCTAGAGGCTCATCAATCTTATTTATCCTTTCAAAGAACCAGCTCTTGGTTTTGTTGATCTTTTGTATTGTTTCTTGGTCTCTATTTTTTTTTATCTCTGCTCTGATCTTTATTATTTTCTTCTTTCTGCTTACACTGGGCTTTTCTTGTAGCTCTCTTTATAACTCTTGGAGCTGTAGGGTTAGGTAATTTATTAGCATTGTTTCTTGATTATTTGCAGTAGGCTTGTATAGCTATGAACTTCCTTCTCAGGACTGCTTTCACTGTTTCCCATAGATTTTTGGATTGTTATGTTTTCATTGTCATTTGTCGCCATGATGTTTTTTATTTCTTCTTTGATCTCTTCGGTAACCCAGTCATTGTTTTATAGCATGCTGTTTAGTCTCCATGTGTTTGATTTCTTTTGGATTGTTTTTATTGTAATTGATTTGTCCATTTTCATGCCACTGTGATCTGGGAATATACTTGATATGATTTCTATCTTCTTGAATTTGAAGAGACTTTGCGTATGACCCAACATATGGTCTGTCTTTGAAAATGACCCATGTGCACTTGAGAAGAATGTTATTCTGTGGTTTTAGGGTGAAATGTTCTGAAGATGTCAATTAATTCAATCTGGTCTAGAGAGTAATTTAGGATTGATATTTCTTTTCTGATTTTGTGTTTAGAGGATGTGTCCAATGGTGATAGTGGAGTATTAAATTCTACTACTATGATTGTATTACTGTCAATCTCTCCCTTGATATCCTCCAAGAGTTTTTCTTTATGTATTTGCATAAACCTGTATTGGATGCATATATGTTTACTAGAGTTCTTTCTTCTTGTTGGATTGCTCCCTTTAGTATTATGAAGTGGCTTTCCTTGTCTCTTGTTATGTCTTTCACTTTGAGATCTAATTTGTCAGATATAAGTATTCCTACACCAGCTTTATTTTTATTTCCATTCACCTGTAAAACCTTTTTCCATGCCTTTACCCTCAAGCTGTCTTTTTTTCTGAGTTGTGTTTCTTGTAGACAGCAGATATATGGGTCATGTTTTCTTATCCAATCTGTTACCCTATGCCTTTTGATTGGGGCATTTAATCCATTTACATTTAAAGTTATAATCGATAGGTATTTGTTTGTCACCATTCACCATTTTTATTCTTTACCTCTGCGTTCTTTCTTTGCTTCCTATTTCTTCATGTACAGCAGATCCTTTAGCATTTCTTGCATTGCTGGTTTGCTGGTAATAAACTCTTTTTTAGTTCTTTTTTTTTTTTTTTTGTCTGTGAAGCTCCTGATTTCACCTTCAATTTTGAATGATAGCCTTGCTGGGTACAGTATTCTTGGATTCAGACCCTTCCTTTGCATAAGTTTGTATATTTCATTCCATTCTCTTCTGGCCTGATGTGTTTCTGTTGAGAAATCAGTCACTAGTCTGATGGGGGTTTCTTTGTAGGTAACTTTCTGTCTCTCTCTGGCCACTTTTAAGATTCTTACTTTGTCATTAGTGTTTGCCATTTTAATTATAATGTTCCTTTGTGTCAGTCTTTTGGGGTTCATTTTATTTGGGACTCTGTGTGCTTCTTGGATTTGTGTGGTTATATTCTTCCCTATATCAGGGAAGTTCTCTGTCATTATTTCTTCAAAGAGGTTTTCTCTTCTTTGCTCAGTTTCCTCTCCTTCTGGAACCCCTATTATGCAGATATTGTTTTGTTTTATGTTGTCCCAAAGTTCCTTTAGGCTTCCCTCCTGCTTTTTAATTTTTTTTTTCTTAAAGCTGCTCTACTTGAGTATTTTTTTCTACCTTGTCTTTTAGCACACTGATGCAACCCTATGTTTCTTCTAGTCTACTCTTGATGCTCTCTATTGAGTCCTTTACATCAGCAATGTCATTTTTCATTTCTTCTTGATTCTTCATTTCCTCTTGGTTCTTACACATATTGTCAAATTTGTCTTTTATTCTTTTCTGCCACCTTATAGCAAATTCTCTGAATTCTTTCTCTGACAGTTTTCTTGCCCCCATTTCATTTACTTCCTTTTCTGGTGATGCATGCTTTTCTTTCATATGTGGACTGTTTCTTTGTATCCTAATGGTCTCTATTTTCCAGGTGTTTGGTTATAAAGTTCTTTCTCCTCTGTTGATTTAAAGGAATAAAACACAACACAACCAGGTTCAATGCACAATGGATTGAATAGAAATATATTCATGAACTGAGACCTCTTTGGCTTAGTGGATTTAGTGTTGGCTTGCAGCTTGAAATGTCCCGGGTTCGATTCTGGTCAAAGGCATGTACCTTGGTTGCGGGCACATCACCAATAGGGGGTGTGCAGGAGGCAGCTGATCAATGCTTCTCTCTCATTGATGTTTCTAACTCTCTATTCCTCTCCCTTCCTCTCTGTAAAAAAAAAAAATCAATAAAATATGTCTTCAAAAAAAGAAAAATAAATATATTCATGATATTAATAATCCCAAATAAAGGTTTTCACCAGAGAAAGGCAAATTAGAATATAGGAGAGAAAGAAGATTAAAAAAAAGAAAGGAGTTCAAAAATGAAATTAGGAAAAAGAAAAAAAAACTAAGAAAGAAAAGAAAGAGAATAAGAAACAAGAGGGGAACAAAATATATATATGGGAAGAAAAATCCAATAGAACAGCCACTAATCACAACAAATTCCAGCAACAAATACCTGGAGATGAATACAAACTCCAAACAACAACTAATATCAAGTGAGGTGAGGGAAAACAGAAGCAAAAATATTCAAAAACAAAACAAACAAAAAAAGAATAAGCAAAACAATCTCACAAACAAGCATAAGAAGTTGATATAATCAACATTCAAACAAACAACAACAAAAGAACATCAACAAAAACAATTTTTTGGATAGTGAAGACAGAGAGGAGATAGGTATGTATGGAGTTGGAGCAGGAAATTGGAAATTAGATATATAAGTAGGGTGAAATTTTAACAAGGGAGTAAAAGAAAGAATAGGGATAATCTAAAGCAGGAAAAGGGTAAGTTAAACAGTACAATTAAAGGGGATAAGTTAGGAAGAGAGTGATGGCATAAAGTTAAAGTTGAGATAGAGTAAAATGAGCTAAAGGAAAGATGAAAATAGAATATAGAACACTAATCCTAAAGTAAAATAAAGAGAAAATAAAATGGCACTTTTTTTTAAAAAAAGGTAAAATTGTAGTAGTAATAATACTAATTGAAATAAAAATGTAATAATTTAAAAGGTAAAATCAAATGAGGAAAAAAGAAAAAAATAATAATTTCCTAAGTAACAGATGAAAAAACAAATTGCAGTAGTGAAGATCATTCATTTTCTTTACTGTTCTGTTTGGCATGCCTGTTTCCTAGTCAGGACAGTATTGCAGTTCCCTGCATTTCACTGCTCCTCAGTGTTGTAAGCCAGTCCTGATTTTTAAGCAGGCAGTTTATCTAATTTCTTGTATTCCTTTATTTGTGATTATACAAGAGTCAATTTGTGACAACCCCTGGGTGGCAGTGTTTCTGGATTAATCTCTAGGTTTGTAGGTCCTCTCTAGCCAGTATTTAGATCCTGATTTCCCTGTGGCACTCAATACCAGTTTGTTGGAGTGGCTTGCTCCAGAGCTGATTCTCTGATGGTTATTCCCAGCTCTGATTCCCAGGTTCCAGAAAAACAGCTTTCCCCTGCATTCTCTTAGGTTGTGCCCAATTGGGTGACCTTATGTATTAGATTTATTAATTAGAATTTAAAGAGGAAAAAAAGAGCCAATGTAAGTGTGAGAACTCCTGGGCTGTGCACAAGTCCGTGCAGTCTTTTTTACCCCTTTGGGTCTAGCCAGCTGGCACACTTTAAAATTTTTACGCTGTCCTTTTGCATCAGATCAAAATGGATTGCTTTTTAGAGATCCCTTCCATTAGCAGCTCTGAGATCCCCCTTCTACATTTATGGATCATGCCAGCACCAACAGCCATGGATTTTTCTAGGCGCAGACTCCCCCCAGTCCTCTAGCTCCCACAGTGCACATGTTTCTCTCTCCTGCTGGACCAGAGACCTCACCTTATCCCAGGCAAAATTTGTCCTTTCCTTGGTGGAATGTAGAGCTCCTCTGAATCCATGTGTTTGCACCATCTGGGGACCGGTGTTCTGGGGTTTGCAGCTCTTTGGTGGGTGCCATGGTTGTAGATTTTCAGGCTTCTGATAACATCTACTTTCCCCTTCAAGATGGTGCAGCCTCCACATCTGAGCCAGTAGCTCCGGGAAGGAACCCAGCAGCAGTGGGGGCTGCCCAGTTAGGGGAGCCCTATCCAGCAGTCCTCCGCTGTCTCCTGGAGTATAGCTTTCCCTCAACTCACCAACAAACATTCCTCGAGCGACCCTCAGCTGTTCTTTCTATCTGCTCTGGGACAAGGCTCAGGACACATCTGTTTGTTGTGTTGCCATTTTTTTTAAACTTATATATTTAGAAATTAGATTGTTGTTCTGGATCTTCAAATTACCCTTGTAATTGTGAACAAATCCCAAGGCAAAAATAATAAGAAATATCTAAAAGGATAATTGTGAGCTATGAAAAAGGCTGTTATAAACTGTGCATATTTAAATATATGTTGTGTTCTTATTGTTTCCAGAATCAATATAGTGGCTAATTTTATATCAACTTGGTACATGAGGGCAGGGATAGATGGATAACATGGATTTTTAGTGTCGTGCATACAAATGAAGGGAGAGGTCTTTAAGCTTAGGACAGTTTGGAGGGAAGCTAAAACTATAGAAAATAAGTAGGATAGGTAGAAAAGAATGGAGAGGGCATGCTAGGTAGAAGGAATATATAAATAAAGTAACAGAAGTGTAAATAAAATCAGTGATGTTCAAGGGGAGCATTCATTCAACTCTCTCTGGTTGTCATGTGTGGGACACTGTACTTGGTGCTAGGGCTATAAAGTAATGACACAGAATTCCTATTTTCATAGACTCTGAAATCAAGAAAGAGAAGATGCACTAGACTGAATATGGTTTGGAAAAAAATGCAATTAAATAATTTTGGGTAAATTGAGGTAATGTGAGGAAAAGATGTAGAATTTGTAATTATCAGGTACATTAAAGAAGTCAATGTAGCCCAGCTGGCTGGCTCAGTGATTGAGCATCAACCTGTGAACCAGGAGGACATGGCTCAATTCTTGATCAGGGCATATGCCTGGGTTGCAGGCTCAATTCCAGGTATAGGGTGTTTAGGAAGCAGCTGATGGATGACTCTCTTCTCATTAATGTTTATATCTTGCTCTCCTCTCCCTTCCTCTCTGAAATCAATATATATATATCATTATATTGTACAATTGTTAGTAGGTGAGTGACAATTAAAATAGAATGTTGTAAAAATCAATTTAGCTGAGATATGTAGAATAGATAAGGAGGTTGAAGACAGATCAGCCAGATAGACTGGAGAAGCAAGAATGCAATCCTGACTTGAAGTAAGATATGAGGGGAGAATAAGGAAGGAGAGGTTTGATAAATGGTGTAAAATAATGCAGAAACTTCAGGAAGAGTGACTGGAAAAAAAATGTATTTGGTGACATGCAGTAATTAGTGATCCATGAGTGGCCTGTAAACATTGGTCAGTTTTTTCTTCCCAAATGATGGTTTGAAGAGCCTAAAAAGTTTGTGAAATGTCATAGGGGATTCATCATTAAAAATGTAATGGAATCTGTTTTGGTTTCTAGTATGTTGAAATTTTTATTTATTTAAATACTGTTTATAAAGATTTTCAAATATAATAAATCTCCATTAAAAATAAAATAATAGAAATGTATAAAATTAACTTAATCTCAAGTTACTGTTTTAAAAATGTATGTTAAATAATAATAGGAGTATTATATTTTCTTTCAAAACTAACCTCTTTAGGAGACTTGTAGAGTGTATTGAGTGGCCCTGCACACCAATCACTGGATATAACATGATTATATTTGTGATTTCATCACACAGTTGAATACCTCTAGCCACTATGTTGATTTAAAAAAATATATATATTTTTAAAATATATATTTTAAAAAGGAAGGGAGAGGGAGAGAGAAATAGAAACATCAATGATGAGAGAGAATCAAAGATCGGCTGCCTCCTGCATGCCCCCCCCCCTAGGAATTGAGCCCCCAGCCCCTGCATGTGCCCTGATTGGGAATTGAATTGTGACCTGGTCCTGGTTTCTAGGTTGACACTCAACCACTGAGCCATACTAGCTAGGGCTGTTAACATACATTTGGTCTTACAACAAATGTTATAAAGTATGTTGTCATTAAATTTTGTTGTCAAATAAAATCTTTTTCTTTTTTAAATCCTGATTAGCCTGCTGGTGTTTCTCAGTGGGTTCAATTACAGGTTAGGGCACATGCTCAGGTTGTGGGCTCATCAGGAGGCAGATGATTGTATTTCTCATCAATATTTCTGCCTTTCTATCCTATTCCCTTCCTCTTTCTCTCTAAAAATCAATAAAAATATATTTAAAAAAATATATAAAAACAGTGATGTTAATCTTGGCTGGGTGACTTGAATGTTGTCCCTTCACCAAAAGGTTGTGGGTTAGATTCCCAGTCAGGGCACATACCTGGTTTTCAGGTTCCATCTGATCCAAGGTGAGGGAGTGTATGGGAAGTAATTGATATTTTTCTCTCTCTTGCCCTCCTTCTCTCTCTAAAATCAATAAAAACATGTCCTTGGGTGAGGATTAAAAAAGAAAAATCCTAATGTGATTTCTTTGGCTTCCTGAGTGTGAAATTGTTTTCTTTCACTTCTGTAAAATTCTCAGCTCTTGTCTTTTGGGATATTTCCTCTCTCTCTCTCTCTCTTGTGTTTTTCATCTGCAAAATTGAATGAGTCATACTTTAGATTTTTTTCTACCTATTTTTTTAAAATATTTTTTATTGATCTCATAGAGGAAACAGAAACAGAGAAATAGATAGAAACACCAATCATTGATCGGTTGCCTCCTGCACGAGCCCCCACTCGTGAACTCCTGTTTCATAGGTCAACGTTCAACCACTGAGCTACGATGTTCAACCGCTGAGTCATGTTGGCCTGGCCTTCTCTATTGATTTTTTATGTTCTATAATCTCTTATTCATATCTTTCTTTGTCTCCTGTGCTGTATTCTGGATAAAAGCTTGAATCATCTCTTCAGTTATTTTTAACCCATGGCTTATCCTGTTCATTGAGTTTCTAATTTCCTTATTATCACTTTTTGTTTCTTCAAGTTCTGTTTTTTTTTAAATCAAAACTGACTCTAAATTTGACATCCTACTTATTTATTTAAAAAGTTTCAGTAGACATTCTTTTTCACATTTTAAACATTGATAATAAATATCACCTAATGTCAAAAAGTCAGTTTTGCTCAATGTGCTTGATTCCAGCCCAAATATAGTTGTGCACAAAGTAGGAAATCTATACATATTTGCTTTTATATTTATTATTTGCAATCTTTGCAGGTCAGATTCTATTATGTATTGTATCTGCTGACTTTTGCTAATGGAAGCTTGTTTCTTTGGGTGTTTTGTGATATTTTTTTTTCCTTATTTTGAGCTCATGTTTCTTGGAGCTTTATCTGGGAAGCTTTGTGTCCTGGGTTGAAGGTACTTTCCTTTGGCAGGTTTCTACATTTTCTCTTTCCAGATGTGTCAGAGGCATTAACAACTGTAGGCCACCTTAAATGCTCAGCTTGGAATTTTTATGGTTTGCACAGAGAGCATGAGTCCCAAATCAATGTGAAGACTAGCTTATGATTAAGAATTCTCATGGGAGAACTTCCTTTATTTTTCATGCAGAATGAAGGGACAATGTCTTACCATTTCTCCTGAAGGCAGAAATGAAGCCTTAAGAACACTAAGGTCATACAGCTACAAAAAGAGTTAACATGGATTTGTAAGGCTTAGAAGCTCATGCTTTTCTGTTATACCAAATTTCATCAAATGACTTTATTGTGTTGATGTCTGAACCTGACTTAAACCAGCTCTCTAGTGGGTAAAGATATTAAAGCTTTCAGGAAGCCAGTCATGTCCAGTTGTTGGAGTATAATTGGAATTCACCAAAAATGTGAATTCACCAAAAAGGGTTTGGCGGTAGCTATTGGTCAGATACAGTATGCAACCACCAAAGGAAGAGAAAAACACATATATATGGCAATGTATGTATGCTGGTTGCATCTTTCTCCCAGCCCTGAGTAGAGGAACTGTTGTGTATATAGACTTACAATAAGTCACTTTACCTTCTCACCACAAAATTTATCACCTGATAGTGAGTGTGGGGAACTGTATGTAAAGTGTTAAAAGTGTATTTATTTTCCTGATATGTTGGTTTCAGAAACAAATATCTATAGTAGTTTTCAACCCATAATTTCTCCTATATTTTAAAACATTTTAAATATGTTTTTATTGATTTTTAGAGAGAGAGGAAGGGAGAAAGGTAGAGAGAGAAACACCAATGATGAGAGAGAATCTTTGATTGACTGCCTTCTGCATGCCCACTTCTGGGCCTGATTGAGCCTGTAACTCGGGCATGTGCCCTGACGGGGAATCGAACCAAGATCTCTCAACACTAAACCACTGAGCTATTCCAGCCAGGCCCCTGCCACATTTTTAGAATGCTATTTAAATAGTTTCTGTAACAAGGAAAGCTGTGAATTTTGGAGCAGAGATATGTATGATAATAAATGCTTGACATTGACTGGTGACTTGATGTAACATGTGAGCAATTGATATTGAGAAAAATACGACCTTAGTATTTCAAGGTGACTTCCCTGTTCTGTGGACAAAGGTCATTTGAAACCCTGCCAGCCCTTTGAAGTATAGCATCCTCTACCAGCCTACCCTTTGCTTTAGAAAAAGGCTCTCAGAAAGATGTGACCTTAATACAGGGTCTGCGGAGTTTCTTTCAAAGAACATGTGTTAATGTGTTTGGAGTCCAATTCAGTCAGAGTAGACTTCACTTTTTTAAACAGGATTAGAGGGCCTGTGTGTTTCCTTGTCTTCCAGTCCAGAGCATAAGAACAACATAGCCTGGCTGGTGTGGCTCAGTGATTGAGCATCGACCCATGAACCAAGAAGACCCTGGTTTGATTCATGGTCGGGGCACATGTCCAGGTTGCAGGTTCTATCCCTGTAAAGGGCATGCAAGAGGCAGCTGGTTGGTGTTTCTATGTCTCTATCTCTCTTCCTTCCTCTCTAAAAAAATCAATAAAAACATACTATAAAAAAGAACTACATTGGAGAGAATCCAAGCTGGTGGCATAGGTAAACACCTACACTGCTGCCTCGCACAACAATTTCAAAACTACAACTAAAAGACAGAATGGACATCATCCAGAACCACAGGAAAGCTGGCCGAGTGGAAGTTCTACAGCTAGAAGGAAAAAGAGGGGCTCACAGGAAGCCAGAGGAGCTGAAAAAAGCTGAGGTACGGAGACGCGCACGCTGAGAGAGCGGGTGCCCGAGTACCTGGCTGGCTTTCTCTGGCGGAAGGGAAACGGAGACTCCCAAAGGCACTGAACCCCTTATTTTACGACACTAAACCCCAGATCCAACCGAAACTCATACATGGGAGTTTGAACTGTGAATAGGGAGAGGTGCACAGAAATTTAGGGGAGTCGCAAAAGATCAAAGGCCTGGTGGCGGCACGCACGGCACTGGGCACAGAGAACCGACTGATTGTGCCGCTGGCTTTCGCGAGTGGGCGAGAGACAGACTCCCCCCAACTGTGCCACTTCTGACTCCACTAAGCCCCTGTTTCGGGCGAAACCCTGGAGACCTAGACTCGTGTGGTCCTGGTGCGCAGGGGAGCTGGAAAGGCAGCGGTTAGAGCCACTGCGGGCTTGCATGCACAGGGATCGCTCCAGGGATTACCCAGTCACATGGGGCCGACTGGAAGGCAGGGCCGTCCCTTAAGCCCTGAGACTCCACCCATCCCAAGCTCAACAGAGGCTTCTTCAGTTTTGCAAGTCTGGTATCATAAGGTTGAATTCAATACAGAAGTACTCCCAGCATAGTGAAAATGCCGAGACAAGGGAAGGGATCACAAACAAAAGAAATGGAGGGAAAAAACACGACTGGATATAGAGTTCAAAACCACGCTTATAAGGTTTTTCAAGAATATGCTAGAGAAGTTGGATAAAGTTAGCGAGAGCCAGGAGGAGATGAAAAAAGACCAACTAGAAATGGAAAAGGACCAACTAGAGATGCAAAAGATCCAACTAGAGATGGAAAAGGTCCAACTAGAGATGAAAAAGGACCAACTAGAAATTAAACATACACTGACTGAAATAAAAAATATTATACAGAGTCCTAACAGCAGACTAGAGGAAGGCAAGAATCAAGTCAAAAATTTGAAATATAAAGAAGCAAAAAACATTCAACTGGAAAAGCAAGAAGAGAAAAGAATCCAAAAATGTGAAGATAATGTAAGGAACCTCTGGGACAGCTTCAAGCGTACCAACATCAGAATTGTGGGAGTGCCAGAAGAGAGAGAGCAAGATACTGAAAACTTATTTAAAGAAATAATGACTGAAAACTTCCCACATCTGGTGAAAGAAATAGACTTACACATCCAGGAAGCACACAGAACCCCATATAAAAGGAATCCAAAGAGGACCACACCAAGACACATCATCATTAAAATGCCAAGAGCAAAAGACAAAGAGAGAATATTAAAAGCAGCAAGAGAAAAACAGTTCATTAGCTGCAAGGGAGCACCCATACG
Organism: Lasiurus cinereus; assembly: GCA_011751065.1. NCBI lineage: Eukaryota > Metazoa > Chordata > Mammalia > Chiroptera > Vespertilionidae > Lasiurus > Lasiurus cinereus. The sequence goes on along the minus strand of JAAGEH010002534.1, from coordinate 8,781,178 downwards.
ACTGTCAGCTGATTTCTCAACAGAAACGATGCAGGCCAGACGGGAGTGGCAAGAAATATTCAACGTGATGAATAGCAAGAACCTACAACCAAGGATAATCTATCCAGCAAAGCTATCATTCAGAATTGAGGGGCAGATAAAGAGCTTCACAGATAAGAAAAAGCTAAAGGAGTTCATCAACTCCAAACCAGTATTATATGAAATGCTGAAAGGTACTCTTTTCGAAGAGGAAGAAGAAAAAGGTAAAAGCCAAAAAATTATGAACAACAAATACATATCTATCAACAAGTGAACCTAAAAATTAAGTGAATTGAAAATTTGATGAACGGAATAAACTGGTGAATATAATAGAATCAAGAGCACAGAAAGGGAGTGGACTGATAATTCTCAGGGGGAAAGGGGTGCGGGATGTACAGGGAGAGACTGGACAAAAATCATACACCTATGGATGAGATCAATGGGAGGGAGGGAAGGGTGGGAACTGGGTGGAGGGGTGCTATGGAGGGGAAAAAAGAGAAACAAATGTAATAATCTGAATAATAAAGGTTTAATTGAAAAAAAATAACCAAAAAAAAAAAAAAAAAGAACCACATAGTGTGAGCAGTACTATCTATTGATTTTATCACTATTTTATCTGGGCAAGATTATTTATTTTCAGTAATAATCATCATCATCATTGTTATATTTAATAGTATGATTGTTTTGTAATTGTTTCGATTATCATTTTGCTCCTTTTCTTCCTAATGCTCTTAAAAGGATTTAAGATTTGTAAAGCTGTTTACAAACACTTTCCCATTTCTTGCTCATAACAACTCTGTAAGGAAACATTTGACTGTTTTCATGGTATAGACAGAAATGGAAGCTCAGCGGCATGAAATAATTTGACTGGGCTCTCATCATCCATGTTGGACTATTGTTTTACTCCAACTTTTTATCATTCTTTCTGATTTTCAACAAGGCTGCTTATTTCTATTTCTGATGTTTGGTCACTTACACAATAGAGGTTTTTTTTTCCCAATAGGAATTATGGAAAAGGTACCAATTTACTCAATATTATCTGTTTAAACAATGACTATATGACATTGACTTCCTGGAAAGATTAATGAATTTGTATCATTTTTTTCATCCTCTCTTAAAAGTGATGTTTCAGGATCAATCTTCTAGGTAAATTCCATGTTATCAAGAAACTGATTAAACATGGGAACATTTTGACCTCTGAAAATGGCCAGCCCTCAGAGATGGGTAGAGGATATTTCCTCTTGCCTACATGGAACAGAATAAAAACGATTTGTCATGCACTGATAATTACGGTACAAAGGAAATGGGACTATTTTTAAAGCACCATTTTTCTCTCTAAGACCCGAAGCTTCCCAACCTCTTATAAAAATCCATTCACCAGATATTAAAAGCTCCGTTCTCTGTACCAAACCTCAATCTCTGACCTGAAACATAATGGCAAGTTCCAAGAAAATGATGCAGCCGCTGCCACAGTCGAAGCCTTTGTTGTTTGCACTTATCCTAGCATGCAGACGTCTCTGAATAGAGAGAGGCAGGTGCTGTTTGATAAAAAACTGGTCTGCGCAGTAAATGTGAACAGCAGTCAGAGCACATTTACTTAAAAAAAAATACATTTTCTGAAGGAAATGTTAGATGAGTTTGGAATCTTGCAACATCCTTCAGTAGTTTACCAACCACCTCCCTTCAACACTGACCAATTCCAATATTTTAAAGCTCTGTTTGGTTATAAATGCATACAAGGTGTTCAGATGCAGGCATCCCAGTAGATGACAAAACAGTGACAAGAAGAAAAACCATTGTGTATTTCCACTAAAACCCTGTATTTAGAATTGCAGGCTATGCTTATAGATTCCTTTTTCTTATTAATTAGAAAGGTTCTTTCCAGACACAGCAAATTTATTGACAGTACTAAAAAAATTGGAGCTGAATTTGAGATAAAAGTGTTGCTTTCTGCATATCAATGCCAGAGACAAATCAGCACAAACAATTGTTCCATCATTAGCAAAAGCCTGTGAACAAGAACAGTCCTAATATTAAGCCTTCTGGCGCTCTCATTGGATTTGTTTGACTTGATTGCATCTCGTTACATTTACAATCTGTTTTCTGTTATCAGTGCATAGACTGACAGACTTTTAGATTCACATTTAGAAAATTTGAGAGCAGTTTTCAAGAAACAAACATCACCCCCACCTCCATCCCTGGAAAGAGTAATATATCAGTGGCATTGTCTTACACTGCCAATAAATAATATTTAGCCACTGAAAACAACTAACTGATCCAATTAAAGAAGAATTCTAGAAGATGAGAAATCTAGATACTGCTAGGTGTTTACTTAGTTTTACTTTGTGTATGGGGCATTAGTTCCCTAGTCTATAGTTCTTGGTAATAACTAGGCCGTTGTATGAGCTCCTGCCTTTACTAGTATAAATAAAGAATTAATACTTTGAAGGGCTTTGTTCCTCTGAGATGAAAGGTGCTGTGGAAATGCAATGATCTCAGTTGTGAGTTCCAAATGCAGTTATCATTTGTCTCAGACACATGAAGCAGCTAGTTGCCTGCATAGTAAAAAGAATAATGAGCATAAATTCCTATTTAATAAGTATTTAGCAAGTGCTGGGCCATGTGCTAAGGGCTTTACATTTGCTCTTCCTTTTCATCCTCACAGCACCATTATTATCTCTGTTTTACACACAAGGAAACTGTGGTTAGAGAGGTTCAGCAACTTGTCCCAAGGTCACACAGCTCAGTGTCGCAAACAGGGCTCTAGCTCAGGCTGATATGTCTCCAAAGGCTGGGCTCTTCACCACAGCATGAACTCTGAAAGCCACTGCCAAGGCCCTGTTTTCTGAAGTTTCCGTTCATGATCTGTTCCACAATTCATATGCACTGTGTACTTTTACGCTTATCATTGGTCACCTCTCTGCATAGTGGGGAAACTCAGAGGATGAGTTTCTGGGAGAGGGATCCTTGCTAATTTCCATACCCACTCTATCTTTTAGCCAAGAAAAAAAGTGAGTTAAATAACTTTGTCTTCTCAACAAATAGAAGGGTTCTTGGGCTTTTGAGAGGGCCCTCCTATTATGCCGTGGGTCCCATCTAGGCTAATAATAGAAGAATATGCAAATTGTCTGAGATGCTGTCACAGTAACCAGCAGGCTGCATGGGGTGACCAGGCTGGCAGAGGAGGGCAGTTGGGGGTAACCAGGACAGCAGGGGGTGTAGTAAGGGGTGATCAGACCAGCAGGGGAGCAGTAAGGGGTGACCAGGCTGGCAGGCAAGCACAGTTGGGATTCCCTGAGGGGTCTTGGATTGGAGAGGGTACAGGTTGATCTTAGGGGACCCCCTCATACATGAATTTTATGCACCAGGCCTCTAGTCTATATATATAAAAGGCTGAACGACTGGCCGACTGGCTGACTGACCAACAGGCCAAAAGCTATTATGTACACTGACTACCCAAGGCAGACACTCAATGCAGGAGTTGCTGAGTGACAGCAACTTTGCAGAGTGCCCTCTCGCACTCTGGGACCTTCAGGGCAGTGGTTCTCAACCTGTGGGTCACGACCCCTTTGGGGGTCGAATGACCCTTTCACAGGGGTCGCCTAAGACCATTGGAAAATGCAGATATTTATATCACGATGCGTAACAGTAGCAAAATTTCATGGTTGGGGGTCACCACCACATGAGGAACTGTATGCAAGAGTTGTGGCCTTAGGAAGATTGAGAACCACTGCTTCAGGGGATGTCAGACTGCTGATTTTGACCCAATTCCCACAGGCCAGGCTGAAGGACCCCACCTGCCAGATGGACCCTGCTCACTCCACAGACGCTCTTTGAGCCTCAGTATCACTTCATTTGTGGCTGGCCAGGGAGAGACCACGGGAGGTTGACTCCAGGATGTGTCCAACCCATCTAGCCCAGCCACCTTCTAATTAATTTCTTTTCAATGTGCATGAATCCATGCACCTGGCCTCTGGTAGATTAATTAAGAGAATGTATATTCTTCTCTAATATTCTAATTTGTTATATCAGAAGCACTGGAGAATTAAAAGGAAAATTAACTGAGTTGTTTAAGATTTCCTATTCAGCGCAACATATGTAAATTAAGTACATGCAATATTAAGGCCCACTCTAGTTGTCTAGGGATGAGATAAATTTGACACGATAACTTTCCTCAAGGAATTTAAAATTTAGGTGTGATGAATAGATCTATAAACAACTAACTACTTCAAACAATGTAATGTTTACAGGGGTTGAGACAAAAGTCATTACATACCTTAAATATATAATATAGAATTTTTTGTATTGGAAATGAAATAATTTAAACAAAAAATTCTATAATTCTTGTAAAAGGCCTATTTTACAGATAAAGTTTAAAAAAGTAAATATATATTTCTTTTAAAAAATATACCAAAAATAATTTCTGGAGTCAGTGATTGATGATTTCTAACAGTTAACCAAGTTACCAAGGACAAGTTACTTAACCTCTATAAGCCTTAGATTTCACAGATGATGTGGATAATGATTCCAACTCCAGTGGGCTGCTGTAAGGTAAAGTATTACCTGGCATAAGACAGCACTCCGTGTAAGTTTGCCTTATCTGACTTTCTGACACCAGCCCTATTTTTCTTTATTCTGATTAAAAATAGGAAAGATGTATGCTAGTTGCTAATAATGATTGTGAAACAAAATACATTTTGAGGTCATGTCTGTAAGAGAGAAGTGTATCCTATTTAAGTCCTTGTGCTATTTCATATATCAAGTGTTTACCACTGGCTTTAGGGAGAAACAGGGGTTGTATGAGAGAGTGGCAGCCTCCGTGAATACCTGGGCACACATGGAATTAATGACACTGTGTTTCTCTGAAGGATAGTAAGGGGCTCTGCTGATCATTCTCCTGATATTTTCCCCTCAATGGTATTAATCATTGGATAAATGCAAGTTTGTTTTTTTAAATTATTTGTTCAGTTACACTTTAAATTTAATATTATTTTATATTAGTTTCAGTTGTATAGCATAATGGTTAGACAATCATGTACCTTAGAGTGTTCCCCTGATATTTCCACCTGACATCATAGTTATTACAATATTATTGATTATATTTCCTATGCAGTGAACATATAAATTAATAGTTGTTAAGGGCCCTCTATGTCTGAACTCTGAGTTAGGCCTTTCCATGTCATTTCTTCTAACATCTCTGTGAGCAAAAGATGCCAAATGGGATCTTTACAGAGATAAAGATCCTCAGAGTCAGGATTAGAAACTTTCTGTTTCTTTTTTTAACAGATGTCGATTCCTCATTGTGGTTTAAAGGCTCTGCCTACTCCTGCTTCTTCTCTCTTTATCATTCACGGGAGTTTCTCCCAATAAATAACTTGTGTGTGTAATCCTGTCTTGGCACCTGCTTCTGGGTAGACCGCAATTGATATAGTTGATACCAAAAGTGTTCTGATCGATTAGGAGGTCAGATGGGTTTAGGGCCTGGCTTGCTCATTGCCCATCAAACAAGGAGCATGCCATCCTGAGAGGAATGTAGGACACAGACAGTCCCTGGAATCATTGCTGAACATTTCACCAGCAGTGACTTGCAGAAACATCTCCATGGAGAATACTCTTGCAGTTGTGATAATTCAGGGATTTTATATATATACATATTATATATATATATATATTGATTTCAGAGAGGAAGGGAGAGGGAGAGAGAGATAGAAACATCAATGATAAGAGAAAATCACTGATTGACTACCTCCTGCATGCCCCCTACAGGGGATTGAACCTGCAATCCAGGCATGTGCCCTTGACAAGAATCAAACCTGGGACAGTTCAGTCCGCAGGCCTACACTCTATCCACAATTCAAAACCAACTAGTTTCGGGGATTTGATAGATGTGGGGATGGGTGTGCAAGGACAGCAGAGTTGGCTGGTTATTGCTAAGGTATGCGGATGCTCTGCAATGGATAATGAGAAACTTGGGGACCATTAACAAACAAATGAATACAGTACAAGAGATGTGGGTTTGGTTCCAGACCTCCACAATAAAATGAGTATAGCAATAAAGTGAGTACTAATATTTTGTTGGTGGAAGGTTTTGGCTTCCATTTGTAAAAAACATGCAACATCTGTGAAGCACAATGAATCAAAGCTCAATAAAATGAGGTATGCCTGTGCTAAAAGTGAAAGCCAGAGAAACTCTTAGGCAGCTTGTTACCAGGCCCTTACCTCCTACAGTGGAACAGTGAACTGCTGAAGAGCAGACTCAGAACTTGGTAGGGTTCTAGAAGCTCAGAGACATTTAGATGCCCAGTCAAAGCAGGTCTCCTGTGGGTCTTGATGGGGAAAACCAGGGGTTTGGTTTGGAGATGGAGATGTCAGGATAGATGGATTTTGGCTCTGGCGACCTTCCTGAATGTTTAACATTTATAAAGATAGTCCACTCCTCCACAGTAAGAGTCAGCCATCCCTCAATGTGGTAGGTGAAATTTCAGAGACTTGCCACATCAGTGAGGTTTATAGATGCCCAGAGGTCAGGGACATGGTGGAATATGTCCCCCCAATGTAAAAGCTGAATTGCTGAATCTTGCATCCCCAACACAGGGAACCTTCTACAACCAGGAATGTTGCTGTGGCTCACTCATACACTTGGTCACTCAGAAGGCTGTCAGCTTTGAGTGAGTGCTAGATATAAAAAGGGCTCTGCATCAGGTCAAGGCTGCAATGGTTCTAGGTCCTTGGGCTGTGAGATCCATCAGACTTGATGGTATTGGAGGTGTCAGTGGTGGGAAAAGGTGTGGTTTGGAGTTGGAGGCAACCTCTAGTGGGAGACACTCAAGGCAGGCCTTTGGGAGTCTGGAGCAAGGCTGTGTCATCTGCAGTCAGGAATCACATGCTTTTTGAAAAATGGCTCCTAGAATGTTATTGGGTCCTGCTAGACATGGAACCCTTGACCATCGGATGCTAACTGAATTACCAATTATGAACTAATTTTTGTCAGACTGGCCAAGGATGGGCCCAGCATCAGTCTTTCATTAGATAAAAATGTATCCAGATATTTCACAAGCAATGATACTGCACAAGTAAGCTGCATGGGCAGATAGCTCAGACCTCTATGCTACTCATCACAGTCATATCATTGATACTCCCTTAGCTTATACTTATGCCTAAGGGCAGTGGTCAGCAAACTGAGACCACTGATCTAGACTCTCCATTCCATTAATTACAGGCTGTTGTTGTTCCTTGTGATTAAGCCCCTATCCCAGAGGTCGGCAAACTCATTAGTCAATAGTTTGCTGACCTCTGCCTAAGGGAATTAAGGTGGATAATATACCATCAACTAAAGGAGAGTGAAAACACCTGAGCTTGGTTTATAGCTGAGTTGACTCAGTATGAGAAAATGGAAAGTTACTGAATTATAAGTATATTCAATGTAGTTATAGCTTATAGATAAAAATTTGACTGTAAAATTTGACACTAACTTTACTTAAATACAAGTCAAGATTTATATATTCTTTGAAGTTTTTTTACCCTAAAAGAATTTTAAAAAATTTGGGATACTTATAAATGATTTGGGATAAAGTTCTATTCTCATATGTTCTCTCTCTGACCACCTAACTTAGGATAATTAAGTTTGTAGTCTTTTAATTAAAATTTTCCACCTGTCCAGCAATTGGAATTCATCTGGAATAATGTATTTTTATCAAATTGTATGGATAACTCAAACCAGGATCATTCACCTGAAGAGAAAATAGTTGTTATTCCATAGGGTTCACACATGAGCAAATTGATCTGTAGCTGTGAAATGAATAATAGTGTTATTTAACTTTACAGTTAAATAAGAATCTTAGAAATTACATAGTTGACAATTTTGCATTATTATTGCTAGTTTCTCTGAATTTTTCCTTGGGGAAGGTCTTTATACTGTTAATTTTTCTTTACTCTTTGTCTTTCGATTAGACAATAAAAGGGACTATTTTGTAGTCCAGGTTAGTGAGCATCTTTGGAATGCTCCATGGATGTGATAAAACTATGACATGTGTAATACCTCTTAAGGCAGATTCGTGAGTTTAAATTTAATGCACTGACTTTCCAGTTAGTGACTAATTCTGTCCCCAAATAGAATAATTTCACAATATGGGATAGAGGATAACTAGATAATTCTAGAATGCGGTTTTTAATTTCACCCCCTCCTCCCCACTGTCAGCTCAGAGATGTAAAACAGACTCAGGTGTCTAGGTGACCTGTATTTGGCTTGGCTTCTTCACTGGATAAATGCTGTGACATCTGGAAATCACTCAGTTTAGTTGTGCTTCAGTTTCCTTATCTGTAAAAAGAGACATTTAGATTTATTTTCTTTTCAATTTTGATTTTAAATGTCTAGAAATCAGATTTTGTAAAAAAAAATATGCTTTTATTGATTTTAGAGAGAGGAACAGAGGAGAGAAACACTGATCGGCTGCCTCCTGCACACCTCCTACTGGGGATCAAACCATAAACCATGACTAGGAATCAAAGTAGTAACTTCTTTAGTGCACGGGATAATGCTCAACCAATTGAGCCACACTGGCCAGGGCCTAGAAACAAGATTTTAAAAATACAATTAAGGATGACTAAATTAATTTACAACTGCCCCCTAAGTATTTTCTTAAGCAATCTTTTTAAATGGCGTTCAAAGGTTAATAATTGCATTGTGACAATCATCTAACTAACAATCTATTGTGCTAAGTCTTCATTATTACTTCTTTATTCTCTCTTCAGCAACATTAAAATGTCTTATTGTGATATTTTTAATTCTTTTCTGGAAGAGTTAGACATTGAGAGATATTGATCATACTTTTAAAGCTAATTATCTGAATAGACGGCAAATGACAGTTTATTTAGCAGATTTTATATAGAAATTACTGAAGGATGGATGTCTCAAGTAAATAAAGACATATACTAGTATGTGGTACATTCTCTGTCCTTTCCCATTCTAATGCTCACAGTGATTCTGCTCAAAATTTACTCAAGTATTTTTAAAATCAATTCACATTTCTGAAATTATAAAAGTAATATAATTCCTAAACTTATTACATAGTAGTAAAGTAGTAATTCTGGTTATTTGTCTAAAAATTGCCTCATTCATTCTGTCTAATATTTGTTTGTGTTCTTTATATCCACTGGTTTGGGATTTTTTATTCTTTACATTGGTGATAACCTTTGTTTTGAGAATTTGTTATGGGAGACTATCACATGAGGACTGATGCTTGGCAACCTTGAGGAATTAAAAGAAAAATTTTGGTGCCCAGCCAGCTTGGCTCAGTGTTTGATCATCGACCTATGAACCAGGAGGTCACCGTTCGATTCTTGGTCAGGACACATGCCCGAGTTGTGGCTCAGTCTCCAGTAGGGGATGTGCAGGAGGCAGTCAATCAATTATTCCCTCTCATCATTGATGTTTCTCTCTCTCAAATAAATAAAGACATATACTTTAAAAAATAAAATAAAAAATAGAAAAATCTTGGTGAGAAAGCTTATAAACAATAAGGAAATATGCCATGACTGTCATAGCCCTGCCCTAGAGTAAGCACTCAATAGATGTTTGCTGAATATATAAAAGGATTCTATTACAATAGCAACTTTTTAAACTCAGTTTGAATGGTGATTGTCACAAAAAAAGTCCCATCACAAATATTTCCTAGTGAGCAAATGTTATCACACCACTCCTAATGTTTAAGATTTTATTATGCTTAGCAACAATATTGTGATTTAAGATTTGAAGACCATTAAATTGGGTGTAAGTCCCTGAAAGTATAATAATTAGAATATTCTGGCTGTTCATGATTCCTGTGGGAATTTTGTTGATATTAGCATTTCATATTTTGTTTGTTTGTTTGTTTAGTATAGTGGCTTTTCCATCTTGGCTGTTAAGAAGAAAGCTTCACTTATTAGGGTTGTTTCACAGTTAAGTCCATCCTTTAACTTCCTGTTTTCACAATTTGCCAGCCAATCAAAGATATCTGTGGTTTTAAAGCATGTGTCAACTGAACAGATATCAAGAATAAAATGCACATATACATTCCAAAGACTTGTGTCAAAATCAGTAAGATTGCACAAGGCAGGATCCTCGGATAGCATTTTAGCAGAAGAAAATGGTCAGAAATGAGTTCATTCAGTACAGTATTCCAGCTTTAATATACCATGTCTTATCTCCTTTGACCAGTGGACAGCTTCTAATTGGTAAGGGTCCAAGGTAAGGCAAACAAAAGCAAGGAAACCTGTCTGCTTGGCTTCATACATCAGCAAGATAGCCCTATCGTACATCAACGGACAGGCTTCAAGTTGACAACAGGAAAAGTATGACTCAGCTTATGCAAAAAGGGAAGTCCCTGCATTGGGCTCAAACAATGGGCCTGTCATCTCACTGCTTCACTGGTCTGTCTTACCTTTTTGGAAGATATGCAGGGGCAGAGGACTCATTCTTCTCTGGTTTTAGACTGAGACACTGAAATTAGAATTGAGCGGTATTATTTAAAGGGAGAGCAGAGCAGGGCAAACAATGTAGTACCTGTGGTCAGACTGGTAAAATGACACCTTAAATTCCAGAAATACTTCATTTGGATACAGAAACAGGATGGGCCCAGTGGCAAGAACAACAACACAGAAGCAGTACCAACTCTTCCTTAGAATGAGTTTCCTGGATAAATAAAACAAGGAAAGATATAATTACTTTTCTCCTCTCATTCTCACATATCTGCAATTTCTACTGCAGAAGAGAAAAACCATCACCAGTCAGTAACTACCTGCTCAAACACCATGTACATGTGGTTTATATGTTATTTAAATTTAATTTTTTTCAATTATAATTTAATTTAGTACTATTTTTTATTAGTTTCAGGTGTACAGCAGAGAGGTTAGACAATCATATACTTTGCCAAGTATTCCTCCTGGTGCTTCCAGTACTCACCATATATAGTTATTAAAATATTATTGACTAAATCTCTTGTGCTGTATTTTATATCTCCATGACTGTTTTGTAACTACCAATCTGTACTTTTCAATCCCTTCACCTTTTCACCTAACCCCTTAAACCCTCTCCCTTCTGGCAAACATCAGTTTCTGTATCCCTTAATCTGTTTTGCGTGTTCATATATATTGTTCTTTACACTCCATATATAAGTGAAATCATGGTGTATTTGTCTTTCTCTGACTGACTTATTCTACTTAACATAATACCTTATAGGCCCATTTATGCTGTCACAAATGATAGATTCCATTTTTTATGATCAAATAATATTCCATTATATAAATGTATTACAGCTTTTTTTTTTTTGTATCCACTTATTTATTGATGAGCACTTGGGTTGCTTCCATTTCTTGGCTATTGTAAATAATGTTGCAATGAAAATAAGGATACATATATTCTTTTAAATTTGTGTTTTAGGTTTCTTTGGATAAATTCCCAGAAGTGAAATCACTGGTCCATAAGGCAGTTCCATTTGTAATTTTTTTTTAGGAATCTTTGGGACATTCTTTAGTTAAGACCAATAATGCTGAAAGAAAATTACCTCTCAGACAACTGATGAATGTCTTACACAGATCACACCATGAACACCAAATGGGTGGACCTCACTGAAGTCAACAGCAGAAAAAGCATACTCTCCAAATGAACCACTTCAAGAGGTCTGTGGTCTTTGACAACCTGACAAACATTCCCCTCTACAGTTATAGGTTGTTCTTAGTTTCTGCCTCAAGGCTCTACCTAACTTTATTGTTTCTAGTTCCTCTTTATTCATTTTTATGAAGCTTCCATCCTCTTCCTTTCTTGCGGTATAGTAATAATATGGCAAATGTGGGAAATTAAGGTGTTTCAGTGAAACAGACTTACTAACAGGAACCAGAAGTGGATACATACATGTTTCTGGGGTTTCAGAGTTTTATGGGGAAGATAATGACAGTTGTAAAATCATTATTGGTAAGAACAAGAGTTTTCTGAAGTTTTACCCCTTTAGAGAATGTTGAAAAATATGTTTATTATTTTTTACTGAATCATTTCAAGAGCATGACAACTATATATTATTGTTTTCTTGTGAATTGTTGCCATTATGTTCTGGTTTGTGGAAAAGCAGCACCCCAAAAGGTTATGGTTTCTCACCACTGACAGAATCACATCTTCTCACCTTTGTGTTCTTGGTACATAGGACCTGGGACCTATCAATCACTTATTAAACATATTTAATTGAATGAATAAAATTTAACTATATTTTGATTAATTATGTTGAAAAAGCTCCAAGGAAAAGAGATATAAAGTGATAAACCTGTAGAGATTTATCAAGGATAAAACCACAAAATTAGAATTTCTTTTACTGGGCCAAAAATTGTAATTTTGATTGCTCTCCTTTGGTTGCAAAGAAATATAAAATGAAAGAAATAAAACCAGTTAAAAGAAGTCATTGGTTCCAGCAAAAATATTCTGTGAGTTTAAATGTCAGATTTAGATCATTTAAATGTATTATAGGGAAAAGCATTTAGGAAATAGGAAAGATCTGACTTCATGCTTCTCATAATAATTCCAGAACCTTCCCTGATTTCAGATTAGGGTGGAGCTCCCTCTCCTTTCCTCCCACCCCTACCCTACCGTACCCTGTGCTAGAGTCCTTAACTTCTCCTTTCTCTGTTCCTGTTCAGCCTTCCACATCACATAACAGTAATTAAATGACTAAAACCTTACAGAATTCACTGAGTGGGCCAAAAGCAAGTGCTCTGGCAGCTTGGCAAGCTGACCATGTCTTGTGAGTCTCAAGGAGCAATCACTGGATGAAAGTCCTTTACTGAGTTGAGCGAAGAAAGTGTGATGCATCTTTTTTCAAATATCCACTTTACCAGCTCCATCACCGCCTTCAGATCTGGTCAAGTCTCACCTTTTCAATGAGGTCCACTCTGATGATGCAAGTGCCTGACCTTCAATTCTATATCCTGGCATTCCTGAACTTTCTTACTCTGTTTTCTTCTTTCTATGGCAGTTACCATCTTCTAACATAATAGCATGTCTACTTATATCTACTTATGTCTTCTTACATACTAGTATCTACTTATCATATTTACCATCTTCTAACTACTAGCATGTCTACTTATCTTACCACCTTCTAACATATCTACTTATATTTAATTCTGTTTCTACCCCCCACTTAAATATAATTTCTGCAATGGCAGGGATCTTAGTTTGTTTATTAACATATCTTAAGCATCAAGAACTCTGTGTAACATGTAACAAATGCTCAATAAATATTTATAGAATGAATGAATATCAACCACTGCCCCCCTTTTAGCTAAATGTTTGAGTGCTGCAGCTAGAATTTCAATGGGATTTCATAGAGTTTTTATAGAAGAAACCAAAACCTTATACAGGACAATGGACCACAAATGAAATATCAAGGGAAAGTTCAGTTATATTCAATTTATTAAGAATTTTTAAATTCCTATTCTGGTCCAGGACCTTTGCTGGGTGCTGGAGAGACATAGATGAATATAATATAGCTTCTGCTCTCAAAGACTTTACCATCTGATAGAAAAAATAGATGTACAAACAATACCCCATAAAACAATGTTATTTAGTGCTAAAATTGCAATGTAACCAAGAAAAATAGAATGAGAAATTCCACTGAACAAAAAACAATTCCATTGAATAATTCTTTGTCCTACCAAGGTAGCCAAAGGAGATCATAGGAGAGGGCTGATGGGTAAGGAGGCATCAAGAAGAGATACAGTATTCTCTTCCCTCATTAGAATGAAATATTTTCCTGCGTTGGATATGGCAAGTCCAACCAGCAAGTGAAGTGGGAAGAATAAATTAGTAAACTGGAACTTGCCTATTGAATCTCTTGGTTTCATTTGCTGGATGATTAAAGTACAGGTCTCCTTCCATTTTCATGTAGGTTTCTGCAGTTTTAGGTTTCACGAAACTTATTTCTACCCAGCCTGCTCAGTGAGGTTCTAAATATATTTGTCTCCTTGTGATAGCTTCTCATATACATCATCTTTCCTTCTGTTATTTTAGAAAAACAGTCCACTTCACATTTTTGGTATTGCTCTACTCTTTGTTATCTGTACCTTGACTTATCATTTCTTAATGAGAACCAGGTGGCAGATGACTCATCAGTACAACCATTATGACTTTCTTTGCTGCTCATAATTTCAGATTCTTGGCCTAAATGTTTCTTACCACTTCTGCTTCAGAAGAGTCATATGACTTCAGGTGATGGATTAGCATCACTGCTTTCTCTGTCTTAATGGGTTCCAAGTATCTGCTCTTTAGGCCTGATGACTGTTTAGAAGTTATGTTGCTGAGTGTACTCTTTCCAGTGAGAAGAATGGGGGGTAGGGAGAAGAAGGGGAAGTTCTGTTTTTGTGATATTTCATTTCTATTGATTGGCCAACATTTGTTGTATTAGTCATTAATTACCTTAAATATTTAAAAGCCATCCAAAGACTTCACAAGTGCAGACTTACAATATATCTTAGGCATCTGCCTCTATTTACTGTGCTCTCTGTGGCTTTGGAAAGTGAGAAACAAATGAGTTACATCTCTTTGTGAAATTTTACTGATTTCTTAAGACAGAAGCTGGGAAACACAAGGGAAAGTACCTAACCATCTGCCTACAGTGTACTAGTAAGTTCCTTTGAGTTAAATTTGTTTTTTTGAGTGCCCAGCTCCTAACAGGGCTGCAAATACAGTAGGTACCTAATAGGAGTGGTGAGTTAGTGAATTAAAAAAGGCATGAACTGGCCTGCTTAAAGATATGAGAAACAGCATGGAACCTAGCAATCTAATTTCTATGTTTGTAGGAAGGAAAAATCACCCCAGTCAATTTTTCACTAATTACAAATATTGTAGGGTAAACTGGACAGCTGATATTTTTAAAGTTCAACTAAATGTGTAACTATTACATTCTTCCAATTTTATAAGAAGGGAAAATTGCCCTAGGAATACACTGAGTAAGTACTACCTACAAAGAACAATTTGAGGGTCTGTGTACCTCAGAGTTTGTTGGATGCCTCCCATGATACTGCTTGCTGCTTACCTGGCCAGTGATCTCTATCAGTAGCTCTGGTCTTCAAAGTCATAGAAAAAAACATCTTCATAGCAAATATCAATTGGAGTGAAGAGAGAGTGTTGAGGATTTCCAAGCCTTCTCCTATTATAGATGTTCTTTCCCTTTGGCTAGCACATAGGTATAAATCAAAGGCTGAATTTCTCAAATTATGGTCTGTGGATTCCTGTACCACCATACTCCAGGATCATCTGTCATTGTTTATGTCCATACCCTATCTATTTTTTCTTCATGGTGTTTATTATTACCTAAGGGCACATATTATTTTAGTCTTTACTATCTGCCTTCATCACTAAGAGTATAAAATTCCTGGAGGACAGGAACTGGTTTGTGCCTTGTTAAACGTGAAAATAGTGTATGGTGTATACTAGATGCTCCATAAATATGTGAATAAATGAAGGAGTGTCATGATGTGAAAAGACTTCTGTAGACAAATTCATTTTTAAAATGCTGAATAAACAAAGATAAATATATTTGTCTACTACAGGACTTACTGGGCATTTCAATAAACTATCATGTATCATGAACCTCAAGAGGCAGAAAGTATGCTGTGTTAACTCAAATTTCTTTGATCACAGAACTTTTTTTCAGCATTATTGTCAGTGGAGAGACCAAATAGGGGAGATATTAGAGTGGCTAACTCCAGTTGGAGAAAAGCATACTGGGGTATTTGTTGGCATCTCTAGAAGACAGGCTTAAGAAAGTTGGCCTTGAGTAATGAAGGTCTTGGGAAGAAGGAAGTTTGGAAGAAGAATGGCAAAAGAAGGGAGGATTTACAAAGACAAATTTTTGCCTAACTTGCTATGCTCCCCTGGAATGTACTGAAAAGATACCATGGGATATGTGTAGTTATTTCTGTCAGTACTTTGAAAATATTATTGCATGGTTTCTTGGTTTCCATAGTTCTGTTGAGAATTTACCTAGGATTCTTATTCTTTCTTTAAAGGAAATTTGTCTTTTTCCTCTGGCTGTTTTAGAGATCTCTCCTTATCTTGGACTTTTAGCATTTTTTTGGACTCTGATTTCTCAGGCATGATTATATTTACATTTATCCTGTTTTGTTTATAGAACCTTTTGAATCTATGTATTGACACATTTCATTAGTTTTAGAAAAAATTTAGCCATTATCTCTTGAAATATTGCTTCTATAATATTATTTCTCCTCCTCTTCTTATGAGACTCCAGTCATGCTCCCTATGTCATGTATGCCTTTTTTTTCCCTCCATCTTCTTTGCTCTCTATACTTTGCATGGATATTTTCTACTGACTTATTTTTTTGTTTTATTATCTTCTGCTGAGTCTTTTGCTGTATTTTCACTTTTAGTTGTTGAATTTCTTTTATTTATAGAATATCCATTTAATTGCTTTTTTGGATTTCAATTCTCTGATGAAATTTTTCACCTTATAATCTATTCTCTTATATATGTTAATCATAATTATTTTATTTTATTAATTAATTTATTTAAATATATTTTTATTGATTTCAGAGAAGAATGGAGAGAGTGAGATGGAAACATTGATGATGAAAGAGAATCATTGATCAGCTGCCTTCTGCATGCCCCACAAAGAGGACTGAGCCCACAACCTGGGCATGTGCCCTAATCAGGAATCGAATGGTGACCTTCTGATTCATAGGTCAATGCTCAATTACTGAATCAAGTTGGCTGGGCTATCACAATAATTTTAAAGTGTTACCTGAGGTTTGTTTCCACAAACTTTTTCCTCTGCTGGCCTTCTTTCTTAAAATGTCTATCAACTTAATGAGTAAACTACAGGCCCAGGACATGAAATTTGTGCACAGGTGTGTGCATGTGTCCCTCAGCCTAGCCTGCACCCTCTCCAATCTGGGACCTCTTGAGGGATATCCGACTGTTTAGGGATAGATCCCTAAACGGGCAGTTGGACATCCCTCTCACAATCTGGGACTGTTGGCTCCTAACAGCTCACCTGCCTGCCTGCCTGATTGCCACTAACCACTCCTGCCTGCCAAACTGATCAACCCCTAACCACTCCCCTACCAGCCTGATCAATGCCTAACTGCTCTCTTGCCAGCCTGATTCCTCCTAACTGCCCTTACTGCCAGCTTGATCACCTCTAACTGCCCTTCCCACTGGCCTGGTCATTCTTAACTGTCCTCCCCTACAGTCCTGGTTGCCTCAACTGCCCTCCCCTGATGACCTAGTCACCCCAAACTGCTCTCTTGCCAACCTGGTCATCCCTAACTGCCCTCCCCTGCAGGCCTGGTCCCCCTCAACTAGCCCCCACCCCTTCTTGGTCTAGGTCTCCCCCACTGTCTTCCCCTGCAGGCATGATCCCCGCCAACTGTCCTCTCCCACAGGCCTGGTTGTCCCCAACTGCTCTCCTCTGCCAGCCCAGTCACCCCTAACTTCCCTCCCTTACAAGCCTGGTCCCTCCCAACTGCCCTCACTTGCTGGTCTACTGGTCATCTTATGGTGGCCATCTTATGTCCACATGGGGATGACCATTTTTTACCACATGGGGGAGGCCATCTTGTGTGTTGGATGGTGGTCAATTTGCATATTACCTCTTTATTTTATAGGATTATATATGAGGACTATATAAACTCTTTTGATCACACCCCTGTAGAAAGGATTATGTCTATCCTCTTTTAGGCAGCTAGTGTAAGGGCCTCTCACCTTAATTAAAACAGGATGTGAGCTGACTTGAGACTGGACTGAATTTTGAGTATGGCTTAGGTTATCTCCACTTTGCTACCACTGCTAAGTTGTAGCCCTATAACATTCTCATTTTAAAGTTCTGGGTATTGCCTCGGAACCCTCCTTAGTTAGTCCTAAACTCCAATACCTTTCTTCTCAGCACCATATGATTGCCAGGGTGTTTACTATTCATTTCAATAACTTTCTGCTTGTTGTTTTTGGGAATCCTTTGTATATTGCGCACATCAAACTTTAATTTTTGTTTTTTCACACTTTAGATTTGGATTCTTTGCCTTTCAGCAATGGTCCCATCATCATCCTTCCCTCCAATCTTGCCCAATACCAGTCTCTGTTAGTGTAGAGGCAGAATGTCTATCACTTCTCTGAAGTTCTTTTTTTCTGATCCAATCTCAAGTCTTGGTTGCTTTGGTATCTCCTAATACCATCAAATATTATCTGAGGCTCTTGATTTCTTTTAGTTAAAGGGTGAGTCTTCCTTATATCTAGAAGTAGAGGGGCTACAAAATTAAATTTTGTTTACCATTCATTTATTGAAAATTAAAGTGCTAGGAAGCATGAAAAATGCTTCATATATCTATTCATTTAGTAAACAAATATTTCTTAAGCAACTATGAAGTGTTCAATACTTTATAAGCATTTGAGCTTCATCAGTTTTGTTCTCATACACCTAAAATTCTGGTGAGTAAAATTAAAGATAAATAATAAGCATTACCCACCTTTATTTACAGATGATAAAACCAAGATCCAGAGAGATTTTTTAACTTGCACAGACCCAAACAGTTAATGAGTGATAAAGCCAGACTTTGTATTCATGTAGCTCTCTCCTAAGTTCTGTGTAATTCTATGCAAAGATTATTTATACTTACTTGACCTTTCCAAAGAATGATACCTTGCCTATATATTTTGGAAATCTTGGGAGAATTTCCAAGATTTTATTATTATATTATTATTATCCTATATAATAAAGAGATAATATGCAAATTGACCATCACTCCAACACACAAGATGGCCACTCCTATGTGGTCAAAGATGGCCCTCCCCATGTGTACACAGATGGCTGTCAAAAGATGGCTGACAGGGGAGGGAAGTTGTGGACAATCAGGCCTGCAGAGGAGGGCAGTTGGGGGTGACCAGGCCAGCAGGGGAGGGTAGTAAGGGGCGACCAGTTAGGAGTGACCAGGCTGGCAAGGAAGGACAGTTGGGGATGATCAGACCAGTAAGGGAGGACAGTTAGGGGAAACTAGATCTGCAGGTGAGGGCAGTTGGGGGTGACCAGCTTGCAAGGGAGGGCAGCTAGGGACAACCAGGCTAGCAAAGGAGGGCAGTTAGGGGTGACCAGGCCAGCAGGGGAGGGCAGTTAGGGGTAATTTGTTTGGCATGGGAGCAGTTAGGCATTGATCAGGCTGGAAGGGGAGTGGTTAGGGGGTGATAAGGCTGGCAGGCAGGAGCGGTTAGGGGCAATCAGGCAGGCAGGCAGGTGAGCAGTTGGGAGCCAGCAGTCCTGGATTATGAGAAGGATGTCTGACTGCCCATTTAGGCCCAATCCTACCAAGATAAGGCCTAAACGGGCAGTCATACATCCCTCAAGGGGTCCCAGATTGGAGAGGGTGCAGGCTGGGCTGAGGGACACATATCCCCATGCACAAATTTCATGCACTGGGCCTCTAATAAAATAATAACTCTCTTAAAAAAATTTTTTTTATGGATTTCAGAGAGGAAGGGAGAAGGAGAGAGAGATAGAAAAATCAATGATGAGAAAGAATCAATGATGGGCTGCCTCCTGCATACTTCACACTGGGGATCAAGCCCAAAACCCAGGCATGTGCCCTGACCAGGAATTGAACCTTGACCTCCTGGTTCATAGGTTGATGCTTAACCACTGAGCCAGGCTAGCTGGGCAATGAAGAATTTTTTTTGTGTATGTAGGTAAGTGATCACTTTAAACAGATTTATTCTGCTTTCAAAACCAAAAAGTGAGATGGACAAAAGTTCCTGCAGAGGGGTCAGCCTCAGTTTTCTGTGCTCACACCCATTGCTTTTCTGATGTCTGAGGCAACTCATTATTTCTGGATCCTGTCTTGTCTAATTCTCAAGTTATACCATGGCCCCCTGTAATCATATATGAGTGCCTTGATTGTGCTTCTGTGCTTGACTCAATATACCACCAAAGACAGAATTTTATTTGTTTGTTTTTGTTGTATCTCACCTGAGAATATTATTTTCATTGATTTTTTTTGAGAGAGTGAGTCGAAGAGAGAGAAGGAAAGAATGAGAGAGAGAGAGAGAGAGAGAGAGAGAGAGAGAGAGAGAGAGAGACATTGATGTGAGAGAGACACAGC
Source organism: Lasiurus cinereus (assembly GCA_011751065.1). Taxonomy (NCBI): domain Eukaryota; kingdom Metazoa; phylum Chordata; class Mammalia; order Chiroptera; family Vespertilionidae; genus Lasiurus; species Lasiurus cinereus. Next base: position 8,761,039 of record JAAGEH010002534.1, on the reverse strand, counting down.
AATTGATTGCCTCTCACATGTGTTCAACTGGGGCCAGGGGATGGAACCTGCAACACAGGTTAAGTGCCCTTGACCAAGAATTGAAGCTGCAACACTTTGGTGCAAGGCTGATTGCTCCCCACTGAACAGACAAGCCATACCAGCTAGACCATACCTTTATGTTTTGCTGTTCAGCTGTACATACCACAAGCGAAGGTAAGAAGCTCATCTTGAAGCAGCTCTTCTACGATTCTGACTGAATAGTATTAGCCTGATATTTAAATATTTCAGCTGCTCACTTAGATCATAAGTCAAATTCAGTGCACTTGAGTTCCCTTTGGCTCTCCAGACCCACAGAGCAAATTGTTTTTTAATCTGGCATTTATTTTCACTTGACTCATTTTTAAAGTCTTCATTTTTTTTTCTGTTCATTTATAACTCTATTAGCTTAGAGACACCATTCATTTTGTAAGCAATGCTTTAAACACATTTCATCTATCAGGATTAATTTTGCTGAATACACCACCAAATAAATACATTAGAAACAACTGTAACACTTCATTAATCAAAATGTCAACTTCCGCAGATGTAAAATGTCCCTCACCTTAAAATTCTCTTCCTTTGCTGGTGTGTGCTTGTCTGTTGGACTAAAATATAAAGAGTAATATAAAATGCTGTCATTCTATTATAATATGCATGCAGGATTTGAAGGTGCAATCCTTTATAATTAGGCTAATTAATTATTATATGGTCAAATGAGCAACAAATGCACATGCAAACTATAAAAAGTTAATTATTTGAAAATTGGTTAATCAATTGTGCATTCAAGTGCACACTTGTTTTAGCATGCAGGCACTTTTCATTTTTACAAGACATTAGTCCAGATTAAGAAAAACAACAACATTAAAGAAAAACATTTTTAAGATGTGTCTGCTCTATTGAGAAAGAAAATATATTAAAATCAAATGGAACAGATTCTTAAAAATCAAAACTGTTTTCCAATAAACAATCTTCAAAAGAAAAAATATTAGTTTGAACATTCTGATACAATGACAAAAAGAAATGAGTCCAGATTACTTATTTTGTAAGAGGCATCCAACCTGAACATAATTAAAAGGAAATCTCCACCATGTTAAGTGGCTTGCCACCTGGATAAGCCCCCACAGAAGACTAGTACCCATATGGAGTTGCTCTCTTTTGAAAACAAAAATAGGATCATGTAAGAGTATACAACACCCACCCCCGGTCAGCTACGTGGTTTCAAGCAAGCTCTTTTCATCTTCAAATTTCATAAAAGGTATATCTTAAGAAAGGCAGAGGGTGTTGGCACACAAGAGAGTTACAATGGCAGCAACAACAAAACCCCCAATAAAGTAATGTATAAGAAAAACATGAAAATAATTCTTGCTAAAAAAGAACCCACAGTACATGTTAGTCATTGTTCTGTACACTCATTAGGGTGTCAAATCTATTGAAAGTAAAGAAAATACTTTATTTGCTCCTGATTATCAGGAATAAGATTCCGTTGTTCATTCAAGGTAATCTCTGCAAGTCCTCTGTGGGAGAAGTAGGAGCAGAGCTGTTAAACTGGGAAAGGGTGGGTGGAGGTGTGGCAGAGTAAAAACACAGAAGTGAGCCAGGGTGGTGTGGCTCAGTGGTTGAGCATTGACTTAGGAACCAGGAAGTCATGGTTGGAGTCTCGGTCAGATCACATGCTGGGGTTGCTGGCTCGATCCCCAATGAGAGGCATGCATGAGGCAGCTGGTCAGTAATTCTCTCTCCTCATTGATGTTTCGATCTCTCTCTTCCTCTCCCTCTCATTTCCTCTCTGAAATCAATAAAAATATATTTAAAAACAAAAAACCCCACAGAGGTGAAATGAACTTATTCTAGTATAACTTGCATTCATGTTGGGGGAATAGACAACTAAATTCAAGAAAATCAGATTAGACTTGACTCTGGAAGGCGGCCTCATGAGTCTAGACTTCATGCTGTGGGTAGTGGAGAGTCATTGAAGGTTTCTGGCTCAGAATTATGACTTCATTTACGTTAATTAAAATAAAATTAATCTGTTTAGGAAAGATTAAAGAAATATGGCATTTTTGACAAGAAGAATTGCTTGAGATTATTTAGTTAATTATGGTAAATATGTCTGAGTTTAAAGGAGGAAAAATGAAGTAATCAATTTCAGAGTCACTTCAAAAATTGAATACCATGACAGGAACAGGTAGAAACACCTCAAATATTACTGTTCTAAGATTAGAAAAGTTTTTCTTTTAAATATATCTTTATTGTTGAAAATATTACAGATATTCCCTTACCCCCCATTGACCCCTTCCACTCTGCACCCCCCACTCTAGGATGCCTTCACCACACTATTATCTGTGTCCATGGGTCATGCATATCAGTTCTTTGGTTAATGTCTTCCTGCCCCCTCTTTGCTCTCTGGGATTTGTTAGTCTATTCTATGCTTCTATGCCTCTGGATCTGTTTTGTTCATCAGTTTATTTTGTTCATTAGATTCTACATATGAGTGAGATCATGTGACTCTTGTCTGATGGTATCAGTGGAATAGGAAAATTGGAATAAATACTATGTTTAGATTTAAGATGACAAATTTAGTTTTGGAAATTCTGAGTTTGAAATGACAAAGCAATAGGTAAAGATGAAGAAATTAATAGAACTATTCTCATTGCTTTTGGAAGTCATCTAAGTCAGAATGAGTCTGCTCAACAGAATAAGGTTGATGAGGAAAGGTGGTCTAAATATGAACTCACAGGAGACAGAAAGTAAAAGGTAATAGGAATAATGTGTAAAAGAGGTGGGAAAAAACAGAAACGGGAGGATAACTAGAATAGCACACAATCACTTGAGCCAATGGGGAACATGGTAACCTACAACAAATCATCTGGAAGAACAGATTCTATGTGAGCAGTTAATTTGAGTTAAAAAGCAGAAATAAATAAGATTAAGGTATAAAACAGAGTCCTGGGATAAGGGTTTAGAATAAGTATCAAAGAAGTGATGTCAATAAACGAAGTTATGAAGAACAGAAGTAATGAGGCGATTTGTTCTTTAGTAAACATCGACTGATTGAGCAGATAATATGTTCAAGGTCTGAGGCTGGGTGATGAGACATGAGTCATACTCTTAAGGAGCTTACACTCTGATTTTGGAGATAGAAAGAATAACATAACGCAGCAAATGCTCATACTCAGATGAAAGATGCACTCTATAATAGTTGATTACCACTTGATGCATGGGAAGAGAGCAAGTGCCATGGGAAGAAGATTAGGCCAAAGGCCTTAACAAAAAGTAGCCCTAAGCTTGGATGCAAAGAAAATGAAGACTCATGCAAACAGATAAAAGGAGAAGACAAGGCACTCCAAGGAGGAAGGGCTGATGCTGAGAAAGTGTTAGGTGTTACGGCAGACATGTCTGCTTATAGAACCCACATTTATTCAGGTGGCAATGGAGAACTGAGTCCAAGAAGAGTAGGGTCTTATTCTATCTTCAGGGAATAGGTTGTGATTGGTTCAAATTAGAAATGATATTTTCATGTATCTTTGCTACTTACTGGTCCAAGGTAGCCATATAATTTAGTTCTGCCAATGAGAAACATGAGAAAGTTTACTTTATTTCTTTTTTTATGAACTTATTAATAATTTTAAGTGAATATGTACATGTACATACATACACTCACATATATCTTATAATTAAGTTATTTTCCATGTTGTACTCAGAATGAGAGAAAATTAATTTTTATTTGATTATTATTTTAGTTAACCCTCACCTAAGGATATCTTATTATTTTTCATTGATTTAAAAAATATATCTATCTATCATATGATCTCACTCATTTGTGGAATATAATGAACAACATAAACAAAAATAGAACCATAGTCATAGAAGCATTGAGCAGACTGTTCAATCTATGAGGGAAGACAGAGGATGGGGGGTAAAGGGTAAGAGATCAATCAAAGGACTTGTATGCATACATATGAGCATAACCAATGGACACAGACAGGGGTGGGGCAAGTGAGGGCATGTGCTGGGGGTGGGGGCAGCCGGGTAGAGGTCAATGGGAGAAAAAGGAGATGTATATACTACTTTAAACAATAAAGATTTTAAATTTAAAAAATATATGTATATATTTTTATTGGCTTCAGAGAAAAAAGCAGAGGGGGAAAGAGAAACATTAATGATGAACAAGAATCATTGATCAGTTGCTTCTGCATGCCCCTCACTGGGGATGAAGGCTGCAACCAAGGCAGGTGCCCTTGACTGGAATTGAACCCATGACCCTTCAGTCTTCAGGCCAACACTCTAACCACTGAGCAAACAGGCCAGGGCTTCTTTATTTCTTAGTAAAAAGGAGCAAACTTAGTTGACCCAGTCATTTTTCCTTTTACCTTTTCCTCTTTGTTCTGATGATAAAATGATCTAATTCCTTAAGGAGCAATAGCTAACTTGTAACCATGTTGACAAGCAATGAAGATAAAAGTGAAAACGCTAAATTTAGCCCAGCAGAGACTTAGAAAAAGCCTGAGTGTTCATTATTGTCATTGAGCAGCTGCACTGATCTGAAATATCTACCTCCAGATTTCTTATTTTATGAGAAAAAGACACAACTATTTATAGCAACTATTAAGTTATTTTTTAAAAATTTGCAGCCAAATAATTCATAGCAGACTCAAGTTCTGAGCACTTAGGACAATAGGGCATTAACAAATTGTGTGAAAAAGGCCAAAAGAAATTTTGGATAAAGTATTAAAAAAATACTCTTTAATTGCATTCATTAATGGCAAGAAATAAGAAATACACAGGCCAGAGACAATGGTGTACCTGGATACACAGGTGAGTGCAAGAACACACTCAAAGCAGGCTTTGGGGCGAGGGTTTGAGGGTGGGCATTAACCACAGTATGGGAAATTGAGCATTGGTTTTGTGAGATTGTGAAATTTTAGAAGGGAAAAAACCATTCTGGAAGCCACCTAAAGTGAGAGTCTAATAAAAAAATCCCTTACATAAGGCTGAGGTCACAAAGGACTTCACATTCACAGTGTGTATTGACTAGAAATAAATCTACCTCCTCTTTCTCTTTGGTAAAGTATAAGAAAAATTTCCAGTCTCAAAAGTTGATAATGAAAATATTAAAAATATATTTTTTATTATTATATATTTTTAATATATTTTATTATTTTAACTGCCCTCCCCTGCCAGCCTGATTGCTCCTAACTGTCCTACCCAGCAGGCCTGGTAACCCCAAACTGCCCTCTCTTGCTAGCCTTGTTGCCCCCAACTACCCTCTCCTGCTGGCCTGATCACCCCTAACTGCCTCTGCCTCTGCCCTTAGCCCTATGGCTTTGTCTAGAAGGATGTTAGATGTCCAAAAGATGGCCAGTCAACCCAGTCTAATTAGCATATTACCCTATTATTAGTATAGATAGATTATATAGAATAGAATTGCTTAAATGGGGTGGGGAGAGGGTGCTTTTTCAGCAGGAGGAGATGCTTTTGGCAGACAAAAAATCATAATCCCTATATCTGGACTGAAGCCAGCCATATGCACTATACTGCCAAACCAGTCATTAAAAAATCGATCTGCTTTCTTATACATTACACCAAATAACTGTTACCTTAAAACCCCTCCGCATCCCTCACCCTAGGTTCTGCTTTTGCAGTTCAACCAGATTAGATTCTGATTGGTCAGTTTCTATGCCAGTCAGTGTCTCAAAGAGGTGGGGCTGATCAACAGCCACCCTAGGCTGCTGCCAAGTGGGCTGAACTGCGGATGTCTTGGAGAGAGAGAGGTGTGATTGCTGGTGAGGCCCATTGAGAGAGAAAGAAGCAGGATCTGTTCTGCAGCCTCAAAGTTGCCTCACTGGCAGCCGCGGTAGCCACTGATCAGCCTCCCCACCTCTGTCTCTCCCAGAGAGGTCTGCAGTTCGGCCTGATCACCAGTCCCTGCCAACCAGAGCCTGTTGTGTGTGCAGCCTGGCGTTTGATCAAGCCTTTGGTCATTTTGAATGTTACAGATCCTGGGTTTTTATATATTAGGACTAGAGGGCTGATGAATGAAATTTGTGCATGGGAGAAGTTGTGTGTGTCTCAGCCCAGCCTGCACCCTCTCTAATCTGGGACCCCTCTCATAATCTAGGACTGCTGGCTCCCAGTTGCTCACTGCCCTGCCTGCCTGATTGCCCCTAACCACTTCTGCCTACCAGCCTTATCACCCTTTAACAACCCCCCTGCCAGCCTGATTGACACCTAACTGCTCTCCTGCTTACCTGATTGCCCCTAACTGCCCTTCCCTGCCAGCCTGATTGCCCCAACTGCCCTCCCCTGCAGGCCTGGTTGCCCTTAACTGTCCTTTCCTGTAGGCATGGTCACTCCCAACTGCCTTTCCTGCAGGCCTGATCACTCCCAACTGCCCTCCCTTTCAGGCCTGGATCCCCCCCTCAATTGTCCTCCCTTGCAGTCCTGGAACCCCCTAACTGCCCTCCCCTACAGGCATGATTGCCCCCAACTATCCTCCCCTGCTGGCCATCTTGTGTCCACATGGGCGTGGCAATCTTTGACCACATGGGGGCAGCCATCTTATGTGTTGGAGTGATAGTCAATTTATATATTACTCTTTTATTATATAGGATAAAGAAATAAGCTATCCTATGAAAAAAAGAAAACCATTATTGAAACTTCATATTTTGGAATTATAGGACACAGAATACAAAGAACGAAAACATATTTTAACAAAATGAAATTTGAGCAAATCTGAAAAAGCACAAAACAGAAGCCATAGAAATGAAAATTATAATAATTAAAATGAAAAATTCAATAGACTGGTTGAAAACAAATTATTCACATCTAAGAAAAAATTAATCAACAAAAACTGAAGAGATGATCTTAATAGTCCAGAGATTCAGAGGAATAAAAAACATAAAAATAGGTAAAAATATAGAAAGAATAAACAGAAAAGGTCAAATATGTGTGTGTGTATGTGTGTGTGTGTATGTGTGTGTGTCTTTAAATATATTTAATTGAAATTTCTGTTTGAGAAGAGAGAATGAAGTAGAGGAGGTATATGAAGATATTACAGATGAGAATTTTCCAGAAATGATCAAACATTCCAGTATCATCCAACAAATTTCAAACAAGAAAATTTAACAAATTTATACCTAGGTGCATCATAGTAGAACTGAAAAACATCAAAGTCTTCCAACTCAGTTGGGGACCCTCGCCCATTTCCTTCGAGGTACCTGAGTTTTTCATTTGGTATTGCCCACCTGCCATGGGTTGGGGTGGGAGGCCTGTAGGAATGAGAAATTAACTCCTTTGCTCCAAATAGGCTTGCATTTTTCACTTTGCAGTAGGCCCTACAAATTATGAAGCTTGTGCTTGCCTGTAAGAACTGGTAGGATTTGGCTCTCTCACACCACTGAGAATGGGTAAAGTAAGAGTACAGTCATGTTTAGCTTAACAAAGAGGATACATTTTGAGAAATGCATCATTTAGACAATTTCATCATTGTGTGAACATTACAGAGTATACTTCTACAAACATAGATAATATAGTTTACTACACAATAGAGTATATGATATAGTCTATTGTTACTAGGCTATAGGAACAGCACGTTACTGTACTGAGTATTGTAGGGAACTGTAACAAAATGGTAATTATTTTTGTATCTAACCATATCTAAACATAGAAAAGATACAGTTAAAAATATTATAAGTAATAAAAAATAGTTCACTTATCTTTAACAGAGCTTGCAGAAGTGAAAGTTGCTCTGGGGAGTCAGTGAGTAAGTGGTGCATGAATATGAAAGTTTAGGACATATTGTACACTTATGTAGACTTTATAAACACTGTACATTTATGTTACATGAAATTTATAAAATACTAGTAGTCCTGCGCACACCTCCCTCATAGCTTGCTGCCCTGCCTCCTCCTGTAGCTCCCCGCCGCCTGCTTGTAGCTCATTGCCCCACCCTCCTGCTGATCCATAATCTGGTTGTTACTCAGCTGGTCGTTATGCTTCACGTATAGGATAATGTATTATATAGGATATCTTTTTAATAAATTAACCTTAGCTTACTGTAAGTTTATAACTTTACTAGAGGCCCGATGCATGAAATTTGTGCAAGGGGCTTGGCCTTCGCATCCCCAGCTTTGTCCTGAAGTTTACCCAGACGATCATTTGGAAGGTCATCTAGACGGTTGTTCTGCTGTTTGGTCTAATCAGCATATTAGCTCTTAATTACATAGGATAAGTTTTTTAACTTTTTATAAATTTTTAACTCTTTTATAGCAACATTTATCTTAATATACAAACACATTTACATCAGTGCAAAAATCCTTTTGTCCTTATTCTATAAGCTTTTTTCTATATTTAAAATTGTTTATTTTTCACTTTCTAAACTGTTTTGCTAAAAACTAAGGCACACGCACACATGTTAGCCTAGGCCTACATGGGGTCAGGATTCAATATCACTGTCTTCCACCTCTATGTCTTATCCCACTGGTAGGTCTTCAGGGGCAAGAACACACATGGGAATATCCTGTCTCCCTTGGCAACAATGTCCTCTTATGGAACACTTCCTGAAGGATTTGTCTGAGGATCTTCTGAAGGAGGTGTCACTCTTTTCACAAATATGTCCATTCTGCTTGGCTTGATTCGACTTTTTTTTTCATCATGTATTTGTAAGCAGATAATGCAACATGAACATTTCTCTCTATTAATAAAAACCCTTTGGTGTTGGGGTCCATGTTTTCACACTTTTAAGGAGCTTTGGAGATCTGAAAAAGCTTCTGCTAACCCTTTCACTGTGAATGTTCTTGGGTCTTTTTTTTCTTCTCCTGAAGTTTCCTTTGATCTTGCCTCTTCTTCAGCCATGCATTCCTATTCCAGTTCCAACAGCACCTCCTCAAGTCATGCTCCTCCACACCCAGGTGAAAGTTGTTTGCCACCTGAATCACAACCCTGTTAATTTTTGCTGTCTTCTCATCCTTGGCAACTACTTTGAAGCCTTAAACAAACCTCTTGAGTGTCTTCTTCCAGATGCCATTCTCACAGTCCTTGGTGGCATCATCCCAAGCCCAAGCAAGGTTCCTGAGGCAGTCATAGATATTGTAATCCTCCTAGAATTACATCAGTGTCACCAATAGTTTGGACAAAGGGCCTCTTCTGGTAGTAGGCCTTAAAAGGTGATAGAGCTCCTTGATCTATTGGTTCAAATTGGTGGTGTTAGGAGGGAGTAAACCATTTGCTGGTTTAGCAATTCAGGAGAGCATCTTTGAAAAAAAGAGCTCCATCATCTATGACTTTTTATTGCTCCTGCAGTAGGAGGGCAGTGTGTGCTTACAGATATGTCTAAAGCCCTGGGGTTCTCACTGTGCCAGATGACAAAGGGTTTCAATTTGTAGCCTGCCACATTGCCTCCAAACAAAGCTGTATCTTGCCTTTATTTTTTTAAATAGTTCTTTATTGTTGAAAGTATTACATATGTTCCCCCCCCCCCATTGAGTCTCTCTTTCCCCCTTCCCCCTCCTGCCCCAGGCCTTTAGCACTCTATTGTCTGTGTCCATGGGTTATGCATATATGCATACAAGGTCTTTGGTTGATTACCTCCCACCCACCCACCCTCCCCTGTCTTCCCTCTGAGATTTTGCACTAGGTTCAATGCTCCCATGTCGCTGGACCCACTCCATTCACCAGTTTATTTTGTTACTTAGATTCCATATTGTTATCTTGTCTTTAAAAGCCTTGAAACCGGACATTGATTTGACATCCTGATGGATAAAAGTCCTTATAGGCATCAGTTTCCAGAATAAGGACGTTTTATCTATATGGAATATTCGCTCTGCCAATTTCCTTCCAGAATGAGCTTATCTAGAACTTTTAAAAATTCTTCAGTTGCCAACTATATTGTAAGATTGTCTATTTATTTTGAATTAAAATTAATTTTTGCTTTGTAAGTTTTGAGAGTATGTTGTTAGGTACATACATTTCATATTTAGGTTTTTAAAATGAATTGACTTTTTATCAATATGAAATATTCCTCTTTTTACTTCATTATGAAACCTACTTTATTTAATATTAATGTAACCAAGTAGCTATTTTTTTTTTACAATAGCTTTTTTTTTTAAAATTAGGGTTTGCATGGTATATATCTTTCCTTGCTGTAATTTTCTCATTATCTATGACATTCTATGTAAATTGTATCTTTTGTAAATAGCATATGACTAGGTCTTATTTTTATGCATTCTGAGGATCTTTTAATTGGAATGGTTAATCCATTTATATTTAATGCAATTACTCAATATTGGTATAAGTATACTAGTATTGTCTTGCTATTTTGTTTTCTATCCGTTCCATTTGGTTGTTGGTGTGTATTTGTCCTTATGTCCTTTCCTTCCCATTTTGAATTGAGTATATTTTTATTGTAGTGTAGCTTTTCTACTGTATTATCCTTTGCAATAATTTTACAGATTAGTATAAGCATTTGTAATATATACAATAAAAATTTTATAGTCAAATTCAAAATTCATATTACACTATTTCAACAGTAATGTAAGAACATTATCTGGAATGTCATTCATGCCACTTCCTATACTTTGTTGTTGTTTTTTTTCTTTTAAATATATATTTTTATTGATTTCAGAGAGGAAGGAAGAGAGAGAGATGATATGATAGGATCATTGGCAGGCTGCCTCCTAAATGCCCCCTACTGGAGATCGATCCTGCAACCTGGGCATGTGCCCTTGACTAGAATCGAACCTGGACCCTTCCGTTTGCAGGCCGATGCTCTATCCACTGAGCCAAACTGTCTAGGGCTACTTTGTGCTTCTTTTTGACATATATTTTAATGTTCAATGTATAAAAGTCAATGAAACATCATCATTATTACTTTAAAATAAATTTAAAATATTTTTATTTTAATTTACATATTTACTTTTTTGTGCTTTTTACTTCTTTCTGCATATTTAGTCTTCCATCTAAGATAATATTCCTGCAGACTGAATAACTTTCTCTAGAATTTCTGGTAGTGTCTACTGGCAACACACATTTATCAGCCTCAGTTTCACTGCATATACAGTTCTAGATTTAGAAAGTTTTATTCTCAAATGTGTATATTTTTACGTGTTTAGGTATGTGCAACATTCCTGCGTTGTCCAATGTCTCATAATTTTTATAATTGATTACTAGGCATTTAAGTAGATAACATTTAAATAAAGAACATGGTCATTTTTCTTGTAGGCAATTTCTGTGATTACTTTGATGTAATCAGTAGTTGATTTGGTTAATATGCTTTACCTATTGCATTATTAGATTTCTATTTGATTTTTCCCTTCTTCAAAAATCTTTTGATAGTCCAGTTTATTTTTAAAAGTTGCTCAAAAAGATTTGCCTAGTGAAATGTATTTCTGTTACACAAATCTGTAATAATCAGAGGTAATAAAATTTATTTTATTGTTCTTAAAGTTGAATTTAAAATTATTAAGTGCACCTTAAATATATTCTGTTCATTGTTGTAGTCAATGGTGGCAACATGATTAATATTTGGTAATTGTCATGAGCATTAAAATTATTTTTCTGCTCAGGGTATAATTTTTCTTACTGTTGGGGGATTATCTATGGCAAGATTGATGAAATGTGAAGTCTATATTCTCCTTACTCTCCCTATCACCATTACCTATAATTCATGAACTAGGCTCAGTTATCTGGAGGCTTGCCCCAGAATTTTCAGTGTGGGGCAGTGAAACAAGGACTAGAAATAATTAAAAAGTATTTAGAGTCTAGCGATGTCAGCACCATGTGTCCACACAGTATGTCAGCAGGGATGGCGGCACAGACCTGTGGTAGCGAGGTAACTAATACTGTTCCTATGACATGGCTTTTGTTTGGGTTCTGCAGCCCCAATCCTTTGGTTCCTGCCTATTTTATGAGCCCATTTCTCTACCCAGCTTTCTCATAATTTAGCCATACTTTATTTTAGTGGCCTACAAGCAAGAACTCTCACTGTTATAGGCACCTTCTAAATTCCAGGTGCCAGTCTAGATGCTGAGGTCATAGAGATGAAAAGATATGGTTTCTGCTTACAGAAAAGTACAATATAGTGAGGAACTAGATATACTAAACAAAGTATCTACAAAAATATGTATAAATATATATATATAGTGTGTGTATGTGTTTGAATGTTATAATGGAGGTATGTGCAAAGACAGAGGAGATGAGAAAGGAGTGCCTATGCTCTATGCTTGCTTAGGGAGTCAGGCACATAAATGGAGTGGTGACTCTGGAGCTGAGACCACAGCTGGCAGAGGAAAGTAGCTATGCAGTGGGCTGGCAATAGGATTCCAGACAGTGGGGATAGCATGGGCTATCATAGTGAATTACACCAGGGAATACCCATACGTCACTAAGGCAATGGGGTGGATGCAAGGTGAGAGAATGGCAGGAGGACAGACTGTGGATAGATGCCACACTAAGGTATTTAGAATTTGGAGCATAGAATATTATTAGGTAAATCTCTCTAGAAAGAAGAGGGTGGATGAGAAATGAGTCAAGAGGTAAAGAAACCTGTTAAGATTGTGGTGTTTTATATAATTTTATATTTCAAAGGGCTGAAATAATATCTCTTTACAATACCACCTATGCTCTTTTTAACTCACAGATATAATGTCTCAATAGCAGATCTGACTTCTTTTGATTTCTAAATATTAAGAGCTAACAAGTATATTTTTTTTATCTTCCAGGATCTTAGTTCATTTGTCATCATATATCCATTCTATCTCACCCTATACATGTTATTGAAAAGCAATAACAAAATTTACCTCAGTTGTAAATATTAAAAAACACAAACTTTGAAGTATTACTCAACACATTGAAAAGTCAATATCTTTCTTTTCTCTTTAAATATTTGTCTCATGCTGATGTCCTTCCTTCCTTCCTTCCTTCCCTTCCTTCCTTCCTTTATTTTTTTCTTTTAATTTATTTGGGTGATATTGCTTAACATAGTTATATAGGTTTTAGGTGTGCATTTCTATAATATACCATCTGTATACTGTATGGTGTTTTCATCACCCAAAGTCAAGTTTCCTTCTGTCACTATTTATTCCTCTTTACGCTCTTCTACCTCCCACTCTCTTTCTCTTGGTAATCACCATACTGTCTGCATTTAAGTTGTTTTAATTTTATTTTATTAAAACCTTTACCTCTAAAGTGTCCATTTCTTAACTGTGCACATTGCTAGCACTGCTAAAGGAATGAGTGAAAACAGAAGTGAGGGAAGGGTAACAATTGGACAGATGTAAATTACTGAATGATTGAAGAGATGAAATGTGCTTGGGGACAAGGAGTTACTGATAATGAGATCCTGATGTTATAACAAAAAGGATAGCAGGATGTTTAAAAAAAATTAACATAAGATAATGATCAAATTAGAGAGGTTTCTTTATGCATAAGGCAACATAAACAAGCCTAAGTTCTGCCAGTAAATGATTTCCCCCCTCCAGTCACTTGTGTTAGACTAAGCTGCAGCCAGACAGATGAGGAAAAATTGTGCTTATGATCTGTAAGGAGGGAGAGGAGAGAGAAAAGAAGAGAGAGGGAAGGAAGAAGCAGTAAACTGAAGAGAAGGCAGCAGGGAGAAGTCAGGAGGAGAGTCTCAGAGTAAAAAAAAAAAGAAAACAGATAAACTAAAAATAAATAAATAAATAAAAAACTGGCCCTAGCTGGTTTGGCTCAGTGGATAGAAAGTCAGCCTGTGGCCCAAAGGGTCCCAGGTTTGATTCCGGTCAAGGGCACATACCCTGGATTCTGGGCTGGATCCCTAGTAGGGGATGTGCAGGAGGCAGCCAATCAATGATTCTCTCTAATCATTGATGTTTCTATCTTTCTCTCCCTCTCCCTTCCTCTCTGAAATCAAGAAAGATATATTTAAAAAAACACAACTGAACTAATTGCAACTACTGCCTGGTTTAAATAGGAATTCTGGATCAGTCAGGAGTCTAAACCATCATTAAGCAATTGTTCCAATCATTCTTAACTGTTGAATTAAAACAATCTAAATAAACTTGGATTATAAAGAGGAAGAAGAGGCAGTGCTGCCAATAATAATAATAATAATAATAATAATAATAATAATAATAAAAGAGATGATGCAAGAAGAAATGATGGAGATGATAAAATGTTATTGGTCTAAAATAAGAAAGTAAATCATTTCTAATAGATGAGGTGAAAACCAGGAAATACGGAAAAATGTTAAGATTCAAGAAGCTGTACTGCCTGTATTGTCTGTGTCATTTATGGTCAAGTTAATTTTCCAATTTAACATTTTAAACAAGTTTTCTCTTCCCTCTCCTAGCCTTTCATACTTAAAGTTTTTGTTAAAATTACAAAATGGATACATGCTTATTACAAAATTTATGGAAATGTATGTAAGCAATTTTATTGAAAAATTTTTTGATTATTTCTAATTTTTTTGGCAGTGACAAACACTGTTAAGATGATATATTTATGTTTCATATGTTTCTGTATTAATGTAGGATAAAATCTGAGAAGTGGAATTGCTGGGGCAAAGCAATTGTACACTTATTTTGAGAAATATTACTAAATAGCTTGTTGAAGTGTTGTGATAATTTATATTTGGCCTGGTCTCTGTGGCCCAGTGGTTGTGTGCTGACTTGTAAAACATGATGTCATGGTTTGATTCCTGATCAGGGTACATGCCCAGCTTACGGGATCCATCCAAGTGGGTGACGTGCAGCCAATTGATGATTCTCTCTTATCATTGATGTTTCTATTTCTCTCTCCTCCTTTCCTCTTGAAATAAAAATATAAAAAGAAATTTACATGTGCAGAAAAGTGCATGATTGTGCTAATTTTCCCTTACATTCACTAACACTGGATATTATTATGCTTTTAAATCTTCGCTTGCCTTATAAGTAAATTAATTTCTTCTTACTTAAATTGGAATTGATTAGTAGTAATGGGAATAGTTTTATATGCTTACTGGTGGTAATATTACTTAAAAATAACTTGTAAGAGTTTCCCATATAAATTGATACTTACCTCTATCATACAAGTTGAAAGTACTTTCTTCTAGTTTACCTTTGTTCATAGTATCTTTCATATAAAAGTATTGTGATTTTATGTAATCAAATGTGTCAATCTTTTTCCTTAGGGTTTCTGGGTTTTATGTCTTGATTAGAAAGAATTATAGAAATATTCTCATCCACATGATTGCCATCTTATTGTTGAATATTGGGACTCAAATCTGCTTCTAAAATTTAAAGCACTTCAGGTAATCAAATTGACAGAAAATATTAGCCACATTAGAAACATTTAGTAAATTATTGAAATTATTTTAATGAAAACCTATCTTTTGTGTGATCATTCCTTCTTTATCTTTCTAACATTACAGCCTCCACCATTAATGCATGCTACTCAGAAAGCTAAGTGAAAGTTAAGACATTTCTATGACAAAAAAGGAATAAATTCTCATTTTGCAATTCCTGCTGTGAATAGAATACAAGATACATTCTTTATTTAGAGAAGAGGTCATGTTATGCAGACCATTTACTGGCATGTCAATTTGTTCCCACGTAATAAGCCAGTGAAGGTGAAGATGCGTATATGTGTCAATACTGCTGTTAGTGACAGCTCTTGATGATACATTCCTGCATCCACCATCACCATAAAGGCATTGCTGGATATAAAGCTCAATAGTGAATAAGACACACCATGCTTTCCATAAAAATTTCTATCAGTTACTAAATTTGGCCATTTTCCTATCCCAGTGAATACAAACCCCACCCATCCTTTAAGGATCAGCTCTTTCTCTATAATGTCTACTTTAATCTCCCAATCCAGGATTCATATATCTGTTTTCTAAATTTTGGCCCTGTATGTGCACAACTCTTCCCCAAGTATCTACTTCTATCTTATTTTCTAGTTATTACTGTTTTTTTAAAAAAAATATCTCTTGATTAACTCCAGAAAAGAAGGGAGAAGAAGAGAGAGAGAGAGAAACATCAATGATGAGAGAAAATCATTGATAGACTGCCTCCTGCATAATCCAGGAGTGAGACTGCAACTGGGCATATGCCCTGACTGGGAATTGAACCATGACCTCCTGGTTTATAGATCGGCACTCAATCACTGTCACAGTGGCCAGGCACGACTTATTTTTATTAGAATGTAAACTCAATGTGAGATAGACATTTGTCTAAATGAACTTGACATTTCCTCACATTGCTTACTATGATGATCTCACTGTTCTGAGTAGGTAAAAATGGAATTTAACTCTATTGGAGAGGCAAAAATCAAAATGAAAAGTTGGGAAAACAAGAGCCAGTAAAATTATTAAAAAGTGGATACTGACCTAGGTAATGCAGTTGGTATGGTTACCAAACAGAAAAAAAAGTCCAAATTTAGGCTTCCTTACTTTTTCTGTAAGTATCTTTTTTAAAAATCGCAGACTGCCATGACTTACAGTAGTGGTCTGTTGTGCTCTTTAAGGGACTACTGAAAAAAAAAATACCACTTTATTTTACAAAGTAAACCTTAAGTCACAGCAAATAAGGACACAAAAATATGAAGAACTAGGAAGAGGAGAAAATTGACAAGTCTAACAACTGATTTGTGTTTTAAAATTTATGATTAGTCTTTCCATCCACCTGGATGATATTTGCTCATTTATGTTGCTCTGATTCAGGCAAATCCATGCTTCATATAAATACAACTAATCTTTATTGACTTTCTTTGACATACATTTTCAGTTTAATATAATAAGTGTAGAGCAAAAAACAAAGAGATGTTTTGCATACAACAGGATTCAGTCTTCTCAAATAGTAGCAAAAATTGCACTAGCCAGTTTGGCTCAATGAGTAGAATGTTAACCTGTGGACCCAAGCATCTTGGGTTTGATTCTGATCAAGGGCAGGTACCTGGGTTGCAGAATCTCCTCCCAGGCCTGGACCTTCGTCAGGGCTCATGCACGAGGTAACTAGTTGGTTTCTCTCACATCAGGATTTCTCTCTGTCTTTCCCTCTTTTCCATTCTCTCTAAGAAATCAATGGAAAAATATCCTCTGCTGAGGATTAAAAAAATAATAATAATCAAATAGGAGTAAAAATGATGTTCTTTATTGTCATTTTATTTGAACTATAGGGCTGGCTTGGGGATTCTTCAAAATCTACATTGCAGCCTCACACTTCTGGCTATCTTATATAGGCACACTTGAATTAGAGCAATGTGGTTATCTTCAATTGAAAAAATAGTTAATTAAGTTGTTATCATTCCTCAATCATCAACAAAGGATGGTCAATAATCAATTTGAGAAGGCAGGGAGAATCTTATGTAAGCTGGTACTGATGTTTTTTTAAAAAAGTTATTTTATTGACTCTGTCTCCTGACACAAAAATCCCTCTAGCAATTATGGACTCCCTTGTAAATGACCATTTCGTAATTTACAGCTTGCCAGGAGCATCTTCAACTCAAAAGTGTGCATAATTCACTCTCTGGCTCCTGTCTGTCACATCTCCCTGCAACTCTATCACGCTTTAGTAGTACTCCACTGAGAATGTGTGTTTCCTTTGGACAGAGAAAATAACCTAGCATACAGAAAATACTATAAGGGAATTCCATAGGCCAGGATTCCCATTTCACTTCTAGTCATTGATTTCAGCATCCTATCTTTTCTGCTGGTGTTTCATCCCATCTTTATTTTTCTAAACTATCAGAGTTATGGACAAACAACTCAGTTGATAAATTTGAATTTTAGTTCCTTTACTATTTGTATTTCTCCTCCTTTGGTAGGGATACCAACGATCTGTGAACTATCCAAAATGTGGGTTTTAATAGGTAAAAGAAAGAAGAAAAATGCTATGGAGACCATATTTTCATAATCCCTCTCTGAATAATAAATACTTAAATATAGGGCAATATTAAATTTTCCCCATCCTGTAAAAAATATGTAATTTGGTGTAATACAGCTCTTATCTTTATTAGTTGTAACATTTTCACTACTATTAAATGGGCTTATTTCTTTTCTTTTTAAAAAAATATATATATTTATTGATTTTAGAGAGGAAGGGAGAGGGGGAGAAAGAAACATCAAGGATAAGAGAGAATTACCGATTGGCTGCCTCCAACACACCCCACACTAGGTATCGAGCTCATGACCTGAGCATGTGCCCTGAAATGGGACCTTGACTTACTGGTTTATAGGTTGATGCTCAACCGCTGAGCATACTGGCTGGTTGGGCTTATTTCTCTTCTATTATGCATGGTAATGGAGACTGAGGGAAAGCAGTTAGCCATATTAACAGCTCTGGGACTATCTGGGAGTGGGTTACATTTCCAGGAAGCTAATTTGTTTGCTAAAAATGTATTGCATACCCCCCTTTTTAAAAGCTATTTTTGTGTGTTTGTTTTGTTAATCCTCACCTAAGGATATTTTCACCACTGATTTTATTTTATATTTTTTAAAAATATTTTTATTAACTTCAGAGGAGGATAGAGAGATAGAAACATCAATGATGGGAGAGAAGCATTGATCAATTGCCTCCTGCACACCCCACACTGGGGATTGAACCCACACTCCCAGGCATTGAATGGTTAACTCCTGGTCTATATGCCAATGCTGAACCACTGAGCCATGCCAGCCTGGATTCTCCATTGATTTTAGAGAGAGAGGAAAGGAGGGAAGGACGAGAGAGAGAGAGAGAAACATCAATGTGAGAGAGACACATTGATTGGTTGTCTTCTGCACATGCCCTGCATGCCCTGGATGGGGCTGGGGATCAAACCTGTAACCCAGGTATGTACCCTGGATCAGGAATTGAATCCAAGACCCGTCAGTGCAAGGGCAACGCTTTAACTATGGAGCCACACTGGCAAGGGCACATGTCCCCCTTTTTTTAATGCACTTTGCCAGGCTTCCCAACATGGCCTTGGGACAGGGTAAGGAGTGAGTTGGGGAAAGAGTCTAAGCAATAGACAAAACTGCAAACGTTATTTTATCACCAAGGTCTAGCCAGAGAGCCATAAAAATTGAGCCAAAGTGATGAATCTGCGACCAATGTTCAGTTACTATTTATTCAATTAACATTTGCAGACCACCTAGGATGGGCTAGGAAAGTCTGGGAACAGAGCCGTAAATGTGTGAATCATTGTACTTTCCACTGAATTTTCAGTCTAGGGTGGAGCTGGAGAAGCTAAGAGGAGGTACCAGCAGAAGAAGAGATAGTCAGTCTTGAGGACAGAATGAAGTGTGGTAAGAATTGGGAAAATGTGCTTCAGGTCATTAGTGTAAATGTTCCTTTTCTATTGCCCTAATGTGGCTTTATTAAGTTCTAGGCACACAGTCTAGTGGGCTAATAGATATGGAGATAACTAAGACATAGAATTTGAATGCAGACCCCTAAATTTAGGAGGTGCCACAATAGTATGTATGGATTACTATTACCCAGCAGAATGTGATCCATGCCATTTGAGAGGGAGGAAATAATTGAAAATGTAGTGAGGTCCACAACACTGATTGTCTCACATTCCTTCTTTGATAAAGCTGCTTTGCCCTCAGCTTCCAACTCAGAGAAGCAACGATGGGCTACTTTTTGCCTCTGTGTGGCCAGTGTTTGAACTGGCAGTGTAGACCTGAGCCAAATCAGCTCTAGTCTATAGCCTTGTAGATAATACATGATTAGCCTGGCCTGAAATTATGAACTGTCCAATTCCATTATTTTTCAATAGAACTGAGCTTAGAGTTGCTAAGAGAACAAAGCAATTAGTTAGGGAGTTAAAAGTGAAGTCATGATTCAAAGAGTTGAAAGGAATTTTGCAGTCCATGAAAGAAATGCAAGTCAGGTCAACAAGGAAGCTTTAGCATAGCCTTGGGGCACCAGAATGTCCTGGGCTCCCTGTCTCCTTCTGACTTACAAGATGACTTACCATTTCAGGATGTTACAATATGACAAGAGCAGATTTGGGAGAACAATGCTAGTAAAAACTTGAATTGGCTCAAGAAAAAAGAGAAAAAAAGTAAATTCAAAGCAGCTCATACAAATGACAATTTTGAGGAATTTTGCTTTGCAGGGAAGATGAGAAATGGGTCAATGACTAGAGAGAGTGGGGTCAGGTAGGAAGTTTTTTAAGACAGGGACGATAACATTTTTGTGTTTGTAGGAAAGATGCAATGAGCAAAGGAGCAATAGATTATGCAGAAAAGGTGAGACAGAGTTGCTAGAGTGACATCCTTGAGCAAATGGGAGAGGGTCAGATCTGGTTGACACAGTGTTCATGCTTTATAAAGGGAAGAAGATAGATCTGGTGCCGGTTGCCTCTACACAGGTGGCCGTGGCCATGATAGCTTATGGAAGTTATCTTCTGATTGCTTTTATTATCTTATGGAACTGGACATGGTATGAGCAACTTGAGAGTAAAGAAGAGATAGGAGGGATAGAAAACTTGAAGAGAGAGGACAAGGTATGAAATTGTTGAATGAAAGAATGAAGGGACTGCAGAGACATCATGGAAGGTAGTATTCAGGGCACCCTTGATGGTTAATGATCATGAATTTAAAGTGAAAACCAATCAAGGTCAACTGCATTGTGGGTCTGGTGTAGGCACTGACTTGGATTTAATAATATTGTGATTGGCCAAGTGAGGCCTACAAAAGGAACTAGGAGTGGGGTGTTGGGTTTATAAAAGTGAATAGTTACAGTAATTGACTATGGAATTTAACCTTTTTGGGGGAAATAGGAGGTTATATGAGTGTGTGAAAGAAAATGAAAAGGTCGTAGGTGGAGGATCCCAGTTTTGGGAATGAGTGGTTAAGGTAGGACAGAAGACAAGGTCCCTGGGAAAGAGAAAATCAATGAAGAGTTTTCACATTCTATTAAAATTATCTGTTTATGTGTCTGTTTCTACCAGTAGCTCAGGGTTTCTCAACCTGGGCACTATTGACATTGGACTGCATAAATCTTTACTGTGGAGGTGGGGGCAGGCGGGAGAGCTGTTTTGTTTATATTGCAGGATGTTTCCAATGTCCTTGACTTCTACCCACTTGATGTCAGTAGCATTTTCCCTGTGGTAACAAATCAAAACTGTCCCCAGACATTGTCAAATATCCCCTGGGAGATAAAATCAGCCTTGAGTGAAAACCACACCACTGCACCAGAGGCTTCTGAAAAGAAATGTACCTTATTTATTATTATTATATTAATGTTTAAAAAATACTTGGGCACATAGTGAAAACTCAATAGATGTGTGATAAACTAAAACTTTTTAGAAAAGTCAACAGGTGCTGTGTTGAAGGTCTCCAAGGTCACTTCCAGGTTTGGTGAATTACTCAAGAGCTCACAAGACCCAGCATATCTTCATAGTCACAACTATGATTTATTATAGCAAAAGGCACAAAGCTCAATCAGTAAAAGAAAAAGGTACGTGGGGTAAAGTCTGGGGAAAATCAAGTGCTAGCTTCAATGGTGTCTTTAATTTCCCCAACAAGTTGTGACAACACATTGCTGGCTGTTCCCAACCACAGAAGCTTGTTAAAAACCCAGTACCCAGGCTTTTGGGAGGTTGGTGATGTAGGCATACTCTTCCTGGCACCCTAATTCCAGACTCCCAGAAGGAAAGCAGCTATTCAGAATAAACTATATATATGGCACAGTTTAGGAACAGTGAACTATTTTTAACATTTCTAGAAAAGGTGGAAATCCTCCATCTCAAAATTCAAGTTCCCAGACACTAACCAAAGGATCAACTTAAGTAAGACTTGCAAAGGATAGAAATCAGGTCTCTCATGTTAACTCTCTTCTGTACAGGGGATTTATATGACACACCACAAAGTGAAACAAAACAATTTCCACCTTATCCCCTTTCAAAATGCTTCATCAAAAAAATAAAAATTTCTAGTCCAACATCACACAGCCCCATGTATCCCATTTCTTTAAAAAGCAGTTCAGGGATCATTTATTGTGTATAAGGAATAATACCAGGAGATCCCCAACTCTCTACTTCTCACTCCAACCTGCCAAGAAAACAAAGTATTCTTCATATTAGTTCATACAGAAAAAAAATAGGGGATTTTATTTACATAACTTAAGTAATCTTTGTATATCCTGTCATAGCTGCTTTAGGCTTAGAGTAAAATATGCTTACTAGAATAAACTTATTCTTGAAAATAGGTTTTCCTGCAGCAACAGTATTAACACTAATTGCTTGATCTATTGAACAGATAAAAATGTTGTCCAATTATTTAAATCCTTGTCTCAAAAAAAAAAGAAATTACCATAGATAATTAACAATTCTCATCTCTATGAAGAGTTTATAGCAAAAGCTACTCTCCACAGGCCACAGCAGAGAACAGAGAAATTGCAGAAATGAGAAATGCTGAGCTGTCAAACTGAAAAGTGTCTTTACAGTAAAGGAAACCATCACCAAAATAAAAAGGCAACCCTGAATGGAAAAAAATATTTGCAAATCATATATCTGATAAGTGGTTAATCAAAAAAATAGAAAGACCTCATACAACCCAATAATATATATATATTAAAAAATGGGCAGAGGCTCTGAATAGACTCCCCCCCCCAAAAAAAAAAGAGATACAGATGGCCAACAGGTAAATTAAAAAAAAAAAAAGTTCCAAATCACTAGTCATCAGGGAAATGCAAATCAAACCACAATGAGATATCACCTCACAGAGTGGCTATTATTAAAATGACAAAAAGTAACAAGTGTTGAAGAGGATGTGAAGAAAAGAAGGGAGAGCTTGTGCATTGTTGGTAGGAATGTGCTGGAAAATGTAAATAGGTAGGGAAAACAGTATGGAGGTTCCTCAAAAGATTAAAAGTAGAACTGCCATATATTCCAGCAATTCCTCTTCTGAGTATTTATCTCAGGAAAATGAAAATGATTTCTGTACTCCCATGTTCATTGTAATATTACTCACAGTAGCCAAGACATGAAAACAACCTTTGGTGAATGAATGAATAAAGTGTAATGTGCATGTGTGTATACAATAAAATATTATTCAGAAATAAAATAGGAAGAAAATCCTGCTATTTGCAACTATATGAGAGGGCTTTGAGGGAGTTATTGCTAAATGAAATAAGTCAGAGAAAGACAAATTATGCATAATCTCACTTCTATGTGAAATGAACCCCTTCCAAAACAAGCAAACAAACAAACAAACAAAAACAGTCTAAAAAATAAAAACCAAAAACCCAAGCTCATAGATACAGAAAACAGATTGGTATTGGTTGCTGGAGGCAGAAAGTAGGGGGTGGGTGAAATGGATGAATGAGGTAAAAAGTACCAACTCCATTTATAAAATAAATAAGTAAATAAGTCTTGAGGATGTAATGTACAGCATGGTGACTATAGTTAATAATATTGTATTGAATATTTAGAAGTTGCTGACAGTAAATCTTAAAGAGTTTTCAACACAAGAAAAAAACTGTAGCTATGATGAAAATGCTAACTAGACTTGTCATCATTTCATGACATATACAAATACTGAATCATTATATTGTAAAATAATGTTATATGTCAATTCTCCCTCAATAAAAATAAAAACAGAAAACTAGAAAAAAAATGCCCTAATAAAATGCAAGTAAGTGACAAAATGTATTTTGGAAAAATTTTGAAATATGCTCAAACTGTTATATAGTTAATGCATTTCTTAATGTCACACTTATTAAGAGTATGACATTAGCTAGACCTTGGTTAAAGTCTTAATCCTTCACCTGGATCATGACTTCTGAGCAAGTAACAATTTTATCTAAGCTTCTGTTCCTTCATCTTTTAAATGAAGTTATAATATCACTATCTACATCCTAGGTTTTGAGTACCAAAAGAGATAATACATGTAAGCACATAGTCTGTCCTGATAGCACTGGTCCATTGAGTACATTCTCAAATTTCAGCTCTTGTTTTAGTGACACATTATTTGCTATTGTAATTTAGCTATCCATGCACTCACTCAAAAAAACCTGTGTTTAACATTAGACCCTGTTCTATGTAATAGAAACATATCAGTGAACAAGATTGCACTGTGAGGATAGAGGTCATGACTAGGAATCTAATAGGCAAATAAGGTTGTGATTAGAAGTGCTTAATATGATTAGCAAAAGTAACAAAATAATTCAAACATAACCTACAAATTACTGAGGTACATCAGTGTGTTAGATGCTGGCTTTAGGGTCCTCTAAATTAGCATATAAGTCATATAGGTCTGCACCATTTTATAAAAACAAATAGTAAAAATAATCATATAAGTGACTAATTATGTTTGTTGTTGACATGTGAAAGATGGATAATAGTTTATTCATATTGTATTGGCAGGAGGAACAGGTGGTACTTTGCACATCTTTCTCTAGATTTATAGATTGGGGTTAACATGTTACTTTGGAAATTCTTGAGAAAATTTTAATTTAAAAAAGTTTTAAGAAAAGTCATTTTCATATAGGGAGATTATTTTAAAGATTTCTACAAAAGTCCTCATAAGAAAGTATGTAGGTTTGGCTAACATATCAGAGGACGAGAAGAAACAATAATAATAATTCTAAGTTAGCAATTATTGTTTATAACTAATAAGATGTAGACAGTGAGAAAGAGAAGGAGTCAAGAAAAATGAGGTTTCTGGCTGAGGTTACCAGGCACACTTAGCTCACCATAGAACACAAAAGAGGGGTGGGATGCTCAAAACTAAGAGATTAGGATTTGAACTTTGAGCATGTTGATTTAGGAGCCTATAGACATCAGAAAGGAGAAAGGTTTTTGACAGGAGGCTTCTATCTCAGGAAAGAAATCTAGATAATATTGACTAGAAAGTCAGTCAGTTTATCATTTATTTACCCAGTTTCTGCTCTATGCTAGACACTTGCTTGGCTGCCCTCCTCTCCTCCATTGATCTTGTTCTGTATTCATGCTTCCACTTAACTTCTGACTCCCATGCCCCTGTCTTATACCTGATCATTACACATAATTTTAAGTAATTCCACAATCCCAATTTTTGAGCTTTCTACTGTGCTCATTGCCTCCTATCATCCTTTTTTTCTTCTGCCTGGTACTCTGACTCCCAACATCCCTTTGCCTTGCTGGAACCTGCAATTCTACAACCTTTTCATTGTCAATTCTTAACCCTCTCGTGTTCTCACTTTGCTCTTCTCTAGTTTAAATTCCTTGATGACTCCTACAGAGCCTGACTTTCTTTCCTTTCCCCTGCAGCTAGCGCTTTTCACATGACTCATTTCTTGTCCATAAACTGTTAGTAGAAACCTGGTGGGTTGTGTGTATATGTATATGTTCGCACATGGGGTGGTGGTTCTGGGAAGGCTTTGGTGTGCCTCCTTCCTCCCAGCTTTGTCCTGTTTTAAATGAAGTCATGATGGCTAAGGTCTTGGCAACCATGTCGCAACCAAGATTGAAAAGCCATGAGAACTGCCAGCATGCTGGCCGGTGTTGACACATTGGAGCAGCTGCACTAAAGGCAGCAGCTGCATTCCTCTGGATAACTTCTTAGGCAAAATGTAATCCCTATTTGAGTCAAAAAGTGTTCCTAAGTAACATGCCCCACAGAACTGTTTTGCTGAATCTGTGTCCTTAAGAGTGTTTTGTGTTAGAATGAGTGTTTCTCACCAATATTCTGCTATAAGCAATGAAGAAAGTTGCTAATGTTTTAACAAAAAACACAAACAGGTTGAGATCTATGTTTTAGAAAGAGCACTCAGTTGGGTGCATGGGAGATTACAAAAAAACAACCTCTTCCTTCCTTTAGATATCTCCTCCTCACTCCATGTGGTGTCCCTGATTCTATGGCCCTATTAATTCCTCCAAAGAATGATATGTGAACCAAGTGGGGCTAATCAGAATCCATCTTTAGGATTATTCTAATCAGAGCTCATCTGGAACCAAGTAGGGCAAATCAGAATCCATCTTTAGGATTTTGTAATCAGAGCTCAGCTGTGATATGTGAAGTCTGATCACTTGGGCCATGTCACTCACTGTTTATGCTGGGTTTTCTAGAAGCAGACAGAGATGGAATTTGGGGTGGAGGTGTTTCTTGGGGATTAACCCCTTTCAAAGGACAGAAAAGATACATAGTCAGTTGCAGTGCAGGTTTGGCAAAGCCTTAGCCAACCTGTCTGGAGTGAATGAAGCCCTTGGTATGCTTTACGGATCCAAGTGGCTAGTCAGGTTCAATCAGTCGCCAGACACATGCTACCATCAGAAAGGTGTGACCTCAAATGAGCTGGCTTTGTGCAGATGAGACACACACCCCTGGAGGCTGTTAGCTCACTGCATTCCTGCAGCTGGTATCAGGTCCTATCTGGAAGGGGGGTTTAGCCAATATATCTTTGTATGTGCCAAACCCACCATGTGGAGAAAGTCTTCCTGCAATAGGTGAGAATAAGGCCAGTATATTGACAAAACCAGAGCTGAGGGATGGAAAAAAAAACACCTAAAAATAGGCTTGAGTCCATAGATCCAATTGCAACTGAGGTTAGAACTACTCTTACATTTTTTGTTACTTGAGCCAATACATTTCCCTTTTTTGGTTTTGTTATTTAGGTCATGTCAGTCAGAATTTAAAACATTCTATATAAGGCAATAATTGATTTGAAATAATAGTAAGTAATAGAGAGAACTTTATAGCATTAGGGGAGAATTGATGAGGGACCAAGATAGCAACAATGGTGTTAAAGAAAATGTTACATGGGTGAATTAACAAGCCACAATGATCAGTTTAATGCAAGGACCAAGGAGAGGAAGAATTTGAAGATAACTTCTCAGCATTTAGTGTAGGTGATCTGAGAGGATAGTGAACCTATTTATATTGATAGCAAATAAAGGAGCAGGTATAAAGTGGGAGGAATTTATGGGTCAGATTTATAACATGCTATATATTTCAAGTACATGTGATAGCATTTAAGATCTAGAATGCTAGCTAATACATTTTCTTTTTTTTAATTAAATCTTTATTGTTCAGATTATTACATTTGCTTCTATTTTTTTCCCCCTCCATATCTCCCCTCCACCCAGTTCCCACCCCTCCCTCTACACTTACCCCTGCTCTCACCTAATTGACCTCATCCATAGGTGTATGATTTTTGTCCAATCTCTCCCTTCACCCCCATCACCCCTTTCCCCCTGAGAATTATCAGTCCACTTCCTTTCTGTGCTCCCGATTCTATTATATTCACCAGTTTATTTTGTTCATCAAATTTTTAATTCACTTACTTTTTAGATTAACTTGTTGATAGATATGTATTTGTTCTTCATAATTTTTATCTTTACCTTTTTCTTCTTCTTCCTCTTCTTAAAGAGTACCTTTCAGCATTTTATATAATACTGGTTTGGTGTTGATGAACTCCTTTAGCTTTTTCTTATCTGTGAAGCTCTTTATCTGCCCTTCAATTCTGAATGATAGCTTTGCTGGATAGAGTATTCTTGGTTGTAGGTTCTTGCTATTCATCACGTTGAATATTTCTTGCAACTCCCATCTGGCCTGCATAGTTTCTGTTGAGAAATTAGCTGACAATTGTATGGGCACTCCCTAGTAGGTAATTAACAGTTTTTCTCTTGCTGCTTTTAATATTTTCTCTTTGTCTTTTGCTCTTGGCATTTTAATTATGATATGTCTTGGTGTGGTCCTCTTTGGATTCCTTTTATTTGGGGTTCTGTGTGCTTCCTGGACTTGTAAGTCTATTTCTTTCACCAGATATGGGAAGTTTTCAGTCATTATTTCTTCAAATAGGTTTTCAGGATCTTGCTCTCTCTCTTCTTCTGGCACCCCCACAATTCTGATGTTGGTATGCTTGAAGTTGTCCAGAGGCTCCTTACATTATCTTCACATTTTTGGATTCTTTTTCTTCTTGTTTTTCCAGTTGAGTGTTTTCTGATTCTTTATATTTCAAACTTTTGACTTGATTCTTGCCTTCCTCTAGTCTGCTATTAGGTCTCTGTATAATATTTTTAATTTCAGTCAGTGTATGTTTAATTTCTAGTTGGTCCTTTTTCATCTCTAGTTGGTCCTTTTTCATCTCCTCTTGGGTCTCGCTAAATTTATCCATCTTTTCTAGGAGATTCTTGAAAAACCTTATAAGCGTTGTTTTGAACTCTATATCCGGTCATTTATTTTCCTCCATTTCTTTTGTCTGTGATCTCTTCTTTTGTCTCCACATTTTCACTATGCCAGGAGAACTTCTATGTTGGATTTAGCCTTATGATACAAGACTTGCAAAACTGCAAAAGCCTCTCTGTTGAGATTGGGATGGGTGGAGTCTCAGGGCTTAACAGATCACCTTGCCTTCCAGTCCACCCCACCCTATGTGGCCCCTGGGTCTCACGTGATTGTGGGTAATCACTGGAGTGGTCCCTGTGTGCACGCGCAGTGCCTCTAGACCACTGCCTTTCCAGCTCCCCTGCGCTCTGGGACTGTATGAGTCTGAGTCCCCAGGGTCTCACCTGAAACTGGGGTTTAGTGGAGTTAGAAGTGGCACAGTCTGTAAGCTCTGTCTCCCACCCACAAGCCAGCGGCACATTCAGCAGTCCATCCTCTGCATACAGCAGAGTGCACGCCCACAGACTTCTGCCCTTTCGTGGCTCCCCTAAATTTTCGTGCACTTTTCCCTTTTCACAGTCCAAACTCCCCTGGGGTTCAGTGCCGTAGGATAATGGGTTCAGTGCAGTTGGAAGTCTCCCATCTTCCTCCGGCCAGATGAAGCCAGCCAGGCAATCCAGCACCCGCTCTCTCCATGCGTGCATCTCTGTACCTCAGCTTTTTTGCAGCTCCTCTGGGTCTCCGTGAACCCCTCTCTTTCCTTCTAGTTATAGAATTTCCACTCAGCCAGCTTTTCTGTGGTTCTGCGATGATGTCCATTCTGTCTTTTAGTTGTAGTTTTGAAATTGTTGTGCGAGGCAGCAGTTTAAGTGCTCACCTATGCCACCTTCTTGGATTCTCCCATTAGCTAATACATTTTCAATGAAAAATGTCGTTAATAAGACTCACAGGGAAACTTAAAAAAGCTGATCAGTTGAAGAGACCTTTTTGTTTTTGTTTTTGTGAGAAGGGTCTATATTTGAAGCTAAAGTCAGTAAATTAAGCTAAATGATGCTTTTAATTGTCATAAAGCTGTGCTACCCATCTTCACTACAAGGATATATCTACCAAGAAAACTTGAATATTTTGTCATTTGGCTTGGATACCTATTCCCTTGAATTATTAGCTAAAACCTGAAAAAATATTTGAATTTTTTAATATTATAAATATCCATTTATAGAAAATTGCACCTTATAACCTTTTCCCCACATTTTGGTGTACAAATTCTTCTCACTTCAATTACCCTAAGTTTACTATCCACACAGGTAAAGGAGTAGAGAGATAAGAGGAAGGCAAAAAATCAAGGAGTAGCACATAGTGGTCTAGTGCTTGCTTTATTAGACTCCAAAACCTAGAAATGAAGCTATCACATGCTATAGATACCTTTTCATGTCCTCATTTCATCTCACATATAGAATTGGCATCCATCCATACTGGAGGAAGTAGTAATGGGTTTTAGATTAGGATATAAAATGATTCATGAGCATTAGAAGGCAAGCACCCGCTACATACAGGTAAAAGGCAAACCCCCTGAGGTAAAAAAGAGTTGAGACTTATTCAACTTTTACTATTTACCATCTATATGATCTTGGATAAGTTGCCTAACTTCTCTGAGTCTCGTTGCCATTTAAAAAAAAAAACATTGCAGGGCAATTACAATAATTAAAAAAAAATGACATGTCATGCATTTGACTCAGAACTTGGCACAGGGTAAGCATCCGATTAAATCAATATCTATCATCTTGAGATAATTATATTATTAGCTAAATATCCAATGTTTATATTCTTTGGCTTTCCAACTGGCTTTACTTCTTGGAAGAAAGAATTATGTGTCATTTGACATATTCATCTTTTCCAGATGTTAGCAAAATTCAATACATAGGACTGACTTTCAATGACAACAGAATGAAAGAATCAATGTACCTCTAAACTTACAATTGCTCTCATGATATTTAGATGGTAAATTTTCTTATTTGGTTAAAATAGCTATTAAATGCAGGTTTAGCAAATATCTATGCCACTAGATCCCAGTCTATGAACTGCAGATCAGGGCAGGTTCAAAATTCTAAGATTCATGTCATTGCATCGTAGAATGCATGCTACCACCAGTTTTTTAATTGGAGCTTCAGTCATAGGGAGAGTAAGGCAACATGGCAAGGAGTTGGAAAGAAAACAATTTCACAGAAAAATGACAGCAAGTTGAAAGATCTCAGCATCAGAAAAAGTAGGGTAGGATTTACTTAGGGAAAGATCTGTGGTAGGCAAGAAATATAGTCCCAGTGGTGAGCATAGCATGGCATGGTTGGGAAGATATGTTTAAGGCAATTGGCAGAGTGACAGTCAGAGAGTCAGTTACTTTCAAGTATATTTGGTATCATGTATTAGAAATTCAGTTACTGAGACTAATTATGAGTAGAAATTTAACATGTAGAATGTAAGGGGTAAGTGAAGAAAGTAGAAATTTAACATGTAGAATGTAAGGGGTAAGTGGAGTTTTATTTAGAATCTGGTTCTACTTACCCCCTTACAGTCCCAAGGGGGTAAGTGGA
Organism: Lasiurus cinereus; assembly: GCA_011751065.1. Taxonomy (NCBI): domain Eukaryota; kingdom Metazoa; phylum Chordata; class Mammalia; order Chiroptera; family Vespertilionidae; genus Lasiurus; species Lasiurus cinereus. Next base: position 8,730,397 of record JAAGEH010002534.1, on the reverse strand, counting down.
ACCAGATTCTAAATGAAACTCAATTAGTAGTCAGTAAATCCAGAGAAAGACTCATTGCCATAGATTAAACTAGCATATTTTCTGACTTGAATTATGGCAATAATCTTCTATGGCTCTTCCTCCTCTTGTCTTCCTCATTTTCCTTTCCATTCTACATGTAGGGGTCAAAACAAAATTTCCAAAGTGTTAAAAATGTCCTACTATTACCCTAATTTTTATCCTTTAGTGGCTCCAAATTTCTCTTATAATACAAACTCTCTAATTTGGCTTACCAGGTCCTGCAAAATCTGTTTAGTTCTCTGACCTCATGTGTTGCATAGCTAAATGCTGTCATTTAAAAATGTAGGCATACTGAACTCTTCCCAGTTGCTCCAATAGAACACCTGCCGTGGTCATTCTTACTCCCAGGTTTCTCAAGGCTGTTTCTTCTGCCAGATAATTTTACCTCTTTTCTGTGCCAGGATAACATTTTTTTTAGCATCTTTTAGGTCTTGGTTATAATGCATTTATTCTGGGAAACTCAAATTTGTTGAGTTTGGATTAATTGTCCCTTACTTTCTTCCATGTACATCTCATCTCACCCTATCCTGCACTCCCCCTCACTCCCAACACTCTCAAACTCTATTGGGGTAGGGATCATATAGATCCTCTTAAGTTATAGCTCCAGGACATAACACACACAAAGTGTTCAGTAAATATTTGTTGACCAGATCAATGTATTCTGGAAGCTTGTTTATAAAGCACTGGGCCAGCCTCTGATTCTGTGCAATAACATTACAGGTAGCAAGACTTGCCAGGTGCTAAACTTTGAACTACTGGACAGAGGTTATAAGAAATCTCCTTAACTATATTCAGAAGTTGGTAATAGGTAAATTAAGAGACTATCCCTGAAGGTTGAAGAGATAAAGATTTAAGTAGACTTTTATAAAAATTTTATATGTTCTAGTTGTGGTCAGCATGGAGCCCAATGGTTGCCCAATCATGATTGTTTCTTTTTCCAAGATATTAATATAATATTAATTATTTATTGTGAACTATGTTCACATTAGCAATAATAATGAAAAAGGAGCTAATGATAATTATATCTTAGAGTTTTCATACTATCCATATACATCCCATTGGTGAATATTGATGGTCTTTCTCTAATCTAGAGTAGTTTATAAAATATAAAATAAATAAATATTTTAGCCATTGACTGATAAATGCAATTAATATGTAGAAAGAATGTAAGTACCATCTTTTCTTGACCAGAACTATTGAGAGCAATCATCTACTTGGTTTTACTTGATCCTCCTTCTAAAATTTCAATATTTACTAGTATATTAAAAACTATATTTATAGCCAAATGTTTTTTCATTTTACTAATGATCTAAATCCTTCAATGATAAAGTTAATATGAAATACTTTGTCATATTACATAAAAACAAAGTACGGTTTATTGTCTCTGGAAGATATTTATTGTGACCTTGATAAATTGTGACCCCTTTTCTGTGATATGTCATCTTATCATTATCATTCAGAGACATTAAAAACATTTTATTTTGTTTGGTTAATCCTCACCAGAGGATATTTTTTTCCATTGATTTTTAGAGAGAGTTGGAAGGGAAGGAGAGAGAGGAGAAAGAGAGAGAGAGAGAATCATTGATGTGAGAGAGACACATCATTGGTTGCCTCATCATTGATTGCCTCCCTGACCAGATCTGGGAACCGAATCTGCAACCTCTGAGAGGGAATTGAACCTGCATCATTCAGTACTTGAGCTGATGCTCCAACCACTGAGCATGCTGGCTGGGGTAACAACATTTAATTAGTGAAGGATTCTGCCAAATTCATTCTACTGGTAATGATTGTGAGAATATATATACATGTTTATTATGTTTTATATTTGTTTTTCATTGAGTGTTTTACAAATAAACACAATAAAGGCAGACATTTATCTATTTGGTCTGTCAATTGTATTCTCTATTATCTAGCATAATACCTGGCATATATCAGGTTTTGTCAGAAAACAGAAATCCCACTAGTATTTTGGATAGGAAGAAAATTAATACAGAGCCTTGAAATTGCTGAGGGAAAAAAATGCTGGAAGATTATTTTTTCATCAAATTAAAAAGTGCAGGATTGCAGGACAGCCACTATCAATGATCCTAGTTGCAAGAAATACTGAAGAGAGCTATTCTCAGGAGGACGGTTGAAGCTTCTGATGACCTCAGCTGCCTGCTTCCAGCAGGTGATTCATGGGAGAAACACAGATTGCCAAGGAGTGTTGCCAACAATGATCTCATCTGCCTGCAAGCAGCTGCTGCTGAGAAAAATGGCTTCTGCACAAATCTTTGTGAACACCTCATTGGCAGAAGCCAACCCTGACTAGTGCTGGAAAGGAATTTTGGGACATGTAGTTCCATAATATAGACAGAGATTGGAGCAAAGTTGATAAAAGACAATTCAGCCCACTGGGTCATTAGGAGAGAGCTTCTAATTAGAGTAAATGAATTAGACTGTAAGTTCCATAATGAGAGAGATATTTATTAAAAGTAAATCAATCTATCCCCAAGGCCTGGGTGCTATAACAGTGATGGTTAATTGAGCAACACAGAATCACATCACCCTCCCTTCCACAGTGGACACTTGTTTCTGGGAACTGGCTACCTTGCTAGTTTTCCCAGCTTCCCTTGCATCTAAGTGGGATCATGTATCTAGTTCATGCCAATGTGCTATAGGGAGTGATGTGTATCTACTCTATGCTGAAGTGCTTAAGTGTCAGGCACACAATTTCTGAGATCTCTTTCTTTTTGCCTGTTGTCTAGCTGGGTGTGGAATATGCAGCAGAGGATTCTGAAGAGGTCCTAGGACATGGCAGACTCACTGATAGCACTACCTGGGATTTCCATGAATGAAAGCTGTTGACCCAGTTAGAATGTTTGATGGGATTCTGTGTATGAGAACTACACCATGTAGTGTAAAACCAATGAAATTTCAGTTTTGCTCGTTGTAGCAGTTGGTCACTCCTAAGTACTTAAGAAATAGTCAATGAATAAATAAAATAGAAAGGCTTACCATGCCTTTTGCAAAGTCTACTGAGGTCATTGCTTAAAGATGGATGCCCTGACAGGCAAACTCCATTCTACCATGCTCTTCCTATGTGTTACTTCCCGGTAACAACTTCTCACATACTTCTGAAATGTTGTCCAGGCTAATTTGATGAGTAATTAGAAAGGCTCTCTCACTATTAGAAATGTAAAACTCTGTAAAATAATGTTTTAATCAAAATGTTTTTGAAAAAATCATAAAATCATGAAATCATGACAGGTGGGTGATAAGAGGTATCATTCTTAACATAACTAGCTTGCTTGATTAAAGCCCAGAACTCCTATTCAGTACTTCCCTCAGGTTAGTAATTCCTACTTACAAACAGAATAAGTGAGGACACTGGGAGCCTGTGACATACCTGACACTTCACTCTCATCTTGTGACAATTTCAGGTATTAGAAATTAGGAAGACTATTATTTTCTGATATATCTTCAAAAATTCTTCTACTAAATTACTATAATCTTAGTAGCAGAGTTACAATGTTAGACAATAACCAAGTGATAGGCATTATATTGTTTTATGTGTACCACTGAGTAGTAATTCTACACTTCTATATATATAAAAGCTTAAGTGTCTGTTGTGACCAGTATTGACCAGTCATTACACATTAACTACTCATGCGGGAGCTGCCCCCTGGTGGTCAATGTGCTTCCAGAAGCAACCTCTCACAGTCCTTCCCCCAGGTTGGCCGGCTGCCCTGATCAGCCCCAATTGGGATTGGGTGAGACAGCCCTGATAGGCCCTAATAGTTGGCTAGGCCAAGGGACCCCACCTGAGCATGAATTCATGCACCAGGCCTCTAATATAACAATAACCTCATTATTATTATTGCAATTTTACTGATGAGGAAAATTGTGTTTAGAGAGATTAAGAAATATTCCTTAGGCCAGACAGCTATTTAATGCTTTCTTTTTTTAAATTTAGAAAATAACTTATGCATTTGTTGATCATTTGCCTGATACACTCACAACCTGCAGTAGAAAGTTTTCATGAACCTTTTTGCCAGGTTGTGTTGGGTCATTATTTTCTTTACTAAATATTCTGATAAAGAATAGTTTATTTTCTTTACATATTTGGCAAGGAATTTCTATTGATTGCAGATTTTTACCTTTTATACTAATCTCTCCACTTCTGAATATTTTGTTTATTATAGAATTGATCTCTTTTTTCCCCTCATTGCTTTGAAAAATCAGAGAATATTTGATTAATGGTTAAGGACTATTAGTTAAAATATTGTCTTAAACCTTCTCTTATTACTGTAGTATCTTAAAACCAGAAATTAAAGGGAATTTCCTAAAGATATTTTATTTATAACTGTAAATTTTAGTTTATACCTATAGATATTATTCATGTCAACTTTCACGAAATAAAAACCTAAACATTGAATAAAATAAAATGTGAGCTTTTGATATAGGATATAAGCTATTTCTCTGTTGATATGGTCCAATAACAACAACTGCTACTGTGAATAAGATGGCTATGCTTATTCTTCTTGTTGCCACAATTATCTGAGTGCTCATCAAACTAGGTGCATACATATGAGAACAATAGTCTTTAAAACCCATGAGATAGATAGTATTATTCCTGTTTTAGAGGTGAGTAGGCAGAGGTTAAAAAAGTTTTAAAAATTTCCCCCATGGACATAGATAGAATTAGTTAGTGAAAGAGGTGAGATTTGAACCTGATTTCAAGTCCTATCTTTCATTACACCATGCTGCCTCTCCTAACTCATTGATAAAGGAACATCTGAAATAGTTCCATTTTATTTACCTGGAGTCAAAGAGATATGCTGAATTGTCTATTCAAGGGCTTCCAGTATAATATCATGGACTTCCAAATACCTATATATACATCAAAGGCTAAGTGTCCGTCCATCTGACTGGTAGCTATGATGCATAATGACCACCAGGGGGCAGACGTTCAACACAGGAGCTGCCATGACATTCATTGGCCATTTTAAAATAAACTGCACTGTGGATCTGGTGCCAACAAACCAACACAGGCCCTGCCACCACCCCGGAGCAATAACCCAGGAAATTGCAGCCAATGTTGCCAAGACCCCATGGTGCAAAATGCAGCTCACAGCCCAGCCCAGCACAGAAACAGTTGCTGTGGGTGCTAGGTAATGACATCACATAGCAATGCCTGACTTCCTCTCCCTAGTGACTAGCCTCCTTGGAGTTTCTTAAGCCCAGGAACCCAACTTGCTTTATAGCCAGGTGCAAACATTTTACAGTTTAACCAAATGTTTATGAACTATTTTCCTGTGCCTCATTTCATTTTTTTAATTAATTTTTTTCTTTTTGATTAAGGTATTACATATGTGTCCTTATCCCCTCATATCCCCCCCCTCACACACACTCGTGCTCTCTCATCTAAGCCTAGCCAATGAACACAGACTCCTCATCTCATTTGATCCTCACAGAAGTCCTGGAGTAGGTAAATAGGAGACTTGGTAGAATCCTATTTTATTTTCATTAGCCAGAAAATGAAAATTTAGAAAGTTTAGAAACTTGACCTGACTGAAAAGAAGAAATAGTGGACCTTAAAAATGACTTCAGGTTTTCTCACTGCACAGAATATAGTCAAATACTGCTATAGTTAAATATTTTACCCTTTGTTCTCCCTGCATGATCTACAATAATAATCTGTTTTGTGTTGATATTTACTGCTGTGTTGCTGACAATTACCTGAAAGAGGAGTTGGGGTGCTTCACTGATCTGGAAAAAATTTAGCTAAATCAGAAAGCAGGCCTAATTAAGTCAGTTTATTCTACCCTATATAATAAAGAGGTAATATGCAAATTGACTGTCACAGCCTCGTACAAGATGACTGCCCCAAGTTGTCACAAAATGGCCACTACCATGTGGTCACAAGATGGCTGTCTCCATGTGGCCACAAGATGGCAGAAGAGGGCAGTTGGGGACAACCAGGCTGGCAAGAGAGGGCAGTTGTGGGTGACCATGCCTGCAAGGGAAGGCAGTTAGGGGTGACCAGGCCGGCAGGAGAGGGCAGTTGGAGTTGACCAGATTGGCATGGGGAGAGCAGTTGAGGGCAACTGGACTGGCAGGGCAAGGCAGTTTAGGGCAAGGAGGCTGGCAGGGGAGTAGTTAGGGGGTAATCAAACTGGTAAGCAGAAGTGGTTAGGGCAATCAGTCAGGCAGGCAGGCCAGTGGTTGGGAGCCAGCAGTCCTGGATTGTGAGAGGGATGTCCAACTGCCATTTTAGGCCTAATCCCTAAACCAGCAGTCAGACATCCCTTGAAGGGTCCTAGATTGAAGAGGGTGCAGGCTGGGCTGAGGGACACCCCTCCTCCCCAGTGCACAAACCTTGTACACTGGGCCTCTAGTATATATACAAAAGGCTAAGTTGACTCACACATGCCCAATACATATAAAACTCTTGCTGGCACCAATCACATGTCAATTGCTCGTATATATTTCAATCTGTCTTTGATAGTTAATTTGGTTGACACTTCTATTATAGAGAAAGAACAAATAGCAATATTAAAATATTTCTTCCAATTAATTTCCTTTCAATGTACATGAATCCATGTACTGGGGTACTAGTATGTTATAGTTTTCTACCTCTTTTTTTCTGTCCTCTTTATGAGCTGCCTTCTTAATGTTTTCTGCTATCCAGGTCCTAGCCAGCTGATAACATCCACACTACATTTTTATTGAGGTGGTAATAGATAAATGCCAGGCCAATGCTTCCCTTATGAAGCCTTCTAAGATTCTGCCCATGCATGTGATCCCTTGAGTGAACCTTGATAGGAGGAAGTGCTGGTCTGAAGGAGTGGAAAGGAGGGACCAATGGGTCAGACAACCAGCTTAGCAGAGAGAAAGACAGAGAAGGCTTAATTTATTTTGGATCCACCAGTTCACAGAAGACTGTTAAGAAAAGGCATGCCATTTACCTCTAATAATGAACAGCTTTAATCCCAATAATACTATTGCTTTATCTCTATAATTTTATGGAACAGAAGAGAAATAAATCTGTAAAACAAGCAAAGGTTAACTTGATAAAATTAAAGGCATTATTTTAAAATTAAAGTGTGCCTTTAGTCCTTACTAGCTATTTAACTTCCCTTTTTATTGCCCAAGAACTACCCTCTCTCACACACAGCTGTTTCCCACCCAGAAAACTTATATACCAGCTGATGAGCCTTAGAGTCTGGGAGAGGAACTGGCATATGGCTTATTACAGCAGTGATTCCCAGGAATCACCTGGGAAACCTTAACAACCCTCTTGTCTGAATTTCCCCTTCAGAAATTCTGATTTAATTGGTCTGGGCATGGGGAATTTTAAAACTTCCCCAAACACTTCTAATATACAGTCAAGGCTGAGAGCTGGTGAGCAGCAAGACTGGCTCTGGGAGCCTGCTTCTCCTTGCTGAAAATCCTTGGAATTCACAAAGTAGCATGACATTAACTAGCCACTCCCTCTATTTCCTCTTATAATTTCTTTATAGTTTCTATAGCTCTTTCCTCCTCCTCCCACCTCTCTCTGTCTCTCTCTGTCTCTCTGTCTCTCTTTCTCTTTCTCAAATGAACTCATTTGATGAGAAAGCAAATGAGCCTTAAAAGAGAAATGTTTTGGGAATTGGCATCTTGAGACCAGCTGAACTAGGTAAAAATTCATTCTTTGGCTTGGCTGCCTGGCCTGCTGGAAAATGAACAGATTAGAGATGGTAGAAGATGAATTAGAGCGTAAGAAAAGACAGTGCAGTGGAAAAATGAACTTGGAATTAAAACACTTGGATTCTTTTCTGGCTTTGCTACTTATTGTATTTGACGGTCGTTTTTCCCATTAGTAGAATAAGAAACTTTGACTATTTGATTCCTGAAGTATTTCATTTTTTAATTTCTTTTAATTTCTTTTTTAGAATTTAAATTTCTTATTGCTTAAAGTATTACATAAGTCTCCTTTTATCCCCATTGATCTCTCCCCGGCCACCCCAGCCCCCAGCACATGACCTCACCCCCCTACTGTCTGTGTTCATTGGTTATGCTCATATGCATGCATACAAGTCCTTTGGTTGATCTCTTAATCCCTCACCGCCCCCCACCCCTGACCTTTCCTCATAGATTGGACAGTCTGTTCAATATCTCTGGTTCTATTTTTGTTCATCAGTTTATGTTGTTTATCATATTCCATAAGTGAATGAGATCATGTGATCTTTATGTTTCTCTGACTGACTTATTTCACTTAGCATGATGCTCTCCAGTTCCATCATGCTGTTGCAAATGGTAACAATTCCTTCTTTTTTACAGCAGCATAGTAGATGTACCACAGTTTTCTAATTCACTCATCTGCTGGGAACTTAAGCTATTTCCAAATCTTAGCTATGGTAAATTGTGCTGCTATGAACATAGAAGTGCATATATCCTCTCTGATGGGTGTTTCTGTTTTCTTGGGATATATTCCTAGAAATGGGATTACTAGGTCAAATGGAAGTTCCATTTTTAATTTTTTGAGGAAACTCCATACTGTTTTTCACAGTGGCTGCACCAGTCTGCATTACCACCAACAGTGCATGAGGGTTTCTTTTTCTCCACATCCTCATGTCGTTTGTTGATTGTTGATGATAGCCATTCTGATAGGTGTGAGATGGTACCTCATTGTGGTTTTATTTTGTATCTCTCAGATGATTAGTGTCTTTGTTTTCATATGTCTCTTGGCCTTCTATATGATCTCTTTCTAAAACTGTATATTTAGGTACTTTGCCCATTTTTTTATTGGATTGTTTATCTTCCTTTTGTTAAGTTTTATGAGTTCCTTATCAATTTTGGAGATTAAACCCTTATTGGAGATGACATTGGCAAATATGTTCTCCCATGCAGTGGGCTTTCTTGTTTTGTTGATGGTTTCTTTTGCAGTTCAGAAGCTTTTTATTTTGAGGTAGTCCCATTTGTTTATATTCTCTTTAGTTTCCATTGTCTTAGGTACTGTATTTGGCTTTCAAAAAAAAAAAAGAAATTAGAAACTTGCTGAGGTCATAGTTTGTAAATGGCAAAAGTCAGATTTGGATCCAGTTCTATCTTTGGGCCCTGTGTATTCTCTCTCCCCTGCCCCCTCTCCCTGCCCATGTATTTTTATTGATTTCAGAGAGGAAGAGAAAGAAACATCAATGATGAGAGAGAATCATTGATTGTCTGCCTTCTGCACACCCCACACTGAAGATCAACTCTGCAATAGGGGCATATTTCCTGACTTGGAATATAACTGTAACCTCCTGGTCCGTAGATTGATGCTCAATCCCTGAGCCATGCTGGCCGGGAGACCCTGTGCATTCCTACCTACTCCACAAAACAATCTCCAACAAGTGAGCAACTGTCTTATTACTTCCTTAAAGCTTAGAATAAGAGGATGGTCACAGAGAGGAGTTACAGGGTCTCAAGTCACTTCCTTCCAGTGAATGATGCTTAGACTCTGGAAGGGGAAAGAGGGAATGGAAAACAGTTCAGGCTAGGGCTTAAAGAAATGTGCTCTCAGCCCCAGCACATCACACCACTTGGGAGCTTGTGCCAATTCTTGTAGGGTCAGGCCTAAATGGGCAGTCAGACATCCCTCGAGGGGTCCCAGACTGGAGAGGGTACAGGCTGGGCTGAGGGACACCTCCTCCACCCCCGTGCATAAATCCTACTTTCTATTTTTACTGTAATTTTCCAGGGTTTTCTTGATACCCAGACCCATTTATTAGACACTCTGGGGGTGGACTTTAAATTCATCGCAACAAGTCCTTCAGGGGATGCCAATGTGTACTAATGTCTGAGAACACTATCTTAGGAGAAGTGTCTTGGAAGAAGGTTCAATTTTATAACCACTCTGAGTTCCTGAGGCCATCTGTTTCTTTTCTCCTAGTTTCACCTGGGACATTGCTCATTGTCCTGCTGTTCATCATCATGCTTCATATTGCTCACTGCGGTGGGAGAGACAGATGAGGCAGATATGTGCCTTCTCTGTGTTACACAGATATGCATCTCTCAGATCCGAGACTGTAGACGGGGTGAGAAGGAGGTTTCCTGGAGGTAAATGTTTAGCTAATTTTGAAGAAAGTTTGGGTTTTAGGTGGTTATAAAAGAGGGAATGACAGAGCGATGTTTGAAAATTGCAGAGATTCAGATGTGAGGAAAAAACGATTGGCTCTGTGAACTACAGGCAACTCATAGAGCCAGAGTGAATGTGGTAAGCTAAGGAGAAGTTATAATGGTCAAATTAACAAAAAGAGAAAGGTTTGTGCATTTTACTTGTGTTCTCCAAAATAGAACCCAGGGTCCCACATAGCCTCATTTCTTTATGGAATGGCCTGGAAGAAATGAAAGTCCTATCACAAAAAGTCACTAAGTAGTTCTGCTCTTTATTTTACAAAACAAAAACAAAAACAAAGAAAAACACACATTAAAATCCTCACAACCCCTCCCCAAATCCTACTTTCTGAATTTTTACTCTATTCTGACACTTTAAGACTGACCTATGTGCCTATCATTGTCCAGTGTTTTCTTGATACCTAGCACTCATCTATCTTTCCCCTCCTCCCCTTTCTCTTCTATCCTATCAAATAAAAGAGTAATATGGACATTGACCATCATTCCAACACACAAGATGGCTGTCCCCATGTGGTCAAAGATGGCTGAACCCATGTGGACACATGATGGCTGGCACAAGATGGCCAGCAGGGGAGGGTAGTTAGGAAGGACCAGGCCTGCAAGGGAGGACAGTTGGGGAAAATCAAGCCTGCAAAGGAGAACAGTTAAGGGTGACCAGGCCAGCAGAGGAGGGAAGTTGGGAGTGACCGGGCTTGCAGGGAAGGGCAGTTAGGGGGGACAAGGCCTACAGGGTAGGACAGTTAGGTGCAATCAGGCTGGCAGGGGAGCAGTTAGTCATCAATCAGGCTGGCAGGGGAGTGGTTAGAGGGTGATCAGGCTGGCAGGCAGAAGCAGTTAGGGGCAATCAGGATAGCAGGCAGGCGAGCAGTTGGGAGCCAGCAGTCCTGGATTGTGAGAGGGATGTCTAACTGCCCACTTAGGCCCGATCCAGGTAGGGTCAGGCCTAAACAGGCAGTCGGACATCCCTTGAGTGGTCCCAGATTGGAGAGGGTGCAGGCTGGGCTGAGGGACACCCCCCCCCACACCGCGTACACAAATTTCATGCACCAGACCTTTAGTTTCTTTATAAGTTTACTTACTGTTTTTAAGTCATTCTCCTTCTCTGGTCTTTTTCTTGTCTAACTGACCTCCTGATTCTATATCTTAAAAGATCCAGAACAGCCTGGCAGAACTTTCTTTAGAGGGCAGAACTTTCAGGAATCCACGGGCCAATTATACTTAGGAACTTGAACTTCATTCTCAAGGTTTGGTCAAGTACTGACATAGATTGGCATTTTAGAATGTTTACTTTCAGAGGATTGTTCAAAATAAACAAATAATTATTACATTGCATAAACATAGTAAGTGCTTAGCATCTATTTATTAAATTTACCTGAATCTACCCTAGAGAATAAGAAAACTTGCAGTTGCAGATAACTTCAATCAACTTTGTTAAATATAATAAAAAATTAGGTCCGAAGAAAAAAATCCCTCTGTAAAAATATGTCATGTTTTTTGTTTGTTTGTTTGTTTGTTTATTCAGCTTCAAACTTATCTTAAAATTGCCAAGCTTTCAAAGTAAAAAGAACGTAGTGCAGAAGTAACTCAGGAAATGAAGTATCTTTCAGACTTAATCCCATGAGAACTTTTTATGACTGGAGCACTGGGTCATAAAAACCTTAGCATGTTATAGCAATTGTGGTAATGGGTTTCAAAGATTTCTTTTTAAAAATATATTTTATTGATTTCAGAGAGAGTGGGAGAAGGATATATGAAAACATCAATGATGACAAGGAATCATTAATCGACTGCCTCCTACATGCCCCACACTGAGGATCAAGCCCACAACCTGGGCATGTACCCTAACTGGGAATGGAATTGTGACCTCCTGGCTCATAGGTCAATGCTCAACCACTGAGCCATGCCAGTCAAGATCCAAGGTAGTTCTTAGGGGTGTTTATGAAAAGTTGAGGACTAAACAACAGAATGTAGATTTAATATTAGAAGCCTTAAGGACTAAATATAATAGTCTCCCCATGTCCATGGGGGATACAAGGCTCCCAGTAGGTACTGAAATGGTAAATAATACAAAAAAAGAACAACAACACATGTATTATGTTTTTTTCCCTATACCTACTTATCTATGATTAAATATAATTCATAAAGTAGGTACAGTAAGAGATTAACAACAACAATAAAAAGATGATTATAATAATATATTATAATAAAATTTCTGTGAATGTGGCCTCTCTTATGGTACTGTACTCACCTTTCTTGTGATGATATGAGATGATACAATGCTTACGTGATGAGATAAAGGGAAATGAATGATGTCTGGAGGCACTGGGATGGAGTATTAAGTTAATACTGATACTATGTCAAAGCAATGATGATATTGATGGCTGAATGTCAGGAGCAGACAATGTCAACGGTTGGGAATCCTTGACAGTGGAGGTTTTCTTGACTAGCTAGCAGGTATACAGAGTGGATATTCTGGACAAAAAAGTGATTCAAGTCCAGCATGGGACAGAGCTTAATGGTGTGAGATTTGCTCATATAACTCAGAAGGTATGTAATTTAATTTAATTTTTGGAATATTCTATTTAATATCTTCAGACTGTGTTTTACCACAGGAACCTGAAACTGCAGATAAGGGGAGACTATTGTAGAGTGCTTTCTAGGGTATAAGATTCAGGCACATGAATTAGATTCCTAGAACCTATCTATTAATAGTCCTGAATCTACTAATTCTCTCAGATATTTTATAGGAGCCCTGTGGAATGGTAAAAAATTATTTTGGTCTGGAGGATGTTAAAGCCAATATTATTTTTATTCACTTTGACAAAAAAACCAAATCTTTATAGGATGGCTAGAAAAACCTGATTTTAAGTATCATGCTGTTGAGGCATGCTGATGCCATAATACACTTTTCTAGGTAACTGCTCTGCTTAGTTTTATGATCTTATTGCGACTCATTGGATATTAAGAAAGTTAGCTGGGGTGATGATTTAGAGTATATCAACGCTTTCATTCCTGCAGCAGATCAAAGGCAACCTCCTGGCTTGTAAAGAAGTGTTTAGGAAGGTACAACATACAGACAACCTTTAGGGGCAACATCTATGGGACATTGTTTGGGTTAAATGAGACGTGTAGGAAGTGTCTGCACAGAGTTAACACACAATGAATATGAATTCCTTTTCTTTCTCAGCAAGGTGCCAGCCATCACATAAAATTTATATTGTCATTAAATCTGATTGACTGATGACATAAAAGGTCAATTATGTCTACATACTAGTGGAGTCTCTTTTCCACTTTCCTTCCTCACTGGCTGTGGTCTTGTTATTCTAGTAAGATAACGAGGGAAGAAAAATAAGCTTGACAATTGGAAAGTCTCATGGAAGATACGATACTTGAAAGAAGAACAGTTAGAAAAGTAGGTTTGGAGAATTATGGGTAATCAAGTCAAATGGAGAAACATGAACAAAGGCTGAGTCTAGAGGAAGCTCATCCTAGCCGAGTAAAAGAAGATAGTCAAGGGAACTAAAAAAGAGAAGGGAGAGAGAACAAGAGAGAGAAATATCAATGAGAGAGAAAAATTGATCAGCTGCCTTCCCCACTGGGGATCAAGCCCTGACCTCACATGTGCCCTGACCAGGAGACCTTTGACCTCTTTGTGCATGGGTCGACACTCAACCAACTGAACCACATCAGCTGAGCAAACCTGTACTTTTTTGAAAGTTCAACGGGGATATAAAAGCTACCAATCTATGTAGTGTAAAGTGAAGGTAGACAAGTTTGATGGCAAAACTTAGTGATTTAGAAAACAATTACGTGTTTCACAATTATTCATTAGGCTGAAAATATTTGCTATTTGTTTATACCCCAATTCTATAACAGTTACCCTTTTTACTATATACTACAATCTTGAAACCTATTTCTTTTTAACCAGTAGCTTAATATTTAGCATCAACTAATTAGAAATTTCCTCAGATTTACACATGGAGAGAATGTTTCACAAGTCTTAAAAGAAGAAATTAAAAAATGTATTTTTTGATATAAGAAAATAGAATGCCTAGTTATCTTTGCCTTCTTTGAATGTAGGGTTATTCTAAATGTAATTTTATCTGAACCTTATATAGTCAAATAGAAAACTTTTTTTAGAATTTAAGTGCTGTAGAAAAAAAAATCCACTTAATATGGATTCTACATCATTAGTCATATGGTAACAAAGGTATAATTTTCTTAAAACTTACATTTTTTAGCAATAATATTTTCTTGCAGAGCATCTTATTTTTCTCTGAAAATCGTGCTTTTCCCAGAAATCAATAATTTCACTTCATGATTTAAATCAGTAGTTTTCTTTCTTCCACAACCTGTTGATAGTGGTGGGAAACTTGAACTTGAGACTCTGTTTAGCCATGTAGTTCTTGAAATTAGTGTGTCTTTCTCAATGGGAACATCATTTGAAAAGAGAATCAACATATTGATTTAGCATAGAAACACTGCAGAAGCATTTCCCCATGACATCATGAAAATTCAAAATGAAAGTTATGAGGAAATTGAAGGAAAGGAAGATGTCTTAAAATTTAAATACTCCAAAGAAGTTCAATAAAACTAGAGAGGTAATTTTCCACAGGTGAAGTAATGACTCCCTGCTGAGTTAAGCTTTAAACTGAAAAGATAGCTATATATTTTTTAAAATTTCACTTGCAAAGTTTAAAAAATCAAAGAGAAATTGAATGAAAAAATTAAGTTTAAAAGTTCTCCAGATGATTCTTACATGCTGCCGAGGTTGAGAAATCCTGTTTCCTACTGGAAATATGACCTCTTTAACTCAGTCCGAATTCTTGAAAGTAGTTTTTCTTAATTTTTATTAAGCAAATATTAAACATGAGAAAATATCTATCTATTAAAAATTCTCCTAGGAAACAGGAGTTTTTAGCTCTATTCTACTCTAGCAATTTTCCATGAATTGTTCCACCTCTTTTGTAAATCATCCTCTATTCTTCCTACTTTCAGTCCCTCCCTAAGTCCTGACTTTGTCGCTTTATCATTTTGCAACTATTATTTTTCTCACCTCAATTTGCTGCTTCCCCTTCTTTATCCTTTCTTTACTTTTTGGTTTCTCTTTCAAGTTCAGTCATCCTCATTTTGTCCATTAGCGACCCAGCTCTATCATAGGTTTTGTTCTGCCCACTCATTCAGACAGTTTCAGTTGCTGTTTGAGATCATAAAGGCTTGGCTCCTGCTTGGAGAAACTTCCATTTTTCTATTCATCCTGCCAAATCCCTGTCTACATATAAACTGCAGTGTGAATTTTGTCTCCCGATGAAAAGATAAAAATACCAATTCCCCTCCACCAATCAAATGAAAACCAGCCCTTATGACAAAAGATGCATTTTTAGAGAATATGGCATGGTTTCATAAATTTTGTGAGGATACCCTATGATGGTTTTATTTTATTTTTTAAAAATGTACTTTTATAATTGCAAAGAGAAAAGGAGAGGGAGAAAGAGACAGAAACATTAATGATGAGAGAGAATAATTGATTAGTTGCCTTCTGCATGCCCCCCACAATGGGATCGAGCCCATAACCCAGGCATGTGCCCTGACTAGGAATTGAACCATGAGCTATTGGTTTGTAAGTCAATGTTTAACCACTGAGCCATGGTGGTTGGGCACCTATGATGCCTTTAGAAATTTTCAATGGAGACAGAAGAATCATTTGAAAGTATCCTTTTGATATTAAAATAATCACAGAAACTTTCTGAAATCTTCATATAGGATGAACCCTAAGGCTTAACTGTTGGACAACTGTATTAAATGTTCTTCCATGAATGTTATATAAAGCTTGATTCCATGTGTTTTTCTCTTGCCATGTCTAGTCCACTTTGACTATGAGTTCAAAAGGATTTTAATGTCCTTTTAACACCTGTACAAAGAAACAAGCAGTTTATAAGCATCAGAGTGGGCCATGTGTCTTGGTTTCAGCACTTGAGAAAACTTGAAGTTATTCACAGACAGCACCAACAGTGAATTCAGAATGGGATTTAGATATGACAAATCTCAATAGGAAATGAGCATCATGAGACAAGTAGCAAAAAATGAAGCAGGCACTATTTCCGCATCCCCCTCAGTTTGATTGGGCTTAACTTGAATTATCATGTTCATAGAATTCAGAAAAAGATATAAAAATCCTTAGGAGGTCTGGGGAGAGTAACCAGAAGGAAGTCTCTGTGAGGAATAGGTCAATGAATGGGGCTGTTCAGTATGTAAGAGAGAGAGAGAGAGAGAGAGAGAGAGCGAGAGCGCGAGCGCTTACCAATCAGTGTATCTAATCACTATTTTCAAACATTTAAAGGGGTCTTGTGTGGAAGATGCACACAATTTGTTCTGTAAATACTACCAGGTAAGAGGTTATAAAGTTATTATAGGGTTTATTTGAAAGGATGTGAAGAAGAAAACAAATATGTGACATAAAAATCTAGATCTTTTTTAAAATTTTATCTTTATTGTTGAAAGTATTACAGATGTCCCTGTTTTGTTTTTTTTCCCATTGACCCTCTCCTACAAGCCTTCACTGCACTATTGTCTGCACCCATGGGTTGTACATATAGTATATGCATTTAAGTTCTTTGTTTAAATCTTGATCTCCAAAAAAAATTTCTGATATTCTAGGATTTACAATACTTTGTCTACAGGTTGATTTCTTAGTGAATTGTCTCTCAATTTAGAACTTAATAATGAGCTATTTGTTTCTTTTGCATATAATCTTAGGTTGTTTAACTTTTTTTGGACTCAATTTCCTTATTTTACTACATAGTAAGCTTTATGTAAGTGTGAGATATTATTGTTGTCTAGCAAAAACATTAAAAAACTTTGCATTTTTTAGTGTGATTTACTGAGTTTTAGGAAAGAATGCTTTTCACTATCTAGAATAAGTTGCTCTAAAAGGCTATAGGTAAATTATCAAGTTAATTTTCCAATAACACAGCCTTATGCTATGAGAAATTCACATGTGAGAAAATATTTCAGATGTGTACCAGGCATCATTACACAGGACAACTTGAGGAATATAGCTGAATTTAGGATGGGCATCTTCTTTTGGAAGTTTATTTCTTTCCTATCCAATGTGAAAAGTAACAACAACAACAATAAGAACTTAAAAAAATCTGAAATTGTATAAATATTTTATTATTTTTTGTTAGATTTTTAAAGTGTTGGAAATATTGAGTAAATACAGGGTAGGGCAAGGTAGATTTACAATTGTGAGTACTCAAAACACAGTTTTTTTCTTGTATTGTCATTAATTATGGTATTATTTTCCATACAGATAGCTGACAACCTACCTTTGCTCTACTCTGTATAAGATTCTCTAAGTTAAGAGCATCTCTTGAGTTTCACAGACAAGGAGTTCATCACTACCGAACCAATATTATATGAAATGTTGAAGTGTACTCTTTAAGAAGAGAAAGAAGGAGAAATTCCAATAAAGAGGAACCAAGATGACGATATATGTGAATACCTAAACTGCTGCCTTGCACAACAATTTCAAAACTACAGCTAAAAGACAGAATGGACATCATCCAAAACCACAGGAAAGCTGGCTGAGTGGAAATTCTACAACTAGAAGGAAAGAGAGGGGCTCACGGAGAATCAGAGGAGCTGCAAAAAGCTGAGGTACGGAGACACATGCGTGGAGAGGATGGGCAACTGAGTGCCTGGCTGGCTCCCTTTAGCGGGAGAGAGATGGAAACTCCTGATTGCACTGAACCCCAGTTCCAGGCGAGACTCATACTGGGGGAGTCTGGACTATTGGGAAAAGGGAGGAGTGCACAGAAACTCGAGGAGCTACAAAAGGAAGAGATATGATGGCACGCGTGCAAGTGTGCACAAAGAGGACTGACGGCTGATTTTGCTGCTGGTTTTCTCTAGCATGAGGAAGACAAAACCTCCTGACTGTGCTGAACTTTAGTTCTGACTGCACTGAACCTCAGTTTCCGGTGAGACCCTGGGGACCCAGACTCATATGAGTCCCCGGAGTGCATGGACACTCAGGGGAGCCATAAAAGGCAGAGATCTGGAGGTGTGTGCATGAGTGTACACAGAGAGGACTGCAGTGATTACCAAAGGACACTGAGGCCCAGGGACCTCATAGGGCAGGGCTGATGGGAAGCCAAGCCTGTCTGCTCAACCCTGAGATTCTGCTCCATCCAAGCCAAGCACAGAGGCTTTTGCAAATTTGCAAGCCTTGTCTCATAAGGCTGACTCCAGCACAGAAGTTCTCCCTGCATAGACATAGTTGATCCTTACAGCCAATTGGCCTGAAGGTCAATTCCCCACAGTGATACCAACAACAATCAACACTTAACTACAACAAGGCTGTACATATAGAACACAAAAGAGTGCACCAAAAGTGTCCACCTCAAGTAACTGGGGAGGCTGAGCCATTGGGCCCTTAGAACACCTAGCACACAAAGCTACTCTATTAACTCAGGGAAGCAGCAAAAATGCAGAGACAAAGAACCAGATCACAAACAAAAGAAATGGAGGAAAACAAATGAATGGATATAGAGTTCAAAACCACAGTTATAAGGTTTTTCAAAATTTTCTAGAAAAGGCCAATAAATTTAGCGAGACCCTTGAGGATATGAAAAAAGAACCAATTAGAAACTAAATATACACTGACTGAAATAAAAAATATTATACAGAGACCTAACAGCAGACTAGAGGAAGGCAAGAATCAAGTCAAAGATGTGAAATACAAAGAAAGCAAAAACACTTAACTGGAAAAGCAAAAAGCAAAAAGAATCCAAAAATTTGAAGATAGTGTAAGGAGCCTCTAGGACAACCTCAAGCTTACCAACATCAAAATTATGGGGGTGTCAGAAGAAGAGAGAGAGCAAGAAGAGAGAGAGAAAAACCTATTTGAAAAAATAATGACCGAAAACTTCCCCCACCTGATGAAAGAAATAGATTTATAAGTCCAGGAAGCACACAGAACCTCAAACAAAAGGAACCCAAAGAGAACCACACCAAGACACATCATAATTAAAATGCCAAGAGCAAAAGACAAAGAGATAATATTAAAAGCAGCAAGAGAAAAACTGTTAATTACCTACAAGGGAGCACCCATATAATTGTCAGCTGATTTCTCAACAGAAACTATGCAGGCCAGATAGGAGTGGCAAGAAATATTCAAAGTGATTAATAGTAAGAATATACAACCAAGATTACTCTACCCAGAAAAGGTATCATTCAGAATTGAAGGTCAGATAAAGAGCTTCACAGAAAAGAAAAAGCTAAAGGAGTTCATCAACACCAAACCAGTATTATGTGAAATGCTTAAAGGTACCCTTTAAGAAGATAAAGAAGAAGAAAAAGGTAAAAATAAAAATTATGAACAACAAATACATATCTATCAACAAGTGAATCTAAAAATCAAGTGAATTTAAAATCTGATGAACAAATTTGGAATTGCCCTGCAACCCAGCAGCCACTCCAGCCAAAACCCTGCTGCCACAGCTGCAGATCTGCAGACCTTGGTACCTCCACCTTCAAAGCAGTAAGTGCAACCTCCCCCTCACCAGCGGCAGAACTCTGGTCCATATTAGCGTGTTTCCAGCAATCCCACATTAATGCTTTTCTAGTGTGCAGAAATCCAAGGTGCTCCACTTCCTAGGAAGTGCCTGGGAGCCACTGAGAGTCCCCATGGGTGTGATATGGTATAGACAAGGGCACATGGCCCCACAGTAGAATTTCTAAATTTCCTCCTCCTAAATAACTACCCACATTTACCTCTGCAGTTCAACCTCAGTGCAGGACCCCTCAGGGCGAGTCATCAGAGGGCTGCCTTGAAAAAAAAATCCTCCACAAAGGAACAGGATACCTGAGCTCATCTATCCACAGCGTGCTCTGGAAGCAGCTCTGAGTCTCTGCTGGGTGGGATTCAGCACAAACAAGGGCGCCCTGCCCCACAGTAGAATTTCTGAATACCATCTTCCTAAATAACCACCCACATCTACCCCAGCAGCTGAACCTCAGTGCAGGACCCCACAGAATGTGTCAGAACACTGTGCCAGCTCAACCTCAGTGCAAGACCCCGCATAGTGTCTTAGATTACTGCGCCTGGCAAACATACCTCCACAGATGCAAAGTTCTATCAGGCAGGCACTCTGAGCCCATCTACCTGCAGGGGGCTCTTGGGAGCCACTGCGAGCTCTCCCTGGGTGCAACCTCAAACAAAGAGGGACACACTCACCCCAGCAGTAGAAATTTTGAATTCACTCATCCTGGACACCTGCCCACAGACACCTCAATTACACGGCTACACTGCCAGAGCCCTTCAGTGTTTCATTGTGCCTCACTGGCAAACTTATCATGGGTGCTCCTGTGAGGTGCCACTGGGAGTAAGTGCCTATCCACCACAGGTGTAGCAGCAAAAGCTGAGTCTGCCCTCCCCACAACTACAGAACTCTGGGCACCCCAGTCATGCCTCTTCAGAGTGTAGGCCCCCTGAACCCATCACCCTGACAGACGGGTCTTTGGTGGCACTGTGAGTCCCCGTTGGGCATGCGTGATCTCAATTAAGGGTGAAAAACAGCAAAAATAGGAACACTCCCCTCCATGGCTGCTGACTTCTAGACAGCACAGTTGTGCTGCTCAAGCTCACAGATCTACATTAAGAGAACCCAAATAGCTCAAGTAGGGAACTACAATAGATTAACAAGCACAGAAAAACAGAGAAAACACCAGTAGCACCATTCCCCAAAAAATCTGGGTAGAAAAGCAATTGGATCTACAATTAAAACATTACAGGAAAACACGGGAAGACAAAAACAAACAAACAAACAAACAAACAAAAAAACACAATCCCAAAGGAAAGAAAAAGAGGAATCACCAGAAAGGGAGTTAAATTAAATTGAGGCCAGCAGATTATAAGAGAAAGAATTCAGAGTAATGGTTTTAAGGATGTTTAAATGGATGGATGACAAATACACACAACTCAATGACAAATACACACAACTCAATGAGAACTATAGGGAGCTGAATGAGAATATCATCAACATGAAAAAAAAACCAAAAAAAAACAAGAGAAGATGAAGAACAACATAGCTGCAATAAGGAACACAATGGAAGGCCTAAACGGTAGACTAGAAGAGGCTGAGGACCGCATCAGTGAATTAGGAGACAAGATAGAAAAAAACACACAAACACAGCAGCAACTGGAAAGAAGACTTAAAAAATAAGAAGAGAGTCTAGGAAGTTTTGGGACAACATAAAAGGAAACAACATTTCCTTAATAGAGAAACCAGAAGGAGAGGAAGAGAAGCAAGGAATAGAAAACCTATTTGAAGAAATAATGACAGAAAACTTCCCTAATATTGGCAAGACTATGCAAGTCCAAGAAGTACACAGAGTCCTAAACAAGTTGAACCTCAAAAGACCGACACCAAGACACTGACATCATAATTAAATTGGCAAACACTAACGACAAAGTAGGAATCTTAAAGGCTGCCAGAGAGAGACAAAAAGTTACCTACAAGGGATCTCATATTAGAATATTGACTGATTTCTCAACAGAAACACACCAGGCCAGAAGGAAATGGAATGAAATATATAAAGTGATGCAAAGGGTCTGAATCCAAGAATACTATACCCAGCAAAACTATCATTCAAAATTGAAGGTGGAATCAGGAGCTTCACAGACAAAAAGGGGCTAAGAGAGCTTATCACTACCAAGACAACAATGTAAGAAATGCTAAAGGGACTGTTGTAAAAAGACGAAAAAGGCAAAAAGAAACACAAACATTAAGGAAAAGCATGACAACAAACATGAATTTGTCAATAATATCATTAAATGTAAATGGGTTAAATGCAGCAATCAAAAGACATAAGGTAGCTGAATGGATAAGAAAACATGACCCATATATTTTCTGTCTATAAGAAATCCACCTCAGAGCAAAGGATTCACACAGATTGAGAGTGGAGGGATGAAAAAACATTTTTCAGGCCAATGAAAATGAGAAAAAAGCTGGGGTAGTGATACTTATATCTGATAAAATAGACCTCAAAGTAAAGGCCTTAACAAAATATAAGGAATGCCACTACATAATACTAAAAAGAGCAATTCATCAAGAAGATATAACTCTGGTAAACATATATGCACCCAATGCAGGAGCACCCAAATACATAGCAAAACTCCTGCAAGATATCAAGGGAGAGATTGACAACAATACAATCATAGTAGGGGACTTTAATACATCACTGACATCATTGGGTAAATCCTCTAGACAAAAAATCAGCAAAGAAACAGCAATTTTAAATAACTCACTAGATCAGATGGACCTAATGACATCTACAGAGCATTTCACCCCAAAGCTACAGAATATACATTCTTCTCAAGTGCACATGGGACATTCTCAAAAATAGACCACAGTATACAAAATTAATGCCAAGAAATCTATGGCATTTCTATATACCAATAAGGAACTTACAGAAAGAGAGACTAAAAAAGCAATCCCATTTACCATCGCACCAAATAAGTTAAGATTCCTAGGAATAAACTTAACTAAGGAGGTAAAAGACCTATACGTAGAAAACTACACAAGACTGAAACAAAAGATAGAGGAAGACATAAACAGATGGAAGAACATACCATGTTCATGGCTTGGTAGAATCAACATCATCGAAATATCCATACTACCCAAAGCAATCTATAAATTCAATGCAATACACATTAAAATACCTACGGCATACTTCACAGACCTAGTACAAACTTTCCAAAAATTCATCTGGAATGAAAAAAAGATCCCGAATACCTGTACCAATCCTGAGGAAGAAGAACAAAATAAGTGGGATCTCAATACCAGATTTCAAGCTGTATTACAAAGCCACTCTTCTCAAACAGCCTGGTACTGGCACAAGAACAGACATATATATCAATGGAATAGAATAAAGAATCCAGAAAACAACCCAAAGCACTATGTCCAATTAATATTTGACAAAGGAGGCATGAACATACAATGGAGTCAAGACAGTCTCTTCAACAAATGGTGTTGGGAAAATTGGACAGATACATGCAAAAAAATAAAACTAAACCACCAACTTACACCATACACAAAAATAAACTCAAAATGGATAAAGGACTTAAACATAAGATGGGACACTATAAAAATACTAGAGGAATCCACAGGCAGCAAAATCTCCGACATATGCCGAAGGAGCTTCTTCACTGATACTGCTCCTGGAGCAATGAAAACTAAAGAAAAAAAATAAAGAAATGGCACTACATCAAAATAAAAAGCTTTTGCACAGCAAAAGAAACCATCAACAAAACAACAAGAAAACCCACTGCATAGGAGAACATATTTGCCAATGATATCAACAATAAGGGTTTAATCTCCAAAATTTACAGAGAGCTCATACAACTTCACAAAAAGAAGATAAACAACCCAATCAACTGATCTAAATAGGCACTTCTCAAAAGAAGACAGAAGGAAGGCCAAGAGACATATGAAAACCTGCTCAAAGTAACTAATTATCAGAATTAAATCAAAACAACAATGCGGTACTATCTCACACCTGTCAGAATGGCTATCATCAACAAATCAACAAAGAACAAGTGTTGTCGAGGATGTGGAGAAAAAGGATCTTTTTTGCACTGCTGGTGGGAATGCAGACTGGTGCAGCCACTGTGGAGAACAGTATGGAGTTTCCTCAAAAAACTAAAAATGGAACACACATTTGACCCAGTGATCCCACTTCTAGGATTATATCCCAAGAAACTAGAAACACCAATCAGAAAGGATATATGCACCCCTATGTTCATAGCAGCACAATTCACCATAGCTAAGATTTGGAAATCGGCTAAGTGCCCATCAGCAGATGAATGAATTAAGAAACTGTGGTACATCTACACAATGGAATACTATGCTGTGGTGAAAAAGAAGGAGCTCCTACCATTTGCAACAACATGGATAGAGATGGAAAGCATTATGCTTAGTGAAATAAGCCAGGCAGAGAAAGATAAATATCACCCGATCTCACTCATTTGTGGAATATAATGAATGACATAGACTAATGAACAAGAATAGATCCAAAGACTGAGAAATGTCCACCAGAATATCAAATCTCAGGGAAGGTGGGGGTCTGTGGGAGTAAGGGGGAAAGATCAACAGAGGGACTTGTGTACATGCATATGAGCCTAATCAATGGACACAGACAATAGGGGAGTGGGACATGAGTAAAGGTTGGAGGGTAATGGGAGAATACGGACACATGTTAGAAATAAAAATAAAACTAAAATTAAAAGAATACAATATTAAATCTAATCCATAGTACCGATCACCATAACCTTAAGAGAAATTGTTTCATGTGACAAAGACTTTTAAATGAAACTCTCTGTAGCCTGGAAATTATTTTGGAAGAAAATAAAAAGAAGTTTCCTTCAAATGTCATAAGGATTGTAATTGAAAGTCAACATATTTGGCCTCTTGAGCTAAAAAGTAAGTAATTTGTGTTTTTGCTTCCCTGACAAAGTTTAGATAAAGTTACAAAAAGAAATTGACAGCCAGTTTGAAATTGAATTGCCTTGGCCTAGAGCAAAGAATATTCTTGCATGATATTATTCTACAATGTCAGTATAATTCTTGATATTTCACAACAGCATATTGTACAGTTATCCCAAACAACAAAATTACAAACTAATTCTTTGAATGTTTGGCAACAACTTAAAAAAGGACATGAAACGATTTAATCCCTTTCAGAAGGAATTAAGACACTGGGAAGACACTCGAGCATTCTATACTGGCCCCTCTTACATTTTTTGCCAAGAGGGATCCTCTTCTCGCAACCCAATTGCCCTGAGCTTTCTATTCATGCTAAGGTTGAAGCCTGGAGGTGGCTGGTATAATGGATCTGTCTCTCACCCTATGGTATGAGCTGGGCCCTCCCTGGAGAAGGAACCTGAGTTTCCTGAGATATGTGATCAGTGCAGTGATACCACCAGCAGGCGAGGGGATCCCAAGGCAGGTGCTGAGTGTGGAGGCCCCAGGGATATAGGCTACCAAGGAGACAGAACTGAACCTCACATCACTCTGCCTGGCCCTGGAGGATAACTGGTTAGCCAGAGATGGGTATGACTCCTCAGGGAAGGAACAAACTAGGACAGGCAAAATCACAGAGGGGCCATCAGGAGAGAACTTGGGGGTCAACAGAGGTGGGGCATAGACCCTCACCCCCTCAACCTTGCAGGGGCCTGAACCCTGAACTCTCACCCCTTCTGAGGAAGGTCTCCTGCCCTATGGCTGCTTTGCTTCTCGTGCCCAGCACAGATAGGGACCCAGATAATAGACAGAGACTTGGCCCAGCACAGATTGAGACCCAGATAACAGACAGAGACTTGGCCCAGCTCAGATTGGGACCCAAGTAACAAACAGAGACTTGGCCCAGCACAGATTGGGACCCACGTAACAGACAGAAACTTTGTTGACAGCAGCTGCCCTATATCTGAATTCAGTCTAGCACTAGGAATGATTAGGGCCTACTCAAGAATGCAAATAATCCTTTCCACTAATATTTACAGGGTAAACTAAGATTGTTGGTAGAGAATTAAATTTGACAATAAAAGAGTAATCAAGCTTTCAGATTAATTTAAATTGGCTAATTGAAATAAGTGAATATTCAAGAAAATTTAATTGTACTGGGCAAAAAGCGGTTTCTAAAGTATTAACTAAAATTTCTACTGGTAGTTCATCTCATGATAAACTTGCTTAACATGCAACGAACATAAAGCAGTCATATTTTTGTGCAAAAAATTAAAATTTAAAGTTATCAAGATTGCATTAAAAAATTTACAAAAGTCTAGGAGAATCCAAGATGGCGGCATAGGTAAACACCTACACTGCTGCCTCACACAACAATTTCAAAACTACAACTAAAAGACAGAACGAACATCATCCAGAACCACAGGAAAGCTGGCTGAGTGTAAGTTCTACAGCTAGAAGGAAAGAGAGGGGCTCACAGAAACCCAGAGGAGCTGCAAAAAGCTGAGGTACGGAGACGCGCACGCTGAGAGAGAGGGTGCCCGAGTACCTGGCTGGCTTTCTCTGGTGGGAGGGAAACGGAGACTCCCAACGGCATTGAACCCCTTATCTTATGACACTAAACCCTAGATCCAGCCAAAACTCATATGGGGGGAGTTTGGACTGTGAAAAGGGAGAGGTGCACGGAAATTTAGAGGAGTTGCAAAAGATCAGAGGTCTGGTGGCAGCGCACACGGCACTGCGCGGAGGACAGATTGCTGATTGTGCCGCTGGCTTTCGCTACTGGGCGGGAGACAGACCCTCCCAACTGTGCCACTTCTGACTCCACTAAACCCTGGAGACCTAGATTCCTGTGGTCCTGGTGCGCAGGGGAGCTGGAAAAGCAGCGGTCTAGAGGCACTGCGGGCATGCGCGCACAAGGACCATTCCAGTGATTACCCAGTCACGTGAGACTCAGGGGCTGTGGAGGGCGGAGCTGACTGGAAGGCAAGGCGGTTCCTTAAGCCCTGAGACTCCACCCATTCCAAGCTCAACAGAGGCTTCTTCGGTTTTGCAAGTCTGGTATCATAAGGCTGAATTCAACACAGAAGTTTCCCCGGCATAGTGAAAATGCCGAGACAAGGGAAGGGATCACAAACAAAAGAAATGGAGGAAAAAAAACGACTGGATATAGAGTTCAAAACCACACTTATAAGGTTTTTCAAGAATATGCTAGAAAAGTTGGATAAAGTTAGCGAGAGCCAAGAGGAGATGAAAAAGGACCAACTAGAGATGCAAAAGAGCCAACTAGAGATGGAAAAGGTCCAACTAAAGATGATAAAGGACCAACTAGAAATTAAACATACACTGACTGAAATAAAAAATATTATACAGAGTCCTAACAGCAGACTAGAGAAAGGGAAGAATCAAGTCAAAAATTTGAAATATAAAGAAGCAGAAAACATTCAACTGGAAAAGCAAGAAGAGAAAATAATCCAAAAATGTGAACATAATGTAAGGAGACTCTGGGACAGCTTCAAGTGTACCAACATCAGAATTGTGGGGGTGCCAGAAGAAGAGAGAGACCAAGATACTAAAAACCTATTTAAAGAAATAATGACTGAAAACTTCCCACATCTGGTAAAAGAAATAGACTTACAAGTCCAGGAAGCACACAGAACTCCATATAAAAGGAATCCAAAGAGGACCACACCAAGACACATCATAATTAAAATACCAAGAGCAAAAGACAAAGAGAGAATATTAAAAGCAGCAAGAGAAAAACAGTTCATTACCTACAAGGGAGCACCCATACGACTGTCAGCTGATTTCTCAACAGAAAGGATGCAGGCCAGACGGGAGTGGCAAGAAATATTCAACGTGATGAATAGCAAGAACCTACAACCAAGAATAATCTATCAGCAAAGCTATCATTCAGAATTGAAGGGCAGATAAAGAGCTTCACAGAGAAGAAAAAGCTAAAGGAATTCATCAACTCCAAACCAGTATTATATGAAATGCTGAAAGGTACTCTTTTAGAAGAGGAAGAAGAAAAAGGTAAAAGCCAAAAAATTATGAACAACAAATACATATCTATCAACAAGTGAATCTAAAAATGAAGTGAATTAAAAATTTGATGAACAGAATAAACTGGTGAATATAATAGAATCAGGAACACAGAAAGGGAATGGACTGATAATTCTCAGGGGAAAAGGGGTGAGGGGTGTACAGGGAGAGACTGGACAAAAATCATACACCTATGGATGAGATCAATGGGAGGGAGGTAAGGGCAGAGGGAAGGGTGGGAGCTGGGTGGAGGGGTGCTATGGAGGGGAAAAAAGAGAAACAAATGTAATAATCTGAATAATAAAGATTTAATAAAAAATAAAAATAAATAAAAATTTACAAAAGTCTCCATTAATCAAAAAAGGGGGGATAGCCCTAACTGATTTGGCTCAGTGGATAGAGCATCAGCCTGTGGTCTGAGCGGCCCCAGGTTTAATTCCGGTCAGGGGCATGTGCCTTGGTTACGGGCACATCCCTGGTGGGATATGCAGAGGGTGGCTGATTGATGTTCTTTTCTCATCAATGTTTCTGACTGTAAAGATCAATGAAATATTTTTTAAAAAGAAGTTAAAAAGAGGATAGTAGGAAAAATATCCGTTAAGTAAATTACATCTAGAAAATTTTTACTTTAGAAAATTAAAATTTGTAATGCTAAAAGCAAGACACCCATGAAAAACACACACGGTGTCAAAATAAGTTAAAGGAAAATTGTTTGGACAAAAATGAAAAGGATCCCAAGTCAATTTTATAGAAAAGACTCCTTTAATAACTTTTAGTCGAGAATATGTTTATATACTTTCAGAAAACAACTCCAAGACCAAGTGGACTCCTTCAACAGAGAGGAATTGACAGGTCTGTTCCAACCATGAAGACAAGAGGAGAAATAGTCCAGAGATAGAAGACGCTGACACCTTCCATCTTGTAGCTGAGTGGCACTACAGGATGCCTAGGACCAAACCAGAGAGGATGGGATCTGCATTGCTACCATTTGTCCACCATCCAGATACCATTGCTGACGTGTACACATAAGGAACTGTTTGACATTGAAATTGGGACTCAAACATTTTTTTGTTCTTATAGGTTTTATTTCTAGCCTGCAGAGGCAAGACGTTTTTAAAGAAAAGAATCAGGGGAAAAACAACAACAACAACAACAACAAAAACAGATACAGAGGCAAAGAAGCAGTGAACAGACTGTCATACTATAAGGGAGAGGCAGGGGAGGTTGTGGGAGGAGGGGCTGTAAGAGATCAACTGAAGGACTTATATGCATGTATATAAGCATAACCAATGGATACAAGACACTGGGGGGAGGAGTGGGTAGGTGAGGGCATGTACTGGGTGTAGGGAAGGCCGAGGGGGGAGGTCAATAGGGAAATAAAAGGAGACATATATACTGATATTTGTAATACTTTAAACAATAAAAAGAAAGAAAAAGAAAGAAAGAAAGAAAGAAAAATAAATAAATAAATAAAGAAAGAAAGAAAGAAAGAAAGAAAAAGAAAAAGAAAACCTGATGAACAGAATAAACTGGTGAATATAATAGAATCAGGGGCATAAAGAGGGGGTGGACTGACAATTCTCAGGGGGAAAGAGGTGCAGGAAGAGACTAGACAAAAATCGTACACCTATGGATGAGGACAATGAGGGGGAAGTAAGAGCAGAGGGTAGAGTGGAAATCAGGTGGAGGGGAGCTATGGGGGGAAAAAGGGGGAACAATTAAAATAATCTGAACAATAAAGATTTCTTAAATAAAAAAAGAGGAAGGAGAATAAAAGACAAAAAATATGAACAACAAATTGGCAACAAATTCATACCTATCAACAATTGAATCTAAAAATCAAAATACATAAATAAGAAATATAATGAACAGAATAAACTGGTGAATAAAATAGAATCAGAGTCATGGAAATGGAACAGATTGATGATTCTCAGAGTGATGGGATGCACAGGCAGAGATTACTAGTAAACAAAGATCTTTTATGTATGTATGCATTCTCTATGGACACAGACAATAGGGTGGTGAAGGTGGGTGGTATGAGAACCAGATAGAGGGAGGCAATGGGGGAAAAAGAGGGACATCTGTAATGCTATCAACAATAAAGGGGAAAAAGAAAAAAGATCTCTTGGAAACATTAGTTAGAGACAGCATCCAAATAAATATTTAAAAATCATTAAAAAATACACAGGATAAAAGAAAATATTTTGTACTAGTCCCTACAATCTTAGAAGCATTGACAATTGAGAAAAAGAAAACTTGGTGAAGTGCACATAGATAAATATGTTTTTATTTTATGAAAAATGATTGTCCAGTCAGTCAGTATGGCTCAGTGGTTAAGCATCAAACTATGAACCAGGTGGTCAGAGTTCCATTCCTGGTCAGGGCACGTGCCTGAGTTGTGGGCTTCATCCCCAATGTGGGGCATGCAGGAGGCAGACAATCAATAATTCTCTCTCATCATTGATGTTTCTCTCTCCCCCTCTCCCTTTTTCTCTAAAATCAATAAAAATATATTTTTTTAAAAATGATTGCCCCAAATTAAATACCTTGAAAGACCTTTACAAATGAAACAATTAAAGTTCTAAATAAAATGGGGCAGGGGGAAGATGTAAAAAAAATGGATATTTCAGAAAAAAAAACCCACATAAAACAAAACAGAAATCCTACACGGATAAAAATCACTATTAATACACTCATGTACTTTATTTCACTTATCTCTATGTAGAAAATGCTCTAGAAAATTGGTTTGCTTCTTGAAGTGGAGGATTAAGAGGCCTGGTTTAAAGTTTTTATATGCCTGGAATTCTCCATACTTTTCAGAATCTTAATTTGGTAAAAATATTAATTGCTGGCCCCAGAAAGACATATTTAATTGGTCTGGGGGTGGGATCCAGATCCTGTAATTTTTAAAGTTCCCCAATCTTTCCAAGGCCCTGCTAAGGCTGAGGAACCTACTCTAGAGTAGATATTTTGTTGTTGATCCATGACCTCCTCCTCCTCTCCTTCAGCCTAGAGTCCTGAGCAGGACTGTACTTTGCTCTTCTTACTTTGTATATTGGGTTGCATGTCCATTCCTTAAATTCATCTAAACTGCATTTAAAATTTTCCACAACAATTTTAAATTTCTGCTGCTCACTCCCTAATCAGAGATCCTGCCCCTCATCCAGCTCTTAAACCACATTACTAAATGCTTATTGGACATTTTCATGTCACTGTCATCTGCCAACAGCTTTAGCCATCACTGCTGTGAAGATGGCAGTCATCCTTGATGTTGTCGCCTTCACTTTTCTTCTTCTCTGTCAGCAGGTTCTTGTCTGTTTTTCTACTAAAATTGAACTTTTCATCCTGTCCCCCCACCCCCTAGCCTGTCAGTGTAGTCTAGGCTCCCACTGTCTGGAACAGACTTCTGGCCTCCTCAGATCTAGGCCTTCTCACCTCCAGTGTATCCTATTTGTGTCTAGCAGATGAATTTCCTATCAGCATTGCTTTAATTCCATTCCTCACTTTTTATTGCTCCTTACTCGCCCCCCCTATATCAAAGTTCCACATACCAGTACTTTGTCCTGTATGCTTCACTGCATGCTTTCATTTGACTAATTCAGTGTTGCCCAAGTCAATGCTTCCCACGGGTAACTTTTGGTGCTATATGAATAAACTTCAAAAATGTTCAGTTATATATTTAAATTTAATGTAATCTAGAAAAATACACATGCACTTCAAATCCATGATTTGACAGACTTTGGTTTTTTAGACTGAGCCTAAAGTAAATATTAAAATTTTAAAAAGTCAATTTAAATAAAATATTAAGCATGTAATATGGAAGAATTGTGAAGGTGATATATGAACAGCAGACTTTCTTTAAAAAGTCATTTGCGTTAGACCCAGCTGACAATCAGCCTACAGACTGAAGGGTCCCGGGTTTGATTCTTGTCATGGGCACAGGAACAGATTGCAGGCTTGATCCTCAGTAGGGGGTGTGCAGGAGGCAGCCAATCAATGATTTTTCTCTCATCATTGATGATTTTTATCTCTCTCTCCCTCTCCTTTCCTCTCTGAAGTCAATAAAAATGTATTTAAAAAAGTCATTTATGTTATTTTCACTTCCTGGAATAATGTGGGACAGATTCTACTGATCCTTTCAGTCCTAATTTATCTTCAGAATTCTCCATAAGGTCAACCATGCCAGAATGGGCAGAAAGATATAGGAGAATGAAGAAAGAAATCAAAAGCCACAGGTTTTCGCTGGGAATCCTGGTCATGTGTGAACACATGGTTTTTCTGAATGATGCAAGTGGATGCTGATGTGGTAGCACCCAACCTGGGCTGCTCTTTTGAATGGTGAAGGGAAAAGGAAAGCTAGGATCAGAGGGAAAGGGCTGTCCCAGGTGAGCACATCCATTGCTCTCAACTGCCATCCAGGCAGGCAGCTCTTTCTGAATGCTGGACAAGTGCAGATTGAGAGACACCAGAGCTCTAGTCCTGTCCTCCTCTGTCTTCTAATGCCACCACCACCACTTCCTCTCCTGCCAGCACCGTGCCCTGGGCTGTGCTCTCTGATTGGAGACCAGGGCCAGGAGCGCATCTGCGGTGAGAGGGGTGCCAGGCCAGCTATGGGCTGTGAGGAAATGTGTGATGGGCTGTTGTAGCTTGTGTGTGCTCTTCATGGAAAAACCAGTTGTAAGTACTTTGGGGAAGAAGCCCAAAGTGGCAATTAATGTTACTCATCTTCCTCCCACTCCACAAATAGAGGCTTTCCCATAGTTAAATCATGGTTAAGTCATAGGACGTTTTTTCCCTTTACTTTCTCCCTTAGGGGTGGGTCTTCTGGACTCTCTGATCCCCCACGACTGTGCCTGACTGGGTGCCATTTTGGTAGTTATGTTGCTTTGAGGCAGCCTTCTGTCTCCCTCCTCTGAAATTAAGTCAGTCAACTATAAAACCAGTTTTTTTCACAACAATTTTTAGTGGTTTTACTCTTTATCAAACAAGAGGAAGAATTTCAAGTGAAATCGAGGTGTGTGTGTGTGTATGAGTCAAAACTGAACTAGGGGTTGGGTATCAGGTTTACTTTAAGCTCTGCCGTTAACAAGCTGCCTGCTGAGGTGTAGCTTGGTTTCCTCATCAGTAACATGAAGGGTGAGGATACAACACCTAGCCCTCTCCCAGTTCAATGAATGTGAAGAATGCCTTTCTCTCAGTATATTCCAGCATTTCTTTTCACTTTCCTGGACACCTTGCCAGATCCCCTGGTAGCAAGTGTATCAGCTGATATAAAAGTTTTATTTAAGAGGCAGGTGAATAGATTTTTATTTTTCTTCTTATAGTGTTCCGAGTATTGAGGGGAGGGAGTGAGGTACAGAATGTGATGGGTTCTATCTGCTCCTGGTTTGAGTAAGAAACAATGAGTGTTTTGAGGAGTCGGGATTTTGAAGGGGGTAAAAAGATGTTTTGAAAAGTGAAGATCGTCTGCTTGTTTATCAAAGTTACTGAATAATAGTCATTCACAGATTGAATTTAGGAAAACTAAATACAACCAATTGAGCACTTTAAGCTGAGATCAGGAGAAATATGGAAGTTTATTCTTCTGTTTCAGGAAAACTTAGTATTTTAACATCTGAAACTCCAGGTTCCACTGTTAGAGAGCTCACAATGTTAGACATCCAAGAATTCCTTTTCCAGACAGTATTACATGTGTAGGCTGTTTTCCAGGGAGTTGTAAAACCTCGGATTATATATCACTGGTGTGTATATGTGTGTGTCTGTGATAGAGAGAAAGGGATGGCAAAAGTTTCCAAATGTTTTCTTTCTGAGGGAATGCTTATTGTTTCACAAAAGTGTACTGTGGGTGGTCATTCGACTTGTGCATCTGAGAGGGTAGGATTAGCCAGTGTGTCTGGGTGGTTGAGCATCAACTTGAGAACCAGGAGGTCGTGGTTTGATTACCAGTCAAGGCACATACCTGGATTGCAGGCTTGATTCCTGGTAGGGATGGCAGGTAGGAGGCAGCCTATTAGTGTTTCTCTTTTATCATTGGTGTTTCTGTCTCTCTCCAGCTCTGAAATAAAAAAAAAATGAGATTTTTAATCTGTTACTGTTAATTTTCTATCTTGATTTGAGGTCCTTCAATACTTGTTTTCAGGAAACTGGAAGTTATAAAGACTCCAAGAGGGATGATTCCTAATAGACCTCTTTACCACAAATTATTCCTTTGTTGATGCTCAGACCACAAATCATTTTCCCAGGAACATGGCTCAAAAGGTTTCATTTAAAAAACAAGTAACATTGTCTAACATTCTATCTGGGGGAAAAAAAGTGATTTTATTCTTTTATATCATGTCCTCCATTTCCAAGGAAAGTTTTTAAATGAAAAATGCTTCTGAAGAAATGTTATAAAAAATTCCTTTTAAGGTGTTTGGACTTCCTCAATATAAAAACAAGTTCACATCACACAGTCTTTATTTTATTCTCTATAAGAACAACAGTAATAATGGTGGACACCATTGATTGGGCAGCGTCTGGGCCATAGGGATTAGGCATATTAACCCACGAGGCCCTCTCAACAAATTCATAGGACTGTGTTCTTTGTTTTAGCAGCTGATGAAACTGAGACTCTGAGAGGTTAAGCATTCTGCCCAAGGTAATATAGCTAATAAGTGCTAGTTACAAAACTTATATCCTTTCTTTATGCTACTTTTTTAAAAAAGTACTCTAACTTTTTTCCACTAATAAAAATTTTTACAGTCATTTAAAGAACAAAAACATCTGCTTTCAACTCATTAGAAATGACTTCCTGAAATTAATTTATAATACAATTAGAATAAGGTATGCACATGCATCTATGGTTTGAAAAAAACAGTGGGCAGCCCAGCCAGTATGTTTTAGTGGTTGAGCATCAATTCATGAACCAGAAGGTTACAGTTAAATGCCCGGTCAGAGCATGTGCCCGGGTTGCCATCTGGATCCCCAGTTGGGGCCGTCCAGGAAGCAGCTGATCAATGATTCTCTCTCATCACTTATGTTTCTATCCCTCTCTCTTGCCCTTCCTTCCTTAAATCAGTAAAAACATATTTAAAAACAAAAGTAAAAACAGTGGGTATGTTTGGAGTAACAATTTAGGTTCCAGTATGATCAACGATTTGGTGTTGGAAGGGCTTTTTGAAATTTCACCAAAACATCTGGTGTGGGGATTCCCTCTAACACTGCCGTTGGGGGAACTTACTTGAGCTCATTTAGTGATGGGACATGTTTGGACATGTTTGAATGATCAGGCAGAACTTTCCATGCTTGGACAGCTTGAATGATCAGCGCAATATTTCATATTTATACACTCTGCAACGGACATGTTACGTGTTTCATTTATGAAAGCTTGTTCTTATTTTGAGTCCCAGTCTCTTCTCCCACTCACTTCAGTTGAGAGGCACAATGAAAACTTTCTCTGTATAGAATGTAAATGAAGAGGGGGTGGGGAAGTGTTGGAATGAATAGCTTCTAATTTAATATTCATGATGAGGTAATTTTTGCTAAGGTTATCTTGGTGAACATATTCCCTTGTAGATTTAACAATGAGTATTAATTTCCCCTTTGAAAGCTACAAGACCAGAGCTTTGCTGATGGAGCTCAGTGATTTCCCCTCAAGCAGGAAAAAAACCTCAACACTGAAGGCAAGAATGTTTCTGACCAACAGCAATAACTTACCACCTTAGCAACAATGGGTCTGTCTGTGAAGAGAGAATTACAAAGTAAATTCTTGCTCACTGAGACTGTTGCTTTAGTTTTAGAGACAGACATTTTGACTTTTGATTTACTTGTTCATGCCAATATTGGTAAAACACAAAGAATAAATTCATATTACATATCCTTAAGAGCACTTTTTACATTCTTTAAAAAGCTCATTTTGAAGGCTGGATAATTGGAAAAAGCATGAGTCTTATTTATCCCTTCTAACTTGGAAAGATATGTAGATATGTATATATACACACATACATTAGAAGCCTGGTGCATGGAATTTGTTCATAGGATGGGGGGTAATATCCCTCAGCCCAGTTTGCACCCTCTCTAATCTGGGACATCCCTCTCACAATCCAGGACTCCTGGCTCCCAACTACTCACCTGCCTGCCTGCCTGCCTGATTGCCCTTAATTGCTTCTGCCTGCCAGCCTGATCACCCCCTAAACACTCTCCTGCCTGCCTGATCAATGTTTAACTGCTTCCCTGCTGGTCTGATTGCTCCTAATTGCCCTCTCCTATAGGCTTGGTCACCCCTAACTGCCCTCCCCTGCCAGCCATCTTGTGACAGACATCTTGTGTCCACATGGGAGCAACCATCTTTGACCACCTGGGGGGTGACCATCTTGTGTGTTGGAGTGATGGTCAATTTGCATATTAACTCTTTATTTTATAAATTAAAGATTAATGTATTGAATTTTAGGAAGGTAAAGACAGAGAAAGAGAGAGAGAGAAATATAGATTGGCTGTTTCTTTCACACACCCTACTGGTCAACAAACCTGAACCCATCCATGTGCCCTGACCAGGAATAGAACAGACAACATTTGGTGCATGGGACAATGCCAACCAACTGAGCCAAACAAGCCAGGGCAAGATGCCAAATATTTTTAACTTGGGTTCTCTGTGTATAGATAAGATATATCCTTGGATCCCCTCCTCCACTCCTACTCCCCGCCACGCACCTCCCCCGCCCCACCACCACACACACACTTACCTCATCCCCATGTGTAAAATTTAAGTATGGGAAAAGGGAGTTTGCAATTAGATATAGTTCTTAAAATGCATAAGCAAGAGTACCAGGGATAAAATTATGTAATTTCACTAGGTCAGTTCTAATTTGTGCATGACTCCCATCTGTGGGACATGGTAAGAGAGAATCAACCATACTGTTAGTGCAGCTTTCCAATCATGCTTATATCCCCATAATTGTTAATTGATAATTGATAGATAAGTTTTATCTTTTGATTTATAGGTAAGTGTGCTCCATGATCAGAATTTAAAGGCATGCTCACCACTAATTTCACCTGATCTCTCATTTTGTCAGGGAAGATTAAAATAGTTTGACAGAACTTTATTCAACCATGTTATTTTTTTCTAAGAATCTTCTCAAAGAAATTTCAAATAGGTATATTCTTACTTATTTTTTCTCATTTAGAAATATCAGTTATTTAATACCCATGGATATTTTACTTTTTCTTAAGATAAACATTGAATCAAACTCAGTTTTCCAGCCCTTCCAGGTGTTATTAGTAAGTAAAGCAAGCTGTGCTCAGGGACTGAAGGTGTACTAGTATATTAAAGGAAAGGGAAGGCTGGTGGGTAGAAGTTAGTATGAGGGGCAAGAAGAGGAACTGGCCATATTCAGTATGAACCACATTGAGCTGGGGAAATGTTACTTATCTTCAATTCACTGAATATTGAGGACAGGCTTGTGGTTATTCTTGAATAGTCTGAAAGGGAAGAAAAACAATGATATGGAGAAAATATGCTTTTAGGATGCAGAATTCTATCTTCATCCCCACCTCACCCAGAAAGTTCCCATATATCTGAGTTTTCTGAAAAGGATTTATCCATTAGAATTGTTACAAGATGGATGAAAGGGGGCCATTTCAGATATTTCCAATCAGGCTTATCCTATCTAATAAAAGAGTAATATGCAAATTAACCATCACTCTGCTAAACCCACAAGTCATGCCCACTAGTCAATCAGGAGCAAGTATTCAAATTAACCCAACCAAGATAGCTGTGGCCATGAAGAAAGCAGAAGGCTTGGATTTCACCAGCAATGGAGGAAGCCAAGCTTTCTGCACACTCTGGCTGGCCGACTTCCACTCAAGGCTACAAAGTTTCAATTATAAAAGATAAATAAATCCCAACAAAAATGGCAGCAGCCATGCAGCTGGAGAGAGCAGGAGTCTTGAGTTGCCCTCAGTGATGGAGGAAGTCAAGCTCCCACAGCCCTGGCAAGCCTTGATCTCCACTACAAAGTTTCAATAATAGAAGATAAATAAATCCCAACAAAAATGGCGGCAACCACAGAGCTGGAGAGAGCAGGAGGCTTGAGTTGCCCCCAACAATGGAGGAAGCCAAATTTCCACAGCCACGGCCTGCCTTGTCCTCCACTTAAGGTTACAAAGTTTTGATTATAGAAGATAAATAAATCCCAACAAAAATGGCTGTGGCCACAGAGCAAGCAGGAGGCTTGGCTCTGCTCAAGGCTACAAAGTTTCAATTATAGAAGATAAATAAATCCCAGATACAAGGGCCTCTGCTTGGGTCACTGGGGGGTATGGCCAGCCTGAAAACCACCACAAGCCTCTCGCCCAAGTCACCCCACACCCCAAGAGAATCCCCACCCTGATCTGGGACACCATTCAGTGCAAACTAGCTGGCCCCCACCCATGCACCAGGCCTCTATCCTATCTAATAAAAGAGTGATATGCAAATTGACCATCACTCCAACACACAAGATGGCTGCCCCCATGTGGACATAAGATGGACAGCAGGGAAGGGCAGTTGGGAGGGACCAGGTCTGCAAGGAAGGGCAGTTGTGGGTGATCAGGCAAGCAGGGGAGGACAGTTGGGGGCAATCAATCCTGCAGGGGAGGAAAGTTAGGAGTGACCAGGCTGGCAGAGAAGGAAAGTTGGGGGTGACCAGGCCTGCAGGAAAGGGCAGTTGTGAGGGACCAGGTCTGCAGGGGAGGGCAGTTATGCATGACCAGGCCTGCAGAAGAGGGCAGTTGGGGGCAATCAGGCTGTCAGGGGAGCAGTTAGGCATCAATCAGGCTGGCAGGCAGAAGAAGTTAGGGGCAATCAGGAAGGCAGGCAGGTGAACTGTTGGGAGCCAGCAGTCCTGGATTGTGAGAGGGATATCCAACTGCCCATTTAGGCCTGATCCTAGGGGTCCCAAATTGGAGAGGGTACAGACTGGGCTGAGGGACACCCCCCTATTCCCTGTGCATGAATTTCATGCACTGGGCCTCTAGAACCACCATAATTGTTATTTGGTAGGTAAAATTTAGACAAATAGACAGAGACCAATTGTCAATGATGCTAAAGACTTGCTTTGTGTTGAACACTGGGGATATCACAAAGAGCAAGGCACATACTGTCCTTCTTTCAGAACTGGAAAGTAGAAGAGAGAGAAAAGGAAAGTTATAATTGGATCTGCTCAGAAATAGGACAGGGCCAGAAGGGAAGAGATGCAATGCTTCAGCAGTATGGTGACAAGTGGCAGTTGTATCCAGGTTGGGCTGGTGCACAGTGATAAAGGACATACCATCTCTCTCATAATAAACTTTTAGTCTGGGTGGGTTGATCACCCACCCAGGGGAAATGGGAGGGAAGATTAGTTCCATCTGGGATTCATCCCTTGGGATCTGATTCATGTGTTTCTCTTTGGTGGTCTCTGGAGGCTTCGAGTCTTTGCTTGATCATTAGTCAGAAACAGCTTTTAACATTATCCTGCACTAGAGATTGAGAGGTATAGAGGATCTACCTTAAAACTTAGTTATAAACCCAAACATACAACCAAATTGAAGAAACAAAGAAACAACCCCCAAATGAAAGAACTAGAGAATTCTCCAGAAGAAGAGGTAAATGAAGCAGAGATAAGAAATTTATTTTTATTTGAAACAGATTTCAGAGTAATGATGCTAAAAATTCTCAACAGTATGAATAAAGATATAGTAACTATGAAAAAAGAACAGTCCGAGATAAAGAATGACATAACATGAATAAAGAACACATTGGAAGGAATACACAGCAGATTAGGGGAAGCTGAGGATGGAATCAGTGACTTAGAAGACAGAGTTGAAAACATAAAGAAAAAAACAATTAAAAAATAAGAAGACAGCTTAAGGGGAATGTGGGACAATGTAAAAAGTAACAAAATTAGAATAGTAGGTGTGCCAGAAGAGGCAGAAAGGAAGAAAGAAAAGAGTTATTTGAAGAACTAATGGTAGAAAACTTCCCTAACCTGGTAAAGGAAAAAGCTATACAAGTTCAGGAGGCAAAGAGAACTCCAAACAAGAACTGAAACATACCC
Organism: Lasiurus cinereus; assembly: GCA_011751065.1. Classification (NCBI taxonomy): domain Eukaryota; kingdom Metazoa; phylum Chordata; class Mammalia; order Chiroptera; family Vespertilionidae; genus Lasiurus; species Lasiurus cinereus. The sequence goes on along the minus strand of JAAGEH010002534.1, from coordinate 8,690,571 downwards.
ACACCCAGAAACATTATAATTAAAATGCCAAAAATTAAAGACAAAGAGAGACTCTTAAAGAAAGCAAGAGAAAGAAAATGTTACCTACAAAGGAGCTCCCATCAGGTTGACACCTGATTTCTCATCAGAAACTCTACAGGCTAAAGGAGTTACTCACCACCAAGCCAGCATTACAAGAAGTTAAAGGGATTGCTATAAAGGATTGCTGAGAAGAAGAAACAGAGAGAGAAACTTAGCAATACAGAATTAAAATGGCTATACATAAGTACCTCTCAATAATAACCCTAAATGTAAATGAATTAAATGTTCCAATCAAAAGGTGTAGAGTAGCTGAATATATTAAAAAACATGACCCAACTATATGCTGTCTATGAGAGACCTACCTCGAAACAAAAGACACCAACAGGATGAAAGTGAGGGGATGGAAAAAATTTTTCCATGCAAATGGAAAAGAAAACAAAGCTGGAGTAGCAATATTTATACCTGACAAAATAGACTTTAAAAGCATCATGCTAAGTGAAATAAGCAAGTTGGAGAAAGATAAATATCATATGATCTCACTCATTTGCAGAATATAATGAGCAACATAAACTGATGAACAAAAATAGAGCTGGCGGGAGATGGGAAGGAATACTCTAAAATATAATAGAAATAATCTTGTTATTTGCAGATTTTTACTATTTTCTACAACTTTTGTGATGTCCTATTATGTTAGTACAGTTTTGGTAATATTATTATACTTAAAATCCTTTTATTCTTGAAATATTAATGTCTAGTGCATTAATATTAGTATATGTAAGATCATTTTTTTGAATAATTGGTATCTATTACAAGTAACATTATCATATTTAAAATCATTTTTCTTTAAATAAAAAACAAATAGAAAAAAGTAGAGGTATATTTACACAATGGAATACTACTTTATTGTGAAAAAGAAGGACATTTTCTTTTGTGACAGCATGGATGGACCTGTAGAGTATTATGCTTAGTGAAATTAGCCAATAAGAGAAAAACAAATACCATATGATTTTGCTTATATGTAAAAGCTAATGAACAAAATAAACTAACAAACAAAATAGGAGCAGACTCATAGATACAGAAATCAGACTGCCAGCTGCCAGAGGAGAGGGGATTGGGTGGTTGGGTGAAAAAGGCAAAGGGATTAAACAAAGCAAAAAAAAAAAAAAAGCAAAAACACACCTCATAGATACAGACAATAGTATGTTGATTACCAGAAGGAGAGGGGAGTGGTGGGAGGCAGAAGAGGATAGATGTGGGATAAATGGTGATGAAAGGAGGCTCGGCTTTGAGACTTGACAATACAATATACAGATGATGTTTTATAGAATTGTACACCTGAAACCTACATAATGCTATTAGCCAACATCACCTCAATAAATCCAATAAAAAAGGGAAACTGTTGGATATTCATCGGGCAGTTCAGCAACAATAAAAGGATACTTTAATGGATTCTAATCATTATCTAATCACACAGCCACAGGGCCAAGTTTGTGCATTGTTAAACATCTGTTGTGAACCTGGTAAAAGAAGTTGTAACAATGCTTTCAATGAGACGTTTTCCTTTTCTGACTTTTACACTGCAGGATTTGATTTTTGAGAATCACTGAAAAGAGTGGTTTCTTGGAGCAGCCATTAGAAGGAAGGTGCATGTTCTTGTTGTAGGAACAAGCTGGTGGTGCAGAGGAGGAGCTACGCAAATGGCCAGTGCTTTCCTTTGAAAGCCACTGAATTTACTGCATCTACTGTGCTTCAATTCTAGAAGAAAACATGTCCCAACCCAGAGAACTTATATGTACACTAGAGGCCCAGTGCATGAAATTCATGCATGGCAGGGGTGGGGGTCCCTCAGCCTGGCCTGCACCTTCTCTCTCGCAATCCGGGACCCCTCGAGGAATGTCTGGCAGTCGGACATCCCTTTCACAATCTGGGACCCCTGACTCCTAACCATTTGCCTGCCTGCCTAATCACCCCTAACACCACTGCCTGTCTGTCTGATTACCCCTAACTGCCTCTGCCTTGACCCCTGAACCTGGGACCCAGGCTTCCCTCCTCTGATCAGCCACAGGCACTGGGACCCAGTTGGCTTTGTCCGGGCTGGCTGTAGGTACCCGGACCCTAGACGGGCTTTGCCCAGGGCCAGTACCCAGGCCTGGGCGGCATTACCCAGTCACTGGCTTTATCAGGAAGGACGTCCAGAATGATGTCTGATCTATCCAGTCTAATTAGCATATTACCCTCTTGTGTGTGTGTGTGTGTGTGTGTGTGTGTGTGTGTGTGTAGGTGTGTATGTATTTTACACAAGCAGTCAGTTTTTAAAAATGTAAATTATACTAATCTCCCACTTGTTTCCTGAAGAACTATGAATCCATGGGGTTTCTTAGAAAATATTGAAAAAAAATGACTTTCTTACAGACTTGTAAAAGTCTTTTCTTATTTCTAAAACAATGAGGATATTCATTAAGGTGAATGAATAAAGAAATAGATTCAGTAGCTTTCTGATATACCACATTCTTACAAAGAAAATATAAAGGGAAAATATTCCATTTACTTTAACAATGTAGTCTTAATATATAGTATAGTCTTAAGAAACATGCAGGAACTGGGTGAATAAAATTACAGCATTGTACATAAAGTAGGATGAAAAGATTTGAGACTATGACAAAACATTAGAATACATTGAGAGCTATACCTTAGAAAAAGTAGACTTAATTTTTTTGAATAGGTCAATTTGGTATAAATTTAATCTAGACACGGTGTATTGTCAATAAAAATCCAAATTTGTTGTGGAAAAGGTGGTGAGAAACCTGACAGAATGATTATAAATTTCACTTTGAAGAATAAACATGAAAGGATAGGTAGAACTCTAAAAAACAAAAATATTGAGAAGGGACATTACCTAACCAGATGTTAAAATGTAGCATAAAGTTGTTGAAACTAAAAAAATGTGGTACTGGCTGAGAAATAGATGGTTAATAACCAAATTAAAATATGCTTCCTCAGACCCACATATGATTAAGGATTTAGCATTTGAGAAAGTTAGAAGCTTGAAACACAGAAAAATATGCATTAGTGAATAAATATTTCTCGAATATGTAACCATTGGCAAAAAATATCATTCCTACAGTGCTTTTTACATTATTTATACTTTCAAAAAAGAATCTATAAACATAACAAGAAAATATGGGCAGATTTTAAGCATAATACTGGGATTGGAGAAGGCCTTATTTGTTTGTTTGTTTATTTATTTATTTATTTATTTATTTATTTATTTATTGTTTAAAGTACTACATATGGTATTACATATGTCCCCTTTATCCTCGACCTCTCCTACCCCCAACACATACCCTCATCCCCCTAGTGTCTGTGTCCATTGATTATGCTAATAAGCTTGCATACATGTCCTTTGGTTGATCTCTTATCCACCCTACTCCTTCCCCTGCTTACCCTTTGAGGTTTGATGGTCTGTCTCTGGATCTATTTATGTTCATCAGTTTATATTGCTTATTATATTCCACACATGAGTGAGATCATGTGATATTTACCTTTCTTTGATTGGTTTATTTCATTTAGTATAATGTTCTCCATATCCATCCATGTTGTTGCAAATGGTAAGAATTCTTTCTTTTTTATAGCAGTGTAGTATTCCATTGTGTAGATGTACCACTGGTTTTTAATCCACTCATCCGCTTATGGGCACTTAGGCTGTTTCCAAATCTTAGCTATGGTGAATTGTTCTGCTATGAACATAGGGGTGCATATGTCCTTTCTGACTGGTGTTTCTGATTTCTTGGGATATATTCCTAGAAGTTGGATCACTGGGTCAAAGAGGAGTTCCATTTTTAATTTTTTTGAGGAAATTCCATACTTTTTTCCACAGTGGGAAAAGATCTTTTTAAAGTATTAATACAAATGCCAGAAATAACAAAAAATAAGATTGATAAATTTAAGTATAAAAGTTTAAATGCTTCTGTACTGAATAAACATCTCAAGTGAAACTTAGAAGTCCATGCCAGTAGGAAAAAGTATTTTTCACATGCACAACAGTCAGAAGTCTCTATCTTTAATACACAAAAAACTCTTACAAGTTCATAAGAATGTACACACTAATGAAAAAAATGGGCAAAATACATAAACTACAGCATACTTCAGAAACACTTTTGTTGTTCAAGAAAATTAATGGGATACTAGGATCTAAAGGGGAAAAGAATTAACATTACACTTAAAAGGTAAAAATACAAAACAGAATTCTCATTGGTGGAATGATGTTTTTATTATGGTGCAAAGTATTTCAAACATTACTACACAGCTTACTTATTGTATACTGAATGTGATTCTAATCTTCACTAAAGTTGTTTTTAAATTAAAAAAAAATTTAAATATATTTCATTGATTTTTTACAAAGAAGAAGGGAGAGGGAGAGAGAACTAGAAACATCAACGAGAGAGAAACATCAATCAGCTGCCCCTGCACACTCCCTACTGGGAATGTGCCCGCAACTGAAGTACATGCCCTTGATTGGAACTGAACCTGAGACCATTCAGTTTGCAGGCCGATGCTCTATCCACTGAGCCAAACTGGTTAGGGCAAAATTCAAAAATTTTCAAACAATTAGAGCAAAAGAATACTTACTGGTTCACCCAACTGGAAAGTCCAGGGGGCATACTAGCTTCAGGCATGGCTGGATTCAGGAACACAGACTGGCTCTGCTCTTCTCTGCACTGACTTCATTCTCTGGTTGACTCAATGTCGTGGGCCCTGCTGGTTCAAGCCTTTCATCCTAACAAACTAAGCAGCCTCAATAGAGAAAGCTTCTTCTCTTCCACAATTCAGTTGAGTATCACTGTACTAATGTGAATAACTGGATTGATTAGGTCTAAATGACATTACCCATGAAGCCCAAACTTTGATTAGATCATCTGACCTACATGGACTGGAAATAGGAAAGGTGGTTCCAAGAAATATGGGAGTTGTTATAAGGAGGTAGGAGGGATGCTGAGTAAAAATTAAACTTTTTATTCTGTATAATAAAAGCCTAAAGGGCTAAATATCTGATCATCTGGTCATCCATTCATTTGGTCATCACAATCAAAGTGTAATATGCTAATGATATGCTAAGGCTTCTCAAATGCTTGCTATGATGTGTACTGACCAGCAGGGGCAGACAGTCAACTGGTCAGCCAGTTATTATGACGTGCACTCCAACAGGGGGAGTACCACTCAGCCAGAAGGAGAGCTCATGGCTGGTGAATAAAGCAGTGGTGTTGGGAACCTCTCCTGCCTTCGTGGCAGTGCTTAGGATGTCCAACTGATGGCTTCTAGACTGCAAGAGGATGCAGGCCGGGCTGAAGGACCCCCCTGAGTGCATGAATTTCATGCACCAAGCCTCTAGTTTTGAGATAATTATAGCTTCACTAGAGGCCCAGTACATGGAATTCATTTACGGGTGCAGTCTGTAGGCCTGGCTGGTGATTGAAGCATGAGTGTCTGGCATGAAAGGGCAGGTCCCAACTAACTCTAGGCCCTGGGCAGCACCTATGCCTCCTAGACCCTCATGCACCCCCCTTTACCTCAATCATAGTGCCTGAGTCCCCACGTGAAAATGTGATAAACATGGCTGGATGCTGTGGGCCAGGATGCAGTGTGGGCCTCTGGTCTGCCCAGTGGTACAGCACAGAAGCTAGGTGGGCAGCATGCTATCTCCCATCCTGCCTCGAAGACTGGCTCCTGTGTGAACCCATGGGAGCCCAAACAGCACCAACTGGTCCTGGCAGCTGTGGCCTGGCTCACCTGGAAGAGCCCGCGTGAGTGCAGGGCAGGGTCCTCATAGGCACATGAGCACAGAGGCTTCCCTAGCACACAGGTCCTGACATCCCTGGGGAGGGTAGCAAGGTGAGTGAGAGCAAGCTTGAGCTCAGTGGACACCCTTCATTCTCACCGCACCTCCGTCCTCATCACCTTCACCCCCAGGCAGCCAGTGAGAGGTCACACTGCCCTCTGGTGGTCAGTGCACATCATAGCAAGTGTTTGAACTCCCCATAGAATGACTGCTGGAGGGGACAATTTGCATATTAGGCTTTTATTATAGAGGATGTGCAGTTGTAAGAAATGGTACATAGAGATACCTTACCCAGTTTCTCCCTGTTGGAAATCTTGTGAAGCTGTAGTACAATATCCCAAGAAATTGACATTTGGAATGGATACAATGATTCTGATGAAATGAAAGCTCAAAATTTAAATTAACTATAATACCATGCCTTACACACCATCATCAGTGAATAATTTTTAATTGCTTGATTTAGTTAGAGACCACTTATTTAAATGTAAAATATAATCAACCAGTTCACATTATCCATTTTATAATATGTATTAAACACTTGCCACATGAAAAGCTAAGTGGAGAAAAGATACAAAGGTAGGAAGGTGTGTGATGTTTGGGACAATGATAAATTGTCCGATGGGACTGCATTGCAGGTGTGAAGCAGAAGTTATCAGACTGCAAGTAACAGAAAATGTGAGTAACCGTGTCTTAAATACAAAAGGGTTCATTTTTTCTCACAAGGAAGAAGTAAGAAGACAGGTGATTGCTGGCATTGTTTGCATTGCTCACATGCTGTGAAAGATATAGGCTCTTTCTGGCTTTCCATTCCGTCTTCCTTCATTTGCTGGCTTTTTCTTTTCTGCATAAGGCCCATGGTTTTTTAATATGGCTGTCACAACACCAGGCATCAACTCGATGCAGGGAGATGAGGTTCCAGGCATATCTCTTTCTTTCATCAGGAAATACGTTCATTCCTGGTTTCATAGTAGGGTGGGAAGGGCTATTTGGCAAAAGGCAGCAGCATTATGATTATTGTTTTAAAATGATCATAGTTTATCCTCTGGGGATGAGCACATCCAGATGGGAGTTCTGAGAGCAAAAAACAGGGCAATCTGACCGCTGGAGGGCAGCTCACAGTATTCCACAGAGGAGGAGAAAAATAAAGTTGGTGGCAAACTCTTGGAGGCCTTTTAGGAAGTTTTAGGAGTTTAGATTTTATCAACAAAGATGTAGTATTTCATATGAGTCTCTAATGAGTAGATTGGATGCTTACTTGTCAGGAACAATGGAATACTTCTAAGGTTTTAGGTTGTATTGTGATCGTGAAAATTTTCTTAGTATTTCAGTTTTAATATTTATTGATTTCAGAGAGGAAGGGGAAAAGAGAGAGATTGAAACATCAATGATGAGAGAGAATCATCGATTAGCTGCCTCTTGCACACCCCTTACTGGGGACCAAGCTCGTAACCTGGGCAAGTGCCCTGATTGGGAATCAAACCGTGACCTTCTGGTTCTTAGGTGGATGCTCAACCACTGAGCAATGCTGCCAGGAAGTATTTCAGTTTTGTGTCCTAGAAAAAATACTTGCCAAGTAGGCCTTACAGAGGAAAACTTTTGCAATCTGTTTAGCAAAATAATGAGGAAAATGTAAGATAAGATGGACCTATTCACTAGAAGATGGATTTATTCACCAGAAGCCAGATTTATCCTGGAGCAGCCTATTTGGCTGCAAAATTTCATGAGGGTTTGAGGGAGAGAGCTGCAGGTGTCACCAACAATCTGGCAGTGACAAGTAACCAGCAGGCTGTTCATCCTCAATCCATGGATTCTCTCCCCCTAAGAGGATTTGCAAATACTCAGTCAAAACATACCTACTCAGTGCCTCGTGTCTAAATTTGATGCAAAAATAATAATGGTGTTTTTTGGGGAATACCACCTCTATACACAGAATTTGCCTGTGTGCCACTATGTTCTGCTTAAAGTGTTCATTGAATTAACTCTCTCTTAAAATGTATTTAACTTATCATCTTTGATCTAATATGACAGATGCTGGAAGATCCAAAATGCCATGATTTATAATATTTTTGGGAAAATTCCTTTTAATAAAACTGCTACCAAGAAATATCTTTGAGGGTTTAACCAGGTGTTTCTCTGTTTAGTGAATACATTTGTGTGTGGGCTATATGTATGTGTGTGGTATTAGAATTACAGATTTGGTGGCGAGATTGCATCCATCTTTTTCAGTATCACTTGGTGTTAACTTTTACTAATTATGTAAATTAACTAAAATTTTGACCTTTTGGGGGCTTGTTTCCTTTTTGTTGTTATTGATTTTAATGGATTTGCAGTAAGTTCTACATCTTTGTAAGAAATGTGACCAAATCTGGCATCATTGTTTTAAAAGCTAACATGAAAGTATCTAGGGCTATATTCAAAAAGAAGATGCAGAGACTTGTCCAGGGCAGGGGTGGGGAAAGGTCATCATGCATTAACTTTTCCCAATGTACCATGTTCCTTTCCTGTGGGAAAATATGACAATGTGGTGATTCATTAAGACATGCTAACTAGAAAGTAAGGTCTCTACGGACATTTCATACTAGAAGCAATATTATACAACTGTTGCTAAGACAGATTTAATCAGCAGACACCAAGGCTTGAGGCAATGGCAGATAAACAGAGATATAAGTGCTGGTGACATTGTAATTAAAAACTCCTTCCCTCCTTCCCTCTTTCCTTCCTTCCTAAATAGTTCATATTCATTTTTGTTGGGTAGAGATTTTTAACAACTGCTTAAGAATCCTATATAATAAAGACCTAATATGCTAATTAGATTGAACTGCAGAACGACCATCCGGATGACCTTCCAGACAGAGCCAGGGCTACAAGACCCGAGCCCCTTGCACAAATTTTGTGTATTAGGCCTCTAGTTATACAATATTTGACTAATGAGAAAACAAAACACTGAGAAAATCATACCATAGAGTTAGAAATAGCAATCAGGTCTTTTCACTTTTGACTCAATAAACTTTCCAATATATTCTTTTAGGTACTAGGTGACAAAATTAAACAATACAACATTGTGTTACTGACATATATAGTTTCAGAAAGTGTTCAATTGAATTACAGGATGTAATCTAGGTAATTAAGAATATTTTCTCTATAAAAGAACATTTACATGTGTTCTTTATCTTGTGACTGATTTTAATGGGTCTACCCAGAGAATAACTTCATTTAATGATTATTTCTTTTAAATTCTATTTTTGGCAAGGCTAAATAAGTTACTTGTGCTTTAAAGAACACGGGATTGTTTATGAAGGTTGTGGGCTCATTAGAATTAAATAACAAATGGAGCAAGAATGTTCAAATCACCTTTGTATTCAAGTAGGTAAATGTCAAAACCCTGTGAAAGATTCAGGACTTACTCTGTGGGAAGGGTGGTGTGAAGAGCCTTCTTAGGAATAATGTGTTCGAGAGGAACTTTGCTCTCGGGAGTCCATGTATTGTGCAAAGCAAAGGAAAAGAAACACCTTGCTTATTGAAGGTGGAGACTTATATTAGAATTTCATAATTTGCTAGAGAGCACTCACTGACAAAACTTCCACCTAGAAAAATGAATGGGAGCTGTACATTCTGGGAAAAGAAATCACACCAGTTAGGGTTTTCTAAATTGCTTGACATGACATGTTCTAACTTATACTTTAAGCTTGCCTGCTTTCATGTATATCTTAAATAGCAAAGCTATATATTAATTACCATTTATTTTAGATGACTGGTTACAGTAATAATGTATACCATTTCCATCATCTTATAGATCTAATTTAGCTGGACTGCAATGATGGTTTTTTTTTTGTTGTTGTTGTTTTTTTGTATGTGTGAGTGTGTGTGATGTGTGATGGGAGGCCTTGCAAGGTATTTGGGAGCAGATATTTTGTAGCTTACAGAGCTCGTAAAACTTTCTCCTATCTGATTTACAGTGGGAACCGTATTCAAAAATGTAAAATACACATCAGATCCCGTTGACTCTAGAGCCCAGTCTGCCAGCTCATGTAGTGTTGAAGAGTTAGGTGTAAAGGAGGGTGTGTGTGTGTGTGTGTGTGTGTGTGCGTGTGCGCACACGCGCACATGCATGTAGGCGTAGTTTCGGCTGTCATAGGGATTTTTTTGTTGGGCTTGATGAATCTCATAGAGAACAATCATGTCTTGCCAATCAGGTTTCTTTAAAATCCCTTTCTCAGTGCTATCCAAAATGCATTAGCTATTATCCTCCTTTGTATCAACATGCCTTCTTTCTTGAGTAGAGAAAACAAGGCAACTTCCCTTCAAATGTAATCCAACACCTCAAGGGCATATTTTTTTTGTCATCATTTATGTGGGTAATTACAGGTATTCCTGCTATAATTTATAAAAACATAGGAAGTTTAATTTTTCTTAGTGTGTGTTTCCATCACAGAAAGTTGTCTGACTAGTTCCACTCTCCAACCTGTTGTAATACATTAATTTTTGACTTTAAATTGCAGTCCTATTATTTTCACCACCCTGATGAGAGTGGATGGTTACATGAGGTGTAAGAGCTTAAACTCTGAAAAGGAATGAAGGCCCTTCAGGTAGTTCTGACTTTAGTCAAGCTGAAGTGTTTTGCTTTTGATTGATTGATTTATTTCACCACCTATCTATTAATTCACCACAAGTCTTAAAAATATGCATTGTGAGATATAACGCTTAGGCTATTTATCTCTATCTCTTCTCTATTGTGTTAGTTTATAAAAAGAAGGTTTTAACCAAACACAATGAAAATGTAAGTAAAGAATTAAGTGATATATTTTAAAAGCATGCTTTATTCTAGAAATAAGATTTTTCTTTCATCATAATCACACTATGCTTTCTTTCTCTGGAGCAATTAATGTCTTTTGCATAAAATAAGTTAAAATAAATTATTGGATGGCTTTAAGGAAGTCTAAGTAAAATTGGATGTATTATTTGAAACATGGTCTGAATGCAAACTTTGCATGTATATATGTGTTTAATTTTCCCTTTGATTATTTCACATAAGAGTAATAACAGTCTTTGGCAGTAAATTTTTTTTAAAATATATTTTATTGATTTTTCACAGAGAAGAAGGGAGAGGGATAGAAAGTCAGAAACATCGATGAGAGAGAGACATCGGTCAGCCGCCTCCTGCACATCCCACACTGGAGATGTGCCCACAAGCAAGGTACATGCCCCCGACCGGAATCGAACCCGGGACCTTTCAGTCTGCAGGCCAACGCTCTATCCACTGAGCCAAACCGGTCTTGGATGGCAGTAAATATTTTGAGTGAAATAAAATCTAACTTCTCTACAGGGAGCAAAAGTAGAGAAATTTAATATATATTGAGGACTTACCTGGATTCTGGCATGACCAACTAGAAAAGAGGATATAGAATAAAGTGTATAAGAGCATTATTTTCTTAATTAAATAAAAAAGAACTTCTCTGTGGTACTAATATAAATGAGAGGTATCTCCAAAGAGATCCAAAGAAAGAGGAGGAATGTTGTTGTTATTATTATTAATGTTCTCAGGAAGAAATCTTCAGAAATACTATCTTTTCTCTGTATGTTCTAGTAGCATCTCATCTCTTCTAGCACATTGAACTAATATTTCCTATATAGTGTCTTTGGGGCCTGAAAGTATTGATGTGTTTCTCTTTTTTTTAAACTAAAGTATAGTCTTTAATTTCTAAACTAACATGTATGAGTTAATATGTATCAAAGTCATATTAATAATTCAAACTAGTAAAATTGGTGGTATTTCTTTGGATAGCCCCACCCTTTGACACTGCAGGAGAGTCTTGCTTTTGCTGCTCTTGCTCCTGGCATGGCCCACAGTGTATTTGAGTGTTAATTTCAATCCAGCTTGCCTCTCCTTAGAGTCCAAAATTGATAGTTCTTAGTGCCCTACAATTTGACTCCTCTTGTATCAATTTTATTTGGGAAGGACTCCAGTTCCCCAAAAGTCCCGGGATATGGTTGGTTTGCTGCCTATGGCCTATAGCTACATTGTCCTTTCAGCCCTGGGAAATCCATATAGCTCTCAGAGGTCTTTCCTTCTTCAGCTACACATTGGCTTCCTCCATGTGATTCATCCTCTATGGGTGACTCTCTGGGAAGAGAAAAACAAAACTTAGATGAAATTATTATTGTGGCATCTATCTCTCTAAGCAAATAAAACTCACCCACTATTGTTCATCCCACTGAGGGTTTCCTAACCACCATCAGAGTCACTGAGTGAGACAACAGCAGGGCGCTCTTCTTGGCGGAGGTAGAGTCCACGTGACTAGTTGATCTCAGAGTTGTGCTGTGTACTACAGCCTTTGTGGTTCTGACGACTACTGAAGTGTAATTATTCCATCTTTGTCTATTTTCCTATGCACGTTTGTAAATATATACAACTTTGTAACAGGACATTTTTATACAAGTGCCTTGAATTCAGGCATCCAAGACAGAGACAGTCAAATGACACATCTAATACATCTTTTGGTGCACAGAGCTTCCATCCTGCCAGAGGAGAGTCGAGCAGTCTTTGTACATATATTACATAGAAACAGCAGGACTTCCCAAGAGGGACACTGCCTTAAGATAGTTTTCCTTTTTAGCTGAAAGGTTATTTACATTTGTAAGATGGACTAGGGTGATGCTGACAAAGTTCAGATGTTAATAAAGAGCATAGAAATGCTGATAAGGAATACATCAAGAAGGTATGGCTGTGTCCAAGTTAAACTAGTGGGTAAAAAAATGTTTTCAGGGAAGTCTGACTCAGAGCCTTTGCGAACCCCATCATTTTGTTACGGTAGTGGGTGTGTGAGTGAATCCAGAGAATTGCTACTTTGGGAGTTGAAACCAGATTTGACATAGGGTAGCCTCTCTCACAGTTAAAACTCCTTTTTCTGGGCCAAAGTTTGAGTTGGAAGTTCAGGCTAAAATCAGAGGAGGCTACCTCTGTGGGCTACCTTGACTCATTGCTATCCGTAGTGATGAGCAAGGTCTCCAGGGACACCCAGAATGTGATCCATTCAGGAGGCACCTTCAGGTTGTATCATGCATGACTACCAAATCTCCAGCATGACAGGTAAAGCAACAATACAGAAGGAGTTTCTGGAACAACCAGCATCAAGAGAACAGCCACTATGTAGGTCTCCAGCCTAAGAGGAAGCATTTTGCTTGGATCTAGGGGCAAGATGAGAGCACCATGAGAATAATCGTACAGACTGCAAAAAGAATTCAAAAATAGGCTGGGAGACTTGGAGTTGAACTTTGAAATTTTACTGCAGAATCATGTGTTGTATCCCAAGCTGGGGAAGAAGATGATACCAATTATATATTCAAACTCATAGGACATATGTAAAACTTTATATTGTGAGTATTTCCCAAGTCATCAAAGGTTTTCCAGAATCATGAGTTTGAATGACTTCATAATAGTCCACCCTATGGGTGTGAGGAGATGTTTTGTAAGGTGCTCAGTATCCAACAAATGAGAAAAATAGTCTCATCATAGAATCTAATCCCAAGAACACCAGTTCAGTGTACATAGTGAACAGAATATAAGCCCCCAAGTCAGAGAGGCCTATGTTCAAATCCTGGTTCTTCTCTTTTTCACTTTGTGATTTTGTTCAAGTTATTTAAACTTTTAAGTTCTAACTGTTAAAACTGAGTCTCATTTTTTTTATTTGTACAATGGGGATAATCATATTTGTTTCACAGGGTGAGTGTAAGGATTAAGTAAAATAGTGTTTATTAACCTAAATAATAACAGGTAACTACAAGATAGCTATTGTAATGTTTTCCATATAGATAAATTAATTCTTCAGTTTCTCATTTCATTTGGGTTACAGTTTATACCATTAATATAGCAGTTAGTTAAGGCACTTGTTTTTTAATGATTTAAATTTTTATTCTGTTTCTTAAAAGAAAATACCCAAAGGAAAAAGAAGAACTGAAAATAGTCTCTACCTCCTATGATACCATTTCTCTCCAAATACCATGGCACAATTGCTGGTTTATAACTGTATTGGCTTAAAAATGAAATAGCAACATGTTAAAGCAAATATGCAAGTAAATAGTTTTTATAACTCTCAAGAATCCATGTGGATAATAGAACAATGGAAATTGTACAAGACAAACAACTCTTATTTTAATAATTTTTCTTTTTAAAAATTTAAGATTAAGTTTTCACATAAAGTATTCCTTTTAACTTAGATTTTCAAATTCAAAATCAGAGAAGAAAATTAAAATAATTATGTGAAAAATAAATCTCTTAGGATAAGGGTATTCATGGTTCTCGAAACTGAGATGGCCCTTAGATTGTCATCTGCTAGTTTCTGGCACAAAGAGGGCTTATATTTTTGTCTAGATTTTTCTTCTTCTTTTTTGACAAGTAAATTAAGCATCTGAAATATAGAATAGTATATTTTTATCAATTGAACTATATTCATATTTTTTCAAAAATTTACTTAACACATTTTTAGAATTATTATGTAATTATAAATTTACGATAGAAAATGTAAAAAAAATGTAGATAAGTAATAAGAAAAAAAAGAAAATTACCCATAACCCATCAGTCAGAGATAATTACTGGATATATTTGAGTCTTAAAAAATGCATTTATATCTATTTTAGTCAGTTTAGGCTGCCATACATGCTAGAATTCCTTAAGTGAAGTAGTCATTTTAAATTACAAGGAACTGAAAGTTGATTTGATTTGGAGGAAGATCCAAATGGTAAATCAAATTCATGATTTATGCTATTTAGAAAAGGGTTGCTCAAATACAAAACTCCATTAACATAAAATATCTCTCATTAGTCCTAGACTTTTCATCAGAGATCAGGCAGACTTAAAAAGAATAAATACAAATATTATATAATTTATGTCCAGAGTCCTAGAATGGTGAACAGAAAGGCCTTTAAAGTCATAGTCCAACAGCCACTCAGTTCACAGAAGAAGATATTAAAACTTGGTGAGACAGCTCGGGATCATGGAAAACCTTTAGACTTTAGAGTTAGAACCTCGGTTTAAATTCTGGTTCTGACATTTATCACAAGTAAAAAGAAAAATGTACTCAATCTCTTGGAGCTTTAGATTTGCCATCCCTCCTATGCAGTTAATATTAACTGGTTCACTAGACTGTTGTGAAGTCAGTTCCTTTCCTGTCCTTTAATGACTTAGCTGGGGCCACTTAACTAGTCACACAAAACCCTTCTCCCTGGTTATTCATCACATGTTCTGTTCACGATATCCTGGCTTCTTTTCTAGTTAAGTATTTTGAAGCATGGTATATTAAGGCGCGTCATTTTCATGAAAAATCGACTAGAACAAAACAAAGGTGTGGCAAACACTCCTGTTGACCCAGTTTTCTCAATCAGTGCTTTCTAGCCAGAGACCACCAGGAGCACAGCCGTGACGAGCAAGTTGGATTTATTACTGGTTGCAAAGAGGAGACCATATACCCTGGGAAAGGTGGAATATTTCAGTAGAAGGTGTCTGAACCGATTATTATAAGATCAAGATTCAGGTGATTTGGGGAGAAGATTTAAGATGAAGTGGTGTTGCTCTGGATTGGCTGCTGTCAGGAAATGGAGATAATTATATGATTGAATATTTAAAAAATATTATGTATAAGGTAGGAAAACTAAAGTGAGGCTGAAGTTATAATGGGAAGAGCAGCAGGTCTCCACATGAGCCAGGGTAGGGAGATGTTTGGGATTTCTGTGGTTTGCACAATGACCTTGTGTCTGTGCTTAGAGAAGATTACAGAGTAGCCTCATTTTTCTCACTTCATCATGGTCACTGATGGATTCAGAAGCTACTTTATGGTCAACAGGAGAACCCCAAGGTCTCTTGTGAGGGCTGCCCTAGTTCCTAACAACATCAAAGCCTAGTATAAATGCTAGGACAGTTTCTAGATGTCAGAAGCTGCGTCGCGCCCCCGCCCCGGCACGCGCACACCCTCCCCCTTCCCATCTTCCTTCTCTTTTTCCACCTTTAGGCCCAGGGACTTGGGCACAAAATTTTGGCCAAAGAGACACAAGCAAGCATTTTCTGGGAGCTTCCTGATAAGTCATTTACTTTCAGATATTGGTACTACACCTTCTTGCTCTCATCCTTCTTCTTCCCAGTGGAAAGAGCATATAATTGTAGAATCTGCAGCAGCCCTTTTGTAATTATGAGGGAAAAGTTAAGGAAATCTCAGTCTTTGGCATGATTTAGCAGCTGGACCAGTTCAAAACTGTGAGCTCTAGGTTTCTCACTATGGGGAAGAACACTCCCCCATTAAAAAAAATAAAAGCCACTCTAGTTAGGCTGTTTGTGATTTGTAGCTGAAAGCATTCCTAAAACATTAATTATTCATGTTCATTATTTACTGAAATAGACATTCTTCTGGCAGCCAAATGTTCTTATGGTGGCACAGAGCATAGTCCATTTGGAAAGTGAGCTTGGGAATACCCTATTTTAAAAAGAAAATTAGGCTTATGTTAGATGGATAAATTATTGTTCTTTCTGCTTCATAAGGTTTGTCATTATTCCTTCATCCAGATGCAATTGCTTCCTTGGTTTCAGAAACCTGCATAAAAATGAAAGCTTTAGAAACCTTCCAAGTTATGTTCAGCAGAAAGAAGCGTAGGTGCATTTTTGTAGGCTTGATTGTTAAAAGGGTGAATACAACTGTAAACCTAATTGCTGGATAATTGTGACTTCTGCATTGTAATTTCTGTGCGCAGAGAAATGGGTGCCTTTGGCCATTGTGATTTGTTAAAACTAACAATGCATTTGTAGATTGCATGCTTATTGACTCAGTAGAAAGAACTGCTCTCTGGGGGGATAATTCCCTGGTTACTGTGTGCCACTGTGGTTAGCAGGTTAGACTCTGTGGTACAGAATCAATGTCCACTGGAAAGCTGATAATGTGTAGGGAGGTAAGGAGGAGGACCATAGTTAATTGCTCTTAATACTTAGTGGGCAGATCAACTAAACCATAGGGCCAGCTAAATGTGGGGTGAGAGTTCTTAAGGAATGATACATAAAAATGTTCAGGGAAACTTCATGCAATGACAGCTTGGATTTATATATTGAAAGTTATGTGCCTATAATCAGAATAAATTTTAGTCTACCTACTAACTGGTAATTATTCTACAGGTGTTTCTTTTCTTATCTCTCCCTTTCACTTATACATAGTAGGTACAAAATAGCTTGTTCAAGAAATGGTTAAAAAATGTGTTAAAATTTTGCTCTGCAGAATGACTCTGCAATGGTGACAGTAAAAATTTATCAAAATATTTTCTTTAAATAATAAATTATTTATCAGATCACAATTTGTATATTACAGACACTGAGTAAAATATATTAATATTCACCGTATTGAACACAAAATATCCAGATGCAGGTAAATTTAATAATTGATGAGGGAGATTCTTGTCCACTCAATTTAATGGGGTGTGAGTCTTGCATGGAGTGATGGATCATACTAGGAAAATATATCAGTGCATAAAACCACTGCCTCTAATTTTCTAGGAAACACTTAACAGGACATTACAACTAAACAGTTTCACAAAATAAGTTTAAGGTCTACACTCAAAATGTTTATACAAGGATTAATTTTTTTCCCCCTCCAGGTCTTATAGGCTGATGGAATAAATCCTTCCAAATGAAATGGTTCCTATAAACTTAATCCACTGAGGGATTATTTGTTGCAGTCATGTGTTGAAATAACAGGACATATACACCTTCAACACTATTTAGTGAATTGCAGAAACATACTAAAAGAAGAACATGCAGAGTCCCAGTTTTGTGGAACCACACTCAATCTGATTATCAGCATATGGAATTCTCAGTTTCTCTCACCACCTTGTTTCTCCAGGAAGAAAGCTTTTTGAAATGAATAGGCGTTCCATGCCCAGAAAGGTATTGCCAAAGAAGTTCAGATCTGCTGTTTTTTTGATTTGAGGGATTGGCACTGTCCATAATCCTGCCAAATTAAGTTCTGATAAAGTATGCATTTAGATGAACTTACTTTGAGAGAATGAATGAATGAAAGAACTGTCAGCCTTTACTTAAAAGTACATTCACTAGGACCTTCTCTTTGGATCTGGTAAAAACCATAATGAGGGCAGAGGAAGGGGCAGCTGTAATTCAGCGAAATATGTACCCAGCTCGATGCATAAACTTCCCAATAAGAAATAGAAAAGGGGGTCTGGAAGGAGTGTCCCTATGTTGTGGAGGGATATGAACTAAATGGGAGAAGGAGTTTTCCAGGTGGACAAGGAATAGGGAGTGAATGGCATGCGGAAGAGTTTAGGTTGTCCTGAAGTCAGGATACCAAAGAGTCAATGCAGCAGCAACCAGGTCTGCTTCACTCAGTGCAGCAATCCTGGTGATGGGGAGAGTGCCTGCTATTAGCAGTGCTTAATGTGTATTAAATAAGTAAATGAATGAGGAGCCACTGAAGTTTTTTGAGAAAAAGAGCATCCAATTAAGATTTAAATTTTGGGAACATTACCAACAGCAGTGGGAACATGGAAGAAAGGGTGTGTTTATTTTCTATTGCTGCTGAAACAAATTACCACAAATCTAATGGCTTAAAGCTACACAGATTTATTGTCTCCCAGTTATTTGGGTCAGAAGTCCAATGTGGGTCTCACTGGGTTAAAATCGAGGTGTTGGTACGGCTGTCTTCCTTTTGGAGGCTGAGGATAATCCATTTCCTTAGCCTTGAAGCTTCCAGAGGTTGCCTGCATTCTTGGCTCATGGCTCCTTCCTCCCACTCTGGCAGCCACACTGTCTTGGATCCTTCCTTCATCTTCACATCTCTATTTGACGACAGTCTAGAGAGGTTTGCTTTTTTTTTTTTTTTGTGGGAGGGCTCATGTGATTAAATTGAGCCCACTTGAATAATCCAATATTATCTCCCTCTGTCAGGGTTCTTAAGCTTAATAACACCTGCAGAATCCCTTTAGCCATGGGAAATAAAACAATCCCAGGTTCTGGGGAATAGGAGGCCCTCACAGGGGCATGAAGGGGCTTCACAGTACTCAATGTAAGAGACTAGTAAGGCAATTGTGACAGGGGTAAACTAGTTCACTAAACCGTTTTTGCTTTTCCTTTTTGCCAAAAAAATAAGTATGTTTCTTTATACTTAGTTGCGACCAATGGGACCAAGTTCTGGCCCATAGGAGTGCTGTCTGCCTTCACCAGACCTGGCCCCTCCCTTCATCCTTCAGCTTTTCTCTCCCCTGCTGGCTGGACCTGGAGGGTCCAGCAGGGCACTGAGAGGCCAGGGGGAGGGTAGAATCTCCAACTAGAAGCTGCCCAATTCCTTTGTGGAGCAGAAACCTTAAGCAAAGCACTCTGCACCATGATTTGCATAAAAAATAAAACTTTGTGTTAGCCTCTGAAATTTGAGAAGTGTTTTCCAGAGGAAATAACCTACCTGCCTAATATTGGAATTTGCACCTCCCAGTGGGGTGCAGCTTAGCAACAACAAATAAGGCATTGGGAGTGTTTGGCCAGTAGACAGTGAGCATCCTAACATTAGGGGCTTGAAATAGAGTCACCCATGTTGTGAAGGGGATAAACCATAGGTAAGCTGTTGTATGAAATGAATTTGGAAGGCATGATTCATTTTTACGATTCTTATAGCTTTGGGACAGTGATTCTTAATCCTGGATACATATTAGACTCACTTCCAGAGTTTTGGATTTAACTGCTCTGTATGTATGTGTTGAAGGGTAGGGGGGTGGGGAGGGGGGCGGAAAGGAGGAGGATAGTGGTGGCATTAGTATTATTTTAACAGTTTTCCAGATCATTTTAATGTGCAGCCAGGCTTCAGAACCAAAGCTCTAGTTCAGAGGTCAGCAAACTTTTTCTGTAGAGGGCCAAATAGTAAATATTTTGAGCTTTGGAAGCAATACCATCTCTTCGACAAGTATTCAATTCTGCTGGTACAGCATGAAAGCAACCATGACAATATGTAAGTAAATAGATGTGTCTGTGTTTCAATAAAACTTCACTTAAAAAACAGGCAAGTAGCTGGATATTACCTGTGGGCCATAGAGCTGATCCCTCCTCCAAGACACTGATTCTTAAAACTTCTTCTCAAGGCTTCTTTACCCTTTTAAAGATCACACAAAGCTTTTGTTTACATGTTATATCAAGTAATAATGAACATATTAAAATTAAAACTGAGAAGTTAAAAATATCAGTGAACTGAAAATAATTATAAATCCATTATGCTAACATAAGTAACATATTTTATAATTTTATTTTTAAAATGTGAGTAAAAAGAATGGTATTGTCTTACAATTTTGAAAAACTCTATTATGTCTAGCTTAATGAAAGACATATAGGTTCACACTTGCTTCTTCATTCATTCTCTTGTGAGACATTATTTTAGTGAATGTATCCGAAGAAGAGCTGGACTAAAACACATGTGTAGGTATTTCAAGTTAGAAGACCACTTTTCTTCTTTTGAAGAAGTATTTTAATAGCCTTTCAGGTAGCTGTGGATATTACTTGATACTACATAATAACTACCATAATAATTTTTTTAAAAGTTGATTGCAATGTGGGATCTGAAACCATATCAATAAACTTGCAATTCATAAAAATCCATTGGTTTACTTCCACTTTAAAGGAATCTTTAATATATGCATGATTTTATAATATCTTATATTGGTTACTTTGAAGATATTGTTTCATTGAGTTATATCATTGACATGCATGCTTCATTTTGTAATATTTTTTTAAAATCACATTTGTTAACATTACCATTGAGCTTTTCAGAAATATCTTTCAGAATTCAGAAACTATCAAGCTTATAGTGGTGGATGCAAATTTTCCAAAATTCGAATTTTCATTTGAAAGCTTACATTTTATCATTGCCACAAAATACCCTCAGGCTGTTTGCCTTCAAGTGAGAGGCTCACTCATTTATTGTCCAAGAAATGATTGCCAAATAGCCAAGTCTAAAACAGTATTTTGCTTACCACTTGTTCTCTCAAGTAAGAATGATGTTCCATAAAAGATAGATGAATTCTGTTTGCAACTCAATCGCATATCACTTTTCCTCCAGACAGCCATTACATGGTGGTTGGCAGTGGAGCTATTACAGAATATTCCTTTCGGTTCCACAGAATATTTAGAAGACCTTTATTCAAGGATTGAGATTTAACAAAGTAAATAATTTTACTTTTTTATCTAGGGCATTTTCAAGCTAAATTGTTTTTTCTTGTTTAAGTAAGTACATGGCAGCAAATATGATACAATGTCCAATGATACAACGATATGGTTTAATAATGCCTCGATTTGTGCTAAAGCACCAATAGTTTTACCCACTATTGTTTTTGTAGCATCAGTGCAAATGTTAACACAAGAGAAAAGGCAAATAACCTTCTTATTATTATGAAAGTACTAGAGGCCCAACGCACAAAATTTGTGCAAAGGCCTCAGCCCTCGCAGCCCCAGCTTCATCTAGAAGGTTGTCCAGATGGTCGTTCTGCTGTTGGTCTACGTTGCATATTAGCTCTTTGTTTTATAGGATTTTTGACCTGTAGATCCACTAAATGGGTCTTTGGGCTTCTCAGGGTTGTGCCAGCCACACACTTTGAGAGCAGCTGCCTCAGGGAAAGTGTTTTAAAAGAATTAGAATGGCTGAGACCGGTTTGGCTCAGTGGATAGAGCGTTGGCTTGCGGACTGAAAGGTCCCAGGTTTGATTCTGGTTGGGGGCATGTACTTTGCTTGCGGGCACATCTCTACTGTGTGGCGTGCAGGAGGTGGCTGATCGACGTCTCTCTCTCATCGATGTTTCTGACTTTCTATCTCTCTCCTTTCCTCTCTGTAAAAAATCAATAAAATATATTTTTTAAAAAAGGAAAAAAGAAAGAATTAGAATGTTAGCATGTAACAGTCGCTATTGGCTTCCTTTGGTCAGGTATTTCACAAAAGAGACATACTCAGAAACAACTGGCCAGGATACAAGCTGAACAGAAAACAACAGGGAGAGTCCAAGGATCGGGGTGAAACATGGTTGGGGAGCCAGTTGCTTCCACATTCCAAATGGAGCCACAAAGGGCCAGTAAAACTTCTTAGCTGGTCACATGATTTGGTTTAGTTCCACAACAAAGATCAGATTAAAGGTGTGGCCTTCCCATAAGAAACCATAATCAACTAATTGCAGTTGAGGAGAGGGATGGGGAGGAGTGGGAGGGCGAGGAGAGACCTGAGAATTATAGATGAAGTAATACCAAGAAATCTACCAAGCTTTTGAAGAAGTTGTATTGTCAAGAATCCAAAATTGACCAAAAAATATTTCTGACTGAGCTGTAATAACACCTTTTAACTTGTAGACTTTTGGTAACACTCATTTCAGTGGTGTCCAAGGGGAATAAATAGTAATAACTAAGAACAGAGGAACAAGGAGGAAAGGGACAAGGGAACTATTCCCAGAAAGCAGAATTAAAGTTCAATCAAATAACTCATTCTCTCTCAGAGTAGGGGGGCTTCATAAGGCTTGCCAAGCACAATTTCAGAATTGCAGTTGCTTAGTGGACATTACTTGCCTGCCATTATTACCCTTTTTGAATGGCAGTATTAACTGCATTTATTCTCTCCCTGCTCCCATTGTACACAAACTAAGCCCATAACAAGACTACCTTCTCTCTGCTCTCACTTGAGTGCCAGTTACAGAGTCTGGTAGAAGAGGTGGTATAGCCATTGTATGGAAGGAGTCTGGTTACCTGAATGGAGCAGATCTTGCCCATCAACTTGCACTGGATTGTAACATGAGCAAGGAAAAAAAATATTGTGCTAAACTATAGAGATTTTTGTCACTGCATTGTTGTTACAACATTGCAACTACTCTGAATAATGTAGAGGCTATTTCATGGATCTAAACAATAAGAAACTAAACCAAGGCAGTGGCAGAAACTATTAAGAAGAAATAGTTTAGAGGAAGAGTCAATCAGCTCTCATAGACTGAGGAGAGGGGATGTGAGAGCAGAATGAGGGAGAGCAAGGAATCTGGGATGAGTTCTAGATTTCTGTCCTGGTAGTTGTGGTAGAAGTTTTGAATGGTACTAATAGAACAATTCAGTGATGTCCAAAATGCAGTAGCAGTTTGGGGGCTTAGAGCTTGAGAAATCTGGAAAGGAGGCACATGCAGGCAATCATTAGGATATATAAGTGGTGGTTAAAGCTGTGGGAAGCAGCAGCAGTGGATGGAACTTGTCGGGAAGACAATTCAGAGGGAAAAGAGCACAGAGGTCATTTAATTAAGGGCAGAGAGACTTGAGTTGGCAAAAGAGAATAATAATAGCCAGAAAATAAGAAAAATGACAGAAAAGAGTAGATCACAGAAGCCAAGTAAGTAAACAGTTTGAAGAATTATGAAATGGTAAACATTCAAATATTGCAAAGAGATCAAATATAATAAGACCCAAGTATTTATTAGATTTTAAAATTAAGAGGATATTGGTGATCTTCATGAAGATCATTTTAATGGAGCATTGATATAAAATTCAGATCACTGTAGGAGAAGAGTCTTACGATTTTATGGATGAAAAACAGACTGAAGGTGTTAAATCTTGACCAAGGTCAATAGTATTTGTTGGCTCTTGGCTTTGAAATCTTGCCTATTTGACTGAGGCTACCACCCAGGCTCCTCCACCATTCCAAACTGAATTTGAAAAGTGAACTTAACTAAGGTGCTGATTGGTGGTAGTGATGTTAGAGCAAGATAAAAGAGAAGGCTTATAGAAAAATCCATATCTATTTTCAGAGAGAATGGTGAAGAAAAGTTACTAATTTTCTGAAATATTTTCTGAGAGAGTATTTCTCCCCTCTCCCCATTTCTTCCCTCTTTACTTTTTGTTTCTTAAACTGATTCTACTCATTTTATTGGCAATTAGAAGTTAAATTTTATAAAATGAATCGATGTGTCAATGTTACTTTTTTAAAAAGTAGGATGATTTTGGTTTAGAACACAGGGTATATCAATCCTCTAAAATAATGTTTAAGTAAGATGACTGATAGAACTTTTTCTCTCTAACGTCTTATAAAACTTAATTAGTAAGATCAAAGTCTACTAAAGTTTAATAGCCACCTTCACATTTACCAGATGCCTTGTTAGTAATTCAATTTTAAAGTAGAAATCCTAAACCTACCAAAAATAGAGCCAAATGTTTTTAGGAGATTTAACTTATGATTTTTTTAAGTAAATATCATGAATAACCCTAAATGCTGTCCCAGAGCACTATTCCAAAATAAGCACATTAGCAAACTAAACAAGACATGAATCAACTTGAAGAAGATCCTATTCTTCAGATTGCAGATAGTGTGTAGGAAATCTCACTTTTTCTTTTCTTTTCTCTTCTTTTATCCTTTTTTTCCTTTCCTTTCTTTCATCTCTCTCTCTCTCTCTCTCTCTCTCTCTCTCTCTCTCTCCTTTTTTTTGTTAATCCTCACCCAAGGATATTTCCCATTGATGTTGAGAGAGAGAGAGAGAGAGAGAGAGAGAGAGAGAGAGAGAGAGAAACATTGATGTGAGAGAGATATATTGATTGGTTGCCTCCTGCACACACCCTGACTGGAGCCAGGGATTGAGCCTACAATGGAGGTATGTGCCCTGGGCCAGAATTGAACCTGTGAACCTCCAGTCCATGGGCTGGTGTTCTAACCACTGAGATACCAGCCAGAGCTCTTTTATGTCATATAAATTTTTGTCTGAAATAAAAGAAAATAATTGGCATCACTTGAATCTATTATTCATTACTTTTACTATTTTTCTACATATGTGTTTATTGATATGTACTGATTCCCTAATCTGAAATACCTGCTAAAATATTTTTATTAAGATGTGTTATATTTACTAGCAAAGGATCTTCCAATTTGGGACTCAGAAAACTTAATTTGGACTATGTGCAAAGTTAAGAGTAAATGCAGTCAGCATTTCAGCATTATTAAGCATAAACCTTGATACTGCCTTACATCAGTTGCAGTTTTTGCTAGTATAATTCATTATTACTTATTCCCTTTGCATTTCTAGGGAAACTATTTCTATGAAATTTATGCATTTGGATGAAGTGCCCTAGTAGAAAAGAAGCATTTAATTTTTTTGAAGGCTGTGGTGAGAAATTGAGAAATAATCTGTCTTTATGTAAAACAATTACAAATGTTTGTGCATACACGTTTGATGCATGTCCTGTTTTAAAGATGTTAAGCCCCATCTGATTACCCATGTTTTCTTAAAACAGAGTGGCAGATGATAATCTTTTCTTAAAAATTAGTTGGTTGAGCCGGAATTGGTTTGGCTCAGTGGATAGAGCGTTGGCTTGAGGACTGAAAGGTCCCAGGTTCGATTCCGATCAAGGGCATATCTCTAGTGTGGGGCGTGCAGGAGGTAGCTGATTGATGTCTCTCTCTCATTGATGTTTCTAGCTCTCTGTCCCTCTCCCTTCCTCTCTGAAAAAATCAATAAAATGTATTTAAAAAATTAGTTGGTTGAGAGAAAACAATTAAAAAATAAAGGGGCACTCCACTTCAACCTAAAAAAAATCTGTATTTTTTAAAAGCTGCATATGTATAAGTGTAAATCTAAGTAGAAAAACACAGCTAGCATATACCAATTACACATGTTACACAGCAGGTAGAGTAATGGATATGCTCCATATTTTAAGAGATACAATTTTGTAATGCACACTGCCACATAAGAAAAGAAAAATAAGTTTATGAAAACTAAAAACTAAAATAAGCTTATTCTTATTTCCAAACTAAGCTTCTTAGCAACTTTAACCATTTTTTTAATTATTCTCCTTAAGACTTAAATTTATCTTATTCTATCAATTAGTTTAGAAGATTCCCAAACATTCTGCTTATGAAATTGAATGTTTTACTTATGAGCTATCAATTTCAAAGAATATACTATGTTTATGGATTGGTAGAATCAACATCATTAAAATGTCCATACTACCCAAACCAATATATAAACTTAATGGAATCCTCATTAAAATACCAATGCCATATTTCAAAGACCTAGAACAAACTCTCCAAGAATTTATATGGAATAAAAAAAGACAGTCTTGAGAAGAAAGAACAAAGTTGGAGGGGTCACAATACCAGATATTAAACTCTATTACAAAGCCACAGTTCTCAAAACTGCCTGGTACTGGCACAAGAACAGACATATAAAACAATGGAAATGAATAGAGAACCCAGAAATTGACTCAAGCCATTATGTTCAATTAATATTTGACAAAGGAGGCAAGAACATACAATGGAGTTAAGACAGTCTCTTCAATAAATGGTGTTGGGAAAATTGGACACATGCAAAAAATGAAACTAGACCACCAAAGTATATCATTCACAAAAATCAACTCGAAATAGATAAAGGACTTAAATGTAAGATGAGAAACCACAAAAATCTTAGAAGAAACCATAGGCAGAAAAATAGCAGACATTTGTCATAGAAATATCTTAACCAATACAGCTCCCAGGACAATTAGAATCTAAGGAGAAAATATATAAATAGGACTACATCAAAATAAAAAGCTTCTGCACAACAAAAGAAACCATCAACAATAACAAGAAAGCTCACTGCATGGGAGAACATATTTGTCAATGTTATCACCAATAAGGATTTAATCTCCAAAATTTATAGGGAACTCATATAACTTAACAAAAGGAAGATAAATAATCTAATAAAAAAAATGGGCACTTAATAGAGTATGTCCTAAATAGAGGACATACAGAAGGCCAAAAGACATACGAAAATATGCTCAAAGTCACTGATCATTGGAGAGATACAAATCAAAACAACAATGAGGTACCATCTCATACCTATCAGAATGGTTATCATCAACAAATCAACAAATGACAAGTGCTGGAGAGGATGTGGAAAAAAAGAAACCCTCTTGCACTGCTTGTGGGAATATAGTATATAGTTTCCTAAAAAAATTAAAAATGGAACTTCCATTTGACCCAGTAATCCCACTTCTAGGAATATATCTCAAGAAAACAGAAACATCAATTGGAAAGGATATATGCACCCCAATGTTCATAGCAGCAAAATTTACAATAGCTACAATTTGGAAACAGCCTAGGTGCCCATCAGCAGATGAGCGGATCAGAAAACTATGGTACATCTACACAATGGAATACTATGCTGCTCTAAAAAAGGCGTTCTTACCATTTGCAGCAACCTGGATGGAACTGGAGAGCATTATGCTAAGCAAAATAAGCCAGTCAGAGAAACATAAATATTACATGATCTCACTCATGTGTGGAATATAATGAACAACATAAACTGATGAATAAAAACAGAACCAGAGTGACAGAAGCATCAAACAGATGGTACAGCCTAAAAGGAAAGGCGGGGTGGGGGATAGTGAGGGAGTAAGGGATCAACCAAAGTACTTGTATGCATGCAAATGAGCATAACAAATGGACACAGATAGTAGGGGGGTGAGGGCATGTGCTAGGAGTGGGTGAGAGGTCAATGAGGAAAAGAGGAGACTCATTTAATACTTCAAACAATAAAAAATTAAATTAAAAAAAGAGCTGCCCATTTTTATGAATATTTTTCAGAATCTATTGTATGTTGGAAAGATAGGATTGCAATGTTTGAATATCAGCTATCAAGACTATTTAACACATTTTAAAAGATAATGAAAATAGAAACATTTTATATTGATTTTAAGTTATACATTTCTGAAATTTTGAAGCAATAATCATGTTATTTATGCATGAAGATAAAACAACAAGGCTATAAAACTTTGGATTTAAAAATTAGAATAGTTGTCTTTTGTAGTATTAGTTATATATACTAAAGGCAAATGAAAAAAGTAATCGCTAATTCTTTATTTTATATTTCTATTGATTTTTGGAGACAAAGAGAGAGAGAGAGAGAGAGAGAGAGAGAGAGAGAGAGAGAGAGAGAGAAACATCAATTATGAGAGAGAATCATCAAACAGCTGCCACCTGCAGGTCCCTATTGGGAATCGAGCCTGCAACCCTGACAGATTTGAACCCAGTACCCTTCAGTCTGCAGGCTGATGCTTTATCCACTGAGCCAAGCCAGCTAGGACAGTAATTTTATAATACTATTTTTAATTCATTCATCAAGGCTCTGAATTAATTTACTGTGACAAGGTTTTATAACTACTTTGCTGGATACATAACAAAAGTTTAGCCACCCAATTGTTTCTATAACTTAAGAACTAATTCTTACTGTCACTGTGCAGTAAAGCTGCTTGGTGTGTATACTGAGTAAAAGGAAAAACAAAGCAAACAAGACCAACAAAAAAAGCACAAGAAATGCCAGCTACTTAACTGGGTTGGGACCAAAGGTTCTTAGTGCTATTGGCCATACTATCTGAAAAACAAAACAAAACAACAACAACAAAAATAAATCCAAATGTTAAGCTGACCTCTGAATAGTTCCTGGGTGAATACTAAGGTTCAATGATTTGTTTTGGATGAACATCAAGACATGGGGATGCTTGCCCAACACTTTGGTTAGAGCTTTTTCTTCCATTAGCGTAGTTTAGAAAAGTGTTTAAAGTATGACTTGCTCCGAACATTCATGGTTCTATTTTATCATTATATTAAACAAATGAAAGCACTTCAGACTTTGAATGTATTCTCTTTTCTTATATTCATATGGGGCTACAGCCGCATGACCTTCATTAGAAATCATTGATGATAGCAAGACTATAGATATTGTAAATTCAGAGCTTGAGAGACAGAAAAGAAAATCATTATAGTCTGTGACGCTCTCTGAGAAAGTCAGACATGGGTGATATAAATGATAGTAATTGGCCTGGAGGTGGGTGGGAACAAGGTCCGAAGGACCTCTCTGATGAGGTGACATGTAAATTGTGGTCTGAAGGATGAGGAATTGGGTAAAGAAGCAGGGAAAGAGTTTGTAGATAGAAATAAGTGAAAGGTATATGTCTGAGGAGAAAGGAGCTTATTGATTAGGAACAGAACAGAAGGTAGCTTAAATTTCCCTGGAAATATCTTTTCTTATTTAATTTCGTATCTAATGGAGAGTACCCTACTACCAAGCAGATAGCTTCGGTTCTGCTACACTAACCAACCGTCCTCACTCTCACCCCCTTAAACAGCTAGATTTATTTCTCACTCACTCTGTATGTCCATCAGAGGCTGGCCAGGTGCTCTGCTCTGCCTCCTCATCCATACCAGGACCCATGCTGACAAGCAGTCTCTGTCTGGAACCCAGAGCTCATGGTGACAGAGTAGAGAGGAAAAACGTAGCACGTCAAGTTCAGGCTCTTAAATCATCCACACATATCACTTCCACTCACATTCCATTGGCCAATGCAGTGACTAATAATGTCAGCAAGAAAGTAGGACTCTCCTGTGTGCCCAGAAGAGGAGAAAAACTGTAACTGGTTGTGAATGGCAGGCGTATCTCCCATGGGGGTCAGTAAACAAGAACAGCCTGGAATTTCATGTACAATGTGTGTGTGTGTGTGTGTGTGTGTGTGTGTGTGTGTGTAGACACCTTTTCCTTGTCTCCAGGGAAAAGGTCTATTGCTGTAATCAGATTCTCAAAGGGATCTGTGACACACAATGATTAAAAACCACTGGACCAGTTGAAAACTGTCATGTAAATAGATAATTGCTCTACAAGACAATTTGCAGCATGAGTGAGAGGCTGAAATGATTAAGGAATTATGCGTGCATGCATATGTGTGCACAGGTGCGTGCTTGGCGATAAGGACAACATTGAGCAAATCTACAGACTAAAGGGTAGAAGCCAGAGGACAGAGCGTGATGGATTAAAGACATGGACGTCTGAGGACAACAACAACAACAAAAAAAATATACTGATGTTCCAGAAGAAGCCTGAGGAGATGTTGTTCAATATTCTCTAGAAGTGGCAACTTCAGCGGCTAGAAGAGATACCTCTCCTCTGGTGGAAAGAAGAAAGGAGAAGGTGGGTGACCTTCTGGGTCAAGCTACAGGTGAAGGGGAAAGAGAGGACCTCTATATTGTCTGTGACATATGGACAAGGACAGTTACTTAGGAAGAGAGGATTGTGGGCATGTTGATAGTTTAGAACAGCTGTAAGGGAAATCAGACACAGAGCTGACAGGGACAAACAGAAAGACTGCCAGTAGCCAGGAGGGTCCAACTGATGTCGGAGAACATAGACTTGACACAATGCCAGTAAACAGAGTGAGGAGATTTTTCCTAATTTGTGCTCAGCTGTCTAGAAGTAGGAGCTGAGAAAGTTACAGTTGAGCTGATCCAGGGCTAGGGATTAGCAGAACAGGTGCAAGCAACATGCTTTGCTGATAATACAAAGTTCAGGAATCTCTGAGCAGAAAAAAGACCTAATTTTACCTTTTAATTTTAACAGTAATAGTGATAAGCAAACTTACCCCTAAAAGTTCTCTTTTCTGAGTTGCAGTTTTTGCTCCCTGTACAACTTGTCTTTGTTTTAAGTTTATAATGAATGGGACTAATAATATAACCAATATAGTTAGGGGTAAATAGCATAGCTTATTTCTTTTCTAACTGTTTAAGTAAAATCAACCATGTCAACCCACCTAAGATCTTATGTGTTCCTAATATTCTCTTACTCTACTAGTGAAATCTGACAGAAGAGAGGTAAAAGGAAAAACATGAAAGCTCTAAAAAGATAATTACATATTCAGAGGCATAAATATAGAATTGCTTAGCTAAGCATCTTGCTATTAATTAGCATGCCATCAATTTTGCTGCCTTGAGTGATTAAGTAAGACATTGTATTTAGAGAAACCATTAAAGGAAGACAAAGGAAAAACATCTGTAGTGGTTTAGCTCAGTGCAGACTGCAGTCTGAAATGGCATTGTGTTACTTTTCTCTTTTCCCAGTTGCCTGCCAAGTCCCTGTGTTTTCCTGATTTTGATGAGGTTACATCATAAGCATTTGGTGAAAATGGTGTTGCTGTTCATCAAGGCTGCATCTGCATATGGCAGGCAAACACAGCCGCAATAAAAATAATTCTGGTTTCCTGAACCACATTGCTTGAAGTCTGTCATTTTATTTTCCATTTCCTCAGAATGGAGGTTTCATCTCTAAAGTATCTATTGAGGACTGGCAGGTGAGGTGAGCAAGCCACGTCTATCATTTAGAATTATGTTTGAAGCTGAAATTAAATATGACTTTTCCCATCCTTCCTCAATAGAAAGAAGTTAGCAGGAGGGCATGTGAGCTAAACAGAGATTGCCGCTGCAAATGGCTCTTTCCCAGAAGGCCCTCTCTTGGAATTTCAGTTGTTGATAACTAGCAGGTTTCATCTCCAGGAACTCAGATAAGTTCCTCTGTGCTTCTGGCCTGCCAGCTTGTAGACGGTCTCCAGCTGAGGCAGTGCTGCCAGAATGGATAGCAGGAGAATGTATGCGGCTCTCTATTTATCCTAAAGTATGATAATTTGAGGGAAAATTAAAATTGTCAGTTTTTCATTACACCCTACCGCTCTCAGTGCTGGTTATCTAATCAGGCAGCACAAATATACTTCCGCATAAAATTCTGTAAACTGAGGGAAAAGCGGAGAAAAGAGGGGAATTGATGTCTTGCCAAAGGCCACAGAGTATGTTTAGGGCAGGACTGGGCACTTGAGTCCCCTGACTGATCTGGCTGGAGTCTGCCTGCTCTAGCCCTGGACAGCAAGCTTGTGGATGCTGAGATCATGAAGTTATGAGAGGCAAGGACAATAGATTTTATTTATTTTTAATTTTTTAAAAATATATTTTTATTGATTTCAGAAAAAAAACGATTGAGAGAAACATCAATGATGAGAGAGAATCATTGATTGGCTGCCTCCTGCATGTTTCACACTGGGGATTGAACTGCAACTCAGGCATGTGCCCTGACCGGGAATCAAACAGTGACCTCCCGGTTCACAGGTTGATGCTCAATCACTGATCCACGCAGGCCAGCAGGACAATAGATTTTAAATATACAAACACTGACTTGCACCAACCTGTTCCAGAAGCCCAAGGACAGTGAATGCTTTGGGGACAGTTCACCTTTGCAATCTAGGCTCCAGCTTAATGCCTGGCATATCAGTAGATACCCAATCAATGGTGAATAAATTCAGATTTAAACACAGAAGTCAAATAATCCCATTTTCTGCTTAAAATGCTGCAGCAGCTTCTCATTTCTCACAGAGTAAAACTCCAAGCAATGAATGAGGTGATCCGGTCTTTGCTACTTTTCAGATGACATTTCCTCTTCTCCTCTCCCCTCCTCTTTCCTTCTTCCCCTCCTTTGGCTCCTTCTCCACAGGAGGCAGCTCCCTTTGCACTGGCTGTTCTCTATGCCTGGACTCTGACTCCACATGCATAAAAGGCCACCTCCCTTATTTCCTTCAAGACTGCCCAATGGCCCAGTGATCCCATTTCTAGGAATATATCCTAAGAGACCAGAAACACTCATCAGAAAGGATATATGCACCCCTATCTTCATAGCAGCACAATTTATAATAGCTAAGATTGGCAACAGCCCAATCAGCAGATAAGTAGATAAAACAACTATGATACATTTACACAATGGAATAATACATGCCAAAAAATAAAAATAAAAAAAAAACCTCTTACTATTGCAACAGCATGCATGGAC
Organism: Lasiurus cinereus; assembly: GCA_011751065.1. Lineage (NCBI taxonomy): Eukaryota > Metazoa > Chordata > Mammalia > Chiroptera > Vespertilionidae > Lasiurus > Lasiurus cinereus. The sequence continues at coordinate 8,658,077 of JAAGEH010002534.1, read as the reverse complement.
CTGGAGAGTATTATGCTGAGAGAAATAAGCCAGCCAGAGAAAAATTAGTATCACATGATTTCACTCATATGTGGAATCTGATGAACAACATAAACTAGTGATTAAAAATAGACCTAGAAACATAGAAGCATGAACAGAGTGTTGAACCTCAGAGGGAAGGCAAGGGAGTGTAGGATGGGTGGGAAGAGATCAACCAATGAACTTGTATGCAAATATCATAACCTCTGGACACAGAGGTGAGAGCCTGAGGGTAGGGGTTGGAAGAGGTTAATGAGGGAAAAAGGAGGACCTATATAACACTTTCAACAATAAAGATTAAAAAAAAATTGACCAGATGTCACTTTTTATTAAAAGGCATATTCCCACTGCCCTTTTAAAAACCACAGCCCTTTTCCAGCCCCCTCCCCACCCATACTCATGATCTTCCTCAGCCTGCTCTATTTCTTTCATAACACTATCATCTCCTAACTTTAATTTGCTATGTTTTTTTTTTATCTGTTAAGTGGATATTTGTTGTCTGTCTTCTTATTGTTAGGATGTTAGCCTATGAGGGTAAGGATTTTTGTCCTTTTATTGTTCACTGGTATCCCTGGTGTTTCAATACCCAGAGGGTGCTTTTTAAATAACTGTTGAATGAATAAATTAATAAAACTGGACTAGACAAGCAAATGAGTGGGAAAGTGCACAGGATCTAGGGTTGAAGACAGGTATAAAGATGAATGAACCATAAATCCTGGTAAATTTATAGAGGCAAACATTCACTTTCCTATTACTAGTAAAAAACTCTTGCAAGTCAAGATAAACCTGGCCAACTTTTAGAGTCAAAGCTACAGATATTCATCTTATGAACTGTTGAGCTCTCTTGTTAGCAATGTGTAGGTTAATCCCTGAAAAATTTAGACAGAGAGCACATGTATAAATTGGTATTTCCCAAAGTGGGTAAGAGGCTTTCTGCATTAGGATTGCTGGTAAGAATTAAGGTTCCTGAACCTTATCCAGTTTGCTTGATAATCGGTAAGGATTAGATCCCTAGGTGATTTCAATGCATGCTAAAATGTCAGAATTATTATTATTATAGTACATGTACACAAAACAATGGGGCTATACTAGAACAGTATCTCTCTGTTGCATAATTATTCCACAGGATGCTATTAAGATTGCAATTTTTTTAAGAAAGCATTCTTGAAATAATAGAGAAGATAAAAAATGAATTAAATTGATTTTTAAAAAATATATAACAGGAATTCTCAGGACCTTTGATACGCTGGCATGATACAGGATGATACAGAATGCTGTATCCCAGATTCACTTCATCATGCATATCTCTTTTTCGGCACCTCTTACTAACTTTTGGGGAGTGATTTATCTTTAAAGAAAAAGTCTAGGCATTTCTGTTATAGATAATATTGGAGATTTGTTCCTGATGCTAGCAATCTATATAATTCTTTGTAATTCTGTTTTCTTTCTTATTACCTCCCTTAGTTTGTAATCTAATTGGGGCTTTTTACACCCCTGAGCAAGAGGTATGAAATAGTGAATTTGTATTTCATGGTTCTCAGGACTCGCCCTTGCCAGTGAAAAAGGTCTTTTGCATGTGTGTGTGTGTGTGTGTGTGTGTGTGTGTGTGTGTAAGAGAGAAAGAAAGAAAGAGAGAGAGAGAGAGAGAGAGAGAGAGAGAGAGAGAGAGAGAGAACAGCAGGAGGAATGCCAGGAGAGAGTGGGTGAGTGGGTACACAGAATAACCTGTGTAAGTATTACCTGAATGAGTGGGTTTGCCTGTTAAAGGCACATTTGGTAGATTGGTAAGTGAGGCTTCTATCCTTTGTGTAAGGCTGTATATGTCAGTGGGTGCATGCATATAAATATCTCCCTGGGTAGAAGTCCAGGCGGGGCGGGTTCTCCCGCTTTGATCAGTGCTATTTATTCCCTCCGTGGCTTTCCACCCCTTGGGCATGGCCCCTGGAAACAAGATCGTATGTGCCTGGAATACACAGCCTTCTCCCGCTTCGAAAGGCATCCGAGGTCCGCAGCACATTACATCCTTCCGTGTAATGGAGGTACCCACCCATGGGCCATCGCTGTCTGCAGACGTAATGAACCGAGTGGGAGGTAATGAGAAGTGACTGTCACGCCATCTCCCGCGCCCGCTCCTCCCGACGCACAATTACACGGTGACCCTGGAGAGCGGCGGCGAAGGAGGCGACACTCCCCCCTTCCCGAGGGTCTGACAACCAGCCCCGCTCCCCAGAAGGAGCTGAGATGCAGCGGGATGCGTTGACAGTCCAGAGGATGTGCGGGGGAGACGTGATGATAATAGGGGAGGCAGTTCTCCGCAGCCACACGCTGGCTCCTCCGGGCGCACTTGGCCCGGTGCCTGAAAGATGCCAGCCGACCACGCCGGTCCTCGCCTGCTCTCCCTCCCCTGGCATGTGCTTTGGGGTGAGAGCTGCTTTGCTTCCATCCCGGAGCGTCCCGGGAGCAGGCTAGTGTGGAGGAAGGCATGCACCCCCCTCCACCCCCCATGCTCTGAAGTAAGGATGGCAGATGCAGTGGTGGCAGCTTCCAGACGCTCTGTCTCCCCAATCTTGTTTCAGGGTTTCCTTTCACAGGGGGTGTCCGTCCGTTACGGGGACCATTTCCCCAGGCTTTATTCTTGTGTTGAAAGGGAAATGGCAGGGCTGCGGAGAAGCGAGTGGGTTGCCCGCAGAGTCAACTTTCATTGGTCTATTTTAAAATAATTTTACAGAGAGAGAGAGAGAGAGAGAGAGAGAGAGAGAGAGAGAGAGAGAGAGAGAGAGAGAGAGAGAGAGGCGTTGATTGGCTGCCTTCTGTAGGATCTGGGGTGGCGCCCATGGCCTGGGCATGAGATCTGGCGGGGAATCCAGCCGTGACCTCCGGGCTCACGGGTCCCCGCTCACCCACTGGGCCCACGGCCGGGCCAGAGCCCACGTTCAGAGAGAGACCTCAGAAGGAGCACCCACGTTCAGAGAGAGCCCCCATAAGGAGCACCCAGGCGAAGCCCGGAGACTTCATTGTCTTCCTGTGGCTGGAGGGGAGCTGCAGCCGCGTGCTGAAGAGGGCACGGCACTGGCTGGGCTGCTGGGCACCCAGAGGAGAACCTGGCACCCAGAGAACCTGGCACTCAAAGAACCTGGCACCTAGAGAACGCAGCACAGGTGGCCTCAGGCAGGCCAGCCCATCTCCCCCTCCGCCGCCTTGCCCGAGGACATCCCCCCTGGTGGCATCGGAGAACTGGGTGTAACTCGGGGCCTGCTAGTTCCTCCCCAATTCCTTAGGAGCCCTGCCAGGGAAAGCGCCCTCCTGCCCCACCTCCCGTGGGGCGCTGGCTCCCCTCAGCAGCCTCAGCAGAGCTCCGTGGAGCGGCCTTGCCATGTGGTGACCTCTGGGTCTCCCCACCACGTGTGCCAGTGTGTTCCCCGACCTCCTTCTGGCAGTGACCTACCGGACTCCCCGGGACGGACGTCGCTCTGGAGTCGCCCTTAGGGTCAGACTGGGCTCAGTGTCACCAGGAAAAGGTGGGAAACGATCCTGTCCATGTCCTTTTACAGAACGGGTTCAAAGATGTGCCAGAGAGGAAACACAATAGTACCCCATGTTTAAAGGACACTCTTACAACATTACTACCAGCTCATTCACATTTTGTGAACGCTTATTATGTGCCAGGTGTTATTCTAAGCACTTTACTGGTCATTAAACACTTCCTATGGGGGGGGGGGTGTTCCTCAGCCTGGCCTATGCCTCTCACAATCTGGGACCCCAGGGTAGGGTCCCTAGGCCTGCGATCAGGGCCTATGGCGCTTTCCTCCGCTGCCACTGCTTGCCATCTGTGCAGCGCTGCCTCCCTCTGTGGGGGAGACAGACAGTCGCATGGGGTGCCAGAGCTTGGCTAGCCTGGGTCTCCTACTGCAGGGCGATTGCTGGCCAGCCCCACACACTGGCCAGGGCATCATTGATGGCCACAGAGCACAGAGGGAAGACCCCCTTAGCCTCAGTAGCTGGGTAGCTTCGGCCTTCCTCTGTGGGTCCATGGTGGAGCGGCTGCCCCTCCGTCCCACAGTGGCAACGCACCCGCTGTTGGGTGGCCTGGCACCAGTGCAGGTCATTGCGTGGTTGTCCGGAAGGTCGTCAGGCTGGTCCTTCTGCTGTTCCATCATTGGGTTGATTTGCATGTTATGCTTTCATTATTGTAGATTTGTATTTGATACCGGAGGAAACTGGGGCACAGAGAGGTTGGGTTTGTTGCTTAGGACCCACAGTATCTGAATACAGGAAGCCTGGATCCAGAGCCCACACTCTAAGCACTAGGGTATCTTACCATAATTAGTCAATCACTTAGTGAATTCCTGGATTAATTCAGCAAAAATTAATGAAGCGCCAACTATGTGCCACTTCATATGCCAGAGGTTAGCCTATTAGAGTTTAGCTACCAATCCTTTTATTTCAATTTCCATGTCTGAAGGCAGTTGTGTTTCCAGGGTTGTGCTCATGTAGAAGCAAGGGAAGTGCAGGGTGTGATCTTGCCATTGAGAAATGTACAGACTTGTAGATCAGAGGCTGATGAACTTTCCTCTGTAAATGGCCAGATAGCAAATATTGTTAGCAATGAAGGTCACCTGGTCTCAGTCCCAATAAACATAAAAGCAGCTTTAGCCACTGTGTAAATAAATGAACAGCCTGCATTCTCACACAACTGCAGAAATAGCAATGGGCCATATTAGGCCCAGGGGCTTCCTGATAAAGAGGCCCTAAGAGAAGAACGTAGATCAGGAAGCAGTGATAATGTCACTGAAAGCAGAGCTCTGTGGGTACTGCCTGTCTGGCCTGTGAGGTGCACAGATGAAGCAAAGTGTCAGGGAGCACAGCGACTAGTGTAGTGTGCATTTTAGTCAAGAGACAGTTGGTTTCTGGAGATGGAGCCTGACCCTCCCCTAAAGGATGGGAAGTATGCCACTCCCAGCTGTGAAGCTGTAAGGTGGTTTCATGAACCAGGTCATGTTCTTATTACTATGTGTAGCAGGCAACTTGTTTGTCTTATTTCCTTCGTCCCTTTCTTCCTGGCTAATAGAACCCCACGTTTGTTTGGTTCCTTGATTTGTTCAGCTCCAAGCAATGACACATCACTAATTAAAGTCAATCTTAATAATTATATTCTCAAAATTTCTAGCCATATGACCTAATTCTGATCAAAATGCCTGCTGAGTAAAGTGGGGGTGGGATGATTGGGAAACTTTTAGCTTTTCTCATCAAAGGGACAGGCAAAGCTTATGCCACATACCCCTCCTGTTTCCCTGTCACAATGGGAACATAAAAATGAGCTGAGGCAGCCTTTCTGGGGCCCCGGTGTTGTAGATGGGATATGGATGCAGAGAGAGGTGGCCACTGAGTAGCTGCATAGTGGCTGGGCTGCCTGCCTCTGCCCTCCTTGTTAAGAGTTAGCTAAGTCTATATATTTTTTATCAGTGTTATTTGCAATAACTAAGCATATATATATATTGTTTCAGGTCACTCTTAGTTGATTAAAAAATGTGTCTTTACAAAATTTCCAGAACTAACTAGAATTTACTTACTCCTAGAAGTTTCCCATTTCCTTAGATACTTCAGGAAATTGTGCTAACTCAGATAAGAATTATTTCTAATAGTTTTCACTTTCTTGTTAAGTTCCTTCCCCACAATATACTAATTAGGAGAAAAAGAGCATATTGCACAAGCCATTTTAAGTTAATACCATTAAGTTAAACATCATTCACTTACATTGTTAGTGTATGTGTCTTTAAATCTGTATAATAAGGGGTCAATAGTAGTTGTGTCTGGGTTATGGATTTTCTGTAGGTGTCAGGATTAGGAGTGCGTTCTTTTGTTTTGCTTTATTTTTCTAACTATTATAGAGAAAATACATAAACAGAAAAAATATAAAATGGCACTGACAAAGACTAAATTAATTTGTTGTGAAGGCAAACTTCTTTTCTGGCTGACACTAATTTTCCTCTCATTTTTTCTTTTGGTTTTATAAACTCAACTCTTATCAATTTTCTTTCCCATATTATTGTGTTGTTGTTGTTCTTTCTAAAAAAATAAATGCTAGCTTTCTGTGCACTTTCCTGTGTAGTCAGTCCCCAGTATGAAGTTGTAAGTGTAAAGTTGGGTCACATGTTATTAAATGTCACTCAATTTTCTCTTATAATCACTCATTCCTTTAGTAGATGTTGTAGAGTGGCTGTTATGCACTAGCTTCTGTTCTGTGTGTGACAGAATGAGGAGGAGCAAGCATTTGGAACTGTATGCTCCTCTCTCTTACTCCTTTTTGCTTTGGGCTGTCACACATCACTCATTCTGTAAGACCAGTAGAAATGCTGCCTCTCCTATGAAACCTGATGTGACCCACTCATTAAGGATTAACTCATCCTTCTCCATTTCCATCACAGTACTGTTTCTTCTAGTCTTTGGTTATTTTTGTATTGATGGCATATTATGTTGTTGGTAGGCATCCTTGTCTGGTCTGTAAATTCCTTTAGAAGAGCTGCTGAGTCATTTTGGCCTTTCCTAGATCTGTGTTGCTTCTTTAAGCAACCATGCCTTTTTCCACAGTAAGGGTGACAGGCCACATCAATTATATGCTCAGAGACATGCTCTCTGTGCAGAATGTCCTGAACTTGACCTATACCTTGTCATATGTTATTCCTCGGTTTTCCCAGATGCCAACAGACACCAATGTTACTTGTCTTTCTGATCTTCAGGTATGCTTCATCCCTCGTCTTTTCTAGACCTCAGCTGTGTTCCCTACCCAACTTCTTTACTTTACAGGAAGACTCAGGCCCTGCAGAGGGACCCTCAGACAGATGATACTTAACATCATCAAGCCCTTACTTAATAGTGTATAATAAACAGGTGGATGAGCAAGTGAATGTTCATAGAAAGCACACATTTAAAAACTTGATGCTTTTAATAGTATGTTTGGAGGGAAAGAAAATCAAAATACTATTGGCTGCAGGTGGTGTTTACAGAGGCGTGAAGAGGCACACAGATACGGTGGCACATAGGCCAGTGTTCTCCTGAGCGCATTCTTGTTGGTGTGGTGACCCTCTTTAAGTAAGGGAGAAGATAAAAAACAAAAACAAAACTTTTTTCTAATTCAAGTTAGATCAGGAAATTGTGGCAATTTTTGGAATGTCAAGAGTAAAAATAAGAAAGAAAGAATCCTGTTAGCCCCAAAAGGGAAGCTGTCACCACCAAAGCTGTAACTCTCTAAATGAATGTAACACCTCTGAAAACTCTTACAACCGTGCCAAGTGTTTACATGTTCTCTGTGAATGTGGCATCAAGCAGCAAGTGGTTTTGGTGGAGAAGCACACCATCTGCGTGATCACACACCCTTGCTAGAGTGCTTTGAACTCAGCAGTGTGCAACAGATGCATCTACATATACAGTATTCCTCCTCGCATGGTTCAGAATGGGTGTGAGGAAGTGAGGGAAAACAACCAGCTTCCTTGAAACGCAGATTCCATCTGACATCTTTCCAGACACATCTCTTAACCATACTTCATACAGTCCTGGAAGGTAACCTTTTCACAATAGGTTTACAAATAGGTAAACAGGACGGCCTGACCTCGAACATCCAGCGGCTACCTTCACAATCACTCAGTCTGGAAGGGGGAACCAGATTACCATTTGGTTTGCGTTTAAGTGCAAGTCTGTGTAGTTGTGGGAGAAACAAGTCCACAGAAGTCATATGTGTGCACTCCAGGCAGATGAATGAAAATGGTTTCACTACATGCTTCATCTTTACTATAATAGATGTTTCTCTTTGGAAAAATAACACCAGATAATTTTGATGAAAATACAAAATCAAGAATGAAAGACTGCATTCCATCCTGTGCTTTATATTTTGCTTATTTAAATATTCCACAGATGCCCTCGCCAGTTTGGCTCAGTGGACAGAGCGTCGGCCTGCTGACTGCAGGGTCCTGGGTTCGATTCTGGGCTAAGGGCATATTTCCAGGTTGCAGGCTCAATCCCCAGTAGGGGGCATGGAGGAGGCAGCTAATCAATGATTCTCTCCTCATTGATGTTTCTCTTTCTCTCCCTCTCCTTTCCTCCCTGGAATCAATAAAAATATATATTAAAAAATATTCCATAGGCATTCACCCAGGTATTTTATTTGAGTATTAGTTCATCCTAATTTCATAAATGAAATCTAAAGTTACACTCATCAAAATGTACATTCTCAGTGAAGGCTGCTCACTCCTTTTGAATCATGTCCTCACTTGCCTGCAATTGATGAGGTGACAACATGTCCTTTCAGGCTGGTCAGAAACCATGCTGGGTGAGGAAGGGACATTCCTTACATAAGTGGGGCAGCTTTTCCCACTTTTCCCACAGTCCTATCTCCCATTTTTCCTGTCTGGAAGATAGAGGCAAGGTCAATGTTGAAAAAGAGCCACTCTAGGAATGAAGTGATGGTAACTAAAGAATTTAAGAGAAGTGGTGGGTGAAAGATGTGTCATTCTACATTTATGTGATAAATTCAAAACAGAACTTTAATATGATCAGAAAATGAGTTGTCATTAATATTTTCCTGCAAACTCGGGTAAGACTTGCATTGTGGTCACCGTCATGAAGCACAGTGACAACCTTTGAGAGAGTCATTAGAAACTGGTATTCATGGGTGGCTTGCTGGCTCAAGAAGCTGTGTTAGCGATGTAACCAATGTTATAGAAATTATGTTGGGGAACTGCAGAGGCAAGAAGATTCATATATGTATCAACACAAACATACTCCAAAGAGTCTTGGCATTGTGGATCTTGACAGCCTGACTTTTTTCTTTTATTCCTCTCAGTGGGAAAACAAAACAAAAATTCGTAATTATTTTTGCCCTCAAATTAGGTCAGGACCTGTCAAAAATTTTTGTAATGTCAGACTAAAAATGAGAAACACAGAATTTATCCCACTAGCACAAAGTAAAGCCATTGAAAGATAATGACAACGTGGTTACCAGACCTGAACAGGAAGAGGGAGCACCTGGATACTATGAAGAATCTTTACCTGCCTTGATTGCATAATAAATAAGTACATCTTCTCCACTTATGATTTTAAATCTTCTTCAACAAATCACTGTATCTCACATGGACCCATGTTATTCTTAATGCATGTTATTTATCTATTTATTTGTTCTGAGCTTATTTTATTTTTTATTTAAAAATTGGAGTAACATTGGTTAAGAAGATTAGTTTTTCAGGATCAGATCCTATGATACATAATCTCTATATAGCATTGTTTACTCACCACCCAAAGTCAAATAATCTTCCATCACCATATATTTGGCCACCTTTACCCTTTATTCCTCCTATACCCTCTTCCCTTTGGTAACCACTATACTGTTGTTTGTGTCTGTGAGTTTCAGTTTTATATCACACATGAGTGAAATCATATGGTTCTTAGTTTTCTCTGACTGACTCATTTCACTTAGCATAATATTCTCAAGGTCCATCCATATTTTTGCGAATGGCAGTATTTCATCTTTTCTTATGTCTGTGTAGTAATCCATAATATCTATGTACCACATCTTCTTTTTAAAAATTATTCATTGTTTTTTGCTTTTATTTTTTTAAAATATTTGTTGTTGAAAGTATTACACAGGTCTTTTCCCCCTCCCCATCATTAACCTCTTCCAGCCTGTCCTGTCCTCCCTCACCCTCAATCCCTTACCACCCAATTGTCTGTGTCCATGGGTTATGCATATATTCATTCAAGTTCATTGGTTGATCTTTTCTCACCCACCCTCCCTGCTGTACCACATATTCTTTATCCAATCTTCTATCAAAGGATACTTTCTATGTCTTGACCACTATGAATAATACTGCAGTGAACACAGAGGTTCACATATCCTTATGAATAAATATTTTTAAAGTTTTTGGGTAGATACCCAAAAGATGGATTGCTGGGTCATATGGCAATTCTAGTCTTAATTTTCTGAGGAACCTCCATACTGTTTCCCATAGTGGCTGTACCAGTTTACATTACCACCAGCAGAATGAGAGTTGCTTTTTTTTTTCTTCACAATCTCTCCAACACTTGTTATTACTTGTCTTATTGATAATAACCATTCTAACAGATGTGAGTCTGTGAGACCTTGATCTTAGAGGAGATTTTATAAATTTGACTGCAAAGGCAATGGAAGTAAATGCAAAAACAAATGAAGGGGATTATATTACATTAAAAAGCTACTGTAAGCAAAAGAAACCACCAACAAAACAAAAGGGTAACCAACTGCCGAAACCGGTTTGGCTCAGTGGAGAGAGCATCGGTCTGTGGACTGGACGGTCCCAGGTTCGATTCCAGTCAAGGGCATGTACCTTGGTTGCGGGCACATCCCCAGTAGGGGGCGTGCAAGAGGCAGTTGATCCATGTCTCTCTCTCATGGATGTTTCTCTCTATCCCTCTCCCTTCCACTCTGTAAAAAATCAATAAAATATATTTTTTAAAAAAAGGTAACCAACCAAATAAGAGATGATATTGGCAAACAACAGCTCCGACAAGGGGTTAATAAGAAAACTATATAAAGAAATCATACAACTCAAAACCAAACAAACAATCCAATTTATACAAGGGTTCTGAGCAGACACTTTTCCCAAGAAAACATACAAATGGCCAACAGATATATGAAAAGATGCTCAACTTCATTAGGTAATAGAGAAATGCAAATGTTAATGCATTTTTTAAATCAAATTGTTTATATTGACAGAGGCTCTGCAATATATATTTGTCAAAGACCTCATACTCTCTAGAGATTACCCTGACCTGGAGAACCAGGTTGACTTTGAACTTTATTTGATAGTCTATACGAAAATATTGAAAGGATGTTTAACAATGTAATGACCAGATTTTACTTCAGAATCATAATACACAAAGAGACCAGGTAGGATGAATTAGTAGGTGTACAAGGAAAGATCATGGTCTGGGAAGAGAAGGAGATCAATGCAATTTCCATGTGAGGGCTGACTCACAGTGTAAGTAAAGGGGCTGACGTTTCAAACTTGAGGCAAAATGAGCATGTGCATATGGTTAACAGAATTAGTGCCATCTGAAAAATAAAAGTTGTGTTTTTTGTTTGTTTGTTTTTTTGAGGGGAGAAATGCATTTAAAATTTTATGCTTTGGAACACTGGTTATTTAACTTGAATTTTAAGAATGATGACACCAGTGGAAAGTCTTAATACTGCTTGCACTGAAATCTCAAGGTCTTTTGGCTGCAATTTCTCAGAAACATTACTTCAATCTTTGATTAATCAGAAAGTTTACTTACACATTCAGCAGAGTCCTCTGAACCTGCCTTTATGCAAGCATTTCCAAATCAGTTAAATTAGTTTCCCAAACCAAGTAGGAGAGAAAAGGTCTGGCTTTTCTGTATTTAAAGCTACTTTCATCCTCTTTTTATCTACAGCACACTATTGACGGCTAACAGATATTTATCTAGATAGTTTTGATGTCTCTGGCTGGTTTCTACTGAAGAATATAAAATTCACACCACATCACCAAATGATTATTCAGATGACATTTCTCTAATCTTATATTCCCTAAAATGGAAACAGGCCCGATCAGTATTCATGTGTGAATAAAGAAATATTGCTATGAGTAAAAGAAAGATATCTTGCATTGTGTCTCACCAAATAGAAGGTGCTGACATTGGCACACAGTTCAATATAAAGCAAGGGCATGAAGGATAAAAATTATTATCAGTGGTTATCAAAATTTGACTAATAGTTATGCTGGTGTGATAAAAGTCTCAGATAGTCTTGATAGCTAAGAGTCTCATATAATGCTTGCTTTCTTAACCATGCTGTGGGTTTTCATACGTGATGACTGATTTGGCGAAACTCTGTGAAGTACCACAAGCTAATTACCATAACAGAAAAATGTCAGTAAAAATATTCTACTCAAAAAGAGACATAATATATTGGGTTACTTGGGGTTTTTAAAACTTAGTTATAGACTGGTGTATTAAAGTTAAAATTTTGGTGTTGCTTTGGGAAGATTTCATAATAATAATAAGCTGCATAACTTTTTTGAAAGTATATAAAAACTTCTTCCCAGTACTTTCCTCATTACATGTCCATTACATGGTTATTAAAATAATAATGCTATGATGATAAGGAAACCAAAGCATGGAATTTAAGTAATTTTTATGCAGTTATTTAATGGCAAAGGCAGAAATAGTAAGTAAACCTTCCAGAGCCTTTCTACTAGATCACACTTTTTCTGTATTAATGCTGATTCTCAATTCAACTTTTAAAAAATTCATATGTAATAGATCACATTCAACAGACAAAAAATCAATGTAAATTGATGTAAATGAAGTAATTCTAAAAAAAATTAGTCATCGTACTGTTTAAATTCTATAATTACTAAGAACAAAACTTCTGGGTGTGTTCTTTTCACTGTTTCTCTTTTTGTTCTTTTTTAAATGTTTTGTTGTTACACTATTACAGATGTCCTCATTTCCCCCTTTTTTCCCACCTCTACCCAGACCTTACCTCCCACCCAACCTTTTCTCTAGCCAACACCACACTCTTGTCTGTGTCTATAGGTTGTGCATATATGTTTTCTGGCTAATCCCTTTACCTTCTTTAATCTATTCACCCTCACCCCACTGCCATCTAACCTCTGTTAGTCTGTTCCTTGTATTCATGCCTTTGTTTCTATTTTGTTCATCAGTTTATTTTGTTCTTTAGATTTCACATACAAGTGAGATCATATAGCATTTGTATTTCTCTGACTGGCTTGTTTCACTTAGCATAATAATATCCAGGTCCATCTATGCTGTTGTAAAAGGAAAGAGTTCCTTCTTTTTTACAGCCTTGTTGTATTCCATTGTATAAATGTACCACCACTTTTTTATCCACTCATCTACTGATGGGCATTTTGGCTGTTTCTAGATTTTGGCTATCCTATATAATAAATAGGCAATATGCAAATTGACTGTCACTCCAACATACAAGATGGCCATCTGCATGTGGTCAAAGATGGCTGCCCCCATGTGGACACCAGGTGGCCACCACAAGATGGCTGGCAGGGGAGGGCAGTTGTGGGCAATAAGACCAGCAGGGGAGGACAGTTGGGAAGGACCAGGACTGCAGGGGAGGGCAGTTGGGGGTGACCAGGCCTGCAGGGGAGGGCAGTTGGGGGCAACAAAGCCTGCAGGGGAGGGTAGTTAGGGGTGACTGGGCTGGCAAGGGAGGGCAGTTAGGGGTGACCAGACCTGCAGAGAAGAGCAATTGGGAAGGACCAGGCATGCAGGGGAAGGCAGTTGGGGGGAACCAGGCTGTCAAGAAAGGGCAATTAGCATGACTGGGCTGGTAGGGGAGGACAGTTGGGGGTAACCAAGCCTTCAAGGAAGGGCACTTAAGGGCAATTGGGCTGGCAGGGAAGCAGTTAGGCATTGATCAGACTGGCAGGGGAATTATTAGGGGGTGATCAGGTTAGCAGTAAGAAGCAGTTAGGGGCAAGCAGGCAGGCAAGCAGGCAGGCAAGCAGTTAGAAGCCAGCAATCCTGGATTGTGAGAGGGATGTCTGACTGCCCATTTAGGCCCGATCCTGGCAGGGCCTAAATGGGCAGTCGGACATCCCTCGAAGGTCCCAGACTGGAGAGGGTGTAGCCTAGGCTGAGGTACACCTCACCCCCATGAATGAGTTTCTTGCACCAGGCTCTAGTTATTGCATAACAAGTAACTATCACAAGAAACCACTGAGTGCTAGAACACTGCAGATCAGGTTGTATTCAAACTTAACCCATAAGCTCTACCGGTAAGATATAACAAATTATAATTATCTGGAACTGTAGAGAACTAAAAATTTCCCACCATATCAGAACCTTTAAGTTCATTTGAATTTATCATAGAAGTATATTTCCATGTTAATATCTCCTTTAGAAAGGTGAAAGTTTAGTTGTACTATTTTTCTATTCCCTCTCGGTCAGTACTTGGCTCATCTTCAGTTTTCAGCATCTGTTCTTTAGTAATAAAATGTAATATATTTTTGTTTACCTACCCATGAAGTCATTGACCAAAAAGTCCATGAGAGTATCAAATGTGTTAATCATTTGATAAGGAGGCATTGGCCTTCAAAGATGTTAAGAATGAGCTTACAATCCAAAATCAGGTGAATTTCTATTTTACTTTACATTTAATATCCAACTATCACTTAGGGAGAAGACTGTTGCTAATTAATATTATTTAGGTTAACCAAGGGGAAAGAAAACATAGCTTAACAAATTTGTTGAAAGAGCATCTCTACAGGGGTTTAGGAGACAAGAAATTTGATTTGATTTGATTTGATTAAACTTATTGGCATGGTGAACTATGTAATTATCAGCATGTATTAGGAGAGAAAGTTTAATATATATTACTATGTTACACATTTTAATATAGTGAGCTGACTCACAAGGAGTTGAATGTTGAAATGGAAATTCAGGCTTTGAAATTCCTAGAATCTCTGAAACCATCTTGCATCTCTTTCTCCATCTGCCCATCGACATGACTTTCTGAAATAACTAATCTCAAAGGGATATTTAAGAAAAAAATCATGTGGATGTGTTTTTCTCCCCTAATAAATGCCAATCTTAGACAGTGTGTTTGTCAGGAGTTTCTGTTCCAGCTTTAAAAGCCAAAAGAAAAAAAAATGAAAACTAGTACAGCAAAATTTAATTTAAGATGCAAATGTAGATTCTACAGGAAAGCAGCAAAAGCTAATTGTACTTTTTCTCCATAGACAAAGTGTGTTGTCACCTTCCTCCTGCTGGGAATGCCCAGACCACAGCTCTACTGCCACAGTTTGACCTCTCAGATAAAGTACGCTTGATTTAAAACACTCACTCAAGCGCGCGCGCACACACGGGCGCGCGCACACACACACACACACACACACACACACACACACACACACACACTAAACTAAAAAACAACAAGCAACCCAGTCCCTAGTGGCAGAAATCAATAGGCATTTAACCCTATCCAGAATGAGGAACAAAGGCAACCATATGTGACAATATGACTGTTAACTCATGAGAAATCCAGAATAGAAACAGCAGTTGCATATTATAAAGAAAGGGCAGTGCTCAGATAGTATAGATTAAAAAAAAAATCAAGCCCTAAATTAAGGACACCACTTGTTCATACCCTATGAAGTTGCACATACATTTCATAGTTAGACTAACTTTGAGTCTATTCTAAAATGCACAATTTTATTTTATTTTTGTTTGTTTATTCCTGTCAAACCTGGATACTAAGTGAACTACATATTATGCTGAGCTTAGGTAAATATACATATTTGTAGCAAAATTTTGTTCATTCTCTTACATCTTAGGATCTTTGTTAATTCTTACCTGAGGATATTTTTTCCATTGCATTTCAGAGAAAGTAAAAGGGATGCAGGAAGAGGGAGGAAGAGAGAGAGAAACATTGAGAGAGACACATCAATTGGTTGCCTCCCACAGGTGCCAGGACTGGGGACTGGTGGAGGTGGGACGGGGAGGGGGTAAGCCAGGGTGCAAAACATCAACCGAGGCACGTGCCCTTGACTGTGAATTGAACCCAAAAACCTCTGGTGCACAGACTGATGCTCTAACCACCTACTGACACCAGCAAGGGCAAGTCTTAGAACTTTTTTTATGAAAAAGTACAAAATGGTTTGCGGGTCGTATTTTTTTTTTTACACTGTCCTCTTTTTTCTTGAGTGGAAGGGTGTCATAATAAATTGGATTGCCATTGTGTCACAGAATGGGAGTGGTCTTGCACACATGCCCAGGAAAGCCTGATAAAAGGTATTATTTCGAGTCCAGGGGACTGAATGCATTTATCAAATTAAATAACTAGGAAAAGCTGAAGTAAGTCACAAAATTAGAATTTAGAGTAAAAAAAAAAATGACTCTGTGACTTACAGGTCCATTCTCTATTATGTATGTTAATTAGGGCCACAGATCCTGTGACCAAAAAAAAGGTTTTCTTAATCTTTAACTTTCCCTATCAAAACTCAATTGACTCAGTTAATGAAGTTCTATTGGTTTTACGTGCCCTTTCCCGTCCTCTACTAGGGGTGCTACTGCATTAGAAAATGATCAGAAACAGGAAGGACGCTGTAAGGGGGCGAGTTTGAATAACTGTATTAACCACACTAGGGCATAACATGGTCCCAGGTGTCCAAGTGTGTGCCATAGTCTAGAGGTTGTCAGGGCTACTCATTGAGGGAGGGGTCCAGTGATTGTACTATGTGGCTTGTACCTACCTGTAGATTCTCTTCAAGCTTTACCCTCTGGTGTTATTCTGCCTGATAGCAACAAACTACTTTCCCCCCTCCTTTTTATTGATTGGAGTGACATTGGTTAACAGAATTATGCAGATTTGAGGTGCGCAATTCTATTATACATCATCAGTACACTGTATTGTGTATTCACCACCCCAAGTGTCCATCCATTATCATTTATGCCCCTCTTTATCCTCCTTCACCTGTCCCCAGCCCTTCCCCTTAGAAATCACCACACAGTTGTCCATGTCCCTGAGTTTTTTCTTCTTTGCTCAATCCCTCCCTACCTGCCCTCCCTTCCAAGGACATACTTTTTGTGGTGAAAGACAGAATCCTTTGTTCAACTCTATCAGTTACCTTGCACGAGGAATCACATCTACCTTTTGCATGTCTGATGTGCTGAGTTCGAGGAGGAAAGCACATAGAGAGGAGAAAAAGGAGTTAAAGTTCCTTCTGAACTTGGTGGGAAAACATTTTTGTAAAACCGCTCAGAAATATTCTTCTAATAATTATTTTTGCATGAATATTGCTTTTTTTTTCTTTAAATAAGAAGACTATAGCTATACTTTACTGCCTGTCATGCTTAGAAAAGTGATGCATTCTAAACTCACTTGTTTAATTTATTCTCTCTTTATGTCCAACTGATGGCCTGGTACATGAGATTCATGCACTGGGGGGAGAAAGGGTCCCTTCAGCCAGGCCTACACCCTCTTGCAGTCCAAGAGCCCTTGGGGGATGTCCAACTGATGGCTTAGCCCTGCTCCCCTTGGGGAGCAGGCCTAAGCCAGCCATCGGATATCCTTGGTGCTCCCGCCACCGCCTTTGGGCTCGCCATCCATGAACTCAGCTTCTGTACTTCTGGCTAAGCTGTACTCTCCCTGTGGAAGTGTCATTTCTATTTTCTGTGATTCTCTAAATTTCTTCTTTAGGATTCTAACATATTTCTATTTATGGAAATTTTCTCCCTCCTGCTGTCTCTACAGAATGACTATCCTATCTAATAAAAGAGTAATATGCAAATTAACAATCACTCTGCTACACCCACAAGCCACACTCACCCGCTAATTAGGAGAGATTATGCAAATTAACCCAACCAAGATGGCTGTGGCCACAGAGCTAGCAGGAGGCTTGGGTTTCCCCAGTAATGGAGGAAGCCATGCTTTCTACACACCCTGGTCAACCATGGACTCCACTCAAGGCTACAAAGTTTCAGTTGTAGAAGATAAATAAATCCCAGATACCAGGGCTTCTGCTTGGGTTGCCAGGGGGCGTGGCCAGCCTGCAAACCATCATAGGCCACATGCCCAGGCTGCCCCATATCCCAAGAGAACCCCCACCCTGATCTGGGACACTGTTCAGGCCAAATCAGCTGGCCACCACCCATGTACCAGGCCTGTATTCTATCTAATAAAAGAGTAATATGCAAATTGACCAACACACAAGATGGCTGCCCCCATATGGACACAAGATGGCCAGCAGGGGAGGGCAGTTGGAAGGAACCAGGACTGCAAGGGAGGGCAGTTGGGGCAATCAAGCCTACAGGGGAGGGCAGTTAGGGGTGACCAGGCCAGCAGAAGAGGGAAGTTGGGGGTGAACAGGCCTACAGGGAAGTGCAGTTGCAGGGGAACCAGTCCTGCAAGGGAGAGCATTTGGGAGGAAACAGGCCTTCAGGGGAGGGCAGTTAGGGGTGACCAGGCCTGCAGGGGAGAGCAGTTAGGGACAAACAGGCTGGCAGAGGAGCAGTTAGGCATCAATCAGGCTGGCAGGGGAGTGGTTAGAGGGTGATCAGGCTGGCAGGCAGAATCAGTTAGGGGCGATCAGAAAGGCAGGCAGGCAAGCAGTTGGGAGCCAGCAGTCCTGGATCATGCCTACCGGGATCAGACCTAAACAGGCAGTTGGACATCCCACGAGGGGTTCCAGATTGGAGAGGGTGCAGGCTAGGCTAACAGACACACACCCCTATGCCCAAATTTCATGCACTGGGTCTCTAATAGTAATAATATTAATAATGCAACTACTACTAATAATAACAAATACTATGGAATTTCTATATATTTGGCACTATTTTAAGTGCTAGATACTTACTGATTTATCCTCTAAAGCCCTATAGTATAAGAACATTATTATCTATACTAGAATCCTGGTGCACAAAATTTATACACTAATGGAGGTGTCTCTCAGCCCAGCCTGCACCCTCTCCAATGTGGGACCCCTCGAGGGATATCTGACTGCTGCTCAGACATCCCTCTCACAATCCAGGACTGGTGGCTCCCAACCCCTAACCTGCTGGCCTGCTTGATTGCCCCTAACTTCTGCTTGCCAGCCTGATCACGCCTAGCCACTCCCCTGCTGCCCAATTTCCCCCAACTTATTTATCTTCTACAATTGAAACTTTGTACCTTAGAGCAGAGCCAAGCCTCCTGCTCATTTTATGGTGGCAGCCATTGAAACTCTGTTGCCTTAATGGAGGCTTGGGCTGTCTAGGGTGTGCCGAAACCTTGGGTTCCTTCATCGCCAGAGGCAACCCAAGCCTCCCTCCTGCTCTCTTTGTGGCCATAGCAATCTTGGTTGGGTTAATTTGCATACTCTCTCTGATTGGCTGATGGGCATGGCTTGTGGGTGTGGCAGAGGTACAGTCAATTTGCATATTACTCTTTTATTAAGTAGAATTTTACAGATAAGGAAACCGGGGCCCCAGTTGAATAACTTGAGGAAGATCACATAGCCTGTAAGTTTCATAACTATGATTCAACACCAAGTGGTATGGATCCAGAATTAATGTTTGCAATCACAATGATAGGCCACTTTTCCATAATAATTGCTAAAACATGCATATTTACCACTAACAATGTAAAAAAGTATGCCTTCATCACTGTAACTGGTAGAGTAGTACTCACTCTACCTGGTACCCTTGTAGCATGCCTTGAAATTGAGGTGCCAAGAAAAATACATTTCTTCTTTTGAGCCATTAGGATATTTGTAGGATTTCATGCTGTGTAGGGTGTTAAAAGGATCTCCGGGTTTGAAAAAGTGACTCTGTGCCAAAAGAGCTTCCTTCAACCATCTGGATCATGGTGAGGAGACCAGAAGGGGCATAGCGCCTGTTGTGGGGTCCAGCCCTGGATTTAGTTGCATGGCCTCAGGTAGGTTGTCTAATCTCTTTAAACCTCAGATTCTTCCTCTTAAAAAAAGGCAAGCATTCTGATCCCTTGGGGTGCTGGAGGCTATATTAGAAACTGAAAACTGTCATTAGGTGCTGTATGAACCCAATGATGGTTTTCAGTTGTTGTTGTTGTTGTTTTTTTAAAGATTATCCTAAATATTTTTAAAAATATATTTTATTGATTTTTTCAAGAGAGGAAGGGAGAGGGCTAGAGGGTTAGAAACATCGATGAGAGCCAAACATTGATTCGACTGCCTCCTGGACGCCCCTACTGGAGATATGCCCACAACCAAGGGTTTTCAGTTTTTGCTAGAGTTTAGTAAAGAAAAATCATGGTAGAGCCAATGCACACTTTACACATAAGAGTTTAAACAAGTAGAACTCAAGATCACCTGCACTGTGGAATAATTATATTGTAGTTCACATTGCAAATACTAATAGGCAGGATGTATGTCCTGTGTGTCTCCTTTACTCACGTACTTTGATACCAAATCCCCCCACTCCCATCCCCTCACCTCAAGCAATTCTGCAATACCAGTTGGGTGTCTTACAGTTCAATTCAGTTTTGACATTCTATCTAGAGTTTGCATCACAAGTTAAGGGCTTAGTCCTACAAGACTGCCCCCACTTCAGACACCGATCACAAGTCCCAGGTACTTCTGACTGAATAGCTATAAACCAGTGTTCCCATGACTCCTTCCTAGAGTTTGATAATTTGCTCAAATGGTTTACTTTCAATCTGTATCTTCCTATCTAAATAAAGTGGGTCTATTGTAAAGAGCATATGTATGCATTAGAATTACAGCATGAGCTCCATGGACCTTCATGGAACTCCATCACCTTCAAAATGGAAGACATGATTTAAGACAGGGGCCAGAAATGTAGAAGCATGGATTCTAGTTGACAACATAGCTCCCTGTATTAGTCATGGGCTGCCTACTTCTAGACTTCTTTTATGTTGAGAATATTAAAAGAAAAAAAAAGAAGTTTAAGCCACTTGTTTTTCATCTCTACTTCCAAACTAATCTTGGTTATCGTAATACTAATCTTATTGCCAATTAAACTAGTCATTTTTATAGAGTTATTTATATTGACATATGAAAGTAGATTGTTATAACTTTGATTAAATATAAAGTCTGATTGTCCTAAAGCAGCAAAAATACTTGAAGCTATTAATTCCATTATGTGCTGCATGCTTAAGTTAGAAAATAATGTTTTTCTACATTGATATTACTGAATTGAACATACAGAAATAGTGAAAATTTAGAACCAGATGAGGTATATCATCCACCATTTATAAAATGAACACTTTAGTCTTGGTAAAATAGCATCTATAATATTAAATTAACTTATTAACTTAATTTTATTATATCCATAGTGCTAACTGTATCTAATGAGATTCAAGATTTATCTTATTATTAATTTTTTCCTAAATAAGAAGTTTATATTTAAGTAATATAAAAAAGATGCTTCACAATTATTGTTTTTCTTTAACAGGGAAGAATAAATTACTCAAGTTTGAAAAATAATACTTTTAAGCACATTCATGCACCACATAAGGACATTTTGATCAATAACAGACTGCCTATATGACAGTGTTCCCATTAAACTACAATAGAGCTGAAAAATTCCTATTACTTAGTGACATCATAGGCATTGTAACATTGTGATGCAATACATTACTCACATATTTGTGGTGATGCTAATGTAAACAAACCTACTGCGCTGTTGGTTGTGTAAAAGTATAGCACATACAATCATGTACAGTACATAATAATTGATAATGATAATAAATGTTATGGGTTTATGTATGCACTGAACTATATTATTTATTGTTACTCTAGAGCAGTGGTTCTCAACCTTTCTAATGCCACTTCCCATTAATACAGTTCTGCATGTTGTGGTGACCCCCAACCATAAAACTATTTTCGTTGCTACTTCATAACTGTAATTTTGCTACTGTTCTGAATAGTAATGTAAATACCTGTGTTTCCAATAATCTTAGGCGACTATCAGGTTGAGAACCACTAGCAGGGTCGCCTAAGACCATCAGAAAACACAGATATTTACATTACAATTCATAACAGTAGCAAAATTACAGTTATGAAGTAGCAACAAAAATAATTTTATGGTTGGAGGTCACCACAGCATATTAAAGGGTCGCAGCACTATAAAGGTTGAGAACCACTGCTCTAGAGTATACTCTTTTTGCTTATAAAAAATAATTTGCTGTATAACAGAATTCCCTATTATGCTGATATTCAGTCTTATACTAGGTCTCTTAATTGAATCATTTTCTCTTGTGCTGGATTTAATCTCATATTGTGCTCTGGCCAGATAGCTCAGTTGGTTGGAGTGTCATCATGTGTGCCAAAAGATTTTGGGTTTGATTCCTGATCAGGACACATACAAGAGGCAGTTGGTTGATGTGTCTATCTCACATCAACCCCTCTCTCTCTCTCTCTCAATCAATCAATCAATAAAAAACAAACATATTTTCAGATGAGGATAAAAAAATAAAAATAATAATCTTATATTGTTTATGAATTCAGTGTAGCCTAAGCATGCAGTGTTTATAAAGTCTTCAGCAGTGGACAGTGATGTCCTAGGCCTTCACAGTAACTCACCACTCACTCACTGATCCACCAGAGCAACTTCTAGTGCTGCAAACTTCATTCATGTAAGGCCCTATACTGGTATTCCATTGTTTTGTCCTTCACACTGTATTTTTACTGAAAGTTTTCTATGTTCAGATAATTTAGATACACAAATACTTATCTTTTTGCAATAAACTAGGATAAATAGGCCGTACTGACTAGGTATAAGTGTGTTCTGTAAAGTTTGAACAATATAAAATTCCCTAATGATGCATTCCTCAGAATGTATATCCATCATTGTGATACATGACTGCTTTAAAAAATTTACATTAATGTATTAGCTATAAATTAGTCTAAAGACAGTAGACAGAATAGAGACAGAATCCAGCTCTAAGAGTCTTTACTGATTTTTGTAGGTATCTAAAACTCTGTAGATATCTTTTTGCCCATATTTAGAGTTTCTTTTGTCTAACTTACAAAGAAGTACATATTATCACTTTAGTTTAAGCAAACTTGACTTTTGGATTACCTGTGAATATTTCCTTCATAGTACTAATAACTTCTTTTATATGTTTTTATTGATTTTTTTAAAGAGAGAGTAAGGAAGAGAGTTAGAGAGATAAAACATGAATTTGCTGTCTATGCACGCCCCCTGCTGGGGATAAACCTGGGCACAGGCCCTGATTGGGAATTGAACTGGTGACCTCCTGGTTCATGGGTGGATGCTCAACCACTGAGCCATAACTGGTTGGGTAATAGTACTAATAGCTTTTGAAATTATTTCCTCTATTTTCATCTAACTGTCTTTTTCCAATTATGTCTGGGCTTTTCCAGTCTCTGTTGTCCCAATTCCAGAGCCATTACTTTGGTAAGAAAATAAAACATATCTTGATTGGTCATACATGGGTATTATTATTAATAATATTAGTAGTAATATTATTATCATTATTACATTCACAAACATAATCATATTAAAATAACTAGGATTCAGAGTCAGTGATGGGGAAGGGCTGCTTATTTCATTAAAGCAAGAGATGGCAGGAATGGAAGAAACCCTCAGAAAGCTTGACAACCGTTATAACTTTCCTAGAAAGAATAATATAAACCATTGTACAAGAAACACTGGCTATGGAGGAGACAGTTCTGTGTTTGAATCTGTACTCTGTTACCTAATACTGGAT
Source organism: Lasiurus cinereus (assembly GCA_011751065.1). Classification (NCBI taxonomy): domain Eukaryota; kingdom Metazoa; phylum Chordata; class Mammalia; order Chiroptera; family Vespertilionidae; genus Lasiurus; species Lasiurus cinereus. The sequence continues at coordinate 8,634,826 of JAAGEH010002534.1, read as the reverse complement.
ATTTATTGGTAAATAATTTTCCCTCTCTGAAGCTTAGATTCTTTGCGTATAAAATGGGGGTAAATGGCACTTATCTTAAAGGATTGTTGTGAGGATTATGTGTTTATGGACTTATGGAGAAATGCTAATACAGTATTTGATACAAAATAGGTGTTCAGTTCATGACTGGTATTATTATCAGCATGGACTGTGACTCTTTTATATTTTGATGAAGATACACATGAGGACTAGAGGTCTCAAATGATTGCAAAGACAAGAAAATTAAGAAACAGAAAGCAAAGTTTACCATAGGTGCTATAGTCTGAATATTAAGGTTCCTTCAAAATTTATGTTATTTCCTTATGTGATGCTATTAGGAGTTGAGGGCTTTGAGAGATGCTTAGGTCATAGGATAGAGTTGTCATGAAAGGCATTAGTGCTCTTATACACTGAGTGGCCAGATTATTATGATCTCTGAATGCATAATAATATGGCCACTCAGTATATAGATATAGATATAGATATAGATATAGATATTATATTAGAGGCCAGATGCAAGAATTCATGCATGGGTGGGATCTGGCCAGCCTGGCCACGGGGAGGGGACATGGGCTGTTGGCTGGCCTGCCTGCTAGTCAAACTCCTGGTTGAGGGGATAATTTGTATATTAGCCTTTTATTATATAGGATATACAGTGAGTGTATATTATGTATAACACATAAGATTATTATGTGTTCAAAGATCATAAAAATCTGGCCACTCTGTGTAAAAAAGATCCCATAGAGCACCTAACCCCTTCTGCCATGAGAGGACACAGCAAGATAATGACCATCTATGAGAAACTTTTACCTCTTCAATAAAGAATTTTAATTAGGGACCTTTCCCATAATTAGTTACCAAAAAAAAATGTTTATGACCTATCTATACAGCAGGGCAGAGTTCTAATTACTCATCATCTGCTCTTCTTATCAGCCTGTGAAAGACCCTCCTCACCACTGATATCCCCTGTCAAAGTGACATGTATTGGGGAGGACTGTCCTGAACCCCTTTATAACACAGCACTATGGTACAAAAATGTGCCACTAATTTACTCTCAGTTGACACTTATAACCAGGATGATTTAAAAATATTTAATAACCAAATAGCAGGGGAACCAGATGCATGAATTCATGCATCTGGCCTCTAATATAATATCTATATCTATATCTGATAGCTCATATCACTCTCCACTTTCTACCATGAACAGTCAAAATGGACTCAGACTGTGACTTTCTAACTAACTAAACAGATGTTTTTATATATATGAGCATAATAGCATGAACAAGAAGGGAAGTGACTCTAGCAGTGTTATTTTACTACTCATTGTGAATTGTTTGGAGAAATAGACTCTGTAAAATGCATATACTTTTGCTTGGTTTTCAATTTCAAATATTGCTTTTCCCTTCCCTGTCAAGCAGGAAAAATTCCCAATTCCTTAACAGATGGAATAATAAGTGATGTTTCAATCTTGCACCTCAAAGAATAATAGCATAGTAATTGGAGCTTTCTTTGCATATACGCCAAATATATTTTATTATACTTGACAATTTTTACTTTGGCATATATTTAATTTAAAAAAATCACAAGAGACAAAGAATATCTAAATAGCCAACATTTTAATTTAGTTTTGAGATCAGCAGTAATTTAAGTAAATGTGGACTGGACAGTTTTCTAAAATATTAAGCTGTGGACTTGCATCTAAAGTGTAGGTTGGAAGAAACAGTAAATCATCAAACAGACTGTCAAATTACAGCAGGAAGTTTAAGGAGAGGTGGGGTAGATAAGAGATCAACCAAAGGACTTGTATGTATGCATATAAGCATAACCAATGAACACAGACACTGGGGGGGTTGGGATATGCTTGGCGGGGGGAGGGGGCGGCAATGGGGAGATATCTATACATGTAACACAATAAAAAAAATAAAGTGTAAGTTGGAGACATGTTAAATTGTTCTGGAAAATTTCTAAGAGTCCTTTCACCTTCAGGCTGAATAGAGACTTTTACCCAACTCATGCTATCAGCACAGGAAGGAAAAGCCCACTTGTTGAGTAGCACTATACTCTGGCATTTCTGAAGGCAAATGGTTTCTATCCAACTCCCTTGGCTGGTAGGAATGACAGAAGATTTGCTCACTATTGGCATTGTGTTCTCCAGGAAAATCCAAAAGATGCTGGGAACCCGGGATGGTTATGTATTGTAAACCTTTCAAGGGGCTTCATATCACAAAAGAACAACCCAAACTACAGAGGATGGCATTTTAAGAAGAATCAGTGCTTCTACTGATGTTGTCTTGCCATTTCATGAAGACTGGCAAAGGTCTAAAGGTAAAAAATCTCTGGGTTCATTGTCCATTGACTGTATCTTACTAGTAACCATGAAGCTTTTGGGAAGCTGAGTCTCAACCTGAGCCCAAGGTTTTCAGCCAGAGCCCCATGTCCTCTGCCAGTGCAGTGAGTTAATCCTGGTAACTGGCAGGATTCAGCTCTGGGTCAACCTGCCAGTACAAAGTCTATTGCCATGTCTATCAAGGGTCATATAAACTGGCTATGTGCATATGTGGTAAGTATTCTACGTGGATAGCACTAAGTGCTAGAAATGGATCTGTACTTGTGCCAAGGAAATAGCTATACACACTGCAGACATCTTGGCTTTCTCCTGCTGCCTCTCAGGTGGTATGAGTCCTGGCAGGAGCCCAGCTCCAGGATGGAAATTGGGTTCTTTGTCCCACCAGCTATGTTGGGCAGCTTCACAGGGCATGTGAGGCAGTTCCAACTGGCAAACAGCCCCTTCTTTTTAATAAAGCCGTTGGCACCTTCCTTAGGGGAGAAACACAAGTGAGAAAAAGCTGATCTTCACTATGTACTGAAGACGTTAAGATGGCTATCTTTATCACAAGATCTTAAGCAGAACTTATTTTAGAATATCAATATATTGCAAAAAAAAGGTCTAAAGTTTAATCATCATCACCATCATCATCATCACAATCGCCATCATTATTATCATTAAAATACAAGACAGAATTAATTAGTACCCCGAGGGCTTCGAGGCTCCCAGAGTGGAACAATTATGACTTGGCACCTGTATTGCCAGAACATCTTGTAAGCAGGTACAGTGCCAAATGAGCACATGTGAACAAGAATACGCAGCAAGGAGGAAATGTTTATTTTATTAGTGAGTATCAAATCTAACTAGAAGCAGGAAAGAACTGCTCCATCTGCTCTGTGGACAGAGCCATCCAGGCTGCAAGACAACAGACAACTACTGGTGTAGAAGTCATGGGGAAAAACAAAAGATGTGCATCTGGCCCTTTAGCAAAACCTAGTAAATAAGCATTTTCCAGCGTAGAAGCACCTTTTACCAGCCCACCCTCTCACAGGAGGGACATAAATCAAATCCATATGCTTTGCTACTCATCAAACATTGATTATTATTGTTCTGGGCAAGTCGGAAGAGTGGCTAGCTGGCTGCCTTTTGCATGAATAAACAAATTATCCATAAAGACTGCTTACTTTATTTGTTGGTTCATAAACTTGCAGATAATATGAGGGGGGAAAGGAAGTTCTGTGTGGGCCAAAAGCAGACACCTTGATTTATTTCTACCTACATAATAGCCTAATATTGCCTCTGGAGAGTGTTTTCTTTCTTTTTACTTTTCTTTTTTAAAAAATACCGTTTTATTGAAGTATTAGTAATATATATTAAACAGCATACATAAATCTTACAACTGATAAATTTATATATAGAATATATATCCATGAAATTACCATTACAGTTGTAACATATTCAGTACCAAAGAGTTTTCTTGTATCTTTTGTAATTCATTCACACCTGATCCTCCTGAGCTAATCTCTCCTTCCCCTACTGCTCTGCTTTTTGTTACATATAGATTACTATTCTAGCATTTTCTAGAATTTTATACAGATATGATCATACATTAGGTACTTTTTTATTTATCTTATTTCACTCTAATCATGCATTATGTACCTTTTTGTTTGATTTTTTCACTCTTTATATTAATTTTGAGATTCATATATTTTGTCATGTATCAATAGTTCATTATTTTGTATGGCAGAATGGTATTCTATTTTATGGATAAAGACCCATTTGTTTACCCATTTACATGTTGATGATATTTAGATTGTTTCAATTTTTTTAGCTGTTACAAATAAAGCTGTATGAACATTATGGAGGAGAGGCTATCATTTCTTTTATGTAAATATGTAAGAGTGAAAAGTCTGAATTATATGGTAGGTATGGGTTAATTTTACAAAATTTCCACACTATTTTTCAAAATGGTTGTACATCTTACATTTTCATAAGCAGTGCATGAAAGTTCCAGTTCTTCCATCTTGAAGACATTTGAAAATTTGTTTGTTTCAATAGTTGTGCAGTGATATCTCATTGTGGTTTTAACTTGCATTTCTTTAATGATTAATGTTCTCGAACATCTTTTCATCTGCTTATTTACAATCTGCCTGACTTTTCCGGGGACATGTATGTTCAGATTTTGGCCTATTAAAATTTTTAAAATTGAATTTATTAGGGTGACATTGATTAATAAAATTATATGGGTTTCATGGGTACAATTCTATAATACATCATCCCTATATTGTATTGTGTGTTCACCACCCCAATTCAAGTCTCCTTCCATCACCATTTTCCCCCACTTTTACCTTCTTCTATACCTCTTCCCTATGCCTCTTTTTACCTGGTAATCATGCTATTGTCTGTTTCTGTGAGATTTGTTATTATTATTATTATTATTATTATTATTATTATCATTATTATTATTTGCTTAATCCCTTCTTCTTTTGCCAGATTTGAGTGAAATCATATGGTACTTTCTCTGACAGACCTTTCTCTGGGACAGGCCTTATGACCCAGTGATTCCACTTCTGGGAATACATCCAAAGAAATCAAAAACACTGATTCAAAACAATAGATGCACACTTATGTTCATTGCAGTGTTATTTACAATAGCTAGGATCTGGAAGCAGCCCAAGTGCTCATCAATAGATGAATGGGTCAAAAAGCTGTGCTACATTTACACAATGGAATGCTATTCGGTTGTAAAAAAAAGAAGGACATTTTACTCTTTGCAGCAGCATGGGTGGACCTGAGAGTATTATGCTAAGTGAAATAAAATACTCAGAGAAAATAAAGTGTTTTTTTGATTATTAAATTTTAACAGTTCATTATGTATTCTTTAAGCAACTCCATCAAATATATAACTTGCAAATATTTTTCCCTAGTATGTTGCTTGCATTTTTTTCTCTCTCAATAGTGTTTATTAAAGAGTAGGATTTTAATTTCAATGAAGTACAATTGACCAATTCATTCTTTTTGAAAAAATATTTTTATTGATATCAGAGAGGAAGGGAGGGGGAGAGAGAGAGATAGAAACATCAATGATAAGAGAGGACCATTGATCGGTTGCCTCTTGCACACCCCACACTGGGGATCAAGCCCACAACCCGGGCATGTGCCCTGACTGGGAATACAATCATGACCTCCTGGTTCATAGATCGATGCTCAACCACTGAGCCACACGGGCCAGGCCAATTCATTCTTTCATGGATTGTGCTTTGGTACAATACCTAAGAATTCTTGCCTAAACTAATATCACTGATTTTATCCTGTGTTTCCTCTTTCTCTTTCTTTTCATTCTTTGATGCCAGGAGTAGAAGTAGGAGAGCTATTTTCCATATGTTAGAAGATCCTTGTTTCCTGCATTGGACAGCTCTGTGCCATCTGGCCATTTGCCATTTGAACTTGATGCATTAGAAACAAGTTGGGAGCAGGAGCCTTGAAAATTTGCTGTAAAACCACACAGTCCAATTCAGAAAAAGGCCACTAATTGCTTTTATAGAACTTGTCACAAAGGTTTCAGATGTAAACAGTAGATTTTTTCCAGGAAAAAGGAAGAAAAAATTTTATACAGCATTTTGAAATGTTAACCAGTGGCATTTATTACTTAGAAAAACTGGGAAATGGGAAGAACTTTCTTAGCATTTAATCTTAAAGTTAAATAAAATATTCTTTTCATTTTTGCTAATTTGGGTTGTATACTTCTAAATAGTGAGCTTCGCTAAGGGCTCAAAATAAATAATGTAGGTGTTAAATAAAGAGTTCTAAGGACTTAAAATTTAGGTGATAAAAATATAGGCTTCAATGTTCCATTTGGTCACCATTTTTGAAAATATTTCCAATGAGTTATAATTCTGGTCTGAGCTCTGTTTGCTGAAATTGCCTTTATTTAAGGCAGATTTTATATGATATTTTCCTAACAATCCTACTGTTTTAAGTCACCAATGAAATCCCTCCTTGAAGTCACCACTTTGAAATAAACCTCATACCTTTGAGGACAAAATTATTTCAGAATTTATATTTAACTAGAGGTTTGGTGCATGAAATTCGTGCATGGGTGGTGTCCTTCAGCCCAGCCTGTTCCCTTTCTAATGTGGGACACCTTGGAGGATGTCCGACTGCCCATTTAGGCCCAATCCCAGTGGGGCCGTTGGACATCCCTCTCACAATCCAGGACTGCTGGCTCCAAAATGCTCACCTGCCTGCCTTCCTGATTGCCCCTAACTGCTTCTGCCTGCCAGCCTGATCACCCCCTAACCACTCCCCTCTCAGCTTGCTCGATGCCTAACTGCTCCCCTGCAAGCCTGTTTGCCCCTAACTGCCCTACCCTGCAGGCCTGGTCACCTCCAACTGCCCTCCCTTGCAGGCCTGGTCCCTGCCAACTCTGCTCCCTGTTGGCCATCTTGTGGTGGCCATCTTGTGTCCTCATGAGGGCAAGATCTTGTGACCACATAGGGGCAGTCATCTTGTGTGTTGGAGTGGTGTTTAATCTGCATATTACTCTTTTATTAGATAGCATAGAGGCCTAGTGCACAGGTGGAGGCCAGCTGTTTTCCCTGAAGAATGTCCTGGATCATGGTGGGTGGTCCCTTGGGACATAGAGTGGCCTGGGTGAGAGGCCTGTGGTGGTTTGCAGGCTGACCATGCCCCCTGGCAACCCAAGTGGAGGCCCAGGTATCTGGGATTTATTTATCTTCTACAATTGAAACTTTGTAGCCTGGAGCAGAACCAAGCCTTCTGTTCACATAGCCATTGAAACTTTGTTGCCTTAAGTGGAGGCCTCCATGGGCTAGGGTTTTCAGAAAGCTTGGCTTCCTTCATTGCCAGGGGCAACTCAAGCCTCCCTTCTGCTCTCTCTGTGGTTGTAGCCATCTTGGTTGGGTTAATTTGCATACTTGCTCTGATTGGCTGGTGGGCATGGCTTGTGGGTATAGCAGATGTATGGTCAATTTGCATATTATTCTTTTATTATATAGGATTTTAATTCTTATAGAGTAGCTATTCTAAAAGTTGCTTAGTTATTACCATGTGATCCTTTTACTAGAAATCTATTCTGATATTACTAGAGGCCTGGTGCATGAAATTCACATGTGGGGTGTCCCTTCATTCCAGCCTCTCCAATCGGGACTCCGTGGGGGAATGTCTGACTTCTGGTTTAGGCCCTATCACAGCCTGGTTTCTCTCATCTGCCTCCCCCCCCCCCCCCCCGGTCAGGCCTGGTCACCCTCAACTGCCCCCCTCCCAGCCTGGTTGCCCCACACAGCCTGCTGTTCAGTTTTTTGGTTGTCCCTCATTAACCCCTCTACTAGCCTTGTCACCCCACACAATCTGCTGTTATGTCTTCTGTCCGGTTGTTTTGGTCATGATGGCACCTGGCTTTTTATATATTAGAATTACTGATATTACTCATTACTTTTGGGACTTTGGAAATCATTTTAAAGAAGATATGGTTGTTTTGCATTCTGAAGTTTAGATTTAAAACTGCACTGAGGAGGGTGTCTGTTACTAAAAGTAGTTAAGTAGTTTAAAATGTCATTAGAAATGTTGTTTTGCATTTGGCAGTATGAAAGCTAGCTGAAGGGTTTGGAAAAGCTCCTATAGGAGGGAGAAAGAGGGATTTGAATTTCTTGCCATAGGCCACCACTAGAGCAACTGTTAACAATTTAAACAAGGATTATTTTTTAAAGCAAAATTGTTCAAGTTGAGTTTTTACCTTGAGGCAGGCAAAGGACATGGCTGGGCTCATCCATTTTTAGCAGCTGACATGTTAATGAGACCATTTCCATTGAAATGAGCTAATTACTATTACCATTTGTGGACTTCCCACTGGTTTTAAAACATTTATAGAACTTCAAAAAGTGCTTCAAGAATAAATTAAAAATAATTTTAGATTGAACATATATGCATCAAAAACAGTCAACACTTGTATTAATTTAACTTGGCTCATATCATGTCCAATTCTTTTTCCAAAGAGTTGGTGCTATGGTAGTTAAACAATGATATAAATGCAATCTAGTAGAGTTTGTAATCTCACTTAGTGAACTTTTCAAAATTTTAATTTGCCTAATTTTTTTGGAAAATAAAACATCCACTGACCAAAAAGCCATTTGTCAGTTATCAATAGGTAGCCTGCAAAATTAGGGAGAATGACTTGTTTGGCACCTCAGGAAAGTAACTGCATCCTACAACAATGGGAGGAAATGGAGCTTTTCTCTAGCTTCCAAGTCCGAAAGTAGCATTATTTTCAGGAGGAAGTTATCATTTTGGAGTCAAATATGATGGTCAAAGCACTTATCTATTCTGGTTTGGTTATAATAGCTTACATTTTTCCTCAAATTACTTTTATATAAATTATTTTATTGGTCTATCACAACAAATGTTGCTATGAACATGAGAGCAACTTGAAACACAGAGAAGTATTTTGCTCAAGTGATATTGCCAGTTGGAACAACCAGGATAAGAGAACTGGCTTCCTCTAATTGCTTTTCCTCTAGAAATTGGTCCACTTTTGTTTCTTTAAAGCACCTCTTTTTATTTTAATGGAATATTAAAATATATCTAAATCTGCTTTTGTTAATATCTATCAATAGATGAGAGTTAAAAATGAATGTGATTTAACTTGGTGGCAGAAGAATGAAAACACTGAGAGAGTCCCATGTATTATTGAGACATCAAATTTTCTATTTTCAGAAAACAAGGCTCTTGTGCATCCCAAGGTTTAGGTTCAAGACTTTGACACTGCATCGAGGAGTGTGCCTCTCACTAAAGCTCCTTTTCAAGAGATTTCCCGAGAGGAGGCCTATCTGTGACCACGCTATTGTTTGATGGGCATATCTCATGATCTGCTTCTCAAAAATGGGTATCTTTAGTGCTCCAACCCTGCACTCCAAGGTTGTGGGCTCAATCCTCAGTCACAGTCTGAGGCATATGCAAGAATTAAACAATAAAGGCATAAAAAAGTACAAGTCACAAATATCTCTTCTCTCTCTCTCCCCCACCCTCTCTCTCTCCTCCTCCTCCTCTCTGGCTCTAGGGGAGAGTTAATTTCCTTGCCACATAGGACTTCTAGAGGTCATCTACATTCCTCTATGATCTTTGCTCCATTTTCAAAGTCAAACATCAAGTCCCTCTCAGACTGCTATCTTTCTCCCTTTTATTTATTTCTTATTTCCTCTTTCACTTTTAAGACCCTTGTGATTTCATCAGACTCATCCAGACAACCAAGGTAATCTCTCTATTTTGCAGTCAGTCAGTTATTTGCCTCCTTTATATCATGTATAAAGTCCATTCCCCTTTCTCATGTAACATGACATATTTAAAGGTTTGGGGTTTTAAAACTTGGATGTCTATGGGAAACCATGATTCTGTTAACCACCCACCCCTCACTTTCCATTGTTGCATGTAACCACACCATCAGCATACATTATTGTACTTTATTTTTTATCATTGCATTTATTATTGCTTAATATGTTAGTATAGACTTATTTGTTTATTTTCCACTTGCCTTACTGGGATGCATCATCAGGCAAATATGTTGTCTTATACTTTGCTATATGTAGAGCCATGCCAAAAGAATAGTAGGTGCTCAATAAATATCCCTTGAAAGAATAAAAATCCAACTCATGACTGAAGACTGTCAATTTGACTTGGATACCATTTTCCACATATCCATACCTTTTTTTTAATTTAAAATTTTTATTGTTGACATTATTGCAGATGAACCCCATTTCTGCCCCCTTTGCCCACCTCCACCCAGTCCTATGTAGTCTTTGTCAGGTTTTTCCACTGTGAAGTTACCTACTTTTCACCTTTTCATATTCTACTCTTCAAAATCAAGTCCCTAAGTGTGACAGATAGTCAAGACATGGGAGCTCAGGCCCACTTATTATTTGTGGGGGAGTATCTATATAAATTATTTTAATCATTCCATACAGGAGACTTCTCTTTTCTTATTTACTTATTTATTCATTTGTATCAGCATGAAGTCATGGATGCTTATTTTATAGTTTATAATCTAATACATTATTAGTTACCTGCTTTGAACTGCCCACAGTTTTAGCCATTGGGAGCTCTTTCCATTTGGTTCCTATATCTCTTTGATACGCCCCATCCCTTTATTTTTTGATACTTCCTTACTTTCTAGCATTGTAAGTTGCTCTGGCTTGACTTATGTATTTCAGGCACTAGCCCTAGAATCAGCTATTTCTCCATGGAACTCCGATTCTTTTTTTTTTTTTTTTGAGACTATATTAGAAAACCAAATCTGGGGACAGAATGTAGATGAGCATTAATAATTTATTTTTTTTCTTCTTCTTTATTTATTTAACTAATGGCAGTGTGCCTCATTTTAGTTTTACGACATTCTATGGCTTGATCCTATCTCTTTTGCAAAGTGCCAAAAAATGTTTTATCCTCAACACTTTTGCCTTGAGATAATTTAACAATCACTTGGTTTAAACTGCTTAGAATAGTTCAGTTCTATTCTATTTTCTTTTGTTTGGGGCACCTGGCTCATTTTTATGTAATACCACAGAATATATGTCTCTGCTTTCTCCTCTCATCTCAATTTCATTCTCCCAAGGAGTAGCAAATGCAGTCAATTATTTCACAACCCATTTGTGTTGTCCCACCATGCACAGATCTTTATAAAAAGGCCCTTAGCTTTTGATGCCTGTTCTAAGAATTTAATGTGCAAAAGTGAGCCATAATACTGGTATATGCAGTGGACACTTGTTATAGATAAGAGATATATCCTGACACTTTGAAATCCCAAATTTTAAGCATCTCATTAAAAAGATAGACTCTATAAGAAATTACTAGTAGAACACAATAAAGCTGGTTGAGAGATTGTGACTGGCTAAATGACTTATTAAAGACTTAGGTTCAAAATTCAAGAGAACTAGAAATTAGCACATATAAACTTCTAGGGCATGTGCTACATTTTATTTTATTTTATTTTTTTCAATTTTGAAGAACTCAGTTTATTAACTGACCAGATTAGAAAAATAACCATGGTAGATACCTTAGTTCATCCTTCTAATAAGCCTGTTGATCTGGTCTTCCCTGTTCCCAGCATCTCCACCTTCTACAAAATGGGTGGTCTTCTTCATCCCACTTGAAGATAACTTGAAGGGCCATGTTGATTTACAATATTAGTTTCACTTATACCAAGCAGGGATTAGATATTTCGATAACCCATGAAGTGATCAGCTCAATAAATCAAGTACCCACCTGATATCATACATGGTTATAACAATACTAGTTGCCTGATGCATGGAATTTGTGCACTGGGGGTGAGTGGGGGTTCCTTCAGCCCAGCCTGCCCCCTCTCAAAGACTGGGAGTCCTCAGGGGATATCCTACTAATGGTCTGGCCTAGTAGGAGGCAACTGGGCTGATCAGGGTAAGGCGCCAGCCCCATCACCCCACTGTTATAGCCACTTCCAGTCACCACAGCTGCCAAGGTGTTTTCATCAACACGGACTCCAGTCACTTCACCATGAAAAAATGACAACTTTCTTTAGGCATTTTCAAGATTTATCTTTCATAGGATATGACATTTCTTTCTTTCTTTCTTTCTTTCTTTCTTCCTTTCTTTCCTTTTTTTTTTTTCTTATCATCATCTGAGGATGTTTCCATTGATTTTTAGAGTGTGGAAAAGAGAGGGAGAAACAGAGAGAAACATCTATGTGAGAGGTACACTTTGATTGGTTGCCTCCTGAATGAGTCCTAACCTGGGTCCCAGGCAGGGAGGAGCGTGCAACCTAGGTACATGCCTTGATCAGAATTGAACCCAGACCCAGCGGTCGGCAGGCTGAGGCTCTATCCAATGAGCCAAACCAGCTAAGGCAGGATATGACATCTCTTAGCCCTTCCAGCAGCAGATCTTTGTTTTTTCCTCCAGGAGTGGTGGAAAAACCTTAGATCACCTTTTTGGATTCTTATTATCCAAATTACCAAGAACATTACCAGTGGCGTACTGGGAGCTTAGCCAATGAGAGGTCAGAAAAGGTGTTTCCTCTGCAGACCCTGGCTCTGCTCAGGGGCCTGCTCAAGCCTCTGCTGTGGCTTGGTAGAGCCCCTTGGGTAGGGGCCCTCCCTTTCTCTTTCCCCCTTCCCCCATTCCATCTGGCTTTGCTCTGGCCCTGCTTAAGCCTCTGCCACCCTGCCCCAGCTGCTTGGCGCCAAGCCCCATAGGCCAAGAGTGGCCAAGGGCATTCTGGGACTCCAGCAGCTCGGGGCCTACATGTCGGTCTACAGGCTCAGAGCAGCCTGGGTCCCGAGAATGTTCCTGGGACCCAGGATGCTGGGCACCTGTGTATGCAAATTAACCTGCCATCTTTATTGGGTTAATTTACATACTTACTCCTGATTGGCTTGGTGGACATCACAGAGGTACGGTCAATTTGCATCTTTCTCTTTTATTAGTGTAGATTAATGATCATATTCTCTAGGGGGCATTCCACATTCCTGTGATCATTTTGTAACTACCAATTTGTACTTCTTAATTCCTTCACCTTTTTTTTTTTCCACCCAGCTCCCCAACTCCCTTCTCCTCTGGAAACTATCAATTTATTCTTTGTATCTATGAGTTATGTGCTAAATTTTAAAATCTCACATATTATATCTAAGAATGTCAAAGGCTTAATTTAATATAGAAGCAGAAGCTTACATTTCATTTGGAATATATTCCTTGAATCCTATCAGAACCAGCTGTTGTGAGGCAATGATAGAAAATGGGTCACTGCACTATTGCCTCCACCTGGATTTTACAGTTGCCTGGAAAGCCAGACTGAAGGTAAGGTTGGCAAGAATGGGAACTAAACAATAGAGAAGATATTATTTGAGAGATATGAATAATATGTATAGTAATATAAAGTGTGTGGATGTTAGTGAAGAAGAAATGGCTGAGGTATGGGGCTTCTGACCAAGGAAAATAGAATGCTGTAAATTAGAAGGAACAGAAAGACAAGGTTATGGGTTGAGACTTAATGGAAATGAGACCTATGTATGGAATGGGCAGGGGGAGGGGAATATTCCAGGTACAGGAAACACAAAGTACAAAGCCTAGATGCTCTGCTGATATGTTCTAAGAATGATAAAAAGGCATTTCAATTGTCAGTGACTTCTAGATGTTCCTTGGGAATTTCTAGTTATGAACTCTCTCTAAGAAATTTAGCCTAGTTCTGAAGTCTGAGGATCATGAAGATAATCTTGAACCAGGATGCTGTCATATTTTCTTTTTTAAAAAAAATATATTTTATTGATTTTTTACAGAGAGAAAGGGAGAGGGATAGAGAGTTAGAAACATCGATGAGAGAGAGAGATTGATCAGCTGCCTCTTGCACACCCCCTACTGGGGATATGCCCGCAACCAAGGTACATGCCCTTGACCGGAATCGAACCTGGGACCTTTCAGTCCACAGACCGACGCTCTATCCACTGAGCCAAACCGGTCTTGGCCATATTTTCTTGATTTTGAACAGGTAAACTCATTTTTTTTTCTCTTTGAAATTTTTCCAAATAAATATTTGGAAATACTGAGGAAAAATACAGCAAGGACTGGACTTCACTGCCAAAGCTTGGAAATTATTTAACTCCCCAGGAAAATGTGGGTGATTTCTCTCTAAAATACACAGCTCTCTAAAATGTCTCATTAATTCTTAGCAGTGGGTTAAATCTTCCCCTAAGTATGACCAGGGAAGTTTGCTTTAAGCCTGTTTATTTGTAACAGGTGTTAGAATTTGACATTTGGTTTGACTTATCCATATTTTTGGAGACTGTAAAATAAGAAAGCATCTGAAATATGCATAAACTTTTTATGTAGAAAGCAACTTACAGATATATGAGTAGAATAAAAAAAAAGGTTTCCATAAAACTCTCCTTGTTACTTTAGGTTTGAAAAGGCTTGATACTTTTCTAATGGTTCTCAGCCAGCTGATTTTAGTCCAAAAAGGCTGAGAGGAATATAATAAGAAACCTGTTCTTGTAAAATGTTCAGTCTGTCTGAAACAAGTTTGAGCAGGAAGTGTTTGTGAGAAGCCTGTTCTCTCAGCGTCTCCATCCTGCTTTCTCATTCCAGGAAGCTTTCTCCACACCCAACTGAGTATCTGAAATTTCAGTGATTTTTTTTTCTATTTATTACCAAGTCTATTAAATGGATAGTAGGCAAGTGGATCCAATGTGTCAATATAGCCTAATGACACAGCTGTTCTCATTTGCTTCTGATGGTACTGTCTGCACCAATTCAAGATGGCTTTCTCATTTTTTTAAAGCTGAACATTGATCCTTAAAACTTAGAGATACAGGAGTACTTCCTGGTTCTCTCACCACTGCCAACTCTCTGCATGGACACAATACAACAAGTTCTGAGAGAAGGACCACTTTCTATCTTGTTCTCTACTATTTCCTTAAGATTCCCCACAATGCCTCTCACATGAAATGTGTTCAGTGAAAATGCATTAAATATCTGAATGATCAGCCCTAACAACTGTCTGTCTGTGGCATCCAATTTTGAGAACTCAAAATCAAAACCAGACTTTAGCAACTCTTTACCCAGAATTTGCCATCTCATGCCTTCAGTACTTATTCAATTTTTATCTTAGGAATATCCAAAGTCAATACTACTCTTAATATCCCCCCAAATACATAAAACATTTTTATAAGATTTTTTCCAGATAAAGAGAGTAAAACAGAAGAAAGTCAGATGACTTCTTTGTAATCAGATGATTATTGTAGCACTAATTCTGTGCTCATAAGAATTACTGCCAATAATAATATTGGTAATAATAACAATAACAATAAATACTCTTTAGTACTTCTTATTCAAAATTATATATATCCCACGATATATTAAATGCCATAATAGATAAGTATGTATGTAAGAAGTCAAAAGAATCTAAGAAACTAGGTGTCTAATTTTGAGGCATATAATAATAATAATACTCATAGAGATAGTGTATGCCAGCTACTCAGCTAAATCTAGACATTGCATAATATACAGATTTTTCTTTGCACATTTAAATTTATTGTTTGTCCTTCAAGTTCACATACTACTTGAGGGTTCAAGACACACATATGACATAATATTTGCCAAAAAATACACAAATGACTATAAATAACTACAGCTCAGATTACTACAACCAACAGCAGTATATGCCCAGATGAAGATATAATTCTTCTTGGGAGTATTTTCTACAGAAAAATGAATTTGAATCTCTGTGAAAGAATATATTTTTATAAAGATAGAATATAAATAATTATGCTAAAAATATAAACATTTACTGATTTTTTAAATAATCTTTTGTATTGAGATATAAAAGACATATAGTACTACATCAGTTTCAGATGTGCATTGCAATGATTCAATATTTGTATATATTGTGAAATGACTGCAGTGAGTCTAGTTAACATCTATTACCACACAAATGAAAATCTGTGGGTACAGATTTTTTTCTTGTGATGAGAACTTTTAAGATCTACTCTCTTAGCAACTTTCAGATATATAATACAGTATTAACTATAATTACAGGCTGTCCATTACATTCTCATGACTTATTTTATAACAGAAAGTTTATACCTTTTGACCCAAAACCTTTATTTCCTAATATATAATTCTAATAATACATAATATGTTTCTGGTTAGCTAATAGTAATAACAACAGCAAAATAATAGCATCTTATTCTTATACTAGAGGCTTGGTGCACGAATTGGTGCACCAGTGGAGTCCCTTGGCCTGGCCTATTGGGTCGAGCCAAAACCAGCTCTCTGACATCCCCCGATGGGTCCCAGGTTGAGAGAGGGCACGGGTCAGGCCAAAGGACCCCACCAGGTCACAATTGGGGTCGTGAGAGTCACGGGAGGTTGGCCAGCCAGGGAGGGACAGCTGGAGGGCTTCAGGGTGTGTCCAGCCCATCTAGCTCAGTCCTGATTGGCCAGACCCCAGCAGCAAGCTAACCTACCAGTCAGAGCACCTGCCCCCTGGTGGTCAGTGCACATCATAGCGAGCAGTTGAGCAGCCTTATCATATCATTAGCATATTACGCTTTAATTGGTTGAATGGATGACTGGATGACCGGACCCTTAGTATATTAAACCTTTATTATATAGGATCTGTTTATTATGCAAGAGTTCAAGAACACAATTTGATTTCATTTGTAGATTAACGGTTCTTAATGTGATAATATCAACTTTATAAAAATAAAAAAGGAAGTGAAAGAATCTTTGTCATAAAAGCTTGAAAAAGTGCAGCATTTGAAACCTCAATATGTAATATATGTTAAAGTTAGAGACACTCCACTGTGTTGCCATGAGTTCCTTTTAAATTGTTTACGAAATTATTCAAGTTCTCATAACCTCTCCCCCACCCCTCCCAATCCCACTTCACCCAATTCCCACCACATACAAAATGTTCTTTGTGTGGAGAAGTAAGGTGTGGCTTCTATAATCATGAACAGAACTGTTTACAACATTCACCAAGTGACTCCATCTTATGGGAGTCTATTTTAATTGACTTGTTCCAAGTTAGATCTTTGTCAGTGGGGACTCCTAGTGTTATTTTCTATTTCTGTCATTGTCAAAGATGATACTTGTACTTCTCCATTTTATTACTGTATCTTTCATGTTCAAGAATTTAAATTTTGTATTATTTTTGAGAAAGTGGGTTTGTTTGTTATATAGAAAGTGTTCAATTAATGTAGATTCCTCTTTCCTTCTTTCCCTCTTTTTAGAAAATCATGTTAAGATGATTGAACTGAAAAGAAAATTGGAGAAAAAGCAACATAAAATATTCCAGGAAAATAATAAAATGATTTTTTTTAAGTATTGCGTTTGGATGCAGATAGGAATCAAAGAAGCAACAGAGATTTGAATTTAAAACCATGTAAAATGCTACCAAAGTTTCAGTAATAGTCGGGAGCTAATGGATTTGAGTGACAGTATAAATTATGAATCATAGATTTCTGCTTTTGTCTGTGCTAAGTCTTAGCATTTTTGTATATTTTACACTATATAGGGGAAAGAAATGCAATCTTTTAAAAGAACATCTCCTGAATTTACCAAATAACAACAACAAAAAATTCTTAAAGTAATTATCTAGCTGTTTCTTCTGTGAGAGATAATGGATAAGAAGAGCCTTGTGATGGAACAAAGAAAGCCATAATTAGAGAGAGGTGAAAAAAAGAAAAAAGAAAAAGTAGTTCCAAGCCAGAAAGAGAAAATAGTGAATGAAAAAGTCCATCCAAGGAATAGGCCAGATTTACATTAGGGAACATTTGTTTTGATGCAAATATTCTACCTTTAAGTTAACACCTCTTTTGGTATTTTGGATTAATTTAATACTCTTTTGTGTCTTTATAAGTGCTAAAAACAAATGTGTGACCAACACACTTGCTAGTGTGTAGTTTCATGTTAGAATGGAATAGAAATAAACTGAAAAATTACATTTTGCTCTGGGCTGTATGTTCCCCAGTAACATAATGTTTTATTCTTGATTCTATATATTTACTGAAATTTACAGAAGTATCCTATATAATAAAGAGGTAACATGTAAATTGACCATCACTCTAGCACACAAGATGGCTGCCTCCATCTGGACACAAGATGGCCACCACAAGATAGCTTGCAAGGGAGGGCAGTTAGGGGTGACCAGGCCAGCAGGGGAGGGCAGTTGGGGTGGATCAGGCCTGCAGAGGAGGGTAGTTGGTGACAACCAGGCCTGCAGTGGAAGGCAGTTGGGAGCAACTAGGCTGGCAGGGGAGGGCAGTTAGGGGCAACCATGCTGGCAAGAGAGGGAAGTTAAGGGTGACTGGACCTGCAGGGGAGGGTTGTTGCGCGTAATTGGTCCTAAACAGGCTGTTGGACATCCCTCGAGGGGACCCAAATTGGAGAGGGTGCAGGGTGGGCTGAGGGACAAACCCCCTTCACCCTGTGCACAAATTTTGTGCACTGGGCATCTGGTAAAAAATAAAGACACAGAATCCTTTATAATGTTAGAATAATTTTTATTTCAGACTAGAGGCCCGGTGCATGAAATTTATGCATGGGTGGGGTCCCCAGGCTTGGCTAGTGATCAGGGCCTATTGGGGCTGTCTTGCCTAGTCCTGATTGGGGTTGGGTTAGCCGGGGCCTGCTGGCTGCTGGATGGGTCCTGCCAGACGGGGCCTTGGGACCTGCTGGCTGCTGGCTGCAGGGCCTACTGGCTGGATGGTCCTGACAGATGGGGCCTGCTAGATGGGGCTAAGGACCATGAGAAGTTTGCCAGCTAGGGAAAGGGACTGGTGGAGGTTGGCTGACCATGAAAGTTTGGCTATGGTAGTGCACTGACCACCAGGGGGCAGCTACTGTATTGAGCATCTGTCCACTCGTGGTCAATGTGCATCATAGCAACTGGTCGACCAGTTGTTTTGGTTGTTCTGGTTGTTTGGTCATAATGGTCACTTAGGCTTTTATATATAAAGACTAGAGGCCCAATGCATGCCCAATGCATGCATGGGGGGTGGAAAAGGGGAGGCAGTCCCTCAGCCCAGCCTGCACCCTCTCCAATCTGGAACCACTTGGAGGATGTCCGACTGCTGGTTTAGGCCCAATCCCTGTCTGCTTCTGCCTGCCAGCCTGGTCACCCCCTAACAACGCCCCTGTCAGCCTGATTGATGTCAAACTGCTCCCCTGCTGGCCTGATTACCCCCAACTACCCTTCCCAGCAGGCCTGGTCACCCCCAACTGTCTGCCCCTGCTGGCCTGATTATCTACAACTACCCTCCCCTGCCAGCCATCTTGTGGTGGTCATCTTTATTATATAGGATGTGTAGCATATTTAATAACCTTAAATTCTTTAGCTATTCTATCCATTATACTATATGTCTTTAAATTTAAGCATGTTTGGCAAGATGATCCCTTTTATTGTATTAGTAATAATTACAAATTAGTAATTGTTAGCTATTTAACAGTATATATTGAAGTTGTTTAACAGAACAAACACAGAAAATAGATATTAAATATATACTTGTTCCTCCCCTAAATTAGATTGAAAATAAAGTAACACCAAGCATTGAGTCATATTTGCATTAAGCATTACTTCCTCCCCCCACCAAAAAAAAAAAAATGTAAAATGGCAAACTTCAACCAAAACTTAAAATATAATCTTTATATTTGGTGAGATTTAGAATCTGAGAGCAAGATTTTTGTACATTTTAGAGTGGAGCCTCGTTATTCTCAGCTGTCAAAAAACTTTACAGTAGGATTTCACACGTTTGGTGGTGGATGGGTAGAAGAAACTTGAATTCATTAAAATTAATTCTTTCAAAAAATATTCCATGAGCATTTTCTAAGTTCCAGACTTTGTGCTAATTCCTGATAATGGAATGACAAACAAAGCCAAAGTTTACCCCTGCCTCCTTGGAGCTTGAAGTCTTGAAGGTAAGACAGTATTAGTTTATTACCAAACTTGTGTGAGTCCTGGCTGGTGTGGCTCAGTTTGTTGAGTGTCATCCCATATTGATCAGGGCACATGCCTAGGGTGTGGGCTCGATCCCCAGTAGGGATGTGCAGGAGGCAGCTGATTGATGTTTAATTTTCATATTATGTTTCTCTCACTCATAAATAATAAAAACAAAACAAAACAAAACAAAACAAAATAAATATGTAGAGTCTCAATTGCAAAAAGCACTCTGAGGGTGAGGTACTGGGAAAGCTCATATGAAGAGATATGAAATAATTGGGGTTTTAGTGAAAGCTTCTTCAAGGAAGATGCCTGCCTAACTGAGATCTGCAAGTTGAGTAAGCAAATGGATGAGCAGGGGAGACAGGAGAGAGGGAGAGTGCACAATGAATTGGAGACCAACATCGCATTGTGGGGAGAAGAATCTGGGAAGGTCAGTATGAAGCCCACCATACAGGGCTCTGTAGGCCATACCAAAAATTCATCATTATCTATGGAACAGTGGGAAGCCATTGAAAAGTATGAACAAGTAGGTGCCTTAATTAACTTTCTCCTTGGATTTTGAAAGATCTCTGGCTGCCTTGTGGAGAATTGGTTGGAGCTGGTGAGGATTTAGGTTAGCACAGGGTAATCCTAGCAAGAAAGTATTGGGACAGTCTAGGAAAAAGGCATAAATCACCTATACCTGTTTAATCATAGGCATGTAATAAGGAAAGGGAATAAAATAATCTATAGAAAATAAAATTGACATGGCCTGATAGTAGAGTAAAGGTACAAGATCTCTCTCTCTCTCTCTCTCTCTCTCTCTCTCTCTCTCTCTCTCTCTTTCTGTCTCCATATATATATTGGGTTTCCCAGTACAATTAAAAGTTATGCTTGTACTATACTATAGTGATTAAGTGTGCAGTAGCATTATGTTTAAAAACAATTTACATTCCTTAATTTAAAACTACTTTATTGCTAAAAATGCTAGCCATTATGTGAGCCTTTAGTGAATTGTAATCTTTTTCCTGGTGCAGAGTCTTTGGATTTAAAGTGAGAGACCTGGGACTCTTTTTATCACCTAAACACTTAGAAGCCTAATTTCAATAGCATTGTGTCTCATGGAATAGAGAGGCTGAAGGAGTGGGAAAGAGACAGGGGATGTGTTAGTCAGTGGAACAGTCAGAACACACACAACATTTATCAATTAAGTTCATCATCTTATATGGACACAATTTTTGGTGCCTCAAAACAATCCTATATAACAAAAGTGTAATGTGCAAATCAACTGAACGGTGGAACTACTGGTTGGTGGGGGGCAGAGCCAGTGAGCAGGTGGCACCAGACCAGCCAAGGCGTGTGCCAGCAGGCAGAGGGCGGGGCAGCGGCAACCAGTGGTGACAGAGGGACAATGGGGGGGCCCACCCAGTTGCCTCCTGCAGAAAGAGGCCGGCAATGCAGTGATGGGGTGATGGGGGTGGCACCGTCCCTTAATCAGCCCACCCTGGTCGCCTCCCACAGAGGGAGACCAGACTGCAGCTTAGGCCTAAGCCATCAGTAGGACATCCCCTGGGGGCTCCTGGACTGTGAAAGGCTGCAGGCTGGATTGAGGGACCCCCACCACTCTGAGTGGATGAATTTTTGTGCACTGGGCCACTAGTTACAATAATAATATCAAAGATCACTGGTTACACAACCTTAACAAATATAATAATAATGAAAAGGTTTCAAATACTGCATGAATTGCCAACCACAATTACATGAAGTAAGCAAATGCTGTTGGAAAAACGGTGTTCAAACACTTGATCAACATAGGGTTTCCACAGCCTCAATTTATTTAGAAAGTGCAATATCTGCAAGGTAAAATAAAGTGAAATATAATAAAATAAGGTATGCCTCGTGTGTGTGTGTGTGTGTGTGTGTGTATTTCAAAGTAATCTTTATAAAATGCTCAAGTATAGCAATTTTTATGGTTAATATTTTAAAACAAATTTGCATTCTTTTTTTTTAATCCTCACCTAATGATATTTAGTGATTTCAGAAAGAGGAAGGGAGATTTTAGAGACTGGAAAGAAGAAACAGACAGACATGGATTGGTTGTGCCCTGACTGGGAATCAAACCAGCAACCTTTTGGTGTTGGGACAACACTCTAACCAACTGAGCCACCCAGCCAGGGCAACATATTTTCATTCTTATTTTCCCTGCCAGGCATGATTGTCAGGATTTTTATTTAAACAGAAAATATGGGATGGTTGAATAAAAATGGAAAAGGAAGTTTTCTCTTTATTGAAATAATTTTGACCATCAGTTTAAGATGATTATAGCACATGCGTAATACTTTTTAAAACTAAATTATGTCAATCTTCCCAAAACCTCTAATCAAAGAAGTCACTTAAATAATGACTAGATTATAATAATATATTGCAATTAAAGTGACAATAAAGAATAATTGAAAGTGAAGAATGATGAATAATGCTTAATTGTCATTATCCAGGTGAACCATCAATGACTTGGGATCAGCCTGAAGAATAATATGGGAAAAGTGACTGGGTTCAGGAATCAAGGCTTAAAGCTACAGGATTTCTTTTACTTATTGATTTTTTTTTCTGTCATAATTACACCATTCTTTTTTATGGATTTTTCAACTTTTATGACTCTAACTTGTATAATAGTTTTTTTTAAGTATATTTTAAAATTAAAATTTCTACATGCTTTTCACACTCTCTCATGTTTTATTCAACTGGCAGTTAAGTAAGTATCCTATAAAATATAACTTTAATAGCCTAGTTACCTTTTGGTGTTTGCCACTGAATATTTTATCTAAGAGGGGAAAGTCTTGGATATTTATGTCTGTAGTATGGGTATATTATTTATTGACTAATTGGCAATGGCTTCTATCTATAGGAGGCAGCCAATGAGTATGAATCAAACATTTAGAACTTTTGGATAACATTTGGATATGAATGAAATTTCCTTTTGGAAATAATAAGCAATGGAAATGCCATGTGTTTTAAAGGATAAATAAATTGCCACACAGCACAAAGACATGCTAAGAATTGGTGGAATGATCATTAGGATTTGGGTTGACTAAGCTGGCCAAGTCCTGTCCCCACCCTGCTAAGGGTTGCAGTCGTTTTACATGGTGTTCCCTAACATCTGTCACTGAGCTTCTGAAGCTGAAATGAAGCCCAGGTACTGTGCACTACTACACTACTGCATTACCTCAACCTGCTCAGAGCAGAAGGAACATTTAAAAACCTATTACAAGAGCTCTCACACTCAGACTTTCATCTTTCACATCTTTTTTTCTTTTTAAATTATATGTCTGTCATTGAAAATAAAATACAGGAAATCTCATGGCAACCTAGAGAGATTCTGAGAAATATTTAACTTTGACTTTAAGCCTGTGCAATATTCCTTATAATACAAATAGGCATTTTAATTGATGTTTTTAATCTTAAATGATATTTGTAGCATGGAATGTCTTTCCATATGTTACCATTAAAATATTTTTTTAAACAAATATGAAGTATAAGTGTCATGGATAGGGACTTTTAAAAATGGTTGCTGCTGTGACTCACAGTCATTTTAGCTTAGGCTTCCTATTCCTGTTATTTTTCCAATGGCAATATTTCTGGGAAATGAAGCTAATTTCTACTTTTCTTTCCTTGTTGAAAGGATTATGCATACTCCTTCCCCATTCCTGTGTGTTCTTGTTTCTGATTAAGATAATCTGTATTATAATCCCTGTGACTCCTTTGAAATTGTATTTTATAAACAAATGCTATCAACCATATTTTTTTCTCACTTAACTCCATATGTTAATGTTTGGTTCAGATTTTACCACCTTTATGAACCATTTTTTTTTCTAATTCTGCCTTTACTTTGAAATAGTTCTTGAATCCAAGAAGAGAAACATTTATTCAAGACTTTGCGTATAACCCAATTTGTGTTATTTTTTAAAATTCATAATGTAACTTTATAAACTTACTCTCATTTTATTTTCTTAAGGTGGCAGTTGTAATTGTCTTTATTTTATAGTTGAGGAAACCATAGTTTAGAGAAATTAAGTAAGTAATTTTCCCATGGTAATATTTTTGGAAAATGAAAAAGTCAGGACACGAGCTGGTTAATATTATTTTAAAAGGATGTGGTTCTCAAATTAATAAATACCTTCTATATATTAGGTAATGTCATTGGTATTGAGGATAGGGTGAGGAATAAAACTATACTGCTTTCATAGACCTCACATCCCATGATTGGGTATTTTGATTCTATTTTCTTCACTATAAATACAAAGCCAGGATAACATCATTTACATAATAAATGGAGCTCTTTTTCTTTTTCTTTTAATAAAAGGGTTGACCATTGAACTATTATACATGCACTAGAGGTGTGGTGCACAAAATTTGTACACTTGGGGCTCCCTCAGCCCATCCTACATCCTCAGTCAGACATCCTTAGAGCTGCTGCTGCAGAGGAGGAAGAGGCTCCCACCACCACCCTGCGCTCGCCAGCCATGAGCCTGGCTTATGGCTGAGCAGTGCTCCCTTTGTGGGAGTGCATTGACCACCATGGGCAGCTCCTGTGTTGAATGTCTGCCTCCATAGTGGTCAGTGTGCATTAAAGCAACCAATCGTTCTGCCCTTAAGTTTAATTGCATATTAGCCTTTTATTGTATAAGTTTATGGTCTTTAAATTGGTGGTTGCCAGAGGGGAGGAGGGTTGGGGACTGGGTGAAAAAGGTGAACGAATTAACTGAGAAGTGCAAATTGTTAGTCACAAAATAGTCCTGGACATGTAAAGTACAGTGTAGGGAATCCTGTATAATAAAAGATTAATATGCAAATTGTCCCCTCAGAAGTACAACCAGAAAATCAGGAGTTTGATCGATCGTTCTGATGTACACTGACCACCAGGGTGTGGCACAGAACATGGCAGGTGACCAGAGGTGGCAGTGGGGCACTGAGGGGGTGAGAGAAGGGGGAGGCAGGGAGGTGAGGATGAGGGGAGAGGGAGAACCTGATTGGCCCTGATGACTGGCCAGGCCTAAGGACCCAAACGGTGCATGGATTCTGTGCACCAGGCCTCTAGTATAGTCAATAATATTGCGATAACTATGGGTGGTGCCAGATGAGTACTGGAAAAATAAGTGGGACTACTTTGTAAAGTATATGTTTGACTACCCACTATAATGTACACCTGAAACTAATACAAAATAATATTGACTGGAGAAACCAAGATGGCAGCATAGGTGAACACCTAAGCTGCTGCCTCACACAACAATTTCAAAATTACAACTAAAGGAGAAAATGGACACCATCTAGACTACAGTGGTTCTCAACCTTTTTTAATGCTGTGACCTTTTAATATAGTTCCTCATGTTGTGGTGACCCCCAATCATAAAATTATTCTCGTTGCTACTTCATAACTGTAATTTTGCTACTGTTATGAATCATAATGTAAATATCTGTGTTTTCTGATAGTCTTAGGCTCTACAGCAGTTCTCAACTTGTTGGTCGCGACCCACAGGTTGAAAACTGCTAGCAAGGCCGCCTAAGACCATCAGAAAACAGATATTTACATTATTATTCATTAACAGTAGCAAAATTACAGTTATGAAGTAGCAACAAAAATAATTTTAAGATTTGGGATCACCACAACATGAGGAACTGTATTAAAAGGTCACAGCATTAAAAAAGGTTGAGAACCACTAATCTAGAACAACAGGAAAGCTGGCTGAGTGAAAATTCTACAACTAGAAGTAAAGAGAGGGACTCATAAAGGCTCAGAGGAGCTGTAAAAAGCTGAGGTATGGAGACACACTCCTGGAGAGGACAGGTGGAGGAGGGTCTGGCTGGCTTGCTCTAGCGGGAGGGAGACGGAAAATCCCAACTCCATTGAACCCTACTTCTATCTGCACTGACCGCCAGCTCCAGGCAAGACTCATACTGAGGAGTCTGGACTGTTGTGAAAAGGAAGGAGTGCACAGAAACTTAGGGGAGCCGCCAAAGGCAGAAGTCTGGGGGCACGTGGAAAGTGCACACACAGAGAGCTGACTGCTAATTGTGCCACTATCTCTCTCTAGCAGGAGGAAAACAGAACCTCCCAACAGCACTGAAATCCAGGTCCAACTGCACTGAACCTCAGTTTTGAGCGAGACCCTGGGGACCCAGACTCATACGGGTACCTAGAGTGCCCGGAAACTCAGGGGAACCAGAAAAGCAAAGATCTGGAAACTCACGTGCATGCGTACATGATAGGCAGAAGTCTGGAGGCAAGTGCTCATGTGCAGACACAGCTGATTCTCACAACCAATTGGCTTGGATGTCAATTTCCCCCAGTGATACCAATAACAATCAAGAATTAACTACAACAAGGTTGTATACACAGTTCACGAAGAGGTGCACCAAGAGTGTCCACTTCAGGTAACTGGGGAGGCAGAGTTACTGGGCCACATAGGACACCTAGCACACAAAGCTACTCTGCCAACTCAGGGAAGCAGCGAAAGATGTGGAGACAAAAGAATATAACACAAACCAAAGAAATGGAGGAAAACAAATGACTGGATATAGAGTTCAAAACCACGGTTTTAAGGCTTTTTAAGAATTTCCTAGGAAAAATGGATAAATTTAGCAAGACCCAAGAGGAGATGAAAAAGGACCAACTACAAATTAAACATACACTGACTGAAATAAAAATATTATACAAAGCCCTAAAATCAGACTAGAGGAAGGCAAGAATCAAGTCAAAGATTTAAAATACGAAGAAGCAGAAAACACTCCACTGGAAAAGCAAAAAGAAAAAAGAATCCAAAAATGTGAAGATAGTATAAAGAGCCTCTGGGACAACTTCAGTCGTACCAACATCAGAATTATGGGAGTTCCAGAAGAACAGAGAGAGCAAGATACTGAAAACCTATTTAAAGAAATAATGACTGAAAACATCCCACATCTGGTAAAAGAAATAGACTTACAAGTCCAGGAAGCACACAGAACCCCAAACAAAAGGAATCCAAAGAGGACCACACCAAGACACATCATAATTAAAATACCAAGAGCAAAAGACAAAGAGAGAATATTAAAAAGCAGCAAGAGAAAAATACTTCATTACCTACAAGGGAGCACCCATTCGATTGTCAGCTGATTTCTCAACAGAAACTATGCAGGCCAGACGAGAGTGGCAAGAAATATACAGCGTGATGAATAGCAAGAACCTACAACCAAGATGACTCTACCCAGCAAAGCTATCATTCAGAATTGAGGGGCAGATAAAGAACTTCACAGATAAGAAAAAAACTAAAGGAGTTCATCAACACCAAACCAGTATTATATGAAATGCTGAAAGGAAGAGGAGGAAGAAAACAATAAAGGTAAAAGTTACGAACAACAAATACATATCTATCAACAAGTGAATCTAAAAATCAAGTGAATTGAAAATCTGATGAACAGAATAAACTGGTGAATATAATAGAATTTGGGGCATAGAAAGGGGGTGGACTGATAATTCTCAGGGGGAAAGTGGTGATGGGGAATACAGGGAGAGACTGGACAAAAATCATACAGCTATGGATGAGGACAATGGTGGGGGAGGTAAGGGCAGAGGGTGGGATGGGAGCCAGGTGGAGGGGATCTATGGGGGGGAAAAGAGGAACAACTTTAATAATCTGAACAATAAAGATTTATTAAAAAAATAATATGGATTGTAAACTGTAATTGAAAAATAAAAAAGATCTGGCTGACACCTGAATTTGTTTTCTTTTTGCTCATTTTAAAGTAGGGAGTGGCCACCTACTGCCTTCGGACCAATCCTACCTGACACCTGATTTTTTAAATAAAGTTATATTGGTAAATGCCTAAAAATGTCTTATATGAAACAAATATGAAGCTTTCATTTTTTTTTTTCCATTTGGCCAATAGTGTACATTTTCAGAAGAGATGGCTGAGCTGAGGAGTGCTGTGGAAACCACTAAGGCAGTGATTCTCAACCTTGCTAATGCTGCAATCCTTTGATACAGTTCCTCATGTTGTGGTGACTCCCAACCATAAAATTATTTTTGTTGCTACTTCATAACTTTAATTTTGCTATTGTTATGAATCATAATGTATTTGTGTTTTCCAGTGGTCTTAGGTGACCCCTGTGAAAGGGTTGTTCAACCCCCAAGGGGTCGCAACCCACAGGTTGAGAACTGCTATATTAAAGGGAGCCATGCTAAGTGAGTCTGCACACAGAATGACTTCCAGGTCTTGGCTAAGCATTGGCCCTCACTTGCAGGCCAGCTAATAGAGTTTGTCAAGAAACCATTGCCTTGGTGTTATTGGAGAACTTATACCCAGTTTCCTGACATTGATATGATTGTTTTGTTAACTTATTCAATTAATCTCTCTTTTTCTAGTCCTCAATACAGATCAAGAATTCTAATAGTATTATGTCATTTTAATACATCCTACAAAATAGCAGGTCATGTATTCTATAAGTCCAGTAATCACTTATCTGGAAAAGAACTCAGTGATCCCAAGTATGCTATGAAAGTTCTTTTGCACTGAACTCTCCTATAAGCATTCTTAAGATGTAAAGTTTCTCAAAATATTCCACAATGGCACACATTCTGCCCTTAATCATATGGAAAATAGCTTAGAAAGAAATGGTTAGAAAGACTCAAACTCTGGGATAATAATCATAGTGCAAACAAAGTAATCACTAAGAAAAAATTAGTGTTTTCCCAATATTTTAAGTTTCTTTAAAAATAATACTATATTTTTGGGGAAAATTAGTCTAAAGGGGAAGTCTAAGAGATAATAGGGAGGGCCTAAACTTGATGCTCTTTGGCTGCTTTCCCAAATTTGAACAAAATAGTGATAGAATCGACATATAAAATTAAGGCTATATCAGTAGGAGCTTTAATTTTCTTGGAGTTATGGACTATTGCAATTAAAAATATTTTATTATTGGCACTGTGTTATAGAGGCTTCTTTGAATTAAATAGACAAATAAACCAGCACAGCCTCTTGCCTTTGGCACATGCAAATAACAGTTAAAGGATGCCTTCCTTTCAGATAAAATTTGGCAATGGGGGAAAAGACTGCAGTTCTACATAGTTCCAGCAGGGGTCAATATGTTTTCATCGTTGCATACTGGATGCTCAGAGAGCAGCAGCAAAAGTGTTGATCCTAATTGGAGCAGACACAAGGATCTTCTATAATCCTCTGACATCCTTTTCAAATAATAATTCTTAGGTGGGTGGTGGGCTGGTGACTGCAATGCCAGTGCAGGCTTCCTTACGATGAAGCCTAACCATTGTCAATTATTTTTGATGTATGCTAGTTTAACTTAAGTCTTCTTCTTACTGGCTTTCCCAACCCACAGAATGGTATTGTGCCTCCTAATTATTGAGACACAGCACCCAGGATGGTCGGGACAAGCATGTTATTTTGGCTTAATGCGCTCTCTCAAACCTATCCCCTTCTTTTCCAGCCAACCCTGTGCTCTTCCTACTCAGCACAAAGAGCAAGCATATACATTCAGTCAAATACCTTCAGAGCAGTTTACTTACAACCCTGATTGCCATAGTCATTTGTCTTTAATTCATTAAATGCCAGCACTTGGAGGCAACTGGAGATATAATAATGAGCATATATGATTATAGTTGCATGTATATAGCTTCAAATCTACATTAATAAAAGAGTAAGATACAAATTGACCATATCTTTGTGATGCCCATCAGCCAATCAGGAGTGAGTATGCAAATTAACTCAACAAATATGGTGGGTTAATTTGCATACACAGGTATCTAGTGGCCGAGGACAGGGCAGGATGCTTGCATTGTCGCCATGGCGACAACACAGGCATTCCATACCGCCCCAGCCTCTCCTGGCTTCTGGGTAGCATGGGCAGGTGGAAAGACGGCTCCAGCCGGAGTGAAGGCAGTGGTGGCAGCCAGGGGAAAGAAGGCCCATTCTTGCACGAATCTTTGTGCATTAGGCCTCTAGTAGGTTATAAATGAGACTAATTCCTCCCAAATCCCACCCGCTTTTTAAATAATTTGTTTAGGGGCTCTGCCAGTCAGTGGTATTCAAGAAACAAATTGCCATCCTTCAGGTGAATTTTAAAGAATGGTGGTTGCCTGAGTTTTAAACTGTCATGCAGACACTTATGTTCTCTGTCAAAGAACAAGAACAACCATAAAAAGACAAGTCCTGCTGCTCCCCTTCGTTTCCCCACTTCCCCCTTGTAATCTTGTTTTTTCCTGTCCTTGGCCCTGACTTCAGTCCTTTCTGTGGATGTCACCATGTGGACACATTTTCAGAAACTTGAGTCTGGAGCACTGAGGAGTGTTGAGGCAGGAATGTGTTACCAGGACATGTAGAAGGTGGTTAACTGCTTGAATGTACTGCCTGCTCTGGAGAGGAAGGAGGAATAACCATCCAACAGTGCTCTACCTCACAAAGCTTAACCCACGGGGGTTTTACAGGGTGGCCCTCATTCAGCTCTGTAGGTAGGGAGAATGAATGTCTCTTGGAAGGTGCAACATGGTGGTTAAGATGAAGTCAGAGTTAGCCAAACAAAACCAGCAGGCTCGATCTTGATCTAGATTCATGGAGGCTACGATCCTTTCCCACTCATGAGAGAGGGCCTAATATTAAGTAATCTGCCACAGCTGTAAGCTTCACTATCATATAGCAAGGAATGTATTTATTCATACATGTAGTCACATTTTAAACACTCTCTCTAGAAATGCATGGAGATTTCTTTCTTTCTTTTTAAAAAAATATATTTTATTGATTTTTTACAGAGGCAAAC
This sequence comes from Lasiurus cinereus, assembly GCA_011751065.1. Taxonomy (NCBI): domain Eukaryota; kingdom Metazoa; phylum Chordata; class Mammalia; order Chiroptera; family Vespertilionidae; genus Lasiurus; species Lasiurus cinereus. The sequence goes on along the minus strand of JAAGEH010002534.1, from coordinate 8,604,220 downwards.
GGAGAGGGATAGAGAGTTAGAAACATTGATGAAAGAGAGACATCGATCAGCTGCCTCTTATACACCCCCTACTGTGGATGTGCTCACAACCAAGGTACATGGCCTTGACTGGAATCAAACCTGGACCATTCAGCCCATAGGCTGATGCTCTATCTACTGAGCTAAACTGGTTAGGGCCATGGAGTTTTCTTTTACTTTCAAAGATTACCAGTACCCTTCAATATATCAGTAATAAAAATAAATCCAATCATCTAATTATTTTTTTAAATTTCTTTATTAATTTCACCATAGCTATGACTTGGAAACAGTCTAAGTGCCCATCATCTCATTGTTTTTGGTAGATCTTTCTTTTAAACTCCATGACATATTTTAGCAAAACAGGCGATACAATTCTTTAATGGGCCTACTCTTCATCTCTTTCACTTTAATCCCACATTTATTTAGAAAACAAAACATACCTTCTTCAAATTCTGGGGAAGGTATGAGCATAAATGCTGGAAGTTGATGAAGATTACAGCAACAATTTCAGCTGGGGTCTGACAGCCACCTGACAGATGATGCCTATGTCCTGGAAGGGTAGTTAGAAAAGCTGGGAAGAATTTTGAGCTCATCCTCAGCTGTCATAGCAGACATATTAATTTCTTTATTGTTCTAAAAAGGTCAAGGTTAGTATGAATGGGAGAATAGTTTACTTGCACCATAATGCATTACTTACAAGAAATATATATATATATATATGGAATGTTTATTGAGGACCTATAAATATCAGGCACTAATATAAGTATTGGGGCCATATTGGTGAAAAGATAGGCAGAAGCTATGATCTCATGAAGCTTACTTTCTAGTTAAAATAAGCATATTTTGAAAGTATATACATTCTAAAAAAAATCTTGGTGCATTTTTATTTCATCCCTTCACACATTTGCTTCTTCATATTTAAAATGTAAGCTGAAACACTCCTTGTATTTTTTGAAGGTGAAAGAATATATATAACTACAAGGTGAACTGTAGAATTGCATGACTGTAGAATTGCTTCAAAACCTGAATTGGGAACAGAGTAAATGTAAAATGGTTTACAAATAATTAGCAGAATAGGCTGCTAGTGCATTCATTCATGAAACTGAGCAATATGTGTCTGGAGCAGCTAACACCAGAGTTCAAGGTTGCTCTTTTCCCCAGTGGGAGACTATGACAACTACACATGACCATCTCTCGTCTGCACAGCACGGCTTCAGGAAAACCAAATGCTCTCAGCCTGGAAATGCTGATCTGGGGAATTGGGATACGTGATCGGAGATGGTTTCCAAATTACGTTTTAAGACTTGTAAGGATTTAACTCTATCTAAAGAATTTATCATTAGTCCCCAAAGCAACCTTGAGACAAAATAAATAGGTATCAGTTTCATTTATTTACTCGACTATAGCTTTATGCTCAAAGAATGACCCCTTATATCTAGTGATTTAAAAATAAATAAATCTCTAACTTTAAAAATTTATTTGAAACCCATACTTTGAAGCTGTTGTATTTTTGCTTATTATTAGGATGGTGCATTTTTGAAGTTATCTGGAAAGTAGGGCATTGGGCATGTAATGGGTTTGCAGCTCTTTTACAAGCTCAGTTTGAAGCTTTACTGTCCACTTATCTTGAGGAGAAAACTCTAGGAACAAAGATGAGAACTGGTCTTTTTCCCTTCCCACTGCCTTCGTCCTAACATTCATCCCTCCTTACTTTCCCCTCCAATAGATGTGATGGCAATGTCTTCTTGTCCACTTTTACCTTGAATAAATGAATACTAATAAACTAGCAGGTCTTCCTGCCTTGAGGACTTCCGGAGTACAAACAACACTTCCAAATTTTAAAACCCATGTTAAAATTTTCCTTTGGAAGGTGTCAGAAAATCCTTGCTTTTGAGAATTCTCAACTCTTAAAAGAAGAGGTTACTGTTTTCCTAAAGCAGATTTTCTCTTCCAGACTTACTTACAACTCCTCATTAGGTTAGACAGTCTTCATAATAAACAGAGAATACACCAATACAGAAAATGTTACTGCTTCTTTTGAGAGTCCCCACTCTCTGTGCGACTCTCTCTCTCTCTCTCTCTCTCTCTCTCTCTCTCTCTCTCTTTCTCTTAGGTTAGCACAATGTTTGGGTATACTATATAATAAAGAGGTAATATGAAAATTGACCATCACTCCAACACCCAAGATGGCCACCCTCATGTGGATACAAGATGGCTGCCACAAGATGGCCATCAGGGGAGGGCAATTAGAGGTGAACAGGTCAGCAGGGGAGGGTAGTTGGGGGTGATCTGGCTGTCAAGGGAGGGAAGTTAGGGGCAACCAGGCCTGGAGGGAAGGGTAGTTGGGAGGGATAAGGTCTGCAGGGGAGAGCAGTTAGGGGTGACCAGGCCAGCAGAGGAGGATAGTTAGGGGTGACCAGCCTGACAGGGAAAGGCATTTAGGGGCTACCAGGCCAGTAGGGGAGGGAAGTTAAGGCAATTAGGCCAGCAGGGAGGCAGTTAGGAGTCAGTTAGGCTGGCAGAGGAGTGGTTAGAGGGTGGTCAGGCTGGCAGGCAGAAGGGGTTAGGGACAATCTGGCAGGTAGGCAGGCTAGTGATTGGGACCCAGCAGTCCTGGATTGTGAGAGGGATTTCTGACTGCCCTTGAGGGGTCCCAGATTGCAGAGGGTGCTGGCTGGGCTGAGGGACACCCCCCCCCCCCCCCCATGCACACATTTTATGCACTGGGCCTCTAGTTTATTATATATGAGTATTTATCTGTTACATGAATGTGATTTTTCTCTGTTACTGCAGGGGTATTAAAAGTTATAAATAGCCCTAGCTAATTTGGCTCAGTGGATAAAGCTTTTGCCGGTGGACTGAAAGATCCTGGTTCAAGTCAAGGGCATGTTCCTTGGTTGCAAAGAGCATGCAAGTAGGCAACCAATCGATGTGTCTCTCTCACATTGGTGTTTCTTTTTTTTCTCTCTCTCTGTCTTTCTCCCTCCTTTCCACTCTTTCTATAACAATCATTGGAAAAATATCCTCTGGTGAAGATGAATGGCACAACAAAAAGTTATAAATAGGTTTTAAAATAAAGCAGTTGTATGTTAGAGTCCTTCATAACTTGCCTAGACATTTCCCCCACCCTCAAGATGCCAATATAAATGTTTAAAGAAATAATCATTGCAGATAATTATCATGGTAGACAACTTTTAAGATTTTTTTTTTTTTTGGTTATCAGCTTAGAGCATTAATCCCTCATTTATTCCTCTCTCTCTCTCTCTCTCTCTCTCTCTCTCTCTCTCTCTCTCTGTGTGTGTGTGTGTGTGTATGCTGTACTAGAGGTCTGATGCATGGAATCTTGCACTGGGGGGTCCCTCAGCCTGGCCTGCACCCTCTCATAGTCCTGTACCCCTTGCTCCTTACCACCCACCTGCTCGCTGCTACTTACCACTTGGCTTATTGCTCCTTAGCACCAATGCAGAGTTGGGAGAGGCTCACACCACCTCTGCTGCACTCACTGCCAGCCGTGAGCCTGGCTTCTGGCATTCTGGCTGAGTGGCAGTCCCCCATGGGAGCACACTGACCACCAGGGGGCAGCTCCTATATTAAGCATCTGCTTCCCTCCCCTCTCCGCCCCCCCCACCAGTTGTTATGGTCATTCTGCTATAATGGTCACTTAGGCTTTTCTTATATATATACTTGAGGCCACGTGCATAAAATTCATGCACAGAGAGAGTTTCTTAAGTCTGACCTGCACCCTCTTCAATTTGGGATCCCTCAGGGGATGTCTGACTGCCCACAGGGATCGGGCCTAAAGTGGCAGTCAGACATGCCTCTCACAATCCAGGATGACTAGCTCCTAACCACTCACCTGCCTGCCTGCCTGCCTGATAGCCCCTAACCTCTCTGCCTGCCTGCCTGATCACCCCTAATTACCCTCCCCTGCCAGCCTGATCTCACCCCCAACTGCTTTCCCCTGCCAGCCTGATCAATTCTAATTGCCTCTGCCTTGGCCCCCACCACCATGGCTTTGTCCGGAAGGAAGTTGGATGTCTGGAAGATGGCTGGTCTACCCGGTCTAATTAATATATTACTCTTTTATTAGTATAGGTATATTATCTAATATATGATTGCTTAAATGGGGGGGGTGGGCGGGAGGGAAGCCTTTTTCAGCAAGAGGAGATGCTGTTGGCAGACAAAAATATATAATCTTTATATCTGGACTGATAGCCAGCCATATGAACTATACTTCCAAACCGATCATTTAAAAAGTTGAACCACTTTCTTACACCTTACACCAAACAGCTGTTACCCTTAAAACCCCTTCTCCTCCCCCACCTTAAGTTCTGCTTTCGCAGTTCACCCAGATTTGGTTCTGATTTATCAGTTTCTGTGCCAAAAAGCTTTGCCTCCTAGGCAGCCATTGGTTCCTTGCAACTCACCCAGATTTGGTTCTGATTGGTTGGTTTCTGTGCCAGTCAGCATCTCTGGGCCTGATCATAGAGATGGGCTGATCAGCAGCTTCCCCAGGCTTCTGGTGAGTGGGCTGAACTGCTGACCTCCTGGAGAGAGAGAGGCTTAGCTGCTGGAGAGGCCTGGAGAAAGAAGCACAGTCTGATCACCCTGATTCTCTCTCTGGGCCTTGCCAGCAGCCACTGCCACTGCTGATCAGCCCTGCCTCCCCCACTCTTTCCCAGAGGTCAACAGTTCAGCCCATGTGTCTGCTGCATGCACAGCCTGGTGTTTGGTCAAGCCTTCGGTCCTTTTGGATGTTACGTCCCTGGCTTTTTATATATACAGATATATATATATATATATATATATATATATATATATTCTGCTGTGATGCTCTCTTAGGCTTTTAAAATATATATGTTTTTCCATGTGAGAAAACTCATTTTTATCAAGGTAAAATCTTCTTTTCTACAAGGTGTGAAATGAAAGTGTTATATGAAATTTGGGTACCATATTAAAGCCCATTAACTTGATAACATGAGAAATAACTGAGAACCTTAGGTTATGTCTTAAAAATTAAGTACCTACAAGTTTAAATTCCTCTTTTATATTGTGCTATTACTTGACCTGAACAACAACAACAAAACTGATTTTTAATACCAGATGATTTGCTTTCTTATTTTTTTTCACTGTTAGGAAACTCAAATCAAATTTAGAAATTGTCTGTAGCAATTATATGTATCTTTACTAATGTGTCTTAACTTTTGTAACTCTTTTTAACTTTTTATTCTTTCTAATTTTTTTTTCCTGTTGAACTGTATATGCTTGCCTAAGCAATCTCAGATAATTTTGGAAGCAAGTTAGATCATAAATAAGTGAATAAATAAAATTATAGTTTACACTTATTGATTTCTCACTGTGTGTTACACTCTCACCTAAGCATTTGAAATACACTATCCCATATGATATTCAAAACGACCCCAGGAAGTAGTAGTTGTCAGTTAGAAATGCATTCAGCTGCAAGTAACTAGATATCTGATGAATAGTGAATTAAACAATGAGGGGGTATTATTTATCTTAACAAGAAGTCTAAAGAAAAGTATCCATTGGCATGGATTTGAGAGCTCACTGGTGTTAGAACTGGCATCACTGAGGTTCCCTTGATTTTCTCCTCATAGACTGAAAATGGCTGCGGTACTAGTAGGTCTCTATTGTGCCTGCATTTAACACATCTGTCACTTTCATTTAGAAACAAAGTTTCTCCTGAAACCCTCAGTCAACTTTTGCTCACTTCTCCTAGATGTATGAAATGGATGCTGGTAAAAGATCAGGGGTTGGGCAATGGATATGGAAAGAATAAATTTAAAAATATTTAATATCTGCTTCTGCTCAGAAATGGATAAATTAGAATGGGAACTGTCTGTAAATAGATCTTTCCAGGGGGCATCTACAAAATATTAATATTATTGCAATTAACCTACACACAGGTAGGTAGTTTATTATTTCCATGCTGTCAATAAAGAACGATTTAGAAAAAAAAAGTTTGCATAACTTTTTAAAAAGAATTATTTTTCAATTAAAGTTTACATTTAATATTATTTTGTATTGGTTTTAGGTGTATAGGACAGTGGTCACCCAATCATAACCTTCATAAATTGCTCCCCCCACCCTATATTTCTTGTACTTCCCTGGCACCATACATAGTAATTACAATATTATTGACTATATCCCTATGCTTTACTTTACATTCCCATAGCTATTTTTTAACTATCAATTGTACTTCTCAATGCCTTCACCATTTTTGCTCAGTCTCCCAATCCTTCTCCCCTCTGGTAACCATCAGTCTATTCTCTTCATAAAATTTCAAAGATTTTAATAGCTCAAGACAGAGAATGAGCAAATAGATGTAGATTTTAATCTAGGTTGATTGTCTTGACAGTTTTTATTTTTGGACAATATGCTACTCTGTATCTAAAAATAAATACATTTAAAAATGGTACACAGGCATGAATATCAATATTAATGCAATACTAATAAAATTGGGCTTCCAAAATAAACTCTAGTCATGTTTATTGCTTAATGAATTAAGCAAACACAACAGATCTAAAACGTACTGAAGGAGTTTAGATCCTGGTAATATCAGACTAGCTTGTATTAAACTAGTCTTCCCAGAGGTAACAATGATAAACTCTTGACAAAAAATTTACAACAATAACAACAAATATGTGAAAGCCAAAACAAGAGGAAAGTCAGCTCTTGAAGATAAGATGCTGCATTGTGTGTTATTGGATTTTATATAGCTATTGGTCTGAGGTTACTCTCTAGCTTGTGCGGAATGAAAAAGCTAGAACTTAAGCAATAAACCAGTGTTAATGGGTTGAGCAATCAGAGTTTAGAATCATGGCTGCTAGGGCAGATAAAAGTGAGAATAGAGGAGCCGTGTAAAGGAAAGTTTCTAGATCTACTCCACTCAAATTCTTGCCTCTCAACTGCACATGAAAGAAGGAGGAATGAGAGGGTTGCAAGAAAAAAATAGATTGAAGACTAAAATAATTAAGCACTGATTTCAATTGCTGCCCACCACAGTGGAAGCATGTTTTTCATTTGTTGGTTTTTGGTTAATCCTCATCCAAAGATATTTTCCCATAGATTTTTAAAGAGAATGGAGGGGAGGTAGTGAGACAGAGAGAGCAAAACATCAATATGAGAGAGACACATTGATTGGTTGCCTCCTTCAAGTGCCCTATCCAGGGCCAGGGATCAAGCCAACAACCAAGGCAAATGTCCCTGACCAGAATCGAACCTAGAATCCTTCAATCCAAGAGCTGATGACCCAAACCAGCTAGTGCTGGAGGCATGTTTTGAATTTGAGTCCAACCAAATTAAATACTTGCTAGAGAAAACACACACACTCTCTCTCTCTCTCTCTCTCTCTCTCTCTCTCTCTCTCTCTCTCTC
>JAAGEH010002534.1:8533374-8596794 GCA_011751065.1 Lasiurus cinereus | reverse complement strand
TCTCTCTCTCTCTCTCTCTCTCTCTCTCTCTCTCTCTCTCTCTCTCTTTCTCTCTCTCTCTCTCTTCAGAAATACTGGGGACCAAGCGGGAAGCCAGCTCAAGAGGAAGGACTCAGGTTGGGCTCAGGCCTTGCCTTCTTTTCATTCATTTTGAGATATTCCTATAGCCCTTAGGCAGGCAATTTCCAGTAACAGATAGAGTATCTTATCAGTAAGGACTTACGTGACTATCTGGTAGGGAAATTGCTTTGGCTACCATTTTCTGGACTAAACAGTGGGTGCATAGCTCTGACCTTTGCCAGGGCTCCAGGGTCACCAGCATTTCAGGATCCTTGTCCACACCTCTCTGCTAGTGAAGACAATAGGCAGGTTCCACAGTGTAATACACACTGTTTCCAGGACACTAAAATGAATTATTACACATGTGAAGAAACAACAAAATGTAAAAATGTAACTTCTAGCAATGAGATCAAGCAGTTCATATAAATCAACCTCAAAATAACATAAAGAAGAACTCTAATAAAGCTATTAAAAATATGTTTAAAACTTAAAAAAATTATAAATAATGAACAAATGAGAAAATCAGTCAATAAATGAAAACCATAGTTGACCCTTGAACAACATGGGTTTGAACTTCACAGACACACTTAGGTGCATTTTTTTCCCCAGCAAATAACTGCACTATTTTCAATTAGTTGTGGAAATTACACAGATAGAGAGGACCTACTGTATGCATTGACCCACATCATCTAGACGACCTGAGCATCTGAAGAAATTGTTATCTGAAGGGGTCTTGGAACCAATCTTTTGTGGATACCAAGGAACAACTAATGTAAAGTATTTGGGGAGTCAAAAGTTACATGTGGCATTTCAACTGCACTGGGAGTCAGCATCCTTAACCCTTATGTTGTTCAAGGGTCAACTGTATAAACAAAAATCAAATGGAGCTGAAACCGGTTTGGCTCAGTGGATAGAACATTGGCCTGCGAATTGAAAGGTCCCAGGTTCGATTCCGGTCAAGGGCGTGTATCCTGGTTGCGGACACATCCCCAGTTGGGGGCGTGCAGGAGACAGCTGATCCATGTCTCTCTCTCATTGATGTTTCTAATTCTCTATCCCTCTCCCTTCCTATCTGTAAAATATCAATAAAATATATTTTTAAAAAATCAAATAGAAATTCTCAAACCAAAATATTAATACTTAAGATAAAAACTAAAGAGCTTATTAGCATATTGGAAATAGCAGAAGGGTTCAGTAAACTTCAAAAGAAATTTTCCAATCTGAGAAATTCAGAAATTAAAAAAAAAAAGATTGAAAATAATGAACAGAGACTTAATCACCTATGGGACAATATGAAATATCTTAATATATGTGCAATTGGCATACTATAATTGAGGAAAGGGAAAGAGAGAGGAGGATAGGAATATAGAAAAACAGAGCAGAGGGATGTATATACCCTGTTTCCCCCAAAATAAGACAGTGTCTTATATTAATTTTTGCTCCCAAAGATGCGCTAGGTCTTATTTTCAGGGGATGTCTTATTTTTCCATGAAGAAGGATACAGTACACATTTATTGTTGAACAAAAATAAAGGAAATTTATTACCTGTATACGGTACAATAGTAGTTGTCATCACAAACCAGCTCACTGATTGGCCGCAGCACAGTTGGAGTTGTTCAGGCAGTGTGAGGTCTTTTTAAATCATGAGTCAGATGCCTTACGGTAGCTTCAGGGGCCTTATATTCTGGGAAGGCCTTATGTTCGGGGAGGCTTTATTATCAGGGAGGTCTTATTTTCGGTGGATGCTTTATATTACAGTGAGAGGCAAAACTGGGAGTAGGTCTTATTTTCAGGGGATGTCTTACTTTGAGAAAACAAGGTATGGGAGGCAGGGGAAAGAATGAGAGAATTAGAAAGAAAATATGGGGTAAAAATATTTGAAAAACTAATGAGTAAAAATATTTCAATTTTGAAAGAAAATATAATTCTACAGAGTCAAAAAAATTCAGCAACCCTAAATTGAACAAAAGTCAAAATTCTACAAAGTCAAACTGCTAAAAAGCTGAAGATAAAAAGAGAAAATCTTAAAAGCAACCAGAGAAAAATTACACCTTTTATATAGGGATTGGAAATGTAAAGAATGGCCAACTTTGAAACTTAAAGGTAAGGAAAAAACATGTTTAAAATACTAAAAGGAAAAAGAAAAGAATCAATTTTATATCCAGATAAAATATTTTTAACAAATGAAGATGAAATAAAAACATTTTCAGGTAAGTGAAAATGGAAAGAATTCATCCTGTCCTAGGATAACTTTAATTATATTAATTTTTATTTGTGACAGAAATCATAATATTTTTTGTAAAATGTCCATAATTTATATTTGTCTGATATATACATGAATATATGCATAGGTTAGTGCAATGGTAATCTTATACCAATGAGAACATCTAACACAAAGTTAATAGTTTCTAATACCATTTTTTAAAAAATAGAACCAAAGATTCTTTTGAGAAATAGCAGATTCTAGAACTGGAGCAAGGAACATAGAAGATGAACTAGAAGAATCTTGCAGTGCCAGAAAGCAAGGAAATGTTCAAAAGCAGATCAAATCATGGAAAAGGTATGTGAACAGGATGTAGGAGCCAACAGGTAGAGCTTGAAATAATTGAGCAGTGGTCAAAGCTGGAATAATTTGAACAAGAAAATATAGCAACATTGGGTTATAACTCACAATATAAAAAATATTCACAGGTCCATTATGATACAAATAAATGAGCGAATAAATAAATGGAACAAAACAGACAAATCTGTATAGGAAAAATTACAAATAATTATGCACATAGTCCCTTCTCTAGGAAGGCCATTACTCCTGATTTTGTAAGTGTGAGTTGAACAAAGGGATTTCCTTCCAAACAATAAAGTTTGGAAAGTGGAAAAAAAGAATAACTACAGTGAAGAAACCTCACAAATACCATCTCAGTTAGGTGACAAAAGTTACTATCAACAGTGATAAGTGATGTTGATATTATGTATCCTTAAATTCCTTAGTAATTTTGAAATTATGTCAAAATAAAAAGTCACAAAATAAGACCCAAGGGCTATTTGACCTCTATGTACTTGGCATCCAAAATAAGGCCCATAAACCAGCAGTATTATCATCACCTGTGAGCTTCTTAAAAATACTGAATTCCATGCCTCGCCTCTGATCTACTCTATTAGATCTGCATTATAACAATTTGTCCAGGTGATTTTTTAAGAAAACATATTTTTAGTGATTTCAGAGAGGAAGAGAGTGGGAGAGAGATAGAAACATCAATGATGAGAGAGAATCATTGATCAGCTGCATTCTTCACACACTCCACACTGGTGGATCAAAACCCCAAGCCAGGCATGTGCCCTGACTAGGAATCGAACTGTGATCTTTTGGTTCATAGGTCCACATTCAACCACTGGGTAATGCTGGCCGGGCAATTTTTTACACACATAAATACTAAGCAGCCTGATTTTTAGGACTTTATTCGGGTGAAAGTACCTAGCACCATTTGCAAGTGTTGTAGAAATTCAGGGAGATTGTTCATTCATCTTCATATATTAGGAGGATGGCTCTAAAGATGTGCCCGTCTCATTCCCTGTTTCCTTCCTTAACCCATGTTACTCTAGTGTGCATGGTACAATGATACCTTTAGAAACTTCTCATTCAATACAATCTGCTTAATGCATCTCTTGCTTTTATACTACCTAGTCTCGTTTGAGGCGCAGCTTGACCCTCACCTCATTCATGAAGACTTCCTTAAACTCCTTGAACGTTTTATTTATTTATTTATTTATTTATTTATTTATTTATTTTTTAAATTGATTAAGGTATTACATATGTGTCCTTATTCCCCCATTACCCCCTATCCCCCTCACTCATGACCTCCCCCCCCCCCGCCGCCATTGTCTGTGTCCATTGGTTAGATTTATATGCATGCATACAAGTCCTTTGGTTGATCTCTCTCTTACCCCCACCCTCCTCTACCTTCCCTCTGAGGTTTGATGGTCTGATGGGTGTTTCTCTGTCGACGGATTTGTTTTTGTTCATCAGTTTATGTTGTTCATTATAGTCCATAAATGCGTGAGATCATGTGATATTTATCTTTCTCTGACTGGCTCATTTCAGCGTAATGCTCTTCAGTTCCATCCATGCTGTTACAAATGGTAAGAACTCCTTTTTTACCATAGCATAGTATTCCATTGTGTAGATGTACCACTGTTTTTTAATCTACTCAGGCTGTTTCCAAATCTTAGCTATGGTGAATTGTGCTGCTGTGAACATAGGGGTGCATATATCCTTTCTGATTGGTGTTTCAAGTTTCTTGGGATAGATTCAAGAAATGTATCCCACTGGCTCAAATGGGAGTTCCATTTTAAGTTTCTTGAGGAAACTCCAAACTGTCCTCGACAGTGGCTGACCAGTCTGCATTCCCACCATTATAAAATTGTTAACCACGAGAAACAATTTGATCTTTTACTTCTATTAGATGCTATTTTTTGTTTTGTTTATGAGCTCCAAATAGATTATATGTTGCTACTGTTATAGACCATTCTAGTTTCTCTATTACAACTATCTCCAAAGTATAGTAATGTTTATCCTCGAGAGTAAAATGAAGAGGATTTATTAGGAATGAGAAAAATATTAGAATTCTATTATTTATCACAAACCAAGGAAAGATAATAATATATTTTATTAACATTTGATAACAAGGCAGAGTGTATATAATTTATAATTTTATAAAACACATGTTGAAGATGCAAACTCAAAACTTTTTCCTGATGTGGGTATGAAATCAATGGGGGAGACAATTGCATTAGAGAGCCATAGAAAATATTTAATACATTTTCTTAAATTCCTTTTGGCAATAAAGGAAAACTAAAGGAAGAAACAATGACAGTATAGTTTCCATTGTAGTATATGCTGGGGTCAGAGACTAACTCATTCCTTACTGGCTAAGAATGTGGTTATGGGGATGTTTGGATGGCATTGCATCAGAATTACTATAATAAGTTGGGATTCAAATTTTTGCTGCTTATCAGTGGTTTCTCATTTGATTGATATAGTGGGCATTCTAGGACAACCTGACATTGAATCAAATAAACTTAGCAATTTTATGGTTGTAGGAAAGATGATAGCTGTATTTTTCTGCAAAATCTCTAGTTTCACATTTAGCTTTTAAAAATGCTAGCTCTTAAAAATAATATGCAAGAACTAAAATCCTGTAAAACTTATTTCATGCAGTCCTGATTTAGATAGCTTTTTTGACCAATAAATATAAAACAAAACTTCAAGTTTTATGCCTAAAATCTAAATGTACTAGAAGAAACAATTTAGAAGAAATGAAAACAGTTAATTTTTGAAATTTTGACGTTTTATTTAGATACAAAGTAACGTTTTATTAGTTCTCATTGTGAGAATTGAATGAGTTGGAAAACCACTACTAACTCACTACAATGATGACACGATGATAGAAACTGCTTCTCAAAATGTGTGCTTTTTAAGCAATTTCCTAGGTAGTAAAATATTTGCAAGCCATATTACTGATTTATCTGCCTTATATATAAAGTGACCGCTGAAATTAAAAGAGGAAAGACTGCTACAATGAAAAAAATGGACAAAGGATATAAAAAAAATCTATTCACAGATAAGGAAGGTATACCTGGCTCAAAAGCATACATTAATACATATATAAATTAAAACTAAACAGAAACACAATGTATCTTCCATAACATTTGTTGCCTGTATGAAAGTCAATTTGTTTATATATACTAAAATAACAGATTACTTAAACATTTTTATCTCGTGATTTCCAGTCTGAAAATTTATTCTAGACATACATATGCTGGAAATCATATATAAAAAAGGCTATTAAAGTAAGTGTAGAGACTTTTCTTTTAAAGTAGATAACATTTATGATATTTAAAATTTTTTAAATATTATGGAGAATTTAAAATGTAAAAATTAAATTACAACATTGTGTCTTTTTCCTTGCATTGCATCAAATAGCTCACATCATAGTCAAATGGTGGGTACATTTATCATGAGATTAAGTTGGTGTGTATCAAAATTCTCCACTTCAAATTTATTTTTTCTTTTGTAGTTAATAGTTTCTAGTGGGAGAGGCTTTGAGACTAGGCAATTTTGTTTCTCTTCAACTTCTGCTCACTAATTTTACCATCCATTGGTGGACAAAGTCTGCCGTAATTGTTGTGAGATGTTTGTCTAATGTTGATTCTCTGTTTCTCTCTCCTAATTCACTAAATGGAATTTTATTTTAAGAGCTATTTCTCCCAGATATTTACTCAATTATTTATATCACTACATACTTATAAGTATTTAATTTATTCTATAGACTAAAATCCAATGTAATTGTTATTTATTTTGTTACACAAATTGATCCAACTTTGTTCATTATGACCATTTGATTATCAGGTCATAAATCCTATTATCTCCGGTGTTAATTTAAAAAGCCCCATCTTTTTAAGCATTATCTTACCTTCCTATACCACCAGAGAGTCCAGATTTATATTTTCCCTGTCCCAGCCCTGGAATCAGCCACTTCTTGAAGAGGTTCACAAACATATATTTTGAAACACATTTAGGGGCATTGCGTAATGTCATTTTAATTATGAGAAAACATTAGCTAAAACTACATCAAGGTAAATTCTACAAAACAATTGGCTGGTACTATTCAAGTATCAAAATCATGTAAGATGAGGAAAGACTGAGAAATTCTTACAGGACAGGAAGAGCAAGGAAAAATGATAGCTAAATAAAATGTGAAATCCTAAATAGAATCATGGAACAAAGAAAGAATATTAGTGAAAAACTTGCTGAAATTAGAATAAGGTCTGTGGTTTAAGTGATAATGTTATAACAAATGTTTTCTTATTTTTTATAATTATACTATAGTTATGTAAGATGTTAACATAATGGAAAGCAGGGTGAGAAATAGAAGAAAATGTATTTTTGCAACTTTCCTGTAGCTCTAAAATTAGTTCAAAATAAACAGTTAGAATATTAAATTAAAAAGAGAAAAATACATTGAAGTAGTCTGGAAAGCTCTCCAAATATATTTTTAAATTTATGAAAGAAATATTTACAAACTGTTTATGTGTGTGGAAATGCATGTGTTTGTGAATATATACATACATATATATATGTACATTCATATATACATATCTTATCTAATGAAAGAGCAATATGCAAATTGACTGTACCTCCACTACATCCACCAGCCAATCAGAGCAAGTATGCAAATTAACCCAACCAAGATGGCTATGGTCACAGAGAGAGCAGGAGGGAGGCTTGAGTTGCCCCTGGCAATGGAGGAAGCCAACCTTTCTGTAAACCCAGTCCTCCGCTTAAGGCAAGAAAGTTTCAATGGCTGCCACCACCGAGCGAGACTTGGGTTGCCCCTGACAATGGAGGAAGCCAAGCTTTCAGCACACCCTGGCTAGTGCTTAAGGCAACAAAGTTCCAATGGCTGTGTGAGCAGAAGGCTTGGCTCCCCTCCAGGCTACAAAGTTTCAATTGTAGAAGATAAATAAATCCCAGATACCAGGGCCTCTGCTTGGGTTGCCAGGGGGTGTGGCCAGCCTGAAAACCACCACTGGCTCATCTCCCAGGCCACCCCAATCCCCAAGGGAACACCTACCCTGATCCAGGACACCCTTCAGGGCAAACCAGCTGGCCCCCATCCATACACTAGGCCTCCATCCTATCTAATAAAAGAGTAATATGCAGGTTGACTATCACTCCAACTCACAAGATGATTGCCCCCATGTGGTCAAAAGATCCTGACCCCAGGGGGACACAAGATGGCCACCACAAGATGACCAGCAGGGGAGGGCAGTTGGCAGGGACTAGGCCTGCAAGGGGGGCAGTTGTGGGCAATCAGGCCAACAGGGGAGGACAGTTGGGAGTGACCAGGCATGCAAAAGAGGGCAGTTGGGAGTGACCAGGCTGGCAGAGGAAGGAAGTTAGGGATAACCAGATCTGCAGGAGAGGACAATTAGGGGTGACCAGGCCCACAGGGGAGGGCAGTTAAGGAAAAACAAGCTGGCAGGAGAGCAATTAGGCATTAATCAGGCTGGCAGGGGAGTAGTTAGGGGGTGATCAGGCTGGTAGGCAGAAGTGGTTAGAGGCAATCAGGAAGGCAGGCAGGTGAGCAGTTGGGAGTCAGCAGTCCAGGTAGGATTGAGCCTAAATAGGCAGATGGACATCCCTCAAGTTGTCCCAGATTGGAGAGGGAACAGGCTGGGCTGAAGGACAACCCCCCATCCCCACACACGAATTTTGTGCACCAGGTCTCTAGTCTATTTGTATAAAAGGCTAAGTGACTGTCTGACCATCTGACAGTACCTATGACGTGCACTGACCACCAGGGGGCAGATGCTCAACACAGGAGCTGCCGAGCTGCAAGCACTTGGTTGCTGTGGTTCTATAAAGTCGGGTCTGAAAAACTAAACATAGAGATTCTAGCAAAACACCCTAAGGATCAGATTTGTTTGGAAAAGTCAAGATAGGGAATGCCACCTTCGGCAAGTTCTCCCCAGAGGCCCCCAACCTTTCAGAGAATCCTCCTTATGACATTCCAACCAAGTCTTATGCTTCCCCACATCTCCCCGCATTTTGTTTTGCTGGCTGTAGAAGACAGAAGAAAGCAGCAAACTTTCTGCTTTGGAAGGTCGGGGTCTGCAAAGCGTGTTTACTGCTCAAGTTTTGACTTTGTAGAGTATAAGAAAAACAAAGGGAATAACAGTAATAGTAGAAGAAGTAATAGAAGAAGACAGGGTATTTACAAGTAGTAAATCTTGCCTTCTAGTAAGGTGTAGGTGTAGGGGATCTATAATAATAAAAGCATGATATGCTAATTCGACTTGACATCCTTCTGGACAAAGTCAGGGCTGTGAGGGAAGCCTGGGTCCTGGGTGCCTGCTGGCTGCCGGAGGGAAGCCCGGGTCCCATGTGCCAGAGGATAGCTGGTGTTGGCAGCCAGAGGAAGGAAGGTCTACCCTTGCACAAATTTCATGCATTGGGCCTCTAGTAGGATTATAAAGGGAAGGGGGTAAGGTGAGGAATGTAGCTACATGCAGATCCGGGGTGTGTAGACATTAGCTATTGTCAGGTGATGAGATGATATTGAAGAGATGATGTTGATTTCTGGTGCTTTGGGCAGACCATGCTTATCTGTTCTGCTTGCTGGATTCAGAGATAATTCATCTCCCTAATTACTTCACATAGGCCTTGAAAAGAAAACTTTAAAAAAAACTTAACCCCCTTATTCACATATAAGAATATGTGTTCTAAGATTTAAAATCATGATTACTTTTCAGATTGATTCAGGTGCTCTATCTATTAAATGTATTATTCAGTATACTTCTAATTCCTTTTAAGATTTCTTTTTATAAACCCTCTATGACCTTTATAAACATTTTTATAACTTTCACAATAAATATTCTTATAACTTTTATAAAGCATTCCTATTCTAATTTCTTTTCTTCCTGTTATATTCCTTTCTTTATATTCCATCTACAATTTTTACTTCCTTAACTCTAGTTCTTCTTTACCTGACAGACCCTTTGTAACTTATACACATCTTCTGCAATTTATATATACCTTCTGTAATTTATATATATCTTCTATAACTTACACATACTTTCTGTAACTTACACATACTCTTTTAGTTTATCTACTTCACTTCCTTTTTCCTTTATCTCTATACCTTCTTTTATATAAAAACTATAAATTCCTTCTAATTAGTTATGATTAAAGCTTAGTTCTATATAGGTTCCTCTATTCCTAACTTTAGAGTAGTTGCAGTGGTGAGAAGTATGTCTCAGAGTCTAGCCCTTCTTTAGTTGGCCTATCATCCTTGCTCTGCTCATATTTGTGTAACTGCCTATTATATTCCCCTCAAGGATCTTGGCTCTGAATTCTTTTAGGGAAAGGGGATGCCAGATTTCTTCTGTAATTACTTCCTGTTGAGGCAGATCAGAGTTTTCTCTCAGAGCCAAGAGATCCTTGCTCTCTGTCAGAGGGACGATGAGGCCTAGGCCCAGAAGAAGGTGGCAATGGTGCCTAGAGGTGGTATTATTCTCTAGGTGTAAGGAGGGCTTATAATCTGGTGTAGACAAACTGTGATTGTATTATACAATTTATTATTATTGGGCAAAAGTTAGAACAGTTTCTAATAATTTTCTGTTGAAATAATTTTTTCCCTAAAATTACCTTTATTTTTATTAAAGACTAATTTACTTATTGTATTAAGTCTAGTTATAATTTGGCCTGATTGTTTGTATGAACACAACAAGAATAACAGTTGATTACATAAGCTATTTTTTAAAAATATGTTTTGATGGGATCTCATGAGAAAGTTTATTCCCAGGGCAAAGAAGTCAAGCCACACAGTTGCTATCAGGCTTGGCCTGCAATACCTATAGAACTGTGGTGCATTCTTCAAGGTGAGGTCTTTCTAGGTGTCTTGAGATTTCTTTCATGAAAGCAACCTTTGTTCCATACTTGGAAAGACTGTCATGAATTACATGACCAAGCAAGGTACCAGGCTATTTATCCAAGGGATTTATCAGTTTCAAAGTCAATCTTTATTCCTTAGAGCTTTCTGGTGACATCCAGAGTCCTGCCATGTCTCTCTCTCAGACATGATATTCCAACAAAGTTTTGGTTAATAAAACTACAATTGGAAACTGACTTATGTTAATAAAACTACAATTGGAAACTGGCTTATGAAGAAATCACATTCTTATTGGATTTATGCAAACAAATACATTGCCATGAGAACAATAATTAACAAAACTACAGGTATAATTATTTTTGTTCATTTAGTCCTATAATCAAATTCTTTTTCTCCTGACTTTTCTTGCTAATATTTCTATAAATCTAGATACTTTATAGATTATTATAAATGACATGGAATCTTGTCCTTTTTGCAAAATACAATATTCCATAATATTATAACTTATAACAATTAGTTATAAATGAAAACATATTAGAATTAATTTAAAATGTATATGTAAATAGAATATAATTATTATTTCCTTATTTGACAGAGCTTCTCATATAACTTAAGTATAAAATTTTCCTTTATAAGGAGAGAAATCAAATCTTAAAATTCAAACCCTGGGAAGGAAGTCAAATATTTTATATTATTATATATTATTATTATTATTATTATTATTATTATTTATTAAATATTTTATTGATTTTTTACAGAGAGGAAAGGAGAGAGAAAGAAAGTCAGAAACATTGATGAGAAAGAGACATCTATCAGCCACCTCCTGCACACCCCACAGTGGAGATGTGCCCACAAGCAAGGTACATGCCCCCAACCAGAATCAAACCTGGGACCTTTCAGTCTGCAAGCCGATGCTCTATCCACTGAGCCAAACCAGTCTCGGCTATATATTATTATTATTAATAGAGGCCCAATGCATGAAGATTTGTGCAAGAATGGGCCTTCCTTCCTCTGGCTTTCAGCACAGCCTTCTCTCCATCCAGAGCTGCCTTTCTACCTTCCCACACTACCCATGGCCCAAGAGTGGCTGGGGCAGTACAGAATGCCTGCCTCTTACCCACTTCCCTCCCCAGCTGCTTGGCACCTGTGTTTGCAAACTAACCTCCATCTTTGTTGGATTAATTTGCATACTCACTCCTGATTGGCTGGTGGGTTTTGCAAAGGTATGGTCAATTTGCATCTTTCTTTTTATTTATGTAGATAGTTATTATTAAGTAATCTACTTATTTAAAGTAATTGACTTCCTGATTGACCAAGATGGCGGCATAGGTAAACAACTAAGCTGCTGCATTGGACAACAATTTCAAAACTACAACAAAAAGACAGAACAGACACCATCCAGAACCACAGGAAAGCTGGCTGAGTGAAAATTCTACACTAGAAGCAAAGAGAAGGACTCATGGAGACTCAGAGAAGCTGTAAAAAGCTGAGGTACAGAGACAAGCTCGTGGATAGGAGGGGTGGAGGAGGGTCTGGCTGGCTTCCTCTAGTGGGAGGGAAACAGAAAATCCCAACTGCTCTGAACCCCAGCTCCAAGTGAAACTCATATTGGGGAGTCTGGACTGTTGTGAAAAGGAAGGAGTGCACAGAAACTTAGGAGACCTGTGAAAGACAGAGCTCTGGGGCATGTGAAAATGCAAAAGTGCGTGCAAAAGTGAGCACAGAGAGGACTGACTGCTGATTGGGCAGCTGGTGTTCTCTAGCAGGAGGAAAACAGAACCTCACAACAGCACTGAAATCCAGGTCCAACTGCACTGCACCCCAGTTCTGGGCAAGACCCTGGGGACTCAGACTCATATGGGTCCCTAGAACTAACAGAAACTCAGGAGAACCAAAAAGGCAGAGGTCTGAAAGTTCATGTGGGCACAAGAAAGTCAGAGGTCTGAAGGAAAGTGTGCATGTGCAGACACAGCTGATCCTCACAAACAATTGGCTTGGCAGTAAATTCCCCCCAGTGATACCAACAAGAATCAAGAATTAACTACAACAAGGCCGTACACACAATCCAGAAAGGGGTGCACCAAGAGTGTACAC
Organism: Lasiurus cinereus; assembly: GCA_011751065.1. Classification (NCBI taxonomy): domain Eukaryota; kingdom Metazoa; phylum Chordata; class Mammalia; order Chiroptera; family Vespertilionidae; genus Lasiurus; species Lasiurus cinereus. The sequence continues at coordinate 8,584,189 of JAAGEH010002534.1, read as the reverse complement.
CTCAGGTAACTGGGGAGGCAGAGCTACTGGGCCACATAGGACACATAGCACACAAAGCTACTCTTCCAACTCAGGGAATCAGAGAAATATACAAAGACAAAAGAACAGATCACAAACGAAAGAAATGAAGGAAAACAAATGACTGGATATAGAGTTCAAAACCAAGGTTATAAGGTTTTTCAAAAATTTTCTAGAAAAGTTGGATAAATTTAGCGAAACTCAAGACGAGATGAAAAAGGACCAACTAGAGATGAAAAAGACACTGACTGAAATAAAAAATATTATGCAGAAACCTAACAGTAGTCTAGAAGATTATAAGAATCAAGTCAAAGATTTGAAATATAAAGAAGCAGAAAACACTCCACTGGAGAAGCAAAAAGAAAAAAGAATAAAAAAATGTGAAGATAATATAATGAGCCTCTGGGACAACTTCAAGCGTACCAATATCAGAATTATGGGGGTGCCAGAAGGAGAGAGAGAGCAAGATACTGGAAACCTATTTGAAGAAATAATGACTGAAAACTTCCCCTACCTGGTGAAAGAAATATATTTAAAAACCTAGGAAGCACACAGAACCCCAAACAAAAGGAATCCAAAGAGGACCACACCAAGACACATCATAATTAAAATGCCAAGAGCAAAAGACAAAGAGAGAATATTAAAAGCAGCAAGAGAAAAACAGTTAATTACCTACAGGGGAGCACCCATATGATTGTCAGCTGATTTCTCAACAGAAACTATGCAGGCCAGAAGGGAGTGGCAAGAAGTATTCAAAGTGATGAATAGCAAGAACCTACAACCAAGATGACTCTACCCAGCAAAGCTATCATTCAGAATTGAAGGGCATATAAGGAGCTTCACAGATAAGACAAAACTAAAGGAGTTTATCACCACCAAACCAGTATTACATGAAATGCTGAAAGGTATTCTTTAAAAAGAGGAAGAAGAAAACAGTAAAGGTAAAAATTATGAACAACAAATACATATCTATCAACAAGTGAATCTAAAAATCAAGTGAATTGTAAATCTGATGAATAGAATAAATTGGTGAATATAATAGAATTAGGGGCATAGAAAGGGAGTGGACTGATAATTCTCAGGGGGAAGGAGATGAGGGGGATACAGGGAGAGACTGGATAAAAATCATACAGCTATAGATGAGTACAATGTGGAGGGATGTGAGGCAGAGGCTAGGTGGGAGTCAGGTGGAGGGGAGATATGGGAAGAAAAAGAGAAACAATTGTAATAATCTGAACAATAAAGATTTATTAAAATTAAAAAATAAAGTAATTGACTTCCTGATTTAATATAATAATCATTTTAATAATATATATTAAACCTTTGCTTCCTAGGCAAATACAGAAAAACCTTTTTTTCCCCTTACTTTTAGAAATAGGCTTATTTTTCTAATGAAAAACATACTGACATTATTAAGAAGCATAATAGAAATAGTGAATTCCTTAGCTGAGAAATAATTCCCTCAAACTTGGAAATCTCAAGCGGCTGCAGTGGTTTACTGTGCAGTCACTTTCATTTTCTTATTCTTGATTTTTGTGGGTTACGTTGAGTTTCATTTCATTCTTTGGTGGTCACATGGGAAGACCACTTTGCTGAGGCTGACCAGCAGCCCCTGAGCAACAGATGAATAGATTACTCTTACACAAGTTTCTGTCAAAGAGAGGGCTAAGGCACTACTTGGCTATCACTGTCAAGGAGCCCTGTTCACCTGCCTCCTTTGGCTTTTATTGTCATAACAGCTTGAACTCAAATTATCCTCTAGATCAGTGGTTCTCAACCTTTCTAATGCCATGACTTTTTATACAGTTCCTCATGTGATGGTGACCCCCAACCATAAAATTATTTTCATTGCTACTTCATAACTATAATTTTGCTACTGTTATGAATCATAATGTAAATATCTGTGTTTTCTGATGGTCTTAGGCGACCCAGCTAGCAGTTCCCAACCCTCAGGTTGAGAACCACTGCTCTAGATACAAGCAGCAGGGTAAGTATCCTTCAGAAAATATATGCTTCTATAAGGTCAGGACTAAAAGACTAAACATAGAGATTCTATCAAAACACCCCAGGGACCTGACTTGTTTGGAAAAGTCAAAGTAGGGGCTGCGGTCTTCAGCAAGGTCCCCAGTGGCCCCTGGCATTTTAGAGAATCCTCCTTACAGACTTTCCAATCAAGTCCCATGCTTCTGCACACATATTAGGCTTTTATTATATAGGATGGCCACCATACTGTCATTACATGCCCAGGACTTTTTTATTTTATACCGGGAAGTTTGTACCTTTTGACCCTCTTCACACATTTTGCTCACTATTCCAACTCTTCTTCTGGCAACTACCAATGTGTCCTATATTTCTGAGCATTTTTTCCAGATCCCGCATAAAAGTGAAATCAAATGGTATTTGTTTTACTCTGTCTGACTGATTTCACTTAACATAATACACTCATGGTCCATCCAAGTTGTTGCAAATGACAGGATTTCCTTTTTTTTATGGCTGAATTATATTCCTATATAGATATGGGGGTGGAGGGAGGGTGTCCTTCAGCCCAGCCTGCTCCCTCTCCAATCTGGGACCCCTTGAGGGATGTCGGACATCCCTCTTAAAATCCAGGACTGTTAGCTCCCAGCTGCTCACCTGCCTGCCTTCCTGATTGCCCCTAACCGCTTCTGCCTGCCAGCCTGAGCACCCTTTAAGCACTCCCCTGCCAGCCTAATTGATGCCTAACTGCTCCCTTGCCAGTCTGTGTGCCCTAACTGCTCTTCCCTTTGGGCCTGGTCACCCTTAACTGCCCTCCCCTGCAGGCCTGGTCACCCCTAATTGCCCTTTCCTGCAGGCCTAGGTACCCCCCCCAACTGCCCTTCCCTGCAGGCTTGATCACCCACAACTGCCCTCCCTTGCAGGCCTGGTCCCTGCCAACTGCCCTCCCCTGCTGGCCATCTTGTGGTGGTCATCTTGTGTCCCCATGGGAGCAGGATCTTTTGACCACATGGGGGCAGTCATCTTGTGTGTTGGAATGATGGTCAATCTGCATATTACACTCTTTTATTAGATAGAATAGAGGCATAGTGCATGGGTGGGGGCCAGCTGGTTTGCTCAGAAGGATGTCCTGGATGAGGGTGGGTATTCCCTTGGGGCGTGGGGTGGTCTGGGTGTGGGGCCTGTGGTAATTTTCAGGCCAGCCACACCCCCCAGCAACCCAAGTGGAGACCCTGGTATCTGGGATTTACTTATCTTCTACAATTGAAACTTTGTAGCCTGGAGCAGAGCCAACCCTTCTGCTTGCTCAGTGGCACCAGCCATTGAAACTTTGTTGCCTTAAGTGGAGGCCTCGGCTGACCAAGCTTTGCAGAAAGCTTGGCTTCCTCCATCACCAGGGGCAACCCAAGCCTCCCTCCTGCTCTCTCTGTGGCCATAGCCATCTTGGTTGGGTTAATTTGCATACTTGCTCTGATTGGCTGGTGGGCGTGGCTGGTGGTTGTAGCAGAGGTACGGTCCATTTGCATATTACTCTTTTATTAGATAGGATGCTTCAATGAACAAAAGGTAGCTTTTCAAATTAATGTTTTCATTTTCTTTGCATACATTCCCAGAAGTGAAATTGTTGGATCATATGGTATTACTGTTTTTGTTTTTTGAGGAACTGCCATACTGTTTTCCATAGTAGTTGCACCGGTTTATTTTTCCACCAATAGTACTTAGGTTTCCTTTTCTCCAAATCCTCACCAACACTTGTAATTTCTTGTCTTTTTGATAATAGCCATTCTAACAGGTATGAAGTGATTTCATGCCAGAGTATACTCCTTCATGCCCATGAGGAAAAGAAAGTAGCTTACTATTTAAGTTGGGTTATTTTTACTTCAAAACCCAGATTCAATCAGTAAAGGGGAGGTTATTTTAATGTTTACTTTTGGTGGGAAGGGCAAGGTGTACAAATTCTACAAAGTATTTCTTTGTCCAGGTCATCATAGTTCTGAATGTAGGTTGGGGATCTCTGTAGTCTTCCATCTTAGGCTTAACACTTTTGTAAAAGCAGAGCTCCTACAAACATTCACTGTGACACTAGACAAGATAAACAAAAGCTCACAGAAATCCCAGAACCTTACATATCTAAGCTAGTTCTGAATCCACTGTAGCACTAAGATCCTATTTGAAGAAATTACGAGGTATCCTTCCTACAGCATGACTCAGTGGCCCTCCTTATGTTATCTTGCTCATGGGATCTGTTTCTACTCCCTATTACCAATAAGCTCCTTCTCTGTGTATATTAAAAACAAACAAAGAAACAAAAAGAACAAAACTACTATAGTAGCTTCTTCTAACTATATAATTTAATAAAACTATGACTTTCAGGATCCCTTATGGCTTGCACTCAGAGTTTCTCTTTATGCATTTTTTCTAATTTGTTTCTTAGTACCTTATTCTATTTTAACTTTTCAGTTTAGTTTCTGAAGAAAGTTGTGTGTGTGTGTTTGTGAGTCATAGATTTCTATCTATTTTTTTAAAAATAGCTTCCTTTGGATGGGTTAGGAATCTATATTTGATGAAATTTGGGATAGGGCTGCTTTTGTTCAAAATACACCCTCTGGCAGAAACTGGTTTCACTCAGTGGATAGCGTGTCAGCCTGTGGAATCAAGGGTCCCAGGTTTGATTCTGATCAAGGGCATGTATGTTGGTTGTGGGCACATCCCCAGTAGGGGGGTGCATGAGGCAGCTGATCGATGTCTCTCTCATCGATGTTTCTAACTCTTTATCCCTCTCCCCTCCTCTCTGTAAAAAATCAATAAAATATATTAAAAAAACAAAAAACAAAAAAAAAATACACCCTCTGAAAAAAATCTATTTCAGAAAATATAATGGACAAAATTAATATTGTAGTTCTTCAGATATTGTTGGTCTGCCAAACAAAACCAAAATATAGGTTGGAAATAAGACCAAAATATAATATTAGATTCAAGTAGTCAATTTATATAAATGTACTTGTTTTTTCATATACATAGTAAAATGAAAGTTCTATAGATCAAGAACTGCTTTGGGTGTGTCAAGTTTAACATTTTATACACTATGGACATTTCATCAATATTAAATGAGTGTGATAACAGCTGGAGATATTTCACAAAATGTTTTTTTTTCTCTTTTACTCTTGGTGTTTCAAGCATGGCTGAAAATATTTTTTGGAATAAATGTTCATTTCAAACATTTTTGGATAGTTCATCAATTTTTCCTTTGAAATAAAGTGATTTATTATTTTAAAGTTATTGTTTGAAGAATCACATCTAGAGGATAGAAAAAAAATCAAGATATTAGTGCTATTTTTTTCTTAATTACCTTAAGGTATTTTCTACAATTATTTAAAAAAATAGCTAAATTATTCCTTTTCTTTCTTTTTTTTTTCAATATCTGGGACAGATAACCTCAATAGTTTTTCAACAGTCAGCCTCATTTGTCACCAGAAACATAATATTAAGTTGGGTTCACATGTATACCATTTGAGGTGTTATAAGAAGAAATATCCATGTATGTAGAGTTTATACATGTGACTTAAAGGAATATAATTTTTCACATAGATAAAAGTGATTACAAGCTGCAGAACCAGCAAAGATGTTGGATATTGTAAAAAAATAAAAACAGCCAGCCAACCAACCAAACAAACAAACAAAAACAAGGGAACTCTTACAAAGTACATTTCAAGGGAGTGTTGATTAAATAATAATAATGCTTTTTGCTGATTGTATACCACCAAGTTCAATCCACTTAATAAAATAGTATTTGCTTCAGGAAACATTATATGCCATTGATTCCCACTTTCTCTTTCTAATTCACCTCATTTTCCTAAACTACAGATTCATGTCTGCTTACTGGACATTTCTATTTGGATATTTTACAGAGAGCTGAATCTACATGTATCCAAGTGTTCTTGTTATTTAGTCCTCCCATTTCCACACCATCTTCACCTGGGCTCCTATTTTATTCAACGACACAGGAATTTCCTCACCTATCCATGATAGAAATACATTCATCTCCCTTTCTTTCATCCTCATATTGAGTATCTACTCAATATCACCAAATCTTGGTTATTCTACCTATGAGATATTTCTAAAGGACATTTATTTCTCTTTATTTTTATGTCTAGTCTCTTTGTTCAAGTCACCAATTTCTTTTACTTAAAATACTGAAAAATTTTTACTGTGTCCTTAACTTTATATTTTATCTTTCTCCCCTTTAAAACCAAAATGATTTTTCTAAAACATGAACTTGAGCATTACTATTTCCTGTTTGCTTCTTTAGCAGAATCTGTCTCTTCCCTCATCTTCACATTACATTAATTCCAGAATTTCTTTAGGTTTGCTGACTATATCACAGTCTCATTCTTTGCTCTAGGCCCTTGAATAGACCACCTGCTTGCCTTAGAAATACTTCGTCAATGTCTTTGCCTGGTTACCACTTACCAATCTTTGGCTCTCTGTTTCAAAATTGAGTGGAGTAGAATTCCTCAGTCTCACAAGGTTAAATATCTCAGCTCTGAGTTTCTGGAACACTCTGTATTTCCTCTATTGTGATACCATTCTGAATGAAAATTGCTTATTCAAATGATGCCTGCTTTGTAAGTTATAAACTTCATAAGGTTGGAAACTATGTTGATCTTATTATTCCTCATAACCTCAATACCTACAAGAAGGTTTGGACCTATCAGGTATCAATGAATTTGTGTAAAATAAATTATTGAAAGTGCCCTGATTTAAACTATTAATTTGATAAGAGTTAATTAACCCTCTCCCATGCTTAATGATTATCAGATAATATAAATCTCTTCATAATTGGTATCTAAAGGATACTTTTTACACCTCTGATGATTCATTTCATGTGTAAAGAGACTGACAAGAGTTATTACAAATACCTTCTTTAATAGTGAACAGTCTAATAAAAAAGAATGAAGCTTATATCTGCAACAATTGTTATGTCATTCACAATACAATTGTGGTCTGTCTTCTGAGCCTCACATATTTCTTTGGGGGTGGGACAGTGTAGGTTATGTGACATAACTTTTGGAAGAATAAGTTGAGTATACTAGCTCAGTTATTTCTTTTATTTAAAGATATTTTTATTGATTTCAGAGAGGAAAGGAGATGGAGAGAGATATAGAAACATGAATGATGAGAGAGAATCATTGATTGGCTGCCACTTGCACTCCCCCTACTGGGGATTGAGCCTGCAACCTAGGCATGTGCCTTTGATCTGAATCAAACCTGAGACCCTTCAGTCCATATGCGGACACTGTCCACTGAGCCAAACTGGCTAAGTCCAGTTATTTCCTTTTATTTCTCTCGTTGGGTCTAAACTAGTTCACAGAAAGTGTGCTTCTCTATGTGTGAGATCTACAAATGCAGGCTCCCACCTGGGAAGGTTTGTAGTGTCTTTAAGCTGCTGCACCCATGTTGGTGTCTGTTAAAATCTGGATTAACAATTAGGAAACATACTTGTTGCAGATATACTGTAAGCTTCATTCTTTTGTATTAAACTGTTCAGTGTTAAAGGAGGTAGTTGTAGTAAGTTTTCTGTCACTCTGCTCCAGCTCCCATAATAAAATACCATAGACTAGGTGGCTTAAACAACAGTCATGCCCTAGCTGGTCTTGCTCAGTTGATAGAGCATCGACCTGCAGACTGAAAGTTCCCAGATTCGATTCTGGTCAAGGGCATGTACCTTGGTTTCGGGCACATCCCCAGTAGGGGGCGTGCATGAGGCAGCTGATCGATGTTTCTCTCTCATTGCTATCCCTCTCCCTTCCTCTCTGTGAAAAATCAATAAAATATAAAAGAAAAAAGGTCATGTATTTCTCACAGTTCTGGAGGCCGGGAAATTGAAGATCAAGGTGCCAGCAGACTTGGTGACTGGTGAGAGCCCTCTTCCTGGTTTTTAGGTAGCTTCTTTTTTGCTGTATCTTCACATGGTGGAGAAAGAGGAAGAGGGCTCTGGTATTGTCCTCTTAATACAAGGGCACTAATCCTATTGTAGAAGCACCACCCTCATGACCTCATCTAAAACTAAATACCTCCAAAAGGCCCCAATTTCAAGGATCATCATATAGGGATTTAACATATGAATTTTGTGGAGACACATTCTTAGTACCTAGCAGCTTCCATTTATTTTTCTATCTTTCTTGTGTTGTTTTTTTTTTTTTAACTTGTTCAGGAGAAAAAGAAATGGAGTGTACAATCTACTGGGTCTCACTGAGTCCCAGAATTGCTGTAGCATTGTCCCATTCTGAGCTATTTCCTCCATTTATCCATTTAGGCAACAAATACAGATTAAGTGTACCCTATATTCCAGGTAATCTCCAGGGCAGATTAATGCTGCGACCCTTTAATAGAATTCCTCATGTTGTGGTGACCCCCAACCATAAAATTATTTTCATTGCTACTTCATAGCTGTAATTTTGCTACTATTTAAACTGTAATGTAAATATCTGATATGCAGGATGTATTTTCGTTGTTACAAATTGAACATAATTAAAGAATAGGGATTAATCACAAAAACAATATGTAATTATATATTGCGAAATATTTATTTCTAATTACAAATAAATGAAATTTTGTCTTGAATCGTGGTGTAGCATGGTTAACAGTCTTAATATGACAACAGTAAACTACATTGCTACATTTTGCTACACCAAGGAGCAGTGTGTTGGTTCCTAAGACCGTGGGAAATAGGTGTTTTCCAATAGTCTTAGGTGACCCCTGTGAAAGGGTCATTCGACCCCCAAAGGGGTCTCGACCCACAGGTTGAGAACTGCTGCTCTGGGGAGATTAGTTCTTCCACTTGCACTTTAAAAACTAAAAATAAGCATCAGAGAGTTTATGCTTTTACTGCCATTGGATTCTAAATATCGCATTAAAGTTGGATTGGATGGTATTTGGAGTTCATTTTATTTTAAGTATATATAATTTACTTTAACAGTTTTCTGTATGACTTGCTCATTTTAGGAGACTAGTTTATGTATTCTATTTTTATCACTTTTCTTCTAGGTAAGTAGAATAAATTATTCTCTAAACTTCTATGTTTCCAACATTGTACTTCTGCCTTTAACTAATTTAATTTGTTCTTAAAGAAGTTATATAGCCGAAATTGGTTTGGCTCAGTGGATAGTGCGTGGGCCTGCAACTGAAAGGTCCCAGATTCGATTCCGGTCAAGGGCATGTATCTTGGTTATGGGTGCATCCCCGGTGGGGGGCATGCAGGAGGCAGCTGATCAATGTCTCTCTCTCATCGATGTTTCTAACTCTCTAACTCCCTTCCTCTCTGTAAAAAATCAATAAAATATATTTTTTAAAAAAGAAGTTATATAACTACATTTAAACAAAAATAGTTTCCATAACACATCATAGATTTTCTAAATCCAGGTCAGGATGTAATCAACTAAAATGACTATGATGCCCACATTCTTATTTCATCTGCAGCTTTCCTTATGTAAATCTATTGTACACACAGATTTTTTTCTCATTGCATTTAACTTAGAATTCTAGGACATTTTTCAATTTATTTTATTTTAGAAATTCTTGTTTGATTTCACAATACTATGGAATTCAAATTTCTGCTGGAGTTGAGATATTGACTAAATAGTTTAGATTATGTGGAACATACCTCTATGATGTCGACCTACATGTTATAAAATTATGGAAATTTTCTATCCATACTAGCAGCTTATAGAATATCACTATACTCAAAATATTACAGAAAAGTGGGTTTCACACACTGCATTGCTTGTTACTATTATATCTATTAATATTATGTAGTAGTTGAGGAGCTTGCCCTTGGTTTCCTACAGTACATAATCTAATAAGACTGCTTTTGCATACATATCAAAATTTTGACTTAATTACTTTTCCTTTAAGTAGTAATTATAAATGTGTATTCTGTATATTTGTATACAGAATATTTATATACTGCCATTGCTTTCTAAAGGGTTCTAATGGTAGAAAACTCAAGATCTTTGGTATTGGATTTAGATCAGATATTTTTTGAACAAATCTAACCTGCCAGAAATCGAACATTGTTTTACTAATAGAAAGATGTGGACAGGAAATCCAGAAGGCTGGTCAACAATCTTAATTGCTCTAACCATTCACTGTTTAGTTGAAACGTTAGCTGAAGCAGCCTCCACCTCTGTTTGTCTTATGTATTTTTGTTATTGGAATTTCCTGCCTAAAGGCTATGGGTGTATCCCATAGTCTCAATAAAAGGAATAGTAAAGCCAGAGCAGAGTATAGTCTTCCCACTAGAGCAGTGGTTCTCAACTTTCCTAATGCCGCGGCCCTTTCATATCATCCCTCATGTTGTGGTGACCCTCACCCATAAAATTATTTTTGTTGCTACTTCTTAACTGTAATTTTGATATTGTTAATGAATCGTAATGTAAATATCTGTGTTTTCTGATGGTCTTAGGCAACCCCTGTCAAAGGGTCATTCGACCCCCAAATGGGTCGCGACCCACAGGTTGAGAACCACTGCACTAGAGGAAGGCTCCTACTTGCCCCCCCCGCCCCAATATTCCCAAATTAATACTTTTCTAGTCTCTTTTCATTTGTGTGCGGCCTCCTGAACCCTGAACGGGAACCCTCAACCACCGAGGTTTCCACACTAAGCTTTTTAGCCTATTTAACTCTGGACAAGAATTTTGGTAAATGGATGTTCTTTACTAATATAACATCTCTTTTGCTCATTTTTTCCTTTGTTCATTGCTTATGGCCTTAGAAACATAAAGAAATTGTGAAGGATAAAAAAATCAAGAACATCTATTTATGGGCATAGTTGAAATATGCCTTGGAGGTTAAAAGAAAAAGGGAGAAAAGAACAAAGGTCATTGAATAAGTTAATAGCCATTAAATAGTGCCCAAGGTGCCCCATGTATTGTTTGGAGCTCCCAGAAGAGTTTAATTTATGCAGGGGATTTCAGCGGAAATCCTTCAAGATAATTTCCCAACACATACCCAGCTACTTTTTCCTCTTTGCATTCATAGAAGTTTGTTCCTTCTTATAGCACATCTTATTATATATAGTATTATATCTGTAAATATCACTTGTACTAGTCTCTAAGTTGCTTAAGGATAGTAAGTTCCAAGAAAGCAGTTGCCACATTGGCAATGGTTTCATAGACATTGAATTAAGATGAAAATATGCTGCACCTGGGAAATTTGGAGATTATTAGTGCTATTTGCTAGCACAGATTTGGGGCAGAGATGTTTGGGTGTATTCATCAGCATTCACTCAGGTAAAATGTCATTCACTGCATTTTGTTCATAGAGGGTTTGATATCAGATTAAGAGTTTACAGAACTTGGAAAAATTGAAGGAGAAAAGCTCAGGGACGCTGCCACCGAGGATAAGAAAGATGTTGCCCAAAGGTCAGAGGAATTGATCTCAGTCTGAAACATTAAACTAAGTCTTTTTCAAAAGCTTGCCAGAAGCTATTACATGTCTCAACAACCTGTAGAAAGCCCCCAGAAACTGTCTGTCTGTGAGGAGAAGCAGATGGATCTTAAGCTTTCCTAAAAGCCCTGGTAACATGCTCATGTCTCTACATCTCTTTCATATGTCTACTGCTTCCAGGGAATAGCAGCTTCCATTTACCTCAGCCTAATTCTTTTTTTTTAAATATATTTTATTGATTTTTTACAAAGAGGAAGAGAGAGTTAGAAACATTGACGAGAGAGAAACATCGATCAACTGCCTCTGCATGCCCCCTACTGGGGATGCGTCCACAACTGAGGTACATGCCCTTGACCCGAATGGAACCTTACCCTTCAGTCTGCAGGCTGACGCTCTATCCACTGAGCCAAACCAGTTTTGGCTCTCAGCCTAATTCTTACCTGAGTCTCTCACATTGATAAACTTTAATCTAGAATCATGCAGAGTAGGAGGTTTTAGGAAGTGAATTTTCAGGCTTAGTAGGATGGTAGTGGTGCCAAGTAGACAGACAATAAACAGTCCAGGACTAGAGTTTGTAGGAGATTAGTTACCATGGCTTAAGAAGAGAAGTGGGTCACAAAGCAGAGTCCTTTTAAAAAAACATATTAAGTTGATTGAGACAGAAGAGTGTATTGAAGGTAGACAAAGGATTTAGAATTTTTTTTTTCCTTTTAAACAGTGGTAATATCTGGCTAGATTTTCAGCAGAAAAAAAAATGCTAGTAGAGAAGAATAGATGGTGGTATAATAAAAGAGGTGATAGTTAATGAAGTTTCTGAGGGAGATAGGAGAGGTTAAGAACAAAGCATGATTTGAGAGGTTATGAAGGACAAAGCTTTCTCTGAAACTGAAAACAAGACAGAATGGCACAAAAAAAAAATGGATAGGGTTCAGAGTGCTGAATTGAGGGAGTTCATGAGTACCTCTATTTTCTCTGAGAAGTGAGAAGTAATAATGCCTGTTGAGAGGGGGTCTGGTTGGGGTTAATAATGAGGAGAGTGCATTGGTTTGGAGTAATGATGAGGGTAGTACAATGAGAGTTCCCAAGAGCCAGCAAGATAGTTAATTTTACTGAGAGCTCAGAGGAGACTGGAGCCCATACATATGTATTGGCATCAATATTCATGGCTGCTGGATTTTTCCTACCTGCACTTACCATCTTTGATGACTTTATAGGTCACTTGAGTTCTTTTTTTCTATTATTTCACTGAGTACCCTGTGCTTATCTAGTTCCTGACACTCACGTAGACACAGTACAAAAATCATGTATGTGTGCCTAGTTTATGGTAGGCATTCAGCAGAATGTGTGCTAAACGGAACTGAACCAAGCTGGCTGTTGTAGGAGAAACTTGATCCAAGTTTATAGTTAGTTGTAAAGTCCTGTGACAATGTTCCTAAGGTGACTGACTAAGGAGTCTAATATGGGTAGGAAAGAAAGTGAGGCTAGGAAGGGTGCTAATAAAAAGGGATTCAGATGAAAGGAACAAGGAAATAGAAATTGAGAGGTTAAAGAACAGATTTAGTGTTAGAGCAGTGGTTCTCAACCTTTCTAATACCGCGACCCTTTAATACAGTTGCTCACGTTGTGGTGACCCCCAACAATAAAATTATTTTCGTTGCTACTTCATAACTGTAATCTTGCTACTGTTATGAACTGTAATGTAAATATCTGATATGCAGGATGTATTTTCATTGTTACAAATTGAACATAATTAAAGCATAGTGAGTAATCACAAAAACAATAAATAATTATATATTGTGAAGTATTTATTTCTAATTACAAATAAATGAAATTTTGTCTTGAATCGTGGTGTAGCATGGGCAACAGTCTTCATATGACAACAGTAAACTACATTGCTATACTTTGCTACACCGAGGAGCGGTGTATTGGTTCCTAAGACCATGGGAAATAGGTGTTTTCCAATAGTCTTAGGCGACCCCTGTGAAAAGGTCATTCGACCCCCAAAGGGGTCGTGACCCACAGGTTGAGAACCGCTGTGTTAGAGGAACATGAAAACTAGGAAGAAAAAAACACCAACAAGAATTGTAGTCAAAGAGTGGATTGTTGGGGATATATAATACTTCTATATGACAGAGAAAAAGGTTTCAATTATAGACATGGATTGGATGAAGGACACTGGAAGTCAGAAAATGAAAGAATTAAGAATCTGGTACTGGGAAGGGCCACCAATATACAATTATACACTACACAGTTCTAGTCTACATCATAATGTGTGGATGCTGCTCACTGGATATACTAGTATGCATTGCACACCACTGTGGCCACAATGGTGCTCCAAACTGGATGTTATTTATGTGGACTTTTTGTGTTCACAGGCCACCTAGCCAAGTATTGCCATATTGCTCTTCTAGTTAGCTAAGTGGGAAGTCTGGTCACTGTGTAATTGGAGGCTTTCTGGAGGAGCAGAAAGCGAAATAGCATGCATCCAAGACATGATTTACAGTATACAGGAATGGTACCTTCAGATACAAGGAATATTTCAATTCACAGGAAGGGATAAATACTTTACAAATGGAGAGACCATCAGCAACAAAGACCTAAAAGCAAGAAAGTGCTCTGGTTGTGTAGATTATATACTTTGTACTTTTCAAAGCTCTTCAGTGGATAGACCTTACCATGATACATACCACGGTGGCCATGGCATTATGATGACAATGGAAATCTTCAGCAAGGGAGTCTATTGATCCTTGTAGAATATATTCCAATAATAGAAAGCAATTTTGAACCTAGAAGAGAGGGTCAGAGCAGGAAGCTATCTACTTTTAAAGGAAGAACAGGAGGTGCAAATCAGAAGGAGAAATTCTCTGATGTTTTATAGCAGAGGTTTTCAACCTGTGGGTCGCAACCCCTTTGGGGGTCGAACGACTCTTTCACAGGGGTTGCCTAAGACTATTGGAAAATACCTATTTCCCATGGTCTTAGGAACCAACACTCTGCTCCTCGGTATAGCAAAATGTAGCAATGTAGTTTACTGTTGTCATATTAAGATTGTTACCCATGCTACACCATGATTCAAGACAAAATTTCATTTATTTGTAATTAGAAATAAATATTTCACAATATATAATTACATATTGTTTTTGTGATTAATCTTTATTATTTAATTATGTTCAATTTGTAACAATGAAAATACATCCTGCATATCAGATATTTACATTACAGTTTATAATAGTAGCAAAATTACAGCTATGAAGTAGCAATGAAAATAATTTTATGGTTGGGGGTCACCACCACATGAAGAATTCTATTAAAGGCTCAAGGCATTAGGAAGGTTGAGAACCACTGTTTTATAGGAAATGAAACTGGTTGAATTAAAAAACAAAAGGGTTAGATTTCTATGTTACTAGAAATAATCATTAGTCTTTTCTAAACTAAAATGCTTCATAACTATGAAAATGGAAGAGAACAAAATGGATTGATTGAAGCAAGTGGTTTCTTAATTTGTCCCATAAAATTATTCTGGTATGTTCTCAAACAGAATTTACTTCAGATGAACAATTGTTTCTGCAAATAGTGGTTTTGTATTTATATTATGCAGTATCATTTATTAAAATTATAGTGTATAATAAAATTAGCATCATTATTTTGCTTTATGTAGAGCCTTTGTTCCAAGGACCCCTGGAAGATTTATGAAAATACTGCAATAATCCCTATAACATTCTTGTGTAAAAGGTAAATTTTATTAAAAAATTCTGTTGGTAGTAACTCTTTAAGAAGTGGTGGGGACCTTTTGTTTGCCAAGGGCCATTTGGATATTTATAACATCATTTGCGGGCCTTACAAAATTATCAACTTAAAAATTAGTTGCTATATTTGGTCACACATTTAATTAACTCACCCCTAATGCCTTGGCAGGGCCAGACTAAATGATTTCATGGGCCTTATATGGCCTGTGGGCAGGACATTTCCCACTCCTGCCTTAAAAAATCAACTAGTCATCCACATAAAAGCAATATTAGTAGAGAAAGACGGTGGGTGGCAATCAACATATAGGGTCAATTTCTAGCACTATATTAGTTATGATGTGCTGCCACTATATTAGTTATCCTGATAACTCCGTGACTAGACATAGCAGAAATTTATTTTTTGCTTCTCAAAAGTCCAGTTGATGGTGAGGAGTGAAGACTTATGTAGAAGTGAAGAGGGCAATCATATAGATAGAGATATTTCAGGAAACTTTGCCATTTTCAATATATAGATTCCAAAATTGACCTAGATGTTGTCATATGGACTACAGATGGTAGAATTGAGAGATAGAGATTTATGCAGGAGATTTTTATAGGCCATCACATTCTATAGGCCAGAGCATAACATATAATTACATCTAACTTCAAGAGAAACCAGGAAATGTTACTGTGTATCAGGAAGAAAGAAAAATGGGTTTGATGAATAATTTGTCAGTTCCTAACTCTTGGAGTACTTACTCCTCGAAATTTATCCTGCTGACTAGGCCAATTGTAGGAACTCAGTTCCTTCATCCTGCTTCACTATTTTAGCTGTCAAGTCCAAGCCCCTCTGCCAAGCCTCCTTGGACACCAGGTATCGGAAGATGGAGAAGCCATGAGAAGAGAGTCTTTATTGTAGAAGCCAGTGGTCATGCAGCCATTGCTAACAAGGAGCCATTAGACAAAGTAGTTCTTCAAAGAAAAGTCTCATTCAGTAGCTGTATACCGGCTGGTTAACAATACATTTTTTTCCACACAGCAATAGCAAAACATCTTTCCCACACTGACAGCAGCAGCCTGCTGGTCAGTAACATACTTTATACTATTTAGACAAAAGAGACTTCTTTCCAAGTAATGACCTTGAGAAGGCTAAAAGGGGCTAATTCTAATGTAATCCTGATATTTGGGGAATAGTGATCTGTATCCTTGCCAGTAAACTCAGTATACATTCTTGATAACCTATAATTAAGTCACTACCTCTTTCCCAGATACTGGTCTTGTAGAACCAGTTACAGAGTCATTGGGCTGTGGACAGTGCACTGCCCAGAGGAAGGGTTATTAATGCTGACACGAGGACAGACCATCAGATATGACCTGGAGACCCCCAACACCTGGTGCCTTCTTTCAAGGCCCATGAAAAAGACCAATCCATGTTTTCGGGACAAGGACCACAGGGAGATATAAGGGAGGGCCCCAGGCATGTTCCTTCACTCAGATCTGGAAGGCTATTCCCTTAGTCTGCAGGTGTATTAAATAGTGTCCCTCCTTTTTTATTCAGAAGTGTCCTTGTTTTTCTTTGGTCTTCTGCAACAGCTGGTTCCCTGACAAGGAAACCAACCGAAATTGGCTTTTTTGGCCTCCAGTGAGGAGATAGGGTTTGGTGTCCGGGGGGCATAGGATAGGCCTCCGAAAGGCATGCCTTGCTGCTTTTAGCAGAATTGAACCGGGGGACTCCTGGTGCTCCCAGACCTCAGCCTAGGACCCGGCCGGCATATGAAAAAAGTGGATGGACACTTCTGGACCTGTCTTCAGAATTGGTAATATAAAGGCCCCAGTCACTCAGGCGCACTCCAGTGAGTGGAAGGGGAAGCTTGATCACTTCCCCAGAAGTCATAGGACTTCATCAGTTAAATTGGTCAGGAATCAGAAATCAGGTGGACTGTTTTTAAACTCTGAATGAATGTCTGGTGAAAATATGTGAATGTGGAGGGAGAGGGCCTGCCCTCTCTTATCCTTTGTGTGACTCCACCACCTTGGTTAAGGAGTGAGAGTGGTCCCCAACCTGCAGTTCTGCGGTTTGTCATATAGCATAACAGTGACTCACCCTCATCTGAGTGAGGATCTATAGAAACAGGTCACCTCTTCCCTTGTCTGTCTTTCACCACTGATCATCATGGGGTCAGGACAAAGTAAATCCACTGTTCTCAATTGCATCTTGAAAATTTTTGAAAAGGGTTTCAATGGAGACTATGGTATTAAAATGAACCCAAAACACTGAGGAAATTCTGTGAATTAGAATGGCCAGCGCCTTTGGGATCAGCTGGCCCTAAGAAGGCTTCTTAGATAAGGGACTGGTCGGGGCAGTCTGGAATGTAGATCTTGGACACTCAGATCAGTTCCCCTACATAGAGAGCTGATTAGAAATTGCTCAAACCTTGCAGCCTTGGGTCTGGTTCTGCATATGTAACAAGGGACAGAGTAAAGTTTTAATAGCAGGAAGGAAGAGTAAGGCAGGGCTGGTGCAGGCTAAGGAGTGGCAGGCAGGACAGGAAGAAGCAGAAGAGAACCAGGTAGGAGAAAAGAAACAGGTCCTCAGAAGGGAACCCAACCCCCTGTTCTGCCAGGACCCCTTGAAAAAGTCCCGCCAGTTTTACCACCTTCATATGTGCCACAAGTAGCACCAAGTGGTCCCCTGGCTGGTTGGAAGGTCCGGAAAGTCTAGAAATACCGCCCCCCTCCATCTCTCCTCAACGGGGCTCTCCAGAGTCAGTTGGGCTGCACTTGGGTTCAGCCGATCAAGGGCCCAAGCCACAACTGGCACGTCAGATGTCTCGAGGTGATTCGGGGTGCCCAAGTGCTTGATGAAGATGGGACCTTGCAGGAGGGAAGGCCAGTCTATTATTATCAGCCCTTTACCACAAGTGACATCCTGAATTGGAAACATCACATCCCAGCTTATTCTGAAAAACCTCAGGCCATGGTAGATCTCCTGGAAATGATTTTCCAGACCCGGAACTCCACTTGGGTGGACTATAAGCAGCTCCTTTTCACATTCTTTAACACTGAGAAGAGCATGAGAGTAGTATCAAAGGCTCAGAAGTGGCTCCAGACCCAGGCCCCGGCACGGATATTAGATACAGACAAATAGGCAAAGGAGGCCTTCCCAGATGAGGAACCTGATTGGAACTTGAACTCAGAAGACAGAAGGGCCAGGCTAGAAAGATATCGGCTGGCCTTCCTCCAGGGGGTCAGGGCCAGAGCCAAGAAGTCCACCAATATAGCTAAAATCTCCGAAGTTTTCCAGAAGCCTGATGAAAGTCCAGCAGCTTTCTATGAAAGTCTATGTGAGGCATATTGAATCTATACTCCCTTAAACCCTGAGGTGCTAGAAAATCAGACCATGGTAAATGCTGCTGTTGTAGGCCAAGCCCAGCCTGATATCAGGAGAAAATTACAGAAGCTGGAAGATTTTCCAGGAAAAAATGCCACCGAACTGCTAGAGATAGCCAACAAGGTTTTCATCACCCGAGACAGTGTGGCAAGGAGGGAGGAAGAAAAGAAAATACAAAGAAGGGCCAATATAATAGCAGCAGCTTTTAGAGGCTAAGGCTCTCAGACAGATCAGAAAGGGAAGCAAGAATACAGATCAGAGGGAAAAGGAAGAGCGAGCCTGAGATGAGACCAGTGTGCCTGTTGTAAGGAGATAGGACATGGAAGAATGAATGTCCCAAACAACAAAGTAAGAAAACTGGGCCCCCTTTTCCACCCATGTGCTATCAACCAGAGTCACTTGAAGCAGATCTCATTGGGCTAGCAATGGCTGACTCCTACTTGGACAGACCAAGCTCTTTTCATTTGGGTCCCCGCAAGCCCATGGTCAGAATGAGAATTGGGGGCCAGACTGTGGACTTTATGGTTGATATGGGAGCTGATTCTCAGTAGTCACTCAGAAAGTAGTGCCTCTCTAAGGAAAGGAGGTCACCATTATCAGAGATACTGGGGATCAGACTCAGACCATTCTGTCGCCCTCACTGATGCCAACTTGGGGGTTATCAAGTAATTCATGGATTTCTGTACTTGCCAGACAGCCCAGTGCCTCTAATGGGTAGAGACCTTTTAGCCAAAATGGGTGCAGAAATAATTTTTGCCCCCAATGGTTCAGCACAACTTCGCCTAAGTGAGGAGACCTCCCCAATGATTCTGTCTCTAGCAGTGCGAAGGGAGAAAGAATGGAGACTTTATACCCCCCAGTCAAAGGCCTCACCATTAGAACCTGAATTAGAAAAAGAATTCCCGCTGGTCTGGGCTGAAGGAAATCCTCCAGCCTGGGGCACAGCCTGTTAAAATCCACCAATATCCAATTCCGAGAGAATCCAGGTCTACTTAGACCAGCTGCTTCAGTGGGGACTTGTAAAATGATGCAGGTTTCCATGGAACACGCCTCTCTTTCCTGTCAAAAAGCCTGGGACTAATGACTACCACCCTGTCCAGGATCTACGGGCTGTTAATGAGGCTGTTATAACCCTGCATTCAGCACTGCGGAACCCCTACACTCTTCTGGGACTCATCCCATCAGAGGCGAAATGGTTTACATGCCTGGATCTGAAAGATGCCTTTTTCTGCCTTAGATTAAAGCCAGCCTCTTTTCGTTTTTGAATGGGAAAACCCAACTACAGGGGCCAAGCAGTTCACCTGGACCAGACTGCCACAAGGGTTCAAGAACTCCCCTACTCTTTTTAGTGGAGCACTAGCATTGGATCTAAGTTCCCAGGACAGGACTTGGGGTGTGTTCTACTCCAATATGTAGATTACCTCCTCCTGGCTAACTTCACAGGAGCTCAGTGCTGGGAGGGAACTGAAACAGATTATAGTCTCAGTGCCACTCTGAGACTATTAACTGAAACAGGTTGCCGGGTGTCTAAGAAAAAAGCACAGATTTGTCAGAGAGAAGTCAAGTCTCTGGGCTTTCGGATCACCCAAGGGAAACGAAAGCTAGGGACTGAGAGAAAGCAGGTAGTATGTGTCCTCCCAGTCCCTAGCACCTGGTGGCAGTTTTGGGAATTCCTGGGAATGGCAGGGTTCTGTTGAATTTGGATCCCAGGGTTTTCAGACCTGGCTAAGCCTCTCTATGAAGCTTTAAAAGGAGAAGAGAAGGCACCCAGTCAACTGGAGTCCCAAACAGGAGAAAGCCTTCATTACCATAAAGGCAAAGCTCACTGAGGCCCCAGCACTAGGGCTACCAGATGTGACATAAGACTTTAATCTTTTTGTTCATGAGAACAACAGGGTAGCCCTAGGAGTTATAACCCAGGAGTGTGGATCCTGGCAAAGACCAGGAGCCTATCTCTCCAAGCAGGTTGACCCAGTAGCCTCCGGGTGGCCCCCATGTCTCAGGACTCTTGCAGCCACTCTATTGTTGGTCAAGAAAACAGATAAGCTTACCTTAGTACAAAACTTAAATGTAAAAGTACCTCATGCTGCTGTCATTTAATTCAAGCAAGGGGGCAGCACTGGCTAAATCATGATAGAATGACTCAATGTGGAGGCCTGTTAAGTGAGAACTCTTAATCCTGCCACCTTTCTACTCATTGCTGAAGGGGCCCCTGAGCATGATTGCCTGGAAGTCCTAGAGGAGGTTTATTCTAGGACTTGGTATTGTTCACAGATGGCAGCAGCTTCTTAGATGAAGGAAACAGACAAGCCGGATATGCAGTGGTATCAAACTTTGAGACAATAGAGGCACAGACCCTGCCTGAAGGTTGGTCAGCACAGAGGGCAGAACTTTGGGCACTACCAGAGCCCTAGAACTCAGTAAAGATAAGCGTGCCAACATCTCTACTGACTCGCTCTATGCCTTTGCTACCCTGCATATCCATGGGGCCATATATAAGGAAAGGAGGCTCTTGACGGCTAGAGGAAAAGGAACCAAAAATCATAATGAGATTTTAAAGTTACTAGAAGCAGTTTGGGAGCCCAAGGAAATAGCCATCTTCCACTGCAAAGGTCATCAGAAAGGGAAAGACTCAGTGTCAGAAGGAAACAGCATGCTGACGCTGCAGCCAAATTGGCTGCTAAAGAACAAGTGGCACCATCACGGATCGTGTTGGCCCATGAATTACCTGAACCTCCAAAGTTTACTCCTCAGAAAGAGGAATGGGCCCAGCAAGAAGGGGGCAAGAGAACAAAGAAAGGCTGGTGGATCATAGGGTCTATGTCCCAGAATAGTTAGCCCATAAGGTAGTCCTCCAGCAGCATGAACTTAGTCATTTAGGGAAGACTGCCCTAGAAGTTTTGTTAGGCAGTACTACATAATTGCCCATCTACCTTCCTTGTGTGCCTCAGTCTCTCAACATTGTCTCCTCTGTGCTCAGAACAATGACAAACAGGGTCCTTGGGACCAATAGGAATTCAGCACTATGGGCAAGTTCCTTTTGAGGACTTAGAAGTAGGTTTTACAGAAATAGGGCCTAGCAGAGAGAATAAATACCTGCTAGTTTTTGTTTGCACCTTTTCAGGCTGGATCGAGGCATATCCCACTCGCACTGAAAAGGCAAGAGAAGTCACTAAGGCATTGCTAAAGGATATAATTCCACAGTATGGAATGCCTCTGACCACAGGGTCTGATAATGGCCCAGCCTTTGTAGCAGAAATAGTACAACAGGTAGCTAAGGCCTTAGGAATTAGATGGAACCTACATATAACCTACAGGATTCGGAGTTCAGGGAAAGTAGAACACATGAACCAGACTCTAAAGCAGACTATGACTAAGCTATGCCAAGAGACAACCTTATTCTGGACAGATCTCTTGTCTCTTGTACTTCTGTGGGTACACCATGCCCCGAGGGGCAGGGTATATTTCTCTCCCTTTGAAATTCTATATGGTAGAACCCCTCCCTTAATTTGGCCAAAGGGAGATTTGAGGGAAATAGGGAACTTAGAAATCCAGAAACAACTATAAGAAGTTGGAAAACTGTCTTTGAGTACACAGATGGGTTACTGACCAACTACCCATCTCTCTAGGAACAGCCATGCATCCTAATAAACCTGGAGATCAGGTTTCATGAAAGGACTGGAAAAGGAAGCCCCTCACATGTATCTGGAAAGGACTCTATGCAGTCATATTAACCATCCCTACAGTTCTTAAGGTTGCAGGACTGAGTACCTAGATTTGCCACTCCTGGGTAAAGGCAGCCCACCAGCTAAGTGATGCCCAGCCTGAGTGGAAGGTGACCTCTGACCAGAAACACTCCCTGAGGTTCATTCTCAAGAAGACAGTGGATCTGGCCGATCAACCTGTTCCAAGGAATTTAGAAATGCTCTGCTGAAGTCTCCCTAACACTAATCCCTCTTTCTTATCTCCTCTTAAAGATAATATGCTCTGGCACTTCTGGATAATCATTGGTTTTATATTTCTAATAATTTTCATTTTGTCTTTTTATGAGTGCCGCTAGAACCTGAGACTAGCACCAGGAGAAGATCTCATCTGTCCTTGCTGGAACACAGAATCACCATAAAATTACTGCTTCCCACACAGCAAGAAAACAAAGGCCTCATCATGGATTGCTGGACTGCATCTTGTCATGCTATCCTTGACTTCATCTGCCTTGCTGGAATAGCCATAATACTGCTCTTTGTCTTAGCGATTCACTGTTGTGGACCCCCACTGAATAGAAATAGAGGGCATAATATGCTCCCACTAATAATATTAGCTAGCACAAACTTGCCTCCCATAGGGACCACTGCCATGTGTCCTGCTTAGAAATTCACTACCCAAATATGCTAGACCAGGTAACCTACAGGAAAACCCTATCAAGCCAGATGTTTGTTAGCTATACTTATCAGCCTGCAGCATGTTACAACTCCACTGCCAAAGGCCCATGAGGGGCAGAAATTGTATTGGATGGAAAAAATGTTAAGACCTGTCATGGCCAATGTACAGCTAATTAATGTTTCTTCTATTTGTTTCAGCAGTATCTAGGGCCAACAACCAACAGGTTGCCACCATGATGAACTATACAACTCTGTCCTTAAGGCTGAAAACACCACCTACTCCCGGTGCTCCCTTGCAGGAATGTTCTACGTGTGTTGGGCTGCTGCTTACCTCTGTCTGCCTGCAAACTGGATGGGAATGCCTTTAAACTTCAGAATTCCCTACAAACCCCTCATGGGATGCCAAACCCTTTGTCATCACCCTTTTCCAGCTGGAAGCAGTTAAGAACAGTTGTCGTCCATGTTCACCATAACATCCCCTAGTTGTTGTACCACAAGGCTAAGAGAAGCTTGTGGGACGAAGGGTGGGTAGGGGAAGGGATGAGAATGAGAAGGCTAAAAAGGGCTAATTCCAATGCAACCCTAATATTTGGGGGATTGTGATATGCATCCATGCCAGCAAGCTCAGTGTACATTCTTTTTAAAAAAATCTATTTTATTGATTTTTTACAGAGAGAAAGGAGAAGGATAGAGAGTTAGAAACATCAATGAGAGAGAGACATCGATCAGCTGCCTCCTGCACGTCCCCTACTGGGGATGTGCCTGCAACCAGAATACATGCCCTTGACCGGAATCGAACCCTGGATCTTTCAGTCTATAGGCCAACGTTCTATCCACTGACCCAAACCTGTTTCGGCTCAGTGTACATTCTTTATAACCTATAATTAAGTCACTACCTCTTCCCCAGAACTGGTCTTGAAGAACCAGTTACAGAGCCATTGGGCTGTGTATATACACTGCCCAGAGGAAGGGTTATTTTTTAAACTAATTAATTAATTAATTAATTAATTTTTTATATTTTATTCATTTTTTACAGAGAGGAAGGGAGAGGGATAGAGAGTTAGAAACATCGATGAGAGAGAGACATCGATCAGCTGCCTCTTGCACATCCCCTACTGGGGATGTGCCTGCAATCAAGGTACATACCCTTGACCAGAATCAAACCTTGGACCTTTCAGTCCAAAGACTGACGCTCTATCACTGAGCCAAACTGGTTTTGGCAGGAAGGGTTATTAACGCTGATGCCAAGACAGACCATCAGATATCTTTCAAGGCCCATGAAAAGGACCAAAAGCATAATCCATGTTTTCGGGACAAGGACCCCAGGGAGATATAAGAGGAGACCCCATGCATGTTCCTTCATTCAGATTTGGAAGGCTGTTCCCGCCAGCATATCAAAAAGTTTCCCTCCTTTTTTTCTCAGAAGCGTCCTTGGTTTTCTTTGGTCTTCTGCAACAACCTCACTACCTGGGCCATAGGAAGAAACACTTGCACAGTGTACAATACGATTACTGTATTCTTGCTTTGCATCTGCATATAGCAAACCAATCTTGAACTCTTTGATTAGGATTTCCATGCTCAGAGTGGCTATGAACATCTGGTGCACTCTGAACAGGGCCTCAATAATCCAGTTGGCCTTGAGAATCCAGCATACTCTGATAGGGTCCCCACTCTGACATAATCCCCAATCAGTAGTTCATATAAAATATGACCTGAGTTTCTTTTTCTTTTTTAAATATATTTTATTGATTTTTCACAGACAGAAAGAGAGAAGGATAGAAACATTGATGAGAGAGAAACAATGATCAGCTACCTCCTGCACACCCCCTACTGGGGAAGTGCCCTCAACCAAGGTACATGCCCTTGTCCGAAATCAAACCTGGACCCTGCAATCCTCAGGCCGACACTCTATACGCTGAGCCAAACCAGTTAGGGCTGACCTGTGTTTCTTTAGCAACTATTTCACATCTTGACATAGGCTAGAGTATAGCTAAATTTTCCAGGAAATAGATTTCAATAGCACTTCTGCAATGGCTTATAATATAACTCTCAAGCAAAAATTTCTGGTAAGATACAACTATTTGGGACAACCAATATAACATTTTCCAGTTTTGATCACAGGTGAACTGAGTTGTCATGGGCCCTTTTTTCATCCACTGTCAACACATAAAAAGCATGAGAAAAGAGATATGGATACAAACAATGACTTTAAAAATATCTAGTTAAAAGTGCTATATCAAAGAAAATAGCTATAAAGTACGCTTGCACTTTCTTTACAGGTAACGTTAATGCTTGACCTTAATACCAAGTTCCATATTCATTTCTTACATAAAGCCTTCAACACTAGCCATACTTAGTTTCAGTTGTCCACATTCCCTTTATAGACTTCCCCTGAAAAAGAAAATGAATACTGGATACATATGTTTATACAAATATATAATAAATAGCAAATGATCCAACAGATTACATAAATCAGGGAATAGCAGTTAAAAATTAACTTATTAGGGTTCTAATTTTTCCACTAGAACATATAAACTTTTTAGATTAAGACAATTTTGTGTCTTAATAACAGATTTTTAAAGTAAAATTTGAAAAGTCAGACTTCACTACTGAGTAATTCTATAATAGTAAAAATAAATTCAAAGACACTAACTCATTTACATGTGATAGTGATGTCAATAAACCAAGAAAACCTCAAGAAACTAAGAAGTTGATAAATAAGCGTCAAATGATCTTAATAAGACATTTTATTATAGATTTCTCCAATTTATTCCTTCGTATTCTAGATGGGAATGTCATGTAAGCATTTTGGAGATAGAGAATACCATTTTGGGAATACTCTCACACTTTGTATTTGGCAACCCTATTAAATGTTATTGAATGACAGTTCATTCTTTCCCCCATCTATTCTACAATAACCACTTTTAGTGGCTTTCTTTTGTGCAAAAATATTTTTTCAATTTATTATTAAGTAATAAGTATTAAAAATGACAAGTATTCCAAGATAAAAATAGCATAAATAAAATATTGGCTCTCATTTTGGATATGTTGATATTTTCTAATTTGACATTTTGCAAATTGTCCATCTTATAGGAACATTCTTTCCCAATTATATTTTTCAGACTTCCTATTGAATTGCAAATTAGGGGAAAAAACCTTTTCAATTATCTTTCAAAATTCTGGGAACAAAATATCTCCTTCAGGAAACTCTATAGCAATTGCTTCCATCTATTAGGAGAAAAAAAAAAAAAAAGGAAGCCAGTCATTGTGACAAACTTGTGCTGTTGATTGTTTCTCTATTTATTTTTTCCCTGTTCTTGGAAATTTATAGTCTAACAATTATTTCCATTAAAATTTCAAGTACTTCTATGAAACTATCTGTAATAAAATAAGAAGAAATATGTATAACTTCAAAAAATTTTCCCAAATTAAGTCAATGCAATTTAATTCAACTAATTTTTATTTGGTTCCAAGTTTGTTTGGAATATTTAAAAGGTACACAAAATTAATAAGATAGTTCCTGACTTTAAAGGATTTAGTCTCAGTGGAGCTAGTTCTAGTTTTTTTTACTTGCTTTTATGCATATCCTTGTAGTTGTCAATGATTTTACTATCTTCACATTCTGCAAATCTGCCTACTGCAAAACTTTGTAAATGCTTCTTCTTTGTTGCTATATGTAGAATTTTTAAGAGCCCCTTGCTTTTGGAGGGAAACAACATACCTCTTAACACTGATGTTATCAGGAATCTTTGCCTGCATTTTTAAAATATCTTTACATGATGTTTACTTCCTGTGTGATATTATCAATTTCCTCACTGCTTTGGTAGCTAAGGTTAAACTATTCATTTTCTGTCACTGTGGTATGGCTATTTACCTTTCATGTGTGTGTGCTTATAAGAAATCTAAAATACTAATCTTAAAAGTGTTTAGAGGACTTAGAGTTATAGTTCAATAAAGAGATTTTACTTTATTCTGCTTTCCCCCCCTGTAACTTACCCAAATTCACTTATGAGGCTCCCCTTCATTAGGCATACACTCATAAGATGTCTACACTAAAATCCTAACTGTGTGACAAGCAAGAACACACAAGAAGTAAGAGAAAGAGAGGCCAGGAACAGAGGGAAAGTGTTCCCTATACTGAGAAGGAAAGAAAATTCAATCAGATAAAATAACTTGAATGATAATACGGGAGCACATATTTACATAAAATTAAAAATATAATACTACTTTTAAAAATTTCAGAATCTCAGACATCTAATCTGACCACGAGGAAGTAAGATATTATAAAATAAATCTCCTGCTACAAACAATTAAAAAACTGTACCAAAATTTAAGAAACAAATATTTCAGGAATTGAACAACAGGAAGCACAAAACCAAAAAAAAGGATACAAAATGAAATTTATAACCACTCGGATTTTATAACTTAAAGTCATTTCTAGAGTGTGACACAGGAAGAAAGAACACAAGCTTGGTCTGGTGATCTCATAAACTGAGAAGACAGAGACTGGTATTCAGGGAGATTGAGTTGACTAGAATTCATGGGACAAAGAATTTAAGATTATGAAACAATGCAGAAAAGGAACACAAAAGAAACTTACCTCTGCCAGAAAATTCAATACTCTTTAAGGAATAAAACAAAATCCAGTTTTCAAAAATGTAAAATTCATAATGTCCAATATCCAATAAAATTACTAGATATCTAAATAAGCAGAAAATAAACACCATGATCAGGGAAAAAAAATAATCATGAAGGACATGAAATGTACTGCTCATTTACCTGGCAACAGGGAGCATGCTATCATTCTGGAATCAATTTTATTTTTCTGCTGAGGGCACACTGCCCTCAAGCTGCTCACAACCCAAGCCTGAGCCTGGAGAAGGCACCAATGTGGTTATTCCAGCAAGCTCTGGGACCCTTCTAATAGGTAACTTTGGCTGAAGCTCTCTCCATCGATCTTGTTGACCCTTCTTTTGAAAATACATTGCAATTCAAGATTTTTCTACCTTAAGTTTGTTTCTCTTCTACAGATATCAGATCTGAATCATGGTCTAAAAGTTCTCTATTGCCCTCTCCACCATTAATCTCTTACATACCTAAATTCCATCACGGTATTTACTTTTCAATAGACACAATCTAACACAAATGGTATTAGGGATTGTGCAGATGAACTGTGGTAAATCAAGATTTGGGACTGGCTTATTTACTGAAGGGCAGACAAAATGGGATCTGTCCTGAATAACAGGTTGGGCATGAATAGTTTCTAGCACAAGATGTCCAAGACATCATTGTTGAAGGTTTTACCATAAGGTGTCCTAGCTTCTCTCTTACATGCCATGCTGATAGGTACTTGATCATGAGGGCCAGAATGAAAGATTAAATACATAAAAAATAAATAATTGGAAGTACTTTCTTAATACCCGTTTCCCCGAAAGTAAGACAGTGTCTTATATTAATTTTTGCTTCCAAAGATGAACTAGGTCTTATTTTCAGGGGATCTGTTATTTTTCCATGAAGAAGAATACAGTGCACATTTATTGTTAGAAAAAAAAAAGGAAATTTATTACTGTATACAGTATGGTAGTAGTTGTCATCACAAACCAGCTCACTGATTGGCCACAGTGCAGCTGGAGCTGTTCAGGCAGTGCGAGGTCTCTTTAAATCAGGAGTCAGATGCCTTATGGTAGCTTCTGGGGCCTTATGTTCTGGGGAGGCCTTACGTTCAAGGGAGGTCTTATTATCGGGGAGGTCTTATTTTCGGGGGGATGCCTTACATTACAGAGGGAGGCAAAACTGGAAGTAGGTCTTATTTTCAGGGGATGTCTTACTTTTGGGGAAATGGGGTAAATGGGATTTATTGTCTTTGAAAGGACCCTTGGGGAAGGAGAAAACTCACTGGTGGGGTTGCCCTTAAGAAAACCGATGGTTAACACTGAGTGAAGTGGACATACCAGAATCATCCTGGCATACTTAAAGGAAGAGGTACAAATGCTGAGGAAGTGAGGTTGCTGGACTGGATGTATAAAACCAGAAGACCCATCCAACAGGAGAAAACAGAGGACAGATTCAGTAAGTTCTTAGAAATGTGCTAATGGGAGAGACACTGGCATCACTAGGTCCTGTTCTGGTTTTTCTTTGCAGGACATGGCTAGAGATAGGAGAGGGAGTCACAGGTCTGGGTTAATTTACACAAGGATGTTGGGCCCCTGAAATAATGGAGGCCAGGAGGTGGCACTTAATCATGAAAAATGAAGAGGCTGTATTACCTTAATTACTATCAAGATCAAAGGGGCAGCCAAAGGGGACTTGACCCTCAGGAAATTATGGAGATGGTTAATAGAATATGATATCCTTTGAGGCAAAATAATTTGGCAATCAAGAAGCATGCTATGTCCTTGGTATGTATCTCTAGCAATGTTCAACCAGTATGGTAAGGTATCCAATTTAATGGATCTGCCAATTGAAAAGCTATATTTTTAATGGCCCATAAAAATCAAAGACATTTTGGGTTCAATAAATACTTTTATTATAGTACGCTACCTAATTAGCATCTATAACAACAACAACGAAAACAAGAATGGAGGAGCAGTTCGATTGAGGAGGATCAGCCCAACAAAAAAATCACTTCTCCTTGTTCAATTTCTGGACCTGAGTCAGTTTTCAGACCAAGAACCCATTGACTGAAAAGAGTCTGAGTCCACAGGAGGAAATATGTTAAATCCACAGCATATGTTTGCTGTAGTATTCTCACATCCCTTCCCCAAAGGGACCTAACGCCATTTGCTTGGGTTGACTACACATTTGGGAAGAGAGATATATTAGTTACTTTTAGTTGTTGTCTTGTGTTTTCCACAACAAGCCACAATAAATTTTGCTAAAAATGACACTAATTTATGACTTTGCAGCTCTGTAGGCTCAGATGTCCAACACTATTAGTATGTGACTCAGATAATTTTTTTTTTTAGGTCTGATAAGGCCAAACTCAAAGGGTCAATAGTGTTGCATTCCTTTCTGGATGATTCTTTCTGGAAAAGAATGCCTCTATCTCACTAAGGCTTTTAGGAGAATTCATTTATTTATAGTTGCAATGCCTAGGTTTCCCCACACCCCTTTTTTTTGATGGCTGTCACACAATAGATTCTTTGAGCTCTTTCAGGAAATATTTATTTCTTGTCATGTTGCCCTCTCCATCCTCAAGCAGTAACAGTGCACTGGATCCTTCTCACGCTTTAAACTCTCTCTTCTTTCCAGTTGCTCTGACTCCAGCTAGAAAACTCTCTACTATTGAGGGCACATGTGAATGGATTGGGCCTGCGTGCATTAACCAGGCTGCTCTTCCTACCCTTAATCTCATACATCTGCAAAGTCCTTTTTGCCATGTAATGAAATACAGGGTGCCTCCAAAAATGTATACATACTCAGAATAATTATTCATTCCAATGGGTTAAATGTTAAAAGAAAGAAACATCAATTGAGCAATCAAAAAATGTATTTTTGGCTCTTTGAGGAAGACGTGGTTGCTGTAGTGCAGTGGTTCTCAACCTTCCTAATGCCGTGACCCTTTAAGACAGCTCCTCATGTGGTGGTGACCCCCAACCATAAAATTATTTCCGTTGCTACTTCGTAACTGTAATTTTGCTACAGTTATGAACTGTTATGTAAATACCTGATATGCAGGATGTATTTTCGTTGTTATAATTAAAGCATAGTGATTAATCACAAAAACAATATGTAATTATATATTGCGAAATATTTATTTCTAATTACAAATAAATGAAATTTTGTCTTGAATCATGGTGTAGCATGGGCAAAAGTCTTCATATAACAACAGTAAACTACATTGCTACATTTTGCTACACCAAGGAGTGGTGTGTTGGTTCCTAAAACCATGGGAAATAGGTGTTTTCCAATAGTCTTAGGCAACCTCTATGAAAGGGTCCTTCAACCCAAAGGGGTTGCGACCCACAGGTTGAGAACCGCTGCTGTAGTGCATCTCCGTTCTGCCCACTCCTGACTCACCGCTGTTCACTCTCGTGGAGGAAGCCGCTCTGAAGCCACGGGCTTTTAAAGATATGGGGAAGACACCTGTGGAACCAGAGGGGGTGATTCACTGAGTTAGAATCACACTAACCAGCCACAGTGTCAAGGTGTGTGCTGATTTGATCAGAGGCGCAAAGGAAAAGAATCGCAAAGTGAAAGGGCCAACCAAGACTCTAAGGAAGACTCCCTGTAGGGAGGGTTCTAAGACTTGGGATCGGTTTCCAATGAGGATCCACAAGCGGTTCATTGACTTACACAGCCCTTCTGAGACTGTCAAGCAGATTACTTCCATCAGCATTGAGCTGGGAGTGGAGGTTGAAGTCACCATTGCAGATGCTTAAATCAGGCTTTGTAATAAATTGGCTATCAGTTGTTTAAAAAAATGTATTTTTGGCCGACACGGGTTTGGCTCAGTGGATAGAGAATGGGCCTGCAGACTGAAAGGTTCCAGGTTTCATTCCAGTTGGGGGCATGTACCTTGCTTGAGGGCACAACTCCAGTAGGGGGCGTGCAGGAGGCGGCTGATCTATGTCTCTCTCATCGATGTTTCTGACTTTCTATCCCTCTCTCTTCCTCTCTGTAAAAAATCAACAAAATATATTTTTTAAAAATGTATTTTTGGGGTCATACTATATATTTCCCAGGTTCTAGGTATTAGGGCATAGGTACCTTTGGGGGGTCCATTCCGCTTTCCAAAAAGAAATACCCAGGCTTTTGAGGACCTTTGAATACACAGTCTGATTTGATATTGATATATAAAGGTTCAAAGAATCATTACTATATATTTTTTCTTAGAATAGGAGTTTAGAGAGGCCAGCTAGTAAATGTAGTTCTGGATAAAATCGGCTCATGGTAGGCTCTGTGTGCCCACAGATCACCCAACAGTCATTTCCCCTATCAATCCACGGAGAATTGCTATAGTTGATGGTTGGAGCAACACTCACATTGTCTGTGGACTACCGTAGTGGGGACACCAGGTGAGAACTTCTGTAATGTCTTTGCTGTTGCTTTCCCAATATCCCAGTTAAGATAGTCAATTAAAAAATAATGTAACATCTTGATGGAATGGCAGAGATTAATCACACCATTAAATACCGAAAGGCAGGAGGAGTAGAGGTCCCTTCCTATCATATCTATTTAATTTCTACTCTTGCCCCTGAAAATATTGAATGATCCAGGCAAATGACTATTGATTAGATCAATATCAACCAGAGGAGATTAATAATGTTCCAGGTACATGTTATGTAGCCATTGATTTGTCAAATTTATTGTTTTTCACTCCAAGTTAAAAAGATCTGGAATAATTTGCATTAATGTAGGGTACACAACAATTTTCATTTTTAGTTTTGCTTCTAGGTTATTTTAACACTCTCCTCTCCATTATATTATAGTCTGAAAAGATCTGAACTGTTTGATCATTCCACCAATCTTCATACTGGTTCATTAAATTCATGGTATCGTACCGATAAGATAGGATAAGTAAGATGTGGCAAGTGAACTGGAGACCTTGGAAAGACATGCACAAGAGATTGAGAAAAAAAAAATATATATATATAGTTTCAGGAACCTGCATCTTCAGTGAAACTTTTAAAGGTCTAGAGGTCAGAGTACAGTGAAATCCACTCCAAAATAGAAAACAAATTTCTGTATCTTACATACTCCTACACCAAAAAGTGAAGCATGGTATTTGGTATACCTCTTTGTGTTCTATAAGCATCCCAAATATTCTTCAGACATTACAGTAACTGAATAGTACAAGCAATCTTATGACAATAAATTTAAAAACCTAGACAAAATGGAAAAATTTTATGAAAGACAAAAATAATCAAAGTTGATTTAAAAAATTTTGAAATTCCAAATAGTTATATATCACTTAAAGAAAAATTTTTGCAATTATCTTTTCCCACAAAAATCCTCCAGACTCAGATGGTTTTGCTAGCAGTTGTAACATCTAGAAAACATAATGAAGAATTAATGCCATTTCCCCACAAAAGGATACCTTCCCTAATTATTTTATGTGGCAAGCATTATTCTGGCTTTCAAATCACACAAAGACATTGTATTAATTTCCAAGGGCTGCCATAAAAAATAACCAGACTTACTGGTTTAGAACAACCAGCATTTATTCTTTCACAATTATGGAGGTTAGAAGTTTCAAGTCAAGGTGCTCTCTCCAAACTCAAGGGAAGAATCCTCCTTCGACTCTTCCAGCTTCTGGGAGTTCCAGATATTCCTTGGTTTTCAGCTGGAATACTTCAACTCCAGCCTCTATTATCACATGGCATTTTTCTCATGTGCTGGTCAAAATGTCCCTCTTCTTAAAAGGACACCACTCATATTGTATCCAGGCCCTCCCTAATGACCTTATCTTAACTGATTAGTTATGGTAGTGACCTTGGAAAAATGAAAAGATTTCTTAGGTATGAAACAGGAAGGATGAATCTTAAAGAAAAATTAATAAATTGGACTCCAGGAAAATTAAAGACTTCTGAAAAAACAAGTTACAGATTGGGAGAAAATATTTGTAACAAACCTGACTAGAGAATGCTACATCTACAATATGTAAAGAGCACTTACAGTTCAATATTAAGAAGAAAAATAATCCAATAATAATGGGCAACATATTTTAACAATCATATCCATGCTAATGTCCTTAGCAGCTTTATTCAAAATAGCCCAAACCTGGATGGAACCCAAATGTATGTCAGCAGAAAATTTGTGTTTTATTCATATAATGGGATATTATTTTACACTATTAATAGATATTATACTGTAACTATTTGTAACATCCGATATAATAAAAGGCTAATATGCATATAGATCAAACAGCAGAACAACCGAACAACCGAACAACTGGTCACTATGACATGTGCTGATGACTAGAGGGCTTGTGCAGAACATGGCAGGTATTGGCCTCAGTGAGATGGTGGAACAGATGAGTGGGAGCACCATACCAATGTGGGGCACTGGGGTGAGCCTCTGGTGGTTACTAAAATTTTTTTGCTTCCATGTGCTGCAGTCCCACCCAGCACTTGCACCCACTGCTGGCACCAGCTCCACTCACACCCACAACTAGCACCAGAGCCACTGTTCACACCTGCTGCCACTGTTCAGCACTGGTCCCAATCACTTGGTACCATCAGAGCATGTGAGTGGCAGCTGCCAACCCAATTGCCCCTGGGGGCTTCTCCACTTCCTCCTGCTCCTGAGGAGCAATCAGGGCAGCAGCCACCACTTGCACCCACTGCTGGTGCCAGCCCCAATTACTTGGTGCCATCAGTGGGTGTGAGCAATGCCTGGCATCATCAGTGCATGGGAGTGGCGGGAGAATGGCTGCTTGCAAACAGAAGACGAGGGACTGTGACAGGAGGGGCCAGGCGAGTGTGTGGAAGATGGGCCAAGACCCACCTCTGTGCCTACTGCAGCCAACAGTACCTTTTATTTAAGATGCACAAATTCATGTACTGGGTCCTTACTTAAACTACCAGTAAAGAAAGGAATAAAATACCAGTACACCCAATACCATGGATAAAGTTCAAAAAAATACTGAGTCACAGAACTGGCTAAAAATAATACATATTTTATGGTTTCATTTTATAAAAGAGAAAGTCAAATATAGACTATTATGATGGAAAATAGATCAGTGACTATTTGTGGCCAAGATGGGAATGGGGACCTCATTACAAAGAATACTAGGGAAATTTTTGAGTCAAGAAAAAGATTTTACATTATTATTGTTTTGATGGTTATTTCAGCATATACATTTGTCAAAATTTACTAACATTGTACACTTAAAGTGTGTTTATATTATTATAATGATCCGAAAGTTGTTTGTATAAAACTCTTACAAATATAAAATAAGGAATTCAAGTAGACTAATGTGTTCAAACCTGTCTTTTCTCTATTTTATACCAGTAATACTTAAGGGCCTTTTACCGTTATGGTTGGATATGGGCCCTGACAACTATAGATATGGCTCATTCATATGAAATAATCAAAATCTGACTTTATTAAAGTAAACATATATTTTTTAAATATATACTTTACAAATTGTGAGCAAGCTAAGCTTGTCAATGGTCTTCAGATTAGAAGTTCGATGTCAATAAACTAAATGAACATAAGTGAAAACAATTTGTCTCTTATGATATCAGGAGTGATGCAGAGGAGACTAAGGGACTTTGCTTGGGAGGCTGTGGGCCCAGTTAGTAGTATGATCTGGGAATTACTGAAGGGCCGATAAGTAAGTTTCTGCATAGGTGTGCTGGCAATGTAGAGCCTCTGCACAATAGTTTTAGAGAGTGCATCTTTGTCATAGAGCTCCAGGTCCCATCAGTGAGTTGGTCACACTTCTTTGATATGTCTCCCAGGAAATCACTCTTCCTCTCTCTTTACTTCCATTTTCAGAATGCACCCTCACCCTCTACCAGTGTCTTAGCTGCCAAGGAAACAGCACTTCTTTCCTACTAATACCTCTTCCCCACCTTTTATCAAAGTAGTTTCTTCCTTTTCAAATATGTTTTTATTGATTTTAGAGATAGAGGAAGAGAGAGGGAGAGAAAGAAACATTGATAGCTGCCTCTTGCACTCCCCCTACTAGGGATTGATCACAACCATGGCACATGCCCTGACTGGGAATCAAACAAGTGATCTTTGGGTGGATGGGATGACACTCAACCACTGAGCCACACCACCCAGGGCTAATGTGCCGTATTTTCTGACGTATAAGATGACTTTTTAACCCAGAAAATCTTCTCAAAAGTTGGGGGTCATCTTATACCTGGGTGTCGTCTTATAGGATGGGTATATCCCAAATTCTATATTTTAACTGGAAAAGTTGGGGGTCATCTTATACGCCCAGTCATCTTATATGCCAGAAAATATGGTAGTTTCTTAATGTCTGAAGGGGAACTCATATGGAAGAGGATCTTGCGTGATCATACACAGTATTTTCCAAGACCCACACCTGAGTCTTTTCTATAAGCATGATTTTTTTCTAGCATCAACTCTCATTCACCTTGTATGCTTGTCTCCTCTTCTTATACAGTATTAAGCAAATGGAAAATTCGTAATGAAAAAGTTTGAGAGGGACCACCTCAGGCTTCTGTTCTCTCTCCTTTCTGCTTCTCCTTTTTATGTGCCTCCACCTTCCAGCCACCTTTCCCATGCTTCTGTTCTGTTTATAATCCAAAGTAGATTTCATCAATCCTCTTGTTTTGTTAGTACTCCTTGCCCTCAGCTTCACCTCACTCTCTTGCAAATCTTTTGACAACTACCATGTAATCTGGTTTCCTGGGAGACAACCTTGATTATTCCTTGAAAACTTCAGTACTCACACTTACACAGTGACTATCATTCTCATGTCTTAAAGAGTTTATAGCCATTGGCTCCAATAAAGCAAATAATAAGTCAAAGCAGTTTTTCCTTACTATACTCAACACACTCATGATTGTAGTTAAAAGTGTTGAGAAACAGCTGTAGCCTTGTTCTAATACCTACTAATCATATAAAAAGATCAGAAATACAGTCATCACTTGTTTTTAATTTCTTTGCAGACAGCCAATTTTTCTTCTTTTAAAAAATCCTTACCTAAGGTTAAGCTTCTACCAATTTTAGAGAGAGAGGAAGGGAGAGGAAGACACTTAGAGAGAAACATCAATGTGAGAGAGAAATATTGGCTGGTTGCTTCCAGCTCCAACTAGAGATAGAAGCTGCCATCTGGGTATGTGCCCTGACCAGGAATGGAACCTGTAACCCTTCAGAGAGACACTCCAACCAAATGAACCACTCCAGCCAGGGCCAATTTTCCTTATTTATGCATTACTCTCTGAGGAACTTTGATTCTGCTCGTATTCCTGTTTTTTGTTTGTTTGTTTGCTTTTAATGAATTTGTTTTAATGGATTATAACTTCTCTTAGTGTTAATTCTAGTTTTATTGCAATGTAAGGTATGATTATTTTCTAAGGGTACTGCCTCCTTAACAAGATTATTGGGATTCAGAGTTAATGTTCAGTTACATTTTACTCTTATTGGTCTCATTCCACCTGCTGGTTAGAAAACACCATTGTTATGGAAGTAGGAAAGGGGAAGTTCTTATGATTAATTAGCTAATATTTTGTGTTATATGAAAATTTTCCAATCCTCAGCTTGAGGATAGAAAGTCAGATTATAACACAGTATCTGAGATATGATAGGAATGCAGTAATATTTGTTGAATTGTGATTAGATATTTTCACCATGTTCACTGTGTTATCTTTAGTGGTCAGGATAGGGATGCATTGTCT
The DNA here is from genome assembly GCA_011751065.1 of Lasiurus cinereus. Lineage (NCBI taxonomy): Eukaryota > Metazoa > Chordata > Mammalia > Chiroptera > Vespertilionidae > Lasiurus > Lasiurus cinereus. The sequence continues at coordinate 8,546,931 of JAAGEH010002534.1, read as the reverse complement.
TTAATTTGAAACATTGGTTCGCAACAAATAGCTATTATATGAAAAAAAATACAGTAAACAGGTGACCTTTTCAATTATGTATCACTGGTCAAAAGAGCTAAGAGAGTCTCTTAGCCTGATTCCTAGAAAGCAGAGCCACAGCAAAGAGTTACGATGTTGCTATTATTTTATATGGAGGATAATTCCAGGGAGGAGGAGTGAGGAACTAAAAGAGTAATTCACAGAAGAAGTGAAGCCAAACGGGGCTGTGGGATTGAACTGACTGCAGTACCACACTCTGGAGATGCTATAAATTGCATCTCTGGACCATTCCTGAGGAGGGAAGAGAGAAAGCAGAAACAATTTATCCATCTTCCCTTGACATAATAGTTCCCCATGCTTATAGGTCTTGCATGCAGGGTTTGGGAAGTGAGCAGAATCTTGTACTATTGTGAGTATGGCAGACCTAGGATGGGGCAGAAGATGGGGCATCATCCGGTTGCATCTGGTAAATTTGCTAAAAACACATGGAGAGCTGAAAGAAAGATGCCAAGAAGATCTGAGAAGTGTAATTGGTTGTCTGATACAAAAGGTCTTCATTTCCTTCTGCAAACATATGCCATCTGAACATATCCTCCTGGATGTGAGACTTTGTGAGCATACTCTCTGCACTGCAGAGGACTTCGCTCTTATTAGACTTATTTCCCCATTGGATGTGCCTGATGGGATTTCCGCTAACAAAGACTGATGCCTAGAGGACATTCTAAGATGGATGGAGAGGCTGTGGTCCATACCTGTAGAGGAAAGAATGTAAGGAATGCTTGCAAGTACAATTCTTCTCTCCTTTGATTGCTTTCTTGGGAGTAATCTTTATGGAGAATTTCTGCCTTGTTACAAGGCTCATTCATGAATGTGAGGACTGTATATGACACACTTGGGAGTGGCAGGAGCAGCTGGTAGTGTAGCTGCCACCATTATAAGGGACAAGAAATAAGATGCTCTGAGTCAGCGCCCCTGTGAAGATGTGCAGAATTTTCTGAGGATAAAAATATGCTGAAAATAATGCTATGAAACAAATTCTGGTTCATGGGTCAATATTGATTAAAAATTCCTTTAAAACACTCGGTTATAGATAACAATTTATTTAAAATATATTGAATATGATTACCTAATTTTCAGAAAGGAAAATTGAGTAATGGAAAAGTTAAAGATAAGTTAGTTTTCTATTTACTTTAGTTTTATCCCCAGGAATAGAATCCAGTCAGATTTTACCCTTTTGGGGGAGGCAGAGCTCCATTATGAAAGCTATTAATGTTTTTTCCAGAAAAAAAAATGCACTTTGCAGCTGTAATCTTATACATATAGGTGCACATTTACAAGCTTTCATAAAATTTCAGAACCTGAAATATCTTTCTTCAATAAAGGCCGAAACAAAAGAATAATCTCACATGTTTTTTTTTTATGAAACTGTGAATAAGAATTAACTTTAAGCAAACCTAATTCCCCCAAAGAAGTTTATGCTTGCTTTCTAACAAACTAGGTAAATTATACATAACATTATTTTTTTTCTCATTTTAAGGAAATTACTAAATTCCAAATGCATTTTTCTCTTTATAGATAAATTGATGCAGTTCAGAGGAAAACTACAAAATATTTGGAATTCAGGAAAAAAAGGGTATATAATAAAAGGTAAAAAGCTGGGAATTTTCCAATTTGGAGAATAGAAGGCCAAAGGGGATATGGTACCTTCTGAAGATATATTAAAGAACAATACCAGGAAGATATGGGCCAATTCTTATTAGTCAGTGAAAACAGAACATAATTAAACTGCAGATGGGAAATTTAAGTTAAATACAAGAAAACTTTTTAACTACGAGAACAATTAAGAGACGGTGCAAATTGTCAAGAGAAATAATGAACTCACCTTTGCTAATAATATTCAAAGTAACACTGGACACTCACCCATCAGTAACAAGTTAGGAATAATAAAAATCAATTCTACTAACATTCTGGGAGTGGATTAGGTAATTCAAGAGGGAATGCTTTTCAAAATCCCTATCATATACAAAAATAGACTTGATGGGAAGAATAGCTTTTAAAATGTGTGAAAGGAACAAAATACTAATTCTACAAATAGTTATTAGTTTTCTACAATATATAAAATTCAAAGTTAGTCTCCAGGAAAGAAAAGATAAATCACAAATGTCTCAGGCCCTCAAGTTGCTTATTTGCTGCTAAATAGTGGCCCCAATGATTATAAATTACATGTCCTTGTTGGGAAAAAATATTTTTTTCCTAGTAAAAGTACTGTAATTGATATAGGTGTAAAAATATACCAATTCAAAAGAATGCAATAAATTTAAATGGATGAGACAAAAATGAAAGAAATCTTATTTTTAAAATATTCTGCTCATTGGCTAATGGTAGTACCTTCATATATCCTTTACTTTTTAATGAAAACTACAATAATTAATCAGGTCAGTTTTATATTTAACAATGATAATTGTTACTCTTTATATCAAATCATCTCCTCAATAATGTTAAGGTTCTTGGCTGACATCTTGTCACATCTGATTAGACTGTCATTATTTTTACCTTGTACAGGGGGCAATGAAGCACTTGAACTAGAAACAGGAGAGTTGTTAACTATGCTCCTTTAGATTGTTTTCTATGCTACTATTGTTTGTGTTACTATTCACCTGTAATTTTTCTAAAGACACTATTTTATTTTTATTTTTTAATATATTTTTTACAGATACCTTTTTAAAGTTCTGGTTCCTTATCCGAGGTTTGCTTCATTTGGAGCTAGATAATACAATCTCTGAAGTGATTTTTTAGAGTAACTCTTTATTGTTCAGATTATTAGAATTGTTCCTCTTTTCTTCCCCATAGCTTCCCTCTACCCAATTCCCACCCCACTCCCTGCTTTTACTCCTCCACTGTCCTCGTCCCTAGGTGTATAATTTTTGTCCAGTCTCTTCCTGCATCCCCACACCCTTTTCCCCTCAAGAATTGTCAGTCCACTCCCTTTCTATGCCCCTGATTTTATTATATTCACCAATTATTCTATTCGTCAGATTTTTTTATTCACTTGATTTTTAGATCCACTTGTTGATAAATATGTATTTGTTGTCACTTCATTGTTCATAATTTTTACCTTTACCTTTTCTTCTTCTTCCTCTTCTTAAAGAAAACCCTTCAGCATTTCATATAATACTGGTTTGGCGGTGATGCACTCCTTTAGCTTTTTCTTATCTGTGAAGCTTTTTATCTGACTTTAAATTCTAAATGATAGCTTTTCTGGGTAATCTTGGTTGTAGGTTCTTGCTGTTCATCACTTTGAATATTTCTTGTCAGTCCCTTCTGGCCTGCATAGTTTCTGTTGAGAAATCAGCTGACAGTTGTATGGGTCTCCCTTGTAGGTAATTAACTATTTTTTTTCTTACTGCTTTCAAGATTCTTTCTTTGTCTTTTCCCCTTGGTATTTTAATTATGATGTGTCTTGGTGTGGTCCTCTTTGGATTCCTTTTGTTTAGGGTTTTCTGTGCTTCCTGGACTTGTAAGTCTATTACTTTCACCAGATGGGGGGAGTGTTTTTGTCATTATTTCTTCAAATAGATTTTCAGTATCTTGCTCTCTCTCTTCTTCTGGCACCCTCATAATTCAGATGTTGGTACGCTTGAAGTTGTCCCAGAGGTTTCTTATACTGTCTTCATATTTTTAGATTCTTTTTTTCTTTTTGCTTTTCTGGTTGAATGATTTTTTGCTTCTTTGTATTTCAAATCTTTGACTTGTTTCTTGGGATCCTCTAGTCTGCTGCTGAATCTCTGTATAGCATTCTTTATTTTAGTCAGTGTATGCTTAATTTCTAATGGGTCCTTTTTCATATCTTTGAGGCTCTTACTATATTTCTCAGAGGTTTCTAGAAGATTCTTGAGTAACCTTATAACCATAGTTTTGAACTCCATATCCAGTAGTTTGTTTTCCTTCATTTCTTTCTTCCATTTCTGTGATCTGTTTCTTTGTCTCCACATTTTGGCTGCTTCTCTGTGTTGATAGAGTGGCTTTGTGTGCTAGGTGTACTATAGGGTCAGTGGCTCAGCCTCTCTAATTACCTGAGGTGGACACTCTTGGCGCACCCCTTTGTGGGCTGTGTACATAGTCTTGTTGTAGTTAAGCCTTGATTGTTGTTGGTATCACGGGGAGGAATTGACCTCCACACCTATTGGCTGTGAGGACCAGTTGTGTCTACAATGGGAGAATTTATGTGCTGGAGACACCCTTATGGGGCAGGACTTGCTTCAGTGGGGCTTTGGCACTCGCTGAGTCTGCCCCCTGAGTGTGCCTTTTATGGATATGAAGAGTTGTAATCTGGATGGTCTCATTGTGACCACTCAGTACACTGGCTCTTAAATCTCCAAGGAGGTGTAAAGTCAGTCACTGCCTGAGGCCACCCAGCAAGAGCTACAGAGAGATCTGCAGATTCCTCCTCTTTGTTTGGGGTTTGGAGGTGCCCAGATGAGGCCTAGCTGTGAAGCAATGCAAGCTGCTGTGGAGCCTTGGGCCTTCTTTTGGAAGCTCTTGGGCTCTCACCCAGCTGCAGTTTGTTAGGTTTTAGATTGCAAAAGGCCAGGACATTCATATGTAAAAGCCTCTGCACACAGCTTGGGTGGAGTTGTAAATTGGATAGGGCAGGGTCTCAGGGAATCACCTGGGCAGAGCAAACAGCAATGGCTGCCCATCAGTCCTACCCTGAAGAGGTTCCCAGGTCTCTGTGTCCCATGGCACTGTACAGGAACAATGATTGCTGCAAGCACCTCTGAGAGAAAGCTGCCCTCATGTTCCAGCCCAATACCAGACAGTCCAGTTTCTCTCTGTATGAGTCTGGGTCCCTAGAGTCTCACCCAGAACTGGAGTTCAAAGCAGTCAGGAGCTTGTATCTCCCTCCCAATTGAAAAAGACAACAGTGTTCCCAGTTGCCAGCCTGTTTCTGCATGAGCCTCTGTACCTCCACATTCCAAACCTCCACACCTCCTCCCAGTCTCAGTGTGCTTTTCTCTTTCCTTCTAGTGTATCACTTCCACTCATCCAGCCTTCCTGTGGTTCTGGATGATATCCATTTTGTCTTTTAGTTGTAGTTTTGATGTGATTGTGCGAAGCAGCAAGTTCAGGTGTTTACCTATGCCATCATCTTGGTTCCTCTTCTCTGAAGTGACTTAATTGACCCATTTGACTGTAATATATATCAATAAGAGGCCTGGTGCATGAAATTTGTGCACTGGGTTGTGGGGAGCTCCCTCAGCCCAGCTTGCAATTTCTTGCAGTCCGGGATCCCTCACTCCTTACCACCTGCCTGCTTGCTGTTTCTTACTGCTTGGATTGCTGCTTCTTAGCACTGCTGCAGAGGAAGGAGAGGCTCCCACCACTGCCACTGTGCTTGCTAGTCATGAGCCCAGCTTCTGGCTGCCCGGCTTCTGGATGAGTGGAACTCCCCCTGTAAGAGCATACTGACCACTAGATGTGGTCAGTATGTATCACAGTGACTGTTCGTTCTGCTGTAATGGTCACTTAGGCTTTTATAATATAAACTAGAGACCTGATGCACAAAAATTTATGCAAGAGTAGGCATTTCTTCCCCTGGGCTGCAAGCAATGGCTTTCCTCTAGCATTGGGCTTCCCTCCTCCGGTCACTGGCAGGAACCCAGGACCTGGGCTTCCCTCCTCCCACTGCCTGCAGGCACCTGGGATCTGTGCTGTTTCCTTCCTCTGGCCACGGGTAGGCACCTGGGACCCAGGCTGGCTCCCCTTCAGCACCAGCTTCATCAGGAAGAAAGTCTGGAAGACATCCTGTCTAATTAGTATATTGCCCTTTTATTATTATAGATTAGAGGCCCAGTGTGTGAAATTTGTGCATGGGGAATGGGGTCCCTCAGCCCGGCCACACCCTCTTGCAATCTGGGATCCCTCAGGTGATGTCTGACTGCTTTTTAAAATCATCAGTCAGGCATCCCTCTCACATTCCTGGAGCACTGGCTCCTAACCACTCACCTGCCTGCCTGGCTGATCACCCCTAACCACTCTACCTGCTTGTTTGATTGCCCCTAACTACTCACCTTCCTGATCACCCCTAACCACTCTGCCTGCTTGTCTAATTGCCCCTAATTACTCACCTGCCTGATCATCCATAACTGCTTGCCTATCTTATCACCCCTAACAATTCACCAGCCTGCCTGATCACCCCCAACCACTTGCCTGCCTGCTTGATTGCCCCTAAACACTCACCTACCTGCCTGATCACCCTTAACCAATCGACTGCCTTCCTGATTTCCCCAACCACTCACCTGCCTGCCTGATTACCCCTTACCCCTCTGCCTACCTCCCTGATTGCCCCTAACCACGTCTGCCTCAGCCCCCACCACCATGGCTTTGTTAAGAAGGACACCTGGAATGACATCTGGAAGGTTATTTGCTATCTGATCTAATTAGCATATTATGCTTTTATTATTATAGATACAGTGGTACCTCAAGATACGAGTGCCCTAACATACGAGATTTTTGAGATATGAGCCGTCGAGCGAGAGATTTTTGCTTTGAAATACGAGCACCATTTGAGATAGGAGTAATCGATCGGCTGGCTGCACACGACCCACCAGTTTACCGCAACTCGAGTGTCTCATAGTTTCCCATGCCTCAAGGTTACGGAACGAATTACACTCCTATCTCAAGGTACCACTGTATTTTAAACAACAAATGCCTGCTTGAAGACATCTTATCAGCTCCTATCTAGGGTAGGCAGATCCTTCTCTTTCTTCAGGACCTCATGTTCTAAAGATGGCTTGCAACCTTAGCATTTATGCAATGAATTATGTTTACTAGTATAGGAAAAATGATAGAATTAGATGGCTTCTTCCAGATTGTAGTAGACTAGATTATTCTAAAAGCCTTTCAATGTAAATCAATTTAGATGTTAAATAAGCATACTTTTAAATATATTTATGAACTCACAGAAAAATTTTTAAACCTTCAAGAATTATCCTCCTTAATAATTTTAAATCTAGAAAAATATTTAAAATATGTGGACAGTATACTAGTAATGAGAAACTTTGTTATAAATTTTAAAAGAAAAGCATATATATATATATATTTCCCCCAAAATATATACACACACTTGAATAATTATAAAGGCAATATTTATTAAAATATACTTAATTTTCAAAATTTGAGTTATGTGCTTATTGGCTGTTAAAGCATGTACACAATGTTTTGGGATTCCTTATGTATGTGTATATGTATATATGATAAAAATAAATTTCATAGACTTGAAGTGCAATAAATAATGGTGTGCAAACACTGTTAAGCATGTCAACAAATATAGACATGCATAAAAAGTAATGACACTATCCAAAGTGTGAATTAAAATTTAAAGCAAAAGAAAACTAAAATACTAGATAATAATATGAGGTAACTAGAAGCCTAGTGTATGAAATTTGTGCATGGGGGTCCCTCAGCCCAATCTGCATCCTCTGCAATCCAGGAGCTCTCAGAGGATGTCCTATTGATGCCTTAGGCTCTCTCCTCATGGTTCTCTGCTCTCTGTGGGGCCTGGAGATTTCTCTGCAACCATGGAGATGAAGCCCCCATGTCCTGCTGTCCACTCTCTGCCTGCTGCAACCATGCACCATGAGAAGGAAGTCCCAGTGCCCTGCAGTGTGCTCTGTCTGCCAGGCCTGGGGCTTCCCTGTCATCACCATGCAAAAAAAGCCCCCATGCCCTGCTGTCCAGGGCTCTATCTGCCGGGCATGGGGTTTCTCAGCCATCACCCTACAAATGAAGCCTTCATGCCCTGCTGTCCAGGCTCTGTCTGTTGTGTCTGGGCACATATCCAGCCTCACTGCTTGGTCAACGCAAACCCCAGCGGGGCTGACAGGCCCAGACACTGCAGCAGTGATGGAGTGGCAAGGCTGGATCCACTCCCTCGGGCAGTGGATCCAGCCTTGCCACTGGGGTAGACAGGCCCAGACACTCCATCGGCGGGGCTGAGGGGACTGGGAGGGGCCATCTTGTAGCTATGGGTGCTGCCATTTTTGTGATGGAGTGATGGTTAAAATTTTGCATATTACTCTTTTATTAGATAGGATTTTAGATGAGGATTTTTAGGGTTAAAGTTTTAAAGTTAAAATATTCTAAGATCTAGCCCTAGCCTGTTTGGCTCAGTGGATAGAGCATCAGCCTGCAGACTGAAGGGTCCCAGGTTCAATTCTGGCCAAGGGCACATGCCCAGGTTGTGGGCTCAATCCCCAGTGGGGGGAGTGCAGAAGGCAGCCTATCAATGATTCTCTCTCATCATTGATGTTTCTCTCTCTCTCTCCCTCTCCCTACCTCTCTGAAATCAATAAAGAAATATATTTTAAAAACTATTCTAAGATCTTTATATTGCTTAGCAGGAGAGATAATAAAGGGATTTAAAAAAATATTAATAATGCAAGGTAAATTTTTAAAACTAACCACCAAAAATATATTACTGCTATATAGAGTCAAATGGTGAAATGGAATTCTAAAAAAATTAATGCAATCAACCCAAAATAAAGAAGAAATAAGAAAAAAGGTAGCATAAAAGTAGGACAGATAAAAAATACAAAATAAGGAAGTAGAAAAAAATATATTAGCAATTACAATAAATGTAAGTGAACAAAATATTAAACTCACATATTAAAATACTGCTATTTCTAAAATGCATAAAATGTCCACATCCAACAAAAGCTGTTTGCTAAGGACACACCACCTAAAAGGTAAAGGCAAACAAATATTTCTATATATAAAAAGTCAGTGACCCTAAAGGCCGTAACAACCATAATGACTGGTCGCTATGACACCCACTTGTGGCCCCTCCCAGCTGCCAGCCTGATCCTGATTGGACTCTCCCATCCCAATCAAGAGCTGGCAGCTGGCCAAAGGCCCCCTTCTTTCCCTCCTGCCAGCCCCAACCCCGATCAGCTCGCCCCACCATACTAGGCCTGCAGTCCCTCCCTGGGCCGTTCCACCCCTAATCGCACCCGCCTCCCCATCCCAATAGGAGGCAAGGCTAGTTGGCCAACCTCCTGCAGCCCCTCCCCCACCTGGCCCCACATCAGATTAGCTCCCAACCCCAATTGGGGGCAGAGTCCACCAGCCAATTACCCACACTCCTTCCCCCAGCTGGCCAGGCCTTGATTAGACCCCTATCAGGGTGGGCTGGCTGGCCAACCTCCCACCATCTCCTCCTCCTGACAGGCCCAGCCCCCATCTATCACAACTGGGGTTGGGCCAGCCAGACCCCACCTGTGCACAAATTTTTGTGCACTGGGCCTCTAGTTTTAGTATAAAAGATGGAAAAAAGGCAAATACTACCCTGAAAACATAGATAAGAATGGGAATAATATTTTTTTACTTAGGTCAAAAGAGGAAACTCCATAGACAATTATGCAATTTCACTTCATAGGGGAGAGATAACATTTCTAAATCTGTATATACCTGATGAAATAGCCTTGAATTTATTAGGAAAAACTTAACAGAACTATAAGGAGAAATAAACAAATCCACTATTAGAATGAGATATTTAAACATTTATCACATTATGTGATAATATTTAATCTGAATAACACACTCAACAAACTATTTTAGTGAACTTACAAAGAACTCTGTGTTCAATAATTATAGAACAGACATTCTTCTTCAAGTATCATGTAAAAATATAGATTTCGAAGAATATAATTTATGGACACAAGACAACAAAATTAAGTTTGAAAGTAAAAGACCTCCCAAATATTTAGAGAAAAAAACTACTTATATATAGTACATAAGTCAAAGAAGAAATCTTAATATAAATTCAAAAACACTTAGAACTGGATAACAACAAAAGTACTTGTTTGAGTTTGTTAGTTTGCATCCTCTAAGAAGTAGACACTAATGCAGAATTAAATGTACAGGAGCTACTCTGAGAAAATGTCTTTGAAGGATAAAAAGGGAAGGAGCAGGAGTAGGCCATGGAACCTTCAGACTGTGATGCAAGGCTGACATCTGTGAAAAAGAGAAAAAAAAATGGAAGGAGGATTTCAGAGGAAGGACTTCAGACAATCGCACAGTCCTGGCCTGTCCATCAGAAGAATTCCACATCCAGCAAAATTGCCCTGCCCTGGCACCCTTGCTGTGCCCAATCACAGGCTCTAAGCAGCCTGGGGAAGTGTGGCCTTGGAGAATGCCACAGTGGCTCTGTCAGTCAATTATGTCCCCACAGCTCATTTTTTGAAGGAGATCAGAGTAGCGCACCTTCATGGCCAACATAGTATAAAACATACACACCAACCTTTCTGGAATAAAGTAACAATATTTTGAAGATAATGTGTGGGAATAAGTTCTTACCTTAGAATAAAAGCTTAAAGGTAATGAGCTCTGTGTTCACCATAAATTAGAAGAAAGTCAATTGAATAAACTCTAAGAAAATAGAAAATGGAATACATATGAAATACTACGTGTTAAAGTAACTTGTTAAAAAATTTAATAATATATACAAATCATTGGCAAAATGGATCAAGAAAAAAAAGAAGGCATAGTATGTTAAGCCTAAAAAGGAACTTAATTGTAGTTATAGTTAAAATAATAAATTAATAAAATGATAAAGGGATAAGGTGAACAATGTAAATGATAATAAATATGTAAACTTAGATAAACTAGATAAAAACTAAGTAGAAAAAAAATAACATACTAAATGTGACTCAAGAATAGTAATAGCAAATAACTCTAACTAGTCTAAAAATTAAATCAGGTTTTTAAAATCTTTCTACTAAGCAAACAAGTCCAACTGATTTTTAGGTGATTTCTGCTAAGTATTTAGAGATATAATTATGCCAAATACATTAAAAGGTTTTTAGAAAATATCAAATGACAAACACTTGCCACCTTATTTTATATAAACACATAAAAGTGATAAATGAATGTTATATATATATATATTCATATATACATAGTATAAGCTTTAGTACCCAAACCAGTTAAAGAAAATATAGACAATATTGACCTATCTCACCCATGAATATAGATATTAAATTCCCATCACTAGTATGTATCTAAACATATGAATCTCATAAGCATAACTGAAAAACCAACTCAGCAATATTACATATCCTGATATAATTTTAGTAAGTTCAAAACACAGACCAGTCAACAATCTATGCTTAGGAACATGGAAACATTTAGAACCGATATGTGGAAGGGAGGGAAATATAGGCTATGAGGCATATGGCAGAGGTTCAGTGATATTAGTAATGCTCTCTGTCTTAAGCTGGGTGGAGGCAATTTGAAATTATTTTGTAACATCAAAATTTTTAAAATTATTTTTAAAAATTTATTTATTAAGTTGATTGAAGTGACAATGGTCAATATGGACAGATAGGTTTCATGTATGGGCAGATTGCAGATTTTGTAATATAGAAATCAAATGCTTTTAGAGATGGAAAGGACCTTTGAAATAAACAAACCTGGTTTCCTTTTTTTATTCACAAACACACCAGGCTCAGAATTTCTAAATGCTTTTCATATAGTCACACAAAATCACCTGACTCTCTCACTAGTGTTCTCTTTTATTACAAAACATTGATAGAAGTTGAATGATTTTTCTGTTTTAATATTTGGTCCATTTGAACTGTTATTAAGCATAAAATCCTTATGCCAAACATTAAATAATAAAACCCACTACTTAGTATTCACATTTTAGTATTTGTTTCAAACTTGCTTTTAAATCATTTATTTTTAATATGGTATCACCAATTATTTTAAATAGTGAAATATGAATAGCTAACATTTATTAAGTGCTTCTTATAAGTTTATCACTGTGATAAATTTTTACAAATATTATTGACTAATTCGATGTATGGTGTTATTAAAGTTAGAGTCAAAGTTTATTATAAGAGAGCATTTCCCTAATTGCATCATTATTAGCTGTAATATAGTGACTTAACTTGAAGAAACATTTGAGGGGGTTAGAAAATTTTTCTATAGGAATACAACAAGAAATCAGCTAGGTGAGAAATGGAATCAAAGGTAGCAGAGAAACAGGAATGGAGGGCAGAGGAGAGGAAGAGAGATGCTCTAATGGAAGTGTGTAACATGTGTAGGAGGACACCAGTCCTTGTGTCCTGAGTGTAATATAGAAACTGCAAAATCTATGGACTCTGAACATAAAACATAGGCTAGATGGGGAGGTTGTTTTAGAAACCTTTGAGATACAGGATGTGCTACTTAGCTTCCCATCCCAGCCCTAATATCTGTCACCCCAGGGCAGTGGCATTACTCCCAGGGATTGCTAGAAGGCTTAAAGTTTGCTTCTATCAGTCTATAGAATATCAAACTCTGAGACAGAGTTTGAAATGAGTCCCAGTTCTTAACTATCTGCATTGGTAAACTGAGTTTCATACCCACAAAAGAGTGATAGGAAATAATGTGAAATCAAAGCCGTCAGAGTCAGTGAACTTGTGACATGAGAAATCGTGGATGACAATGATGGAAGCCTGGGAGACATCAGCATTGAAAAGGATAGAGGAAGCAGGGCAGCTGGAAGAGCACCCACTGAGCTAAGGGGAACACCTCAAAAGTAAGGGGTTATATAAACCAAGGATGGGCAGAGGATAACAAGAAATTAGGGTGAGGTCAACTAGATCAAACATATCTAAGAAGTTAATAAAGATAAAGTTTGAGGACTGCATGCTGGACTTAGTGATGAGGTCACCAGTTTCTTTGAAGTTTGGGGGAAATGAAGAGATAGCACATACAAAGGAGTGACAAGTTAGTGAAGACGAGGTGACAGCTGGGGTGCACAACAGTTTCAAGATGTTTGCTCCTGAAGAGGTGACAGAGATAGGAAGGTAATTGGAAGCAGAAGAGGAGAGAAGGAAAGGTTTCCTTTGGAATGAGTGAGAGTGGACATGTTAAGTACATAGGGTGTCCCTGAAAATGTATACACACACTTTGAATAATTATAAAGGCAGTGTTTATTAAAATACATTTTATTTTCAAAATTGAGCTATCAGTGGTTAAAGTATGTATACATTTTTTGGGACAACCCTATAGATGGAAACAGACAGAGGGAAAGGATAGGAGTAATTGGTAGAGTAAAAATCACAGAGAATGTGGAAATGTGGCCAGAAAAGAAGTGAAGAGACAAATATAGATAGGAGAAGGTCTGTCTATAACTTTGGTGAGAGAAAGAAATAAGAGTCTTTTCTGATAGATTCTATTTTTCTCTGTGAAAAAGGAGGCAAGGCCATCATTTGCTGTGAGTTGGAAGGGGAAGGTCGGATGCCTGCAGAAAGAACAGTGGCTCTAATTAGTGGGTCTTACCTTGACTGCACATTGGAATCACCTGGAGATTTGTCAAAAATTTCAGGCAAATTAAATCAGAGTAGGTGAGGGCAGAGCCCAGAATCAATGTACCACTATTTGACTCTTGAACAACACAGATTAGAACTGTGTGGGTCCACTTACACATGTATTTTTTCCCCCAATAAATATATTGGAACAATTTTTGAAGATGAGCTACATAACCTA
>JAAGEH010002534.1:8455705-8532974 GCA_011751065.1 Lasiurus cinereus | reverse complement strand
TTATCACTTACTATTTACTATAATAAAATATACACAAATCTATTATAAAAAGTTAATCAAAACTTATGCACACAAACACTTACTGACCTTACACAATGCCATTTGCAGTTAAAAGAAATGTAAACAAAGATATAGTATTAAGTCATAACTGCATAAAATTAACTGTAGTACTCCCTGTCCTACTGTAATAATTTTGTAGTCCTGTCCAGTGTATTGATTAAACTCGACAGTCACATTGCTGCTTCCTCATTATAAAAGTAAATACATATAAATTTTGTTTTCACATTATCTTCATTTTTGACTAGAGGCCCAGTGCATGAAATTCATGCACAGGGGTGGGGGAGTTCCCTCAGCCCAACCTGTACCCTCTCCAATTGGGGACCACTGAGGAGATGTCCAACTGCCAGTTTAGGCCTGATTCCACAGGGATTCAGCCAAAACAGCAGTAGAGTATCCCTCTCGCAATCTGGGACCACTGGCTCCTAACCGCTCACCTCTCTGTCTGCTTGATCATCCCTAACTGACCTCTCCTGCCGGCCTAATCTCACCCCCAACTAGCCTCCCCTGCCAGCCTATTTGCCCCCAACTGCTCTCCCCTGCTGGCCTGATCTTGCCTCCAACTGCCTTCCTCTGCAGGCCTGATCTTGCACTCAATGGCCCTCTCCTGATGGCCTAAACTCACCCCCAACTTCCCTCTCTGCCTTGGCCCCCATCACCATGGCTTTGTCCGGAAGGAAGTTGGTCATCTGGAAGATGGCCAGTCATTCTGGTCTAATTAGCATATTACCCTTTTATTAGTATAGATTATATAGGATAGAATTGCTTAAATGGGTGGGGGGAGGAAGCCATTTTTATCAGGAGGAAATGCTCTCGGCAGACAAAAATACATAATCCCTATATCTGCACTGATAGCCAGCCATATGCACTGTACTGCCAAACTGGTCATTAAAAAATTGAACCACTTTCTTACACCTTACACCAAACAGCAATTGCCCTTAAAATCCCTCCTCAGCCCCCACATTAGATTCTGCCTTCACAGTTCACTCAGATTAGGTTCTGAATGGTCAGTTTCTATACCAGTCAGTGTCCAAAGCTCTGCCTCCTAAGCATCCATTTGCTACTCACAGTTCATCCAGATTTGGTTCTGATTGGTTGTTTCTATGCTAGTCAGTATCTCCAGGGCTATTTCCAGGCCTGATTAGAGAGGCGGGGTTGATCAGCAGCCCCTGCAGAGATCCAGAGAGAAAGAAGCATGGCACCTGGCCAGGTCGGTAGAGAAAGAGAGAGGCAAGGGCTGATCAACAGCTGCCAGGGAGACTATGGATTAGACCCTGTTTCTCTCTCCAGGCCTGATCCTCAGCCCCCTTAGCAGTCAGTGTTGTGTCGCTGTGCCTGCAGCAGTGGCAGTCAGTGCTGGGTTGCCATAGCAATCCAGCACTGACTGCAGGACTGACTTCCGATTGGTTGAGACTTCAGTCATTATGGATCCTGGGTTTTTATATATTAGGATGTCTAGTGTTAGTAACACACATAACATCTACAATGTTTTGTATCATATAAGACAATATTGGTGTAGGTACTGATAGATTATTCAGATTGTAAACAGACAACATAAACTTACAGAATTGATATTTTCTCTCCTTGTGATTTTTTAAATAAAGTCTTCTTTTCTCAGACATGAGGGTGCCCATAAAGAATATGCAAAGGGATCCTGAGGGATCCTGTGAGGTCAAAGACAAATATAGAGCAAGAAACTGCTTAAAAGAACTGATAATATTTGTGGAGGCCAATTTAAGATTGAATTTATTTTTATACTTTCTCTTCATTTTATTTCACATCACTGACATAGGCTAATACCAAGGTTAGTAGTTATGCAAAGATGAATGAAAAGATGAGTATTAGAGATGATTGCATGAAAGACCATGCCATGTTGGGGATAATATAGAGTAGACATGGAGCCTTATATTTCTGATGTATTTTGAAAGTGTTGACTCATATTCGGAGTTGGCAGTTAGAAATGACAGCTATGACAGATGCCTGATTTTCATGCCTTTTTTTTTTTTTTAAGTTGGTCTCCTTTTGGATCCTGCCATTTGTAACAATGTGGATGAACCTAGCGGACATTATGCAAATGAAAATCAGCCAGACAGAAAATGTCTTTTTTTTTTTCATGATCTCACTAGTATGTGGAATCTAAAAGAGCCAAATACATAGAAGCAGAGATTAGATCAGTAGTTATCAGGGGCAGGGAGGTGGGGGAAAAAAAAGAGATAGTGATTAAAGTGTATAAAGTTCAGTTACATAGGATGAAAGCCCAGATATCTAATGCCAGCATGGTGACAATAGATAATACTATATCAAAAGCTGGACATTTGCTAAGAGAATAGCAAGTGCTCTTATCACCCACAAAAATGGTAACTGTAAGGAGAAGATATGTTAACTGGATTGAATGCAAGGATCTTCACTATGTATATGTATGCCAAACCATTGTAAGGCCTTAAAAATAAATAAATAAACAAACAAATAAATAATTTTAAAAAATAAAAATTAAAATAACAAAAAAGAGATTAGCATCCTTCATATAAACTCTCACAGAAATCTCCAAACCTTAAGATCTCTCTGGGGAGGTCTCTATGTGGCCTTATACAAGACACATTGCAGCAGCAGCTGTACTCACTGTGTACCCTGAAACTGACCTTCCTTTTGGGGGTGTCTCACCTTTATGAGCTGCCTTCACCAGTTGGTTCTTGGAGGGGGGGTTGTTAATTTGCTGTCTTATTTATATTTCAGCTCAAATGATGATACTATTTTTTTCAAAGATTAACAAAACAGAACCAACAAGAAATAAAGGTGAACAAAAAATCCCCACAAAATTGCAGAAAATAAAAAAGTGAAAAATATTGATGTTTCCACAGCCCAACTTTCTGATTCTATAATAATTTTTTTCTAAAACTTTGAAGGCATTTGTTGGTGTTGATTCCCTCCCTGCTATGTCCACTGGGCTTACATAGTGTATTTAACTTTATTTCCTGCCACATGGAGAAGTTTCTAGAACACTTATACCCTTTTGAAACAAGTCTTAAGCATTTGATCTAATACTACCATTATGGATTTCCCTATTCTGTCTAGGTTTCCAGAGTCAATGGCAGGACTATTGTAAGAGGAACTCAATTTTGGACCAGTTCCTACTATTTTGCTCAGTCAACAAGATGTACTTTTACCCATTATAGATCAATTGAATATATTATATAACTTTAATTTATATTAATTAATAACATGACTCTCTATTAGACACAACTCCTGATACTATATACAACTTTTATTTTCTAGCCTTGGAATACCATTGATTTTTCTATCATGTCTTTGACATTGGTTTAAATAACTATTTAACCCATGTGTTCAATCTTTTTTTATATATAATTCTGCCCTTACAATGGAATCTGAGCTTATATTTCAGCAGGTGTAGGAGACAAGAGCTATCTAAATGCTTCCTTAGGATTCTTAAAATTTTTATATCTACCAACAAAACTCTACTGCTAGCCTCAAAAATTGTAATGATATAGCCTGCCAGCAGGTATCTGCTACTGCAATCGTAGGGTCTTTATCTCAGTGTGTTTTGGTAAATAATCCAGTTCCAAAACATCATTCTGAGGGTCTGTTTACCACTTGTTTTTTAGTCTGATTTACCAAAAATATATAGTTTGAGACAAGTTCTTGTGCTCAGATTGTCCATTTTGGAAAGTCATCCCAAGCAATAGGAGTGCTGAATTACGGAGCATGAAACAGGGGAGAGAGGAAGCCAATAAATGATGTAATCTTAAATTGGTCACATTGAGGATAGCCAGGGTTTTGTCCTACCAGGACCCTCTGAGAAATCCTGTAGAATTGCTTCAGAATTGTCTGCTTGAGGGAAAGAAGAGGGGAGGTGATCCTGTGTATATTATCCTTCATGGATGGGAGTTTTTCTCATTGGGCTTTAACTTCCTTGTATCCCCAGGTTGCACATGTGTGAATGCCTGATAAATTTCCTGAGAAATCCACATTGTGGAGAGAGATTACAACTGAAGCCGATTGCTGCAGTAATGATAGCAATAAAAGCTGGGCCAAGAAGCTGTAGGTTGGGCAAAAGAAGTGACCAATGTGTCCCCCTCTTTTTTCCTAAAAGTTCCCTCAATTCCAGTTTTGCATTTTGATTCTGCTCTAGGAATATCATTAATGTTTTTCAGTCAATTAACCAAAATTATTATAGCAGAATGGCACCTCAGCAAGTTTTATGAGGGGCCTGTTATGAAGATAATGTTACTGAGGCACAAAAGGCTCAATAATTCTAGCAAATTTCGTAGCAAGTCAGTGTTACAGTTAGACTTGGAACCCAGAGCTCTTGGTTACCTTCCTTTGGTTCCATGAAACTTTAACCTCTTGGAGTCCTGGGGGGTCATATAATTGCTAATATGTGTAGAAGTTTACATTCACCCATGTTCTTTATTCTCTGAGAATAACTTCAGTAATGCTTATATTTATCCAGTACTTTATATTCTTCCAAGGAATTTTGTGCACATTAATCCATTTAATTCTCACAGGAACATTAAGAGAGCTGTTTTCTTGTGACTTTATAGATTAAGAGATATAAATTCAGAGATTCAGTCTGCCTGTGGTCTCAGTTAGAAACTAGAATTCTGTCTTTTGAAGTAATTGGGATTCTGTCTTCTGAATTCATTTATTATAAGCCATGGGAAAATGCTTATTAAATGCTAAAAGAGTGCATACTTACAAAATCTTGTCATTATTGAGAAATCTTTAATCTTTTGTGAAAATGTACAAAGTCCTGCCTGGCTGGTGTAGTTCAGTGGTTGACCATTGACCTGTGAACCAGGAGGTCATGGTTCAATTCCCAATCAGCATATATGCCTGAGTTGTGGGTTGTACAGGAGGCAGCCAATCAATGATTCTCTTTCATCATTGATCCTTCTATCTTTCTCTACCTCTCACTTCCTCTCTGAAATCAATAAAAAAAAACATATATTAAAAGAAATTAAACAAAGTCCAAATATTCTGTCTCTCTCTCTCACACACACAGGAGAATAATTATTCATGTAAAATATATAAGCTTCTGGTATCATGTATAAAATAATTATTAACAATATTCATTCATTTAAAAATTATTGAGCACTTATTGTATACCAGGCATTGTTACTATAGGTTATTGTAACAATGCAGAGCAGATAAAACCTTGTTTTTATGTAACATATTACTTATATTAAAATCCACATAATTTATTATTTGTGCCCATTGCTAAAACTCAGACTGACTTCCTACATATTGTAATATTTTTATTGAAACAAACCATGAAAGAAGAAATTATTTAATGCCTAGAACATCTAGGTGAGCTGCAATATACATTCTTTACATTGTAGGTTATTTTTAAAATTGCTCCTCTGAGTAGGGAGATCAACAGGAAGAAAGATCATTAAACAAAGAATCTCTGCTTCCAGGTAAGAATTTTTATATTCAATGATACCATTTTACTTTAGTACAATTATCATATCCTCATCTGCATCACTCTGAGACCAAGTTCCCAATTCTACTTAGCCACTAAGAAAACATTGTCCTCATTTCTAACTTTCAACACTGTCTACTACTTTTGCCAACTTGTGATTACCTATAAGGCATTTTATGGACTGAAATGCCTGGCTTAAGAACCACTCCCCCCCAAAAATATGCATAGCAAAACTGATGATAACATATGGCCCTATATTTTTTCCTTCTTGCCAGTTCACTAAAATAAATTTACTTTCAATTTACATATTCTTGTCTACATTTCAGAGCTTTAAAATATATTTGTAAGGTCTGTCCTGTCTATCTTTTCTGAGATTATGCAACAGCTTTGCATGCTGTTTAGGAAATAACAGGAACTTTTATGATTTTTAGAATCTTTCATTTCCCAAGAAATTTAGAAAAGTTTATGAGATCAGGAAAAGAAAGGCATGAAATCCTTGGAAATGTTAAATTATAGAAAAGGTATAACCGTTTCTACAAGGTACTTAGTCATATACCAAATTTAAAACAAGTCTACTGCCTGTAAAACTATAATAGAATTCTGTTAGATTTTGGTACCTTTATACAATTTTGCTTGGACCCTTTAAACAAAAACCATACTAGTAAAAATTGTAGAAATCTGAAGCTTATGGTGGGAATTTTTACATTAAGATGAAACTTATCATGGACCTTTGAATTAGCTAAAATGGAAATAATATTATTTTCTTCCAAAGACCAAAGTCTACTTTGTTGTCCTGTGAGAAAAATTAGAAGAGTATATTTTAAAAGACTGGCTTCCATTTTTCAGGGTTCCAACATCAACCATCCTTGATATTTTTGTCAATGGAATGTTAGTGTACAAAGAAATGACCCTGTAGGTAAAGAGTATTATGTGCATATGATAAGAGTGCCTTGAAAGGAAGATGTGAAGACAATGGGACTGCTTTGCTTTATTACAGTCTAGATTCTATTGTGGGGAACACAGCTGTGGTTGTGTCTTTAAAAATCTGTATAGCATTGTGTTATGAACCTCCATTTCTTATCATGTGGTTAACTAAGCACAACTTAACCACTACTGATGAGTCATAGCTATGAAGTGTGAACTCTAAATATCTTGAAAAAAAAATATATATAACAGGTGATATTAAAGATGCTTGTGAAGTCAGAAGAATAAAGTGAGACATTTTAAGATGTTTAGAGCAGTGGTTTTCAAGTGGGAGTTTTGTTTCCCAGGAGGGGACATTTGGCTGTGCCTGGAGACTTTTTGTTTGTCACAACTGGGTGAAAGGCTATTGATGTCCGGTGAGTAGAGGCTCTGGGTGCAGCTAAACATCTTACACTGCACAGGATCTCCATCCATAACAAAGAAAGCTTGGATTATTGATTTGACTTATTTTAACACAATCATCTTAATGTACCAAACAGCCATGTTACAATATAATTACAATATATACTGTATATAGTGCAAAGACACTCCTTAGTATACCATACATCCTAGAGTTTACCCAATTGCTCTCTTTTTTGCAAAGCCTCACAACATTCCTCATAATATTCCCAATCATTCTCCATTCTAAATGCTCTTCATAACCCATCCTGTCACCATCTCAAGCATCATTTCATACTCGAATTTCAACTGATGAATTGGATTCAAATATTTCATAGTTTATAAAACAAAATACAAATGGTTCTTTAGACTATAAAATGGCCTCATTGAATACAATGTACCCACTTTAGCACATTCTCCCTACAATACCCAGGTGACTTCTGACTCCTTTTATTTTATGGCATTTTGTATTATAGGGTAGGCTCCTCTGACAGGTAATGCACATTGCTGCCCCAAAATTTGCTATAAGCTTTTGTTTCTATGAAAAGGACATACAAAAAATTAATAAAATTGTGTTATTATTTTATTTGGGAAGTAAAACAATGTGGTAAAGCACATTGTTATCATTATTTTTAAAAATATATTTTATTGATTTTTCACAGAGAGGAAGGGAGAGAGATAGTTAGAAACCTTGAGAGAGAAACATCAATCAGCTGTTTCCTGCACACCCCGCACTGGGGATGTGCCTACAACCAAGGTATGTGCCCTTGACCGGAATAGAACCTGGGACCCTTCAGTCCGCAGGCCGATGCTCCATTCACTGAGCCAAACTGGTTTTGGCGACATCCTTTTTTAAAAATAATGGAGTAGATAACTTATAATGTTATCAAAGAAGAGAAGTAGAGTAGGAGTCAATCTCCAAATTTTCTGAAAGGCAGATATTTTTTGTAATTTGTTAGAATTATTAGAGTTATGGTCACAAAAGGTAGACTTAGTAAAAAATAGAATAAAAATGATAAGACTGATTGGTGATTTAAAATTGTTAAAAGTGAAGGAGACTTGACATAGGGTGGTAAATACCCAATACAATATACAGATGGTGTACTGTAGAATTATATACCTAAAACCTATATAATTTTATTAACCAATGTCACCTCAAGAAATTTAATAAAATACAATTTTTAAAAATTTAAATTTAAATTACAGAGACATGGAAAAACAAGATTAAAGGCTCAGTGAGGGAGTGGTATTGGGACATGTGTGCTCAGTCACGAAATTTTAAAAACAGTATAATTAAGCTTGCGTGTCTGATTGTGGGGAAGAGTCATATTGCGAAAGATGGAACAGATGTTCGTGCCTGTGAGACACCGCGACAGAGATGTCTGATTCTGAGAGATCAATACTTTATGATTGTGGAGTCTGACATTCCTAATCAGATAAAGGAAAAAATGTTTCATTTGGTAGAGCATTCTCTTCTCCTCTTGATAAATAAACTACCCTTAGTATGCTGTTTCTCTTTTAGGTAGGAGACAATAAATGACAGTAGTATGAAACTATTCCTTTTTAGGAATTTTAACTATAAGGTATCATGAAAATGTGGAGATAAAGACAAGAATGACAAGAGCTAAAGATCCATGCTGCTCTACAAATTCTTTTGGAAGGATGGTCTCACCTTCTAATTTCAGATCATACACCTTTTTCCCATTCCAAATTAGAACCTCTCACCTATGTTAGCCCCTTTTGATTCCTCTTATCTCCACTCCAAACACTTTCCCTCAGGAGGGAAAAACTGTACATGCATTATAGCCAGTAGAGGCTCTCTATTTTTAATTTTACTTGAAAGTTTCTCTTTGTAATCGCTTACTTCAAACAAATGGGCCCAGGCAATTTGCTCGGAGAGTTGAAATTTGGCATCATGCAGCACTGTCATGGCCAAGAAAATAAAGGATTTTCTATTCCAATGGCTAGCTGCAGTCAGAGATCTTAGCCTAATACGAACGTGTGTGTACAGTCATAGCACCTAAGATGGATAGGAAATGAGATGTGTCATAGAATTCTCTCAAAAATTGCTGCAACTGCCGAGTTTCCACTGGAAAGCAAATAACAGATATATTGACATGCGCTTTTCATAGAAGAGCAGCTGCACTGATCAATACTGTTCGAGGGGCTGCCTGGTCAAGTCTGGAGTTGTGCATGACAGTCTGGGTTGATGCCACATACACTGACATCCTTGTTAGTCTAATTTGCAAAGGAGAGCCCAGTTCTCCCAAGTCATGTTCTCTAGATACCCTTCTAACCTGACATTGAAACTATATGCCGTTTGGGGAGTATAATGAGTACCTCTTCTGTATTTTCTCATCTCTGACATTCTTGACTTCAACCACATGGGATGCACATGATTCCCCTGCCCTCATCTCCATCTCTGTGTCTCCAAACAGGCAATGCAAACACTTTGTATAAACAAATTCCCAGTCATACCCAATCATGTGAAAGCTGATGAAAGTATATCTTACACTATGAAAATACTAATCAAAGCAGCTTGTCAATTGTTAAAGTTAATGATTTAGATTTGCAATGCTCTGACTAAATTTTAGTAGGTAATTACATAATTATAGGTAGGTGAACACAATAAAAAATAGGAATTGCCTCTTCAGGCTTTTGACTATGTCAGGGTACTGCTACCCCATTCTGGAGAAAACTGCTTATCCCACGGTGTTCAAGGCCATGGGAATAGCACAACTATTTCTCTCAGGAAGGATTTCCATGCATCTGGGTCCATCTTCCTAGAGGTTCAAGATCAGCAGGAGATTTGTCTGTTAGCACTAAAATTTATTGTTGAAAACGCTATATTTACAAGTTTCTACCTCTTTTCTGGAATAAGTAGGCTTATTATTAGTTATCCAAAGATTCACTCTAATTCTTAGAGTACTTTTCCCCATTCAAATTTCAGGATTTAAATACAAATGTCTCTTAGTTTATAGATTTAAAGTGTTTCAGGACAATTTCCCTCAAAACAAATTTCTGGAAAACAAAATTTTTCTTTATTGATTTTTTATGGTACCATTGAAGCAATGTTTCAATCAGAAAAACAAAATCTTTAGAAGTTTGACTTAAAATATTTTGTGGTATAGAGCACTGAAGTATTGGGATGATTTTTAGGACTTTTAAAAACATATAGCATCATTTTTAACTTTGGACTCTTTTCTTCAAAAATACAATTTGAGGAGAAAGGGAGAAGAGAAGGAAACCAAATCATGTACATTCTCATGTTCTTCTTTCCTTCTCTTCTTTGTTTTTTTTGTCACCTCTTCTTCTTTCCCTTTGTTCCTTTTCACTGAGTCCTTATCATGTCTCAGTGATCATAAGATGTATTGATAATATAAAAATAAAAGCAATGCAATTTTAAAATTTAGGGAATTCCCAATATAGTTAAAAAATAGAAAGATAGATAGGTATTATCTAAACCTAGATGTAAAGATAGAAATATAAATTGGAGATTATAAAAGTGAAGACAGGGGTGCAGTTTTGCAATGAGAAGGAGGGAAGCTGTATCTGAATCATGAATATTCAAGATGAAGAGTGTGTGAGTGTGTGTGTGTGTGTGTGTGAGAGAGAGAGAGAGAGAGAGAGAGAGAGAGAGAGAGAGAGAGAGAGAGAAAGACTCAGGCAAAATGAATTGCTTGTCAAAGACATGGAAGTCCAAGAGCTTTTTAATGATGTGTTTGAGAACTTTGATAAATCCAAAATGTATGTGTAGGAGTATTAAAGACCTTTGGGGAAATCTCTTATGGGACCTAATACCACTGAACCTCAAAGTAATGACTTTTTTCCATCTCACATAAACATATAGGATTAATGGGCAGTGACTATTTTCCCAGATCAAAATATGTCAAAATCTTCTTGTTCTTTCCTAAAGATAAACATCTATATCATCTGTAACTCTCCCTCTGAAAATGGTATGCTTGTGCTTCTTTCCTTTTTCTATTTCTAAAAAGGTTAGGGATACATTTGTCCTGGAATATCCTAAATGGATAACAGACTTTTGATTGGATATTATCATGAGGGCATAATTTTTGTTCATGATGCCACTCAATTAAAATAATGAAATTTATCAGACATCATCCCTTAGCTTTTGAGAAAAGAATGAACTTGTGGCAAATGTATATGCTAATGATTTATTTTAGAGTACAATTGAAGGGCACCAAGAATGAAGGAAAAAGAGAAGTGAGGGACAAAGGGAAAGCAAATATATTGTGATATGTTATTAAAATAGTCACAGCATCCAAAGAAAACACAGACATTTACTTCATATTGTAAGATGGTCCTGAGGAACCATGTGGAACCTTGGCTTCTTGTACTGTCTGCAAATGGAGAAGGTGAAAGATAAATTTATGTCCTGGATCCTCTGTTTACTGTTCAAATTGTGTTCCATAGAGCATTTACTCCCTCGGCATTTCAGGTTGTGTTGCCAGCACATGCATTAGGCGGTTATGCTATAGCTTATGGTACCAGAAGGAGAGGCATAAGGAGCAGAGTAAAGTCCAATGCATATGGGAACAGAGTTTTTGGAGAGAGAAGAGGTGGTCTACTAGAAATGCTTCTTTTAGCCAGAAGTAGTATGTTAAATTCTATCATAGACAGGAGGGGCTGCTCAGCTGGAATGATGTACTTAACTTACTAACCATATGTGTTCCAAAAGCCTCTAGGTCAAATTTGGTCCATGGAAAGTAGTTGTGAATTAAGGCAGCTGGAGGGGATTCAATCCCTCTGAACAGAGCTAGTTACCAAAAGGTACTAGGAAGATCTGAACTAAGTCTCACTGCCTCTCACTGCTTGTGGTATGGCTGGGGGTTACTTCCAATTTGATAACTCATATTAAGAACATTTATTGCCGAGGCCGGTTTGGCTCAGTGGATAGAGCATTGGTCTTCGGACTGAAAGGTCCCAGGTTCGATTCCGGTTGGGGGCATGTACCTTGCTTGCAGGCACATATCCAGTGCGGGGCGTGCAGGAGGCGGCTGATCGATGTCTCTCTCTCATCGATGTTTCTGACTTTCTATCCCTCTCCCTTCCTCTCTGTAGAAAATCAATAAAATATATTAAAAAAAGAGAACATTTATTGAATGACTTTTCTCCTTGTTAACAGAGACTTTCCCCACTGCCTTATGCTAAAATGGCCTTTTAAAAAAATCCTTGTGTACAAATGTTAAAACTTTTAAAACCTACGTCTAAGTTCCAAAAATGACAGTAATTTTATAAATGTCTTTATAAAAATTAGGGTGTTTTCAATGAAGGCTTATCAATTTCTTCAAGCCACCATTTCTGCAATGTAAGTAGCTGAACATAAGTAGACAGGTTATCAATTGTAGAACTCAGATTGAATGATTTTTTTTTCTTAGTGTGAATGAAAAAAATTTACATTTCTATTCTAGATTATGAGTTTTGTAAACACATATAGATGTATATTTATATGTGACAAATATATATTTAATGTCACCTTTCACTGATATTTTAATGTTGATTTGGATAACATGGATGTAATTTCTACTTTGAAAATTACATATAAGAGTTTATATCTTAGATTTTGGAGGCAAGATTGAAAGAAATACCAATACCTATATACAAGTGTGTTTTAAATCTATTTTTTAATTTGTTTTAGTCAAACCTGAAATATTGATATATTGTCCTTCTTTGCATTACATTGAACCTATTTGCTGCTCTGCTCACAAATGCTAATATTTCTGTGACCTGGAGAGCCTGGATCCTGCAACTTCTGCTTCAGGCATCAACTCATTATTATTTTCAGCTCCTTTTTAGAGAAATGCCAACGACCTCTTACCTGAGCCTCCTACCCAGTTAGTACTTGGGAAAGGGCAACTCATCTTGAGGCTCTGTGTGCCTGCTGTGTTTCTACATCACCTTATATTCTTATCTTTCCCATTCCCATCTCAGAATAGAAATATAGACAAAGCACCATCTTTCTGCTTTTTCTTCCCTGGTTATCAGAGATAACTTACTCCCATTTAAAAGATGGCCATCTTCACAATGCTATTGCTGATGAAGAGGAAAATTCCTAATATATAGATTTTAATAACTATATCACTTCTTTTTTTCCTTGTTAATAACTATTAAAAATAACTTTGATATTGTTACTTTCTATATGTTTTTAGAGAAGCCTGGTTTTATTCACCCCACTCCTAGTTTTAAACCTGAATTCTTTGCCTAACCAAAGTTTTTCTCCTCACATTTATTTATTTTTTATTGTATTTTTATTGATTTCAGAGAGAAAAGAAAGGGGAGAGAGATATTGAAACATTAATGATGAGAGAAAATCATTGACTGGCTGCCTTTTGCACGACCCTTCAGTCCATAGGTTGACCCTCTATCCACTGAGCCAATCTGGCCAGGACTCTTCTTACATTTAGATATATTTTTAAATGAAATGTTTGGTCACAGCAACAGACACTGAAGGCTTCCTATTAATGGATATCTTTCTGAGGGTTCATAGGTTCAGGTGTTTTAAAGCTGATGGAAGCAAAACATCATTCTAGAACTTGAATTTAAGATATTTCCATACAAATTCAAACCAAACAGACAATTTCACAGATGACACCAAATTTCACAGTTTCTCTCTTTTTTTATTTTATTTCTGTAAGTACGATTTATATAGGGCTTTTATTTTCACCAATAGCCCTGAATAAGAATCCTGCTTTGGTGCTTTTTTGTTTGTTTGTTTGCTGTTGTTAATCTTCACCAGAGGCTATTTTTCCATTGATTTTTAGAAAGAGTGGAAAGGAGGGGAAGAGACACAGAGAGAGAAACGATTGGTTGCCTCCCACATGCGCCCTAACCAGGGCAAGGGATTGAGCCTGCAGCCCTTGACCAGAATCAAACCCAGGACTCTTAAGTCCACAATGTGATGCTCTATCCACTGAGCCAAACCAGCCAGAGCTTAGCATTCATGCTTTGGACCAGGTTTGAAGATAGGGTCAAAGAGCTGAGTACCACATGAAATGAAACCATCCATGTACATACACAGCATGAGCTCTATCAGAAGTCAAATTGCTCATTAAAGAGGAATAATACTAAGAGATGAGTGAGGAACAGTTTCAGGGAAACAAAAAGTCTTTAAACAATAACAGAATAAAATATTTATTATAAATGACTATAAGATAATTAATTTTAGATGCTATACTATTCTCAAGTCAAAACAATTTCCACTTTTGTCGCTGAATAACAGTGTTCGACAAGCATTAAAAATGGTCCATGTAAAACTTACTGTTCACATGGGAGGCACCGTGTTGCATGCATCAGGGAATCCTTCTCAAAGGCCATTTTTTGGAGTATGCATCCTTTGCCCATAGGTTTCTTCTTCGTTCTTCAGAATGCTGGGATTGATGGAGAGGAAGCAAAGATCACAGTCTCTGCATAAATGAAAATTTATTCATTTATTTTTAAAATATTTGTATTTATTTCAGAGAGAGGAAGGGAAAAGGGGAGAGAGATAGAAACATCGATGTTGAGAGAGAATCATTAATTGGCTGTCTCCTGCATGCTCCCCAATGGGGATCAAATCCACAACCTGGGCATGTGCCCTGACTGGGAATCAAACTGTGACCTCCTAGTTCATAGGTCAATGCTCAACCATTGGGCCATGTTAATCAGGCATTTAATAAAAATTTATATTTTAAAAAATTTAAATTTTATTAAATTAAGATCTATTTTTATATGAAAAAAGATCAGAGTATTGAAAAACATTGATTGAACATTTGGGGAGAGAACTATTTTTATTAATGGCACTATCTAAGCCTTATGCTTGTAAAGATAGCAGGGTTAGTCATCAAGTGATTTCTTCAGCAAATGATATTATAGAAGACTGATGAAAGTCACAGCTTTGATAAGCATGCATAAAATCGGAAATGAATAAACATCACCAAAATATGCACAAAGGTATAAATTTGAATTGATAATCTGGACTTCCAAGGATGGCATACCAATATTGTTTTTTGTTATTAACCTTGACCAGATGATATTTTCTCCATTGATTTTTTTTTATTTTTTATTTTTTTTACAGAGAATGGAAGGAATGGGTAGAGAGAGAGAAATATCAATGTAAGGGAGACAAATCAATTGGTTACCTCGCTTGGGTGCTCTGATGGGGCAAGGGATCAACTCTGCAACTGAAGCACATGCCCTTGAATGAAATCAAACCCAAGACTTTTCAGTCTGTGGACCTACTTTCCCAACACTGAACAAAACAGCTATGGTGGCATACCAGAATTTATCAGTGGTTTCCAGGCTTTATCTAATGAAAATCTGAATGACAGTTAGTGTAAGTGGTAGGAGAATTAATTCTTACCAACTAAGTCTTTATCACTTCTAGAAAAGTCAGGAAATGGCCAGCTTTCTTCTCCACCAACTAAAATATCTAAACCAGTCATCACCCATCCTGCATACTACCATAAAATTGGTCTCTTTCATGTTACTTGCCTACTTAAAACCCTCCAGGGGATACTCATTATCTACCAGATAAACTATAATCTTGACTAGTTCTTTCATTATCAAACTCTTATAGAAATAAATGTTTGGATTTGTCAAATTCCACACTTACACAATCATTGCAACTCTCTATGTGTTATACATAATTGCCTGAACATGACTTTGATGTACATTGTTTTCTTAGCTGGGGTGCATTGCCATCCTACTCTTTGTAGGTGTGCCAGACTCCTACCTGTTTTTTTATTTTAATTTTTATATATTGATTTTAAAGAGAAAGAAAGGGAGAGAGGGACAGTGAAGAAAGGGAAGAGGAGGAGGAGGAAGAGGATAAGAGAGAGAGAAACACTGATTTGTTGTTCCACTTATTTATTTATTTATTTTTTTGTTCATTGGTTGACTTCTATATGTGCCCTGACCAGACATCAAACCCACAACCTTGGTTTACAGGAATGACACTCTAATCACCTGAGCTATTTCACAAGATTATCCTACCTGGTTTTTGAAAATCAGCTCAATTTCAGAAAAAGTTCTATGTATGTAATACTATGTATATAGTTTTTATTCTCTGTATATGCTTTTATTGTCTTGCTCTTGTCAATTTACTTTGTAAACACTTTGAGGCTGAGCTCTAGACTTATCATGCACACCAGTGTATAGCTTGAGGTTTAACGCACAAGAGTTATTAGGGCAGAGATCGGTTTGGCTCAGTGGATAGAGCGACGGCCTGTGGACTGAAAGGTCCCAGGTTCGATTCCGGTCGGGGGCATGTACCTTGCTTGCGGGCACATCTCCAGTGTGGGGCGTGCAGGAGGCGGCAGATCGATGTCTCTCTCTCATCAATGTTTCTGACTTTCTATCCCTCTCCCTTCCTCTCTGTAAAAAATCAATAAAATATATTAAATAAAAAGAGTTATTAGGAACAAATTTTTGTAGAAGAGTAAATCAATAAATCTAGGAAATATAATTAATCATAAATAGTTTCTGGATGCTACTTAGGTTCACTATACTTAATTTAGATATTAGATGCTATTCCAAATGCCAGGGTTCGATGTAGGGACATCTTCAAATCAGGCTTGGGAGTCAGTTCTTCAGAGTGGAGTGCAACCTTTACACAAACCTGAATTGCCTTACCTGTCAATGATGGGGGCAATAAAGTTAGTATTACTGAATAAAGTAGAAGTCTCTGTCCTAAACCAGAAGTGTTTCTTGGTGTTTTTTTGGAAGAATCTATTGATGAAATACTTTTATAGATTACTAAGTTTTGAATTGGTTAAGTGTTTTAAAGCTATAATCATTAAGTATAAAAGATTGACACTTCAAGATAACACTTCTGTAAAGCCTTGAACCAACTTACAAATCACTAACCTAAATAAGATAGTAAGTAAAAATAGGAAAGATAGGGTAAGCATGGCAATAAAATGAAGATTAAATTTATAATGAGAAGAAAAAAAAAGAACATTAGGAGATGACTTATTCATCTTGCATTTTCAGCACCTAGAAGGGTTTGACACTTGGTAGATGTTCAATATAGTTTTGTTAAATAATTAAATGACTGGTTCAATGAGCAGCCAGGGAGACAAAAGGAGGGAGATATGAAGAGCTGTTACACTTGGGTAAGTTTTCAGTAGAGGATCACTATATGAAAAATGTTCTACTCTGATCATGAATAAAACGTTAAGAAATATATGAGGTAGTAGCAGGACAATAGAAGAAATCTACATTTTAAAAAAAATTTATGCATATTAAATTTAACATAAAATCTACTGATTTTATGTGTACACTTTAATGGAATTATATAAAATTTGGAGTTGTACCACTGAGAAGGCTAAAAAGGGCTAATTCCAATGTAACCCTGATATTTTAAGGATAGTGATCTGTATCCATGTCAGCAAGCTCAGTGTATTTTTCATAACCTATAATTAAGTCACTACCTCTTTCCCAGATACTGGTCTTGCAGAACCAGTTACAGAGGCCATTGGGTTGTGGACAGTACACTGCCCAGAGGGAAGATTATTAACGCTAGAATTAGGGCAGACCATCAGATGTGGCCTGGAGATCCCCAACACCTGGGGGCCTTCTTGTAGGGCCCACAAAAAGGACTAGAAGTATAATCCATGTTTGTGGGACAAGGACCACAGGGAGATATAAGAGAGGGCCCCAGGCATGTTCCTTCACTCAGATTTGGAAGACTGTTCCCTGAGTCTGCCGGAATATTAAACAGTGTCCCTCCATTTCTTTGAATGAAGTGTCCTTGGTTTTCTTTGGTCTCCTGCAACACCATCAGCAACACAATCTAGTTTTACAATATTCTCATCACCTCTCCCCCCAGATTTCCTTAATGATCATTTCAGCTCATTCTCACTCCTATTATGAGCCCTAGACAAACACTGATTTCTCTGTTGCTATAGTTTTTCTGTTTCTAGAAATTCCACATAAATGTAATCATGCCATACATCGTCCTCTGTGTGGCTTCTTTCACTTAGTGCAACGCTTCTGAGGTTTTGTGTTTCATTCCATTTCCATCATTGAGTAGTACTCCGTCACATGGGTATACCAGTTTGTTTTGCTATTCATTGTGAAGATGGACATTTGAATTGTCTCCATTGCTTTTACACTTAGAGTGTTGCTGCTATTGAAGCAGGAATTGTAGGGGGACACATAGGCAGGCTTGGAGATTTTTTTTTTAGAATTAGAGTTCATGGAAAACGCTGGGCTGCAGACTGGGAGAAGGTACATTTTTCATAACACAAAAGCCAGGTGCAGTCACATCTCCATAACACAAGGAAGACAGGTGCAGTTACATTTCCTAAGACAAGGAGGCAGCAACAGGTATATTTACATAAGACAAGGGAACTGGAAGTAGCCAAAAAGGTCACACTTACAAAATAAAGAGAAGGAAGCCCTTCATTCAGAAGGAAGGAGCAGGGAAGAACCTCACATGGGACATGTGAGGTTCGACCTTTGAGCCCAGGAGTTATTCTAGTAAGCAACTTCAAGGGGAATAGTGACCAATCAGAGGGGATATCAAGGCACCAGGATTTTCAGCCTTTATAAGCTGTAAGAAGAGGGACTCAGTGCGACCCTTCTCCTCCTCCCCACGTGGGAGTCCATTCTGTGGGATTCTCCCCCTTCCCTACATGGGAGTTTGTACCTGTTCTTCAATAAATCTCCACCTTTGCTATACCACTTTCTGTCCGGGGATTCATTTTTCAATTCCAGCCGACAAAGAATCCGGGTTCCAGTCCAAAAATTCGATTATCACTATGAACATTGACATTAAGTCTTTATGTGGCCACTATGACCTTTATTTCTGGGGACAGGGACAGATGCTTTGGAGTAGATTTGCTGGGTTGTTTAGTAAATGTATATTTAACTTGAGAAAACTGCAATTTACTATCCAAAGTGCAAAATTACATCTAACATGAAGTTTCTTCTTCTTCTTCTTCTTTTCTTTTTTCTTTGGTTGTTAATCATTATTATTAAAGTTGTTTCCTGTTAATATGTATGGCTAAGTAGTTAAACTTAACAACTAGAGACTAGAGTTGAATCACTTTTTCCAAACTTGTAACCAAAAGTGTGAGAATCACAGTTTTTTTCTTTTTTTCTTCTCTTTTATTTTTGCCAAACAAGTCAAAGCAAAACAAAATTTGAGAGCAAGAATATAAGAGGGCTATACTATGAAAACTTTAAAACCAGAATATTTTTTATTTAATATATATGATAATTGTTATGACATAAAAATATACTTTATTTGTACCTAACATATTCTTTCTTAACATTGCATTTCAAATATTTTTGCATTATTCACATTATGCATTTAAATTATACTGTTGAACTGTAATCATTTTAGCAGAAGGGAATGCCTGATTATATAATGTGAACAACATTAAATTTTAATTATCTGTGATGGTAAAAAAGTTATTGCTACTGGTTTACATTACTAAGTGCTAAACAATAGCAGTTTTCTAAATTACAAGTAAACTTACAGGAGATGCTAAAAATGTAACAGCATTTTATAGGTAAAATAAGTTTCAGTTTGTGAACTCAGACAATTTTATTATTCCAACTTAATTTTTTTTTTCAGTTGAAATAACTGTAGCATATAAGTCACTTTGGAACACTCAGTGTACAACTGGGACTGAACTTTGCAAGAAGCAAAGATGAGAAAGCTGGATTTTAAACTGCAAAGGAATACATTTTGGTCCTTTGCACAAAGCAGCACATGAGTCATTCTGGGTGTACACATGCATATATGAGCAAGAACCATTCATGTTTTCCAGGTTTTGAAATCTCTTAATTATAGGAAAGAAAAAGCATGGTCAGAGAAAGGCATGCTAAAAGCATCCTGAATAAAATGACTGCTTTGAGTTCAAGAATCTATTCTTTTTAGTCACTCTAATGTCAGGGGGTTTGGATTTTACTTCTTATAGTCATGGTCACATGGTACAAGACAAAAGGAGCCAAACATTAAAAAAAAAAAAATCAGGCAAAAGAAACTAACAATGAATGGAAGGAAGCAACTTCTTTGTTTCAGTTCCTGGAAGTCTCTCTTTGAAGCACACTAGGCAGTGGGAAGGGGAGAGGGGGTGCTAGTGGGCAGGAGCCACTTAGGCATACCTGGTGGCGAACAATGAGGCCAGGATTAGCATCCCCTCCTCAGGACCAGCTTCGTTCTAATGTGTAGGAAACTGCCACAGCTCTGCAGGAAGTCAGTTGAAAGTGCTGGCTCTGGTGTTCCTCAAAATGTCTTGTAGGTGTCCTTTTGTTCCCCTTACCTTCCTTTACCCCTCCTGATACAAATAAGCCAAATGACATGGTTTTGAAATCTATGCTTCCATTAGGCACTCACACTTCTCTTTACAACTGGAGAACAAACCTCTCCATCCTCAAAATGCTTTAGAGTGAGTCAGCAAGTTAAGGGAATGAAGTCATGACTGTCCAAAAGGGAATTCACTTATTTAAAAAAACAAACAAAAAACTATTAATAGATTGAACTATGCATTATGTAAAGCAAGGCCTTTGCTATTTTAAGTCACTTATCTAGAGTTAAGAACAAAATTAACATGACTCAGTGACTTTTGACTCAAGTAACTTTATTTAAAAAAAGGCTTTAGGAGATTAACAGAGGTGATAATCTGCTCATAACAATAAACATTTCTGAGACGTCTTTGTTATCCTAATATGATGTTAGTTGTCCCTTTTAATGACTCTTATTATATCCTTGTTTATACTGATATTCTATTTATAACACTTGTGGCTATCGTTATCAGTGGGGAGCTCTCAGTGTCACTCCCTGTTACTAGTGGAAGAGGGCTTCTTGGGATTTCACGAGAAAAGGAATTTTCTGAGACTCACATGGGAGAATGAGTAATATTTACTTGCATGATATTAACCATCCCCCTCCATCCCACCAAAATAAAGTCCCATTTGTCTTCAGGAGAGGTAGGGTTAAAGCCAGTGTCTAGAGTCCAGTCAAGCATCTGGCTGGCTTAGCTTGTGTTCCCATCTGCAGTCCATTGTGTGTCAGATTTGCATGGCTATGGAGGGAATAGGGCTGAGTTCAAGGAAGCATGAGCAAAGCCAGAGGAACAAGAGAGAGAGAATTCCTGCAGATTTTAACCTTCTAGTTTTTCACAAGCTTGCAGTGGCACCACGCTCTCAAGCCAATTAATTTTGTTCCAGGCTAGATTGATAGGCAAGCACCTTCCCTACATCACCCCAACTTCACTGTCTATACATCCATCTCCCGTTTGTTGGATCCCTTCCCCAGTGACCTGCGGGGAATGGGCCAGTGGTTTCCTGGGGAGTGACATTGTAGCTTCATGATGAAGCTGACCATACTTATAATGTCTGGCCTTCCTTTGCTTTCTTCCTATTATTATTATTAGCTAATTACATCAGTAACATTATTATTTTGAATGGTCCCACCTCCACCACAGTTACAAAGAAAATAGTTTTATTACTTCTCAAATAACCACCTCCAAATGGATTTCCCATCCAGTAACATCCCTGGAGAATCCCATGGTTGGCTGATCACTTTCAGGTCTCATAAAAAAGATCAATCCAGTCATATTTAAAACTAGAACCCAGTGCATGAAATTGTGCATGTGTGTATGTGTGTGGGGGGGGTGTCCCTCAGCCCAGCCTGCACCTTCTCCAATCTGGGATCTCTCTAACAATCCAGGACTGCTGGCTCCCAACTGCTCACCTGCCTGCCTTCTTGATTGCCCCTAACCACTTCTGCCTATAAGCCTCATCACTTCCTAACTACTTGTATGCCAGCCTGATTGATGCCTAACTGCTCCCCTGCCAGCCTCTTTGCCCCTAACTGCCCTCCCCTGCAGGCCTAGTCCCCCACAACTGCTCTCTCCTGAAGGCCTGGGTCCCCCCAACTGTTCTTCTCTGCAGGCCTGGTCACCCCCAACTTCCCTCCTCTGCCAGCCTGGTCACCCCTAACTGCCCTCCTCTGCAGGCTTGATAGCCGCCAATTACCCTCCCTTGCAGGCCTGGTTCCTCCCAAATTCCCTCCCCAGCTGGCCATCTTGTGGTGGCCATCGTGTGTCCACATGGGGGCAGGCTCTTTGGCCACATGGGGGCAGCCATCTTGTGTGTTATAATGATGGTCAATCTGCATATTACTCTATTATTAGAAAGGATAGAGGGCTGATGCACAGGTGAAGACTAGCTTGTTTGCCCTGAAGGGTGTCCCAGATCTGGGCGGGGTTCCCTTGGGGCATGAGGTGGCCTAGGTGAGGGGCCTGTGGTGGTTTGCTGGCTGGCCACACCCCTCAGTGACCCAAGCAGAGGCCCTGGTATCTGGGATTTATTTATCTTCTATAATTGAAACTTTGTAGCCTGGAGCAGGGCCAAGCCTCCAGCTTGCTCAGTGGTGGCAGCCATTTTTGTTGGTATTTATTTATCTTTTATAATTGAAACTTTATAACCTTAAGCAGAGGCCAAGACAGGACAGGGCTGTAGAAGCTTGGCTTCCTCCATCACCAATGGCAACCCTAGCCTCCTGCTCTCTCCAGCTCTGTGGCTGATGCCATTTTTATTGGGATTTATTTATCTTCTATAATTGAAACATTGTAGCCTTGAGTGGAGGCCTAGGCCTCCTATGGTGTGTAGAAAGCTTGGCTTCCTCCATCACCAGGGAAACCCAAGTCTCCCTGGCTGCAGCCATCTTGGTTGGGGTTAATTTGCATACTTGTTCCTGATTGGCTGGTGGATATGGCTTGTGGATATGGTGGAGTGGTGGTTAATTTGCATATTACTCTTTTATTAGATAGGATTACAGCCTCATACCCAGCCCAGGTTTGACCAATAATTGGATTTGGGAGGTGAGCTTATCTGCTACTCAACTCCTCCCCTCACCATTTGAATTTGTGTTGGAACAGGCAGGATGGATTTTACACAGGGGGTGTTAGTTCTTAATGGACATGGCTGCAGAGCACTCTCAGTCATTGCTCTCCCCCTGGCAGTCTTCAACTGGTCATAGACACCATCTGTGTGGCAAGGCTTCCATGTGATGGCACTTCTTTGAGGTTTACCTGTGGACTCTTCAGGAGCCTACTCATTACAGTTTCCTGACCTGGAGATCTACTTTAGCTTGACTTATTCTGGTCCTTCCTTGGCTCCTTCTTATTGAACCCTCCACCCACAGCCTCCAGATGGCTGAGTATTCTGCCTTTTTATGTGTGGTACCAGCATCCTGACTTAAGCCCAGTTACTTCTAGATGAAAAGAAAGGTACCAATCCTTGCTAACCCGCTCCTGAGGCAATAGTTATAGCACCATGCAACATTTTTAATTACATATCAGTTGCCTGATGGCTGACTTCTATCTACCTTACTCTCCTAAAATTACCTGAGGACAGCGAGGTGGGGGGCAGGGGCATCATGGTAATATCTGAATTTTCAGAACCTAACTTATTGCCTGGTACAAAGTAGGGGTTCAAATTAGTGAGTGGATACATTATCAAATATTTTTATAATAAATAAAAATCCCAAAATATTAATGATGTTATAAAGAAAAAATAGATATCTACTTAATTGAAGTATATTAACCAACTATTTTTTAAATTATATAGATGAATTCAGCATTATTTGTGCCAAATTTATGCTTCATTTATAAGATCATCAAATGTTAGGAAATGTTGTGAATTGGGGATTTTGTGTGACCAACAGACTTTGGGACAACTCAATCAAGCAATACTTTTATTTAAATATCTCAAGCCAGATATAAGTAGTTCTGTACCTTTGGAGAAACACCAATTGTCCCTGGCAATGGGATGAGTGGCATTTCTATGGGCCAGTCTTTCATAGTCCACACTCCATTTCACAGCTTTAATTCTTTGGGCACAGAGATTCTACATGTGAGCATCTGGGACTTTATGACAGCCTGTGGGTTGTTGTTGTTGTTGTTGTTGTTTGTTTATTTGTGTTGTTTAGACAAAGGCATATGGAAAACATACAGTAGTAGCAATTTCACCTTTGTATAATTAAAAAATTCCTTGTTACAATAATCCTTAACCCTAACCGCATTTGTTAAATAGTATTTTTGCTTTATCTTTATGTAAGTTTTCCTTAACCATCCCCAAATTCCACTCTCCATCATCAAATTGTCTCTGTTAACAAAAATAAATGACAGACAATCATCTATCTTAACAAAACTTTTTATAAACCACTCTCAAATAGCAATGGAAACAAAGACAAGAGCCTCATGGGACCTTATGACATGGTGATTAAGACCACTTGGGTTCAAGTCTACTCCAGCACTTCCTAGCTGGGGACCTGAAGATGACAACCAAATCCCATTACATTTCATTAAACAGATCCCAGGACTAGATTAATTGATCAACAGGTCAGAAGCTCTGGATTACTGATATTTTACCAACGGTTAACATTTGTTTGTTTGTTTGTTTATTTGTTTGTTTTAAACAGTGTTCAAATCCTCTTATAACATGAAAACATCAGTTTCAATTTTATCTAGATTAAAAACCTGGGGCCTAAACAGTGGTTTGCTGATATATGTGTTCCCTTTGCTCACTGAAAATATGGGGCATGCTGAATGTACCTGAGGGCCTCCCGTTGGCTATGGTTTCAGGAGGATACTCCTGGAGGCCCTCTGCTCACTGAACATCCTTCGAAGGAAAGCTTTTATAGGCACACAGCACTTTTCAGTTGAAAACATGCTATGAGTTTGACTAAAACTCAGAAAACTTGTCAAACCAGGGATTACTGTCCCCATTTTACAGATAAGGAAAATGAAGCTCAAAAAGGTTAACTGAGGTGCACAGTCACATGATATTTAATAGTAAAGTAAGGATTAGAACCCCGTTCCTGTGATTTCCAATCCCATGTTCGATCTGCTGTGTTAGCGGAGAGCTGGAGAGGTTATCATCACAATAGAAAGAAAGCTAATTCAGC
This sequence comes from Lasiurus cinereus, assembly GCA_011751065.1. Classification (NCBI taxonomy): domain Eukaryota; kingdom Metazoa; phylum Chordata; class Mammalia; order Chiroptera; family Vespertilionidae; genus Lasiurus; species Lasiurus cinereus. The sequence continues at coordinate 8,508,189 of JAAGEH010002534.1, read as the reverse complement.
TGCAGATTGATTAACCTACAGGGGAATCCAATCAATGTTGGTGGAAAGCCACTTTTCTGTCTACGCTGATGTTTTTACCAGCAGTCTCTCCCATCTAGATGAGAATCAGAATTCCAAATATCAGAACAAGCTAAATGTCTCTTTCCCCTCTGTAGTTGCATCTGTCTACTTTGGGGGAAGATATTCATGTTGCTAAAATTTATAGCTGGCAGCTTGGAGTAGCTCCTCATTATACTGAGTTCTGTGGCCATCCCCAGCATCTTTCTGGACTTGTGATTATGGATGATGAATCTAATAAAAGTGTAAATATTCACATGATTCAACATGAAAGTGTGAAGGCAGCTTTGAATTTCTGTTAGGTCAATTGCCATTCAGGAGGATAGGTCTGCAGCACAACTTCCTTCCAGTCAGTGGAATACTGGCTCACATTCAGGAAATGGCATTTTAAGTGTGGCTTTACAGATTTGAACTGGAGAGCTTGTTTTGTTTAACAATTCCAGGGAATCAATAATGAGGCAAAAACAGGAGGATGAGATTTCATGATTACTATAAAAATATAAAACATGTATGTTCCTTTTATTTTCATAATGAATAAATACTAGTAGTCTTAATTGAAAGCCATCAATTTTGCAATTTTGCTTTGAGTTGCTGTGATGCCCTTTTAAAAAAAATTTAATATTCACTTTTTCTTTTTAAAAAGCCTGCGTTTTCATTTTGCATTAATTGGAATATGTGTGCTACTTTAGCAGAAATATCTATATTTTCATTTATTATAATGATCACATTTTTTTCTCACTAAATGTGAAAACCCTCCCACCTTACTATTCTGTTCCCAAAGCACGATATATTCCTTGCTTGCACATTCATGATCTCATTAGAATCTATAAAGCAGGATGTCATCAATGACATGTGTGCCATTGCAAACGCATATATGAGAATGCAACTTTGTGCTTTTGGGAATAAACATTTTTTGCCTCGAACAATGCACAGTTTGTGAACATGTAAACAATGGGAGAGTCCTTTCATTCATAACTTCCTAACTTCAGGAGGTTTATCACAAATATTTGCACTGTCAAAGTTTACATGAAGTTTCTTTATTTCCAAAGAGCAATTAGAAAATGTGTAACATTGATAAATTTACTTAAGAAAAAAAATTGGGCCCACTTTATATTTTTGTCAATTTCCTGGAATATTTACTCATGCTTAATTTGAAGTGATTATGCCTTATATTTTCTGGTTAGGCAAAGTAGGTCCAAGTTCTATTTTCATTTGGAAATTATCTATTTAACAACTTCTATCTTATTTTTCAGAGTAATTTTAGGTAAATATCAATAAAAACAAATATAATTCTGCAAACTAACCTGTCTCTTTAAGGTGTGTGACAAGGGCTAGAAGCAAAGAATCTGCAATATTCTTTATAATTTCATGGGGTCTTCTGAGGAAATGTGCCAATTTTATGGGGACTCGTAGGGAAAAATTTTGATTTCATGTGGATTTGGGTGAAAAGGTAAATTTCATGGGACTTCTAAAAATGGCTGGATTTCTCAGGATCCATGAAATCTATGACAGCCATGGAGAAAATGCCCCGCTCTTGTCATGGAGTAAATTTTAGTGCAGTTTGGCAAAACTTTATTTCTTATACACCTGCTATGTGTACATTATACATTTTGAGTCTTTTTTCGAGCACTGACCTTTATAAAGATGTATGTGAATGCTAAAGGTGGTACTTTGTGTAAGTAACATGTTGTTACTTTGTCAGTTGCTTACAGCGTATGTTGTGTTGTCACCCATGTGACTCATGTGGTCACTTACGTGGGAGTCAGGGTCAGATGCTTAGAGTTTTGGTGGTCCTTGTCAAGGAATGGAGAGCCACCTCTCACTCCTTTTGCCATAGCCTTCATAGGGTCATAGGATGTTAGGTTTAGAGGAGACCTTAAACATCACTCAGTGTGATGGTCCCCCAAGAGTGTTCCAAGGTCTAAACATCTGATCAGAGTGCCCTTGGGAACATTTTAAAAATTCAAACTCCTTGGCCCTACTTCAGACTATTTGACCCTGATTCTCAGAGGGCAAAGCTTGAGAATCTGCCTTTAAAATTCATCAACTTGGCTAACTCTGATCTGGATACATACTTCAGTTTGAAAGCCACTGCTCAAATCCTATTCTCTTCCCAACTCAAAACTGACTACCACATTGTCTCTTATGACTTTTATATCTTCTCTAAGATCCCTCTTTATAGCAAGGCTGAGGCCTGGTGAGGTTTCATTAGCTGAACTCATGTGTGGAACTGGGATTCAGCCATAGGGAAGGCTGCTGGGGAAGAAAGGAAGTCAAAGCCTGAGTCCAGAAGCTTGTACCTTTGGAAACACAGGGAATGCAATTGATGTAATAACTCACTGATTCAGATGGCTCTATTGGTAACAAGCAGAACTTCCTTGATGGATGAATTTTTGTTTTCTTTCTCAAATGGTGGACAACTCTTGACAAAGTCCCAAAGAAAACAAAATAAGATTTTACCTTAATTGTTGTGGTTCCTGCATTCATGCAAAATTCAGAATATATTAAAACAGTGAAAAACACTTTGTTTTTAATATGTGAAATAATGTTAGATTCTAATGCAGATAATTAGGAAATGCTACTTTATGACTCCACATCCTTAGATGTGCATTTTCCTAGAAGATGATCTTTTTTCCCTTTGCTCATTCAAAGACCAAGGATCCCATTTTTGGTAAGGCCTCTTGGACAGCTGATTTTGGTTATATTGTCTTTCCTCTGTGCCTCTGTGCTTCCATGGCACAGATTGTAATGTAATTATTGGTTTATTCAACCTTTTAAAGTAAGAACTTTGAGGTTTCTCTATATAATTTTTATATTTCTTAGCATAACCTATAAAAATCATCAAGATATGCTTCTACATATATATCTAGCATCGTCACTCATTATCTTCTACCACTTAGTGGTATAGCCATATCTAAAACTTGCCTTATACTTTCTAGGACCTACCTTGCAGCCTCTACCCTTGAACATCTTGGGAAAGTCATTTCTGTTACCATGAACTGTGTAACTCTTGCTCATTCTATAAAACTCAGCTGAAATTGTCATCAAATGCATTGAGAATCTGTTGGGGTCATGAACAGTGTTTGGTCCTGAAGTTTATATGGACAAGTAATCCAGTCGTAAATCTTCCATCTCTCCTGAGGCTGGATTAAAAGCCTTTTTCCTCCAAATCTCTAGCTTAGCAGTTACCTCACAATATTTCATTTGGACTGTAAACTTCTTGAGGAAAGACAACGAACCATCTTTATTATTATGTGGTTAGCAACTGGCAGAGTACTTGACTTATAGTAAACACTCATCGGTAAGAACTACAATGTTCACCAATCATCAATGTAGTCACTACAATATTTATTAAAATATTTTTGGGTGGTGGTTTTTAGGATATCTCCTCCATATTTTCAGTCCTAATTATTAACAAGTACAATATTTTGAAATAGATCCTCACATAGTTTTCTAGCGATTTTTTTTCCTTTTCTTCTTACTTGTTTCTAAATAACTTTCTTTTTGATAACAGCCCTGGAAGTCTGACTTGCCACCTCATATTCCCAATTATTGAGGATGGAGTGAAACTTGGACAGTGAGAAAGCTGATAAGAGATATATTGATTCATTTTGAATATGGTATTGCAGGAGAGCTCTGTGAATATCCTGCATCACCAGAAAGACAAACAAGTGTGTCCTAGAGCAAATTTATCCTGAAACATTGATGAGAGCAAAAATGGCAAAACTGAACCTGTCCTGCTTCAGGCACATCAAAGAAGGGGTTCTTTAACCTCTAATCCTATCTAATAAAGAGAGACTATACTAATTGACTGTCATGCCCTCACAAAGATGGCAGCGCCCCATCTCCTCAGCCCCATGGGGGCAGCAGGCTTATGGTGGGTTCAGCCACTCCATGCACCTGCCTCCAGAGTCCCCTAGTCCCCTCAGCTTCCCAGCCACCCAGGGCCAGCCTGAGATACAGACAAGGCTCATATGTTGGCTGCCCAGCTGCCCAGGGCCAGGCAAGGGATGACCAAATGACTGAACAAGCAGGCGAAGGTGGGCAACCAGGCTGGTGGGGTGGTGCTGAGGCTGACAGAGGGGGCAGTTGGGGGTAACCAGGCCAACAGGGGGGTTAGTGAGGGATGACCAAACAACTGAACAAGCAGGCTGTATGAGGCGACCAGAATGGCAAGGAGGCCATGAGGGACTACCAGGCCAGCAGGGGTGGGCATTTAGGCGTGACCAGGTCAGTGGTGGGAGGCAGTTAGGGGCAATCAGGCTAGCATGCAGAGGCAGGAAGGGGTGATCAGGCCAGCACAGGAGGAAGGGGGGGCAGTTAGGGGTGACCAGGCAGGCAGGCAGGTGAGCAATTTGGAGCCAGCAGTCCAGGATTGTAGAGGGATGTCCATCTGCCAATTTAGACCAGCAGGCAGACATCCCCTAAGGGGTCCTGGATTTGAGAGGGTGCAGACTGGGCTGAGGGGATTCCCCCATGCATGCATTTTGTGCATTGGGCCTCTAGTCTCCTATAAAGGAGAAGTTGGGTGGGGGAGGTTAACCTTTGTACATCCCACCTGGTGCCAATCTTGGCTAAAATTGAGGAGGCTCAGCTCTATGTCCCCTTATTCCACCCCCAAAAGCAAAGAACCAAAAGGAAATGTTACTTCTTGACTCCCACCACCCCACTTCCTAGTTACCAAAGCATTTAAATGGAAACAAAATGGCAGTCCTGAATCATTCTTAATCCTTCATGGAATGCTTAGTTTTCCAGCTACATAACATCTGATTTTGTTTTTCTGCATTTGAGTAGGTTTTTGCTAAATGTGAAATAAATGTATAAACTCTGAAAAAAAAGTCTGCATGTTTATAATTTTGATTTCTAAAGCACAAAATTATAGGACAAGCAGATGCCCCTTTCTTAAGTCATAAAAATTGAAACATGGAATTTATTGTATGTTATTATAATGTTTATTTGGAATGAAATTTTAAAAATTAAGGTCTTTTCTTGCACAAAAATGACATTGGAGAAAGTTGTAAAACTTTTCATCCTGTTCTCAGAGGTAACTTTCAAAAATCTTATTGCCTTCTTTGTAGAAAAGTACTGAATGTAGATATATATTTTTTCTTTTTTTTATGCTTTTATTGGTTGATTCTTGCATGTGTCCTGACCAGGGATCAAAACCATAACCTTGGCATATTGGGATGATACTCTAACCAACTGAATTACTTGGTCAGTGCCTGAATGTATATTTTTAAAGTATTGCCTAAAATATTTATTTTAGATATAAAAGTCCAATAAACTAAAAATATTACAAATTAGATGTTTACAAAAAGTTTTAAAAATAATTTTATCAATTTTTCTTCCAATAAACATTTTTGCTTTTGCCCTGAATTGTAAAATCATAAATTTGAAAAGTATGTTACTTTTATAGTAGAAAGTAAGAAAAAAAGAAAAAGAAAAAAAGAAAGAAAGCTAAAGATTAAAGTTTCATGGGCATGGGACACAATAGCTTGGGGGGAAAAAAAAAAAGACCTGGATACTTTACATTGAATACTGGGCCCATACTGTATTTTACTTTCCTTGGTACAGTCATTATCCAGATGGAGACTAGAGCCAAGAAATTAAGGAAAGGCTGAAACTCAGAAGGGCCAAGCTATCTTGCTTTGGGAGAAACAAGATTCTTTGGAAAAGGCAATAATAATGCTAGGAAGCCAGATGGCAGCAGAAAAAGAGGAAGACCCAATAAGAATGGATTGACTCCATAAATGAAGCCATAGGCATTAGTTTCCAGAGCTGTTGAGAACAGGACATTGTGGACATCATTCACAGGATGGTCGAGAGTCAGAGCTGACTCCTCATTGTCCACTGGTCTCGGCCACTACTCTGAGGAACTAACTTCTGATTCTGGCTTTACTTTCCTCCAGCTATGTTGCTTGACAAAAAAGAACCATCAATTAATTCTCTGAGTCCCAATTTTCTCATCTAATTCACAATGAAATTTTACTTGACAGGGTTGTTGTTATATAGACAAAATGTGCTGTGTGTCACACAAAATATTGGGAAAAAATGTTCAAATGTGCTGTAAGGTACTAGATAAAATATTATTGTAATTATTGTGAATGTTTCAATCTTTATTAATATAATTTCTAATCCTAATTTTGTCTTTTATGAATATAGAAATTGCCCAAATACACTTGCTATATAGAAACTTACTAAGCTTTAAAAAAAAATCTTTCAGGACACACTAGCATTTATTTTGTTGGATACATTTTTTAAATCTTCACCTGAGGATATGTTTTTTTATTAAAATGAGAGAGAGAGAGAGAGAGAGAGATCAATCAGTTGCTTGTCATGTGCACCTGACCTGGAATGAGGGTACAACCTGGGTATGTGCCCTGACCTGAATTAAACTTTCGACCTCTGATATCAGGGACAATGCTCCAAACAACTGAGCCACACTGGCAAGGGCTGGATATGGTCTTAAGATACCTCTATAATGTCATCAATGCTGTAGGTGCTTGCAAAGTAAGCAATTTGCATATATTGAGCCCTTAAGTTGCAGCAGGTAAGCAGTGCAGAGAAATAAATATTTAAAATAAAAATTTTAAATACATTTAAAAAAAATCAGAGCCCAACATTATTTTGGTGGCATCACACATATTTTAAATAAAACAAATTTAAAAAAATCTAAACATGATAACAACACTTAGCTGTATTTTTCTTCCAAGAGAGCTATAGCATGATTTTTAAAAAAAATTTATTTCATATAGCTTCAAAGCAGGTTGTTATTTTCCTTCCTTGTATAATTACATCTATGTTATTTTTTTCCTCTTAAAATCAGAGTTTCTCTTGTTGCTACTTCCTGATACAGATTTCTCTACTGCATTCTGGGATATCAGCCTGGTCAATCAAAGGAACTTATTCAAGGATTCCCACCCTCTTGAAACATGAGCAGGACATGGGGCTAAATTTGGAGTTCCAATTCCCAACCCCAAATGGCAATGGACTAAAGGCACACTTAGCCTACATGCAAAATTCATGACATTCCGGGGACTGGCTGGGCTCTGACACTGTATTAGATATGAGGATCCAAGCTGCTCTCTATATAACTCAGGGCAGAAAAAGGATTGCTTTATTGGTACCCTGGCTGTTTTAAAGTTTTTCTTTTAACCCAGTGACTTTGAAGTTTCTTAGTATTTGTGTGTGTCAGAGAGTGAAAAGAGAGTTAGTATTTGTGTGTGTCAGAGAGTGAAGAGTCAGAGAGCTGACATTCCCTAGGGAAACATCATGTTTTTGGCTCCTCTTTATACCAAAATTCTTCTTGTATTTTATCTTATATCTCCTCCTACAGGCTAACGATTTGGGCAGTTCTTCTTTTCTTACCAAATTTAAGAGATGGAAGCTATAAGTACAACCACTGTCCATTGGATCTTAAATGCTTTACTCAATGTATGGAAGGTAAATGCAGGTATTTTCATGAACCCCTACCTTATTATTTGACTCTGGGCCTTTTTGTTAGAGTCCCTGGATCCCCTTGACATTTCTGGAGGAACATTTGAAATCTTCATTTAAAAACAAATGATAAAATAATATTTTTATCATGCATTCTCTATTAAGAATTAGTTGAGAGTATTTTGTTTGTTTGTTTGTTCTGTTAAGACAGAGAAGACGCTAACAGACTTTTCTGCCCCAAGATCACTGGGTACATTACTACATAATTTAACTGAACTTTAACAAAAGTTCTAGTGAGTATATATTACAAATGCAATTTTAGATAGGCAGGAATGGGGAAGGGAAGGAAAGACATTGAAATCACACAGTTGATATGTAGCAGATCCAAATTTTTAAACCAATTTTGTCTGACTCCATAGCCCATGCTTTTCCCTCTGAATAGAAAGGAAAGAAGTTGAGGTACCTGACCTAGCCAGGAAACAGTTTCCTGGTTTCTGAGCAATTCTTCCATGAAATGGTGATAATACAACTGCATTGTGACTCCTAATTAAAGAAAAACTTTTCATAAAACAGATTAAAAATGAAAAAAAAACATTTTTTTTTTTTGCATATGCCTCAACTTTATGTTTTGGTCAGGTGAATGTTTAATCTCTTATTTGCCTCTCAAAATGAAGTAAGTCATTATCTGGCAAGAAGCAAAAAGTAGACATTTCTGTGGGAAAGAGTTTTGCTTATATATTCCTAGAGGTCTGGTGCATGAATTTGTGCACCAGTGGGATCCCTCGGCCTGAGCTGTGGAATCAGGCCAAAACCAGCTCTCCAATATCCCCCAAGGGGTCCCAGATTGTGAGAGGGCATAGGCCAGGCTGAGGGACCCCACCTGTGCATGATCAGGGTGGGGAGGGACATGGGAGGTTGGTCAGTAGGGAAGGACCATAGGAAGGCTTTGGGCATGTCCAGCTCCTCTTGCTCAGTCCCGATCGGCTGGACCCTAGCAGCAAGCTAACCAGCAGGCTGGAGCATCTGCCCCCTGGTGGTCAGTGAATGTCATAGTGGTCATAGTGAGCAGTTGAGCAGCCTTACCATTATCATTAGCATATTATACTTTGATTGGTTGAACAGATAAGCAGACACAGCATATTAGGCTTTTATTATATAGGATTTGGTCATATTTACTCAACCTTATTGTATAACAGAGGACTGTGTTTGGAGCTCTAGAAAGCTTCTAAAAAATGGAGCAAAAATATGTCAACCAAGATTTTCCTGTCACTGTCAGTTGTTTCTGAGAAGTTGATAATTAGATTCCTTTGCCTTAAAAAAAAAAAAAAAAACAGATTTTAAACTCTGTGAGGTCTTAGAATTATTTATTCACACAAAGGGTCAGTTTGGAGGATTTTTTTGCAAGTCAGGCACTGTTTTAAGTACCAGAGGGTAAAGAAGAAAACACAACCAAGAACTTTGGTAAGTAGCTAGTATTTGTGTGTGTGTGTGTGTGTGTGTGTGTGTGTGTGTGTTTCTAGAGAGAGAGGAAGTGTTTATGTATATTTATGCATATATGGAAAGAGAGGAAAAGGTAATAGAAAAATAAATATAAAACCTATCATGTGCTATAAATGGATGCCAATGATAATGGGTGACATAAAGAAAAAAAAAAAGCCAGGATAAGGAGTTAGAGATTGTCGAGGGAGATGAGGGGATTCCCATCTTATATTGAATAGTAAAAAGAACCTCTGATAGGTCATTTAAAAAACAAAACAAAACAAAACACACACACAAAAACTGGAGACTTGAATGAAGTAGTGGAATGAGTCCTGCCATTACCTGAATAAGGATATTCTAAGCAGTGGCGACAGGAAAGAAAGTGGCTCTGAGTCAGAAGCATGTCTGATATTTTTCAACAATAGCAAAGTCTGGAATTGAGAAATGAGGGACGGAGGACACAGCAAAGGGCTAAACTATAGAAGATCTCCTAGGCCATGGAAGAGTTTGGATTTTACTTTGAATGAGATGGGAAGCATTAATGAGCTTTGAGCAAAGAGGGATCGCTGTGGCACTGTGTTTAGAATAGACCAGAGGAGCAAGTATGATACTTCATTATCTTTATTCACTGCTTCAGAATAAACCTATAGAATTGTAGAGGGAATGGAGTAAGATAATGCACATGAGGAGCCATTCAGTGACTTAATATACCCTACAGTCCTAGAACATGAAGATATTCAGTGTGTTGGCTTGGGAGCCAGCATAATTAAGTAGCTTAGAGATGAACTTGGACATTTCACTGTGTGGGCTCAATCCTAGCTTCATTTATTACCTGTGTGATTTTAGAAAAGTCACTTGACTCCTGCATGTCTTGGGTTTCTCTTCTGTAAGTGTGAACAGTAATAATCTCTACTTTGTGGAATCACTGTGAGTAGAATACTTGGAGCACCATCTTGCCCACAGTACACACTCCACATAGGTTTTCAGTATCACTGTATAGATTTTGCACTTTACAAAGTGGCTTCCTGTGCTCCATCTCACAAGATCATGTAGTAAGTTGTGTAAGAATTGTTATCCCATTTTGTATCTAAGGGGACTACAATTCAAAGAAGTGAAGTGACTTGCCAAAGAGAGTCTAGCCCTAAAGCAGTGGGACTCAAATTGAGCCCATATCTTCTAGCTCCAAGTTCTCTCTTCATTATCCTCTGCTAAATGTCTATGAGGAGCTCAAGATCAAGCCTCCTTACTCTAAATTGATTAGTTTTTCTATTTTATCAAAGGTCTTAATAAAATCATTATATAATGCATGAATATATTATTAATAAAAAATGAAAAGAGAAAGAAGGACGCTTTAGAAAGAAGATAATAAATTTAGGTTGTTAGAACATGATGTGAATTTAGGAGGCTGGATACCAATCAATTGTTATAACACATTGTACAATTATGAGAAAATTACCTAACATCTTGAGTCCTTTGTTTCTTCATATGCTAAATGAAATCTCAGTATATTCTCATATCTGCAGGCTAGATTTGTAAAAATATAAGCCAAGATAAAGATGGAAACATTTAGGCAAAGAATGCTACATAAACCACATGTGTTGCTACTATTAAACTTTTCTAAGAAAATTCAGATCTAGACACCTCTAAAATACCTTCTGGGGTTAGTTAGGAAGCATTTGCTCAAAAACTTAAATTCTTTCAACTTTTATGGGGAGAGGGTGAGTGTAGGTTAAAACTTTTTTAGTGGCTTGAATTTATGGGAATGTTTCAAGCAAGCTTAGAGAAAGTTGCTCAGTCCTATCTTCTTCTTGATTTTTCATAATAGAAGAAATCTCCTGGTATTCTTCCCCAGCCATCAGTACCATGTGAACTTGAACCTCCCACCCCCATGGGAAACAATTAACAAAACTTTTTATTGATTTCAATAAACATTTATTGACTATCTATTATATACTTCATCACTCTACTAGGGGAAGCTAAAAAAAAAAAAAGGTAAGACAACATACTTGACCTCCTGAAGCTCAGAATCTAGTGGGGAATAATGCTGTAAACCATGTGGAGACCACATGTGTGATCAGCTGTAATAGAGACTTTTACTAAGGGCTTTGGGTATATAGTTCAAAGTATGCCTAACTATGACTAGTGTTCGGTGGGGAGGATCAAGAAAAACGTGTCAAAACGATGTTTAAAGTAAGCCTTAAAGCATAAGGAAAGGTTTTCCAGGTAAATAATTGGAGTGGAGGAAAGGTGTTTCAGCAGAGGAGGGCTTTTGCAGTGTCACCAAGGACAAGGGAGTGTGTTGTCCTCAAGGACATTGACAGGCTCAGGAAAGGTTGGCAGAGGAGGAAATAATGGTGGGGGATGACACTGAATATGGGAGCAAAGTTTAGATAATTGTTTCTGGTGGTTGATAGAGTAAATGGCCTGGTATACGCAGGACAGTAATGAGATCAGATTTGATTAATGCAAAACCTTGCTAACGGAGGGATTGGAGAAGAGTAGAACTGGCATCTGAAATACCAATAAGGACACTATTTCAATAGGTTGAGTGGAATATAATCAAAGTAAAAACTAGGGCAATGAAACAGATATGGAAACTGAATCTAAACAAAATATTTTGAAATAGAATGTGTAGAAGTATTGAATAATTGGATGTGGCTATTTTTATTTTATGTTATTTTATTTATTTTTTAAAATATATTTTATTGATTTTCTACAGACAGGAAGGGAGAGGGATAGAAAGTCAGAAACATCGATGAGAAAAAGACATTGATCAGCCACCTCCTGCACGCCCCACACTGGAGATATGCCCACAAGCATGGTACATGCCCCTGAACAGAATTGAACCTGGGACCTATCCACTGAGCTCTATCCACTGAGTCAAACCAGTCTCGGCTAGATGTGGTTATGGAAGGGAAAAAAAATCTAAGATTTTCTCTCTGTTTATTAGTTTCCATCAATAGAGGCACAGTAGGAAGAGGAGACATTGGAGATTGGCAGATGGGCAAAGGGATTGAAGGTCAGTTAGTTACAGTTATCTGTGTAATAAGCTTTGGGTATGTGAAGGACAGTCAGACAATGTGTTGTAGACAGTTTCATTTGAAGTTATAGGAATCAAGCAAAGGTTGGGAATGGAAATACACATTTGGGAATTTGGGAATGTAGGTGAGAAATGATATCTAGATATCACATAAGGAAGCTCAGAGAAATAGTAAAGTGGAAAGAAACAGAGTAACGAGGTAATCTTGGAAACATCACTTTGAAGGAGTATTTAGAGCAAGAGGAATCCATGGAACTAAACAAGATGCAGACAGGGAGATGAAGAGCAATGGGGAGGCAGTGAGGTCTGTGAGGCCAAAGGAAGCAGGAATGTGAAGCTGATTTAAACTGAGAATGTTTGTTTGGCTAGGAGAGGAGGTCATTAGTGACCTTTGCCAAAGCAGTTTCAGTGTACTGGTGGCTGCAGAAGCCGAATTGCAGGGCCTGTGAATTTAATGGGGGCTGGGCTGTGAAGAAGCAGAGCCACGAGGCTGTGCTTTTATCTTTTTCCTAGAGAATGTTCCTTGTTCAGGGATGAGCTATGATTATAACCAAGGAAGGGGCCCTTTTGAGGGAGATGTTTGAACATATTTATAGGTTGAAGGGGAAGAAGGAGATTGATGTTTTAGAAGAGGTATTTAACAGCAATGTCTTGTGGATGCAAGAGGGTTGAATTAGATTGAGGGAGGGAAAAAAGAAGACTTCTTTCTATGAGACTGAACTTCCTCCTCATGGGTGAACTGAGGTGACTCAGTAACCACTGTTTTTTGAATTTTTCTGCATTTTAATGTCAGGAAGAGTGTGACCTAGGGCCTATATTCTCAGAGAGAAGAACGGACATTGGTTTTCTTCTAAATTGTGAACACTTGGTGTCAAATGACAGAAAAATACCACATGATCTCACTCATTTATGGAAAATAAAGAACATTATAACCTGATGAACAAAAAGATAGAGACAGAGGCAGTGAAGCATCGAACAGACTGTCAAATTACAGCAGGAAGGCTGGGGAGTGTTGAGGAGTGGGGGAAAGAGATGAACTAAAGGACTTGTATGCATGCATATAAGCTCACCAATGGACACAAGACACTGGGGGAGTGGGATGAGGGCATGTGTCAGGGGGTAGGGGAGGCTGGGGGAAGGTCAATGAGGAAAAAAAGGAGACATATGTACTACTACGTGTAATACTTTAAACAATAAAATAAAATTCAAAAATAAATAAATAAATAAATAAATAAATAAATAAATAAATAAAGGAAAGCAGTCTGACATTAGTAGTCTGCTGATAAAGACTTAATAAAAGCCAAAAAAAATTGATAACAATAATAGATCAAATTATAAAATTGTGGTTGATATGGGTTGCTCTTTAAATTATTTCCCTTCCTCTACTGGTGGTTGGAGAAAGGGCAGAGGCTCCTTGGGACTGACCAGCTTAGATAAATTCTCAGTCTTATCTGATGTTTATAAGACTGAACTTGAATTCCAGACCTGGAGGTTTGCCCAGCTGCACATTCTATCTGGCTTATGCTTTCTCTGATAAGCAAATAAGTCAGGATTAGATAGTGGCAGATACTATGCCATATGCATATTTATAATATTGCAAACTTGCTATCAAGCTGACTAAGTCAAATTAAGCATATAAGAAATGAAAAGCTTAAATGGAAGCTGATGATTTCAGGATTCCAGGATGTGGATATGCCAGATCAGTGTGTTAACTTAATGAGGGAGAACAGCTCACATTTCAGGAAGGAAAGCAGCCACGTTGTCCTGAAAAATGCATCTGTCTTCCTGAAGGTTCTGTGCCTTGTAGACGCCCCTCCTCAATCCCCTCCCCCAAACACTCACTTCACTCCTTGTGAAAATACTCTCCGGGTATAGCGTTTGCCTGTCTGATGTTGGAAGCCTTTTCTGCTGACCACTGTAATTACTCTGTGAAGTCCTTGCTTCTGAATTCTCTTTATTGCACAGTTCTTTGTTTCTTTCTGCTCATGTTCTGTTTTTGTTCTTGAATTATTTCCTGTTTCTTCCTTCTTGATACTCTGCAGAGTTTTAGACACTTTAATAATTATCTCTTTTAACATGTCCATTCTAATGAACACAAAGTTAATTCCCACACTTTCTTTCTAGTTATAAACATTGATAACCATTTATTATTGTGTTGTTATTTTTATAACTTTCCAAGTCTTTGGCATTATTTCTGGAATAATATAATATAATGTAATCCTATCTAATAAAAGAGTAATGTGCAAATTGACCATACCTCTGCAACACCTACAAGCCATGCCCACCAGCCAATCAGGAGCAGGTATGCAAATTAACCCAACCAAGATGGCTGCAGCCATGGAGAGAGCAGGAGGCTTGGGTTTTTTGGGCAATGGAGGAAGCCAAGCTTTCTGCACACCCTCGTGGACACTGGCCTCCACTCAAGGCTAAAAAGTATCAATTACAGAAAATAAATAAATCCCATGGCTGCTGCCACTGAGCTGGAGAAAGCAGGAGGCTTGAGTTGACCCTGGAGATGGAGAAAGTTAAGTTTCCTGGCTAAGCTAAGCTTGTGTTCAATGTTACAAAGTTTCAATTATAGAAGGGCCTCCACTTGGGTTGCCAGGGGCATGGCCAGCCTGCAAACCACCACAGATCCTCACCCAGGCTGTGCCATGTCCCAAGGTAACCACAACCCTGATCTGGGACACACTGCAGGGTAAACCAGCAGCTTCTATCCATGCACCAAGCTTCTATCCTATCTAATAAAAGAGTAATATGCAGATTAACCATCACTCCAATATAAAAGATGACTGTCTCCATGTGGGCAAAAGATTCTGCCCCCATGTGGACATAAGATGGCCACCACAAGATGGCCAGCAGGAAAGAGGAGTTGAGAGGAACTAGGTCTGCAAAGGAGGGCAGTTGTGGGCGATCAGGCCAGCAGGAGAGGGAAGTTGGGGGTGACCGGGCCTGCAGGAAAGGGCAGTTGGGGGGAATCCAGGCCTTCAGGGGAGGGCACTTAGGGGTGACCAGGCTTACAGGGGAGGGCACTTAGGGGCAACCAGGCCTGCAGGGGAGATCAGTTAGGGGCAATCTGGCTGGCAGCGGAGAAGTTAGGCATTAATCAGACTAACAGAGGAGTGATTAGGGGGTGATCATGCTGTCAGGGAGAAATGATTAGAGTAATCAGGCAGGCAGGCAAGTGAGCAGTTGGGAGCCAGCAGTCCTGGATTGTGAAAGGGATGTCCCACTGCCGGATTGGGATCAGACATCTGTTAAGAAGTCCCAGATTGGAGAGGGTGCAAGATGGGCTGAGGGACACTCCCCCCTATTCACACAAATTTTGTGCACCAGGCCTCTAGTATAATATGATATGATATAATATAATATAATATAATATAATATAATATATACTAATAAAAGAGAAAGATGCAAATTGACTATACTTTCATAATGCCCACCAGCCAATCAGGAGGGAGTATGCAAATTAACTCAACAAAGATGCAGATTGATTTGCATACACAGGCACTGTGTGGCCCAGAGCAGGACACTTGAGTCATCATCATGGCTACAACACAGATGTTCTGCACCGCTCCAGCCACTCCAGGCCTCTGGGCAGCATGGAAAGGCAGAAAAGTGGCTCTGGGCCAGATCCAAGGCAGAAGAGCAGCTCCAGGCCAGAGCAAAGGTAATGCTGGCAAGCAGGGGAAGGAAGGCCCATTCTTGCATGAATCTTTGTGCACCAAAAATCTAATCTAATCTAATCCTATATAATAAATGTCTAATATGCTAAGTGTTTGGTCATTTGGTCACCCATTCAACCAATCAAAGTGTAATATGCTAATAATATGCTAAGGCTGCTCAACCACTTGCTATGATGTACACTGACTACTAAGGGGCAGACACTCTAACTGGTAGATTAGCTTTTTGCTGGGGTCTGGCCAATCAGGTCTGAGCTAGATGTGCTGAACATGCTCTGGAGCCCTCCCATAATCTCTCCCCAGCTGGCCAACATCCTGCATCCCTCCTGGCCCAAATTATGCACTGGTGGGGTCCCTTGGCTAGGCCTAAACCTTCTTCCAATCCGGGACCTGGCCTGAAGACCCTTGTCAGAGAGGGATGTCAGAGAGCTGGTTTTGGCCCAATCCCACAGGTCAAGTCAAGAGACCCCACTGGTGCATAAATTCATGCACTGGGCCTCTAGTATAATCTGATCTGACCTAATCTAATCTAATCTGATCTGATCTAATCTAATCTAATCTATCCTATCTAATAAAAGAGTAATATGCAAATTGACCATACCTCCACTATACTACCAGCTACGCCCAACCAGCCAGTCAGGAGTGAGTATGCAAATTAACCCCAACCAAGATGGCTGTGGCCACAGAGAGAGCAGGAGAGAGGCTTGGGTTTCCCAGGCAATGGAGAAAGCCAAGCTTTCCGTAGCCCTGGCCTGCCTTGGCCTCCACTTAAGGCTGTGAAGTTTCAATTATAGAAGATAAATAAATACCACAAAAATGGCTGCCATCATGGAGCAAGCAGGGGGCTTGGCTCTGCTCCAGGCTATAAAGTTTCAATTGTAGAAGATAAATAAATCCCAAATACCAGGGCCTCCACTTGGGTCGCCAGGGGTTGGGGTCAGCCTGCAAACCATCACAGTGCCTCACCCAGGCCACCCCGTGCCCCAAGGGAAACCTTACCCTGATCTGGGACACCCTTCAGGGCAAACCAGCTGGCCCCCACCCATGCACCAGGCCTCTATCCTATCTAATAAAAGAGTAATATGCAGATTGACCATCACTCCAACACACAAGATGACTACACCCATGTGGTCAAAGGATCCTGCCTCCATGTGGACACAAGATGGCCATCACAAGATGGCTCGCAGGGGAGGGCAGTTGGGAGGGATCAAGGGACCTCAGGCCATGCCTCTTACCCAGCAGGGCTTGATAGGGGACCTCAGGCCATGCCCCCCATCCTGGCACCAGGCTAGGAAACCTGAAGTCGTGGGACCTGAGGCCGTGCCCCCTGACCAGTGGGGCTTGACAGGGGACCTCAGGGTGCACCCCCACCCAGCAGGGTTTGAGGGTAACAGTATGCCATGCCTCCCACCTGGGCACCAGACCAGAGGACCTGAGGCTGCATTCCCTGCCATGTGTGACTTGACAGGGGACCTCAAGGGATGCTCCCTGCCCCAGCACCAGGCCTAGGGAATGAGGCTGCATTCCCCATATCCAGCTGGGCTTGATGGAGATCTCACGCCGCACCCCTAACCCAGCAGGGCTTGACAGGGGTAGGGCCAACCAGGTCTGGATCTAGCCCAATGGGGGTGGGCCTGGCCAGGTCTGGGTCTTGCGTGATTTAAATGCACATGTGGGTTGGTGGGGACTTGACTCTGGTTACCATGGCACACCCCAGACTCTGGCAGGAGGAAGATTTTCATATACATTTTACTAAGTTTCTTTCATATCTGACTTGTCTATTATAGAGAAAGGGCAAATAGCAATATTAAAATATTTCCTCTAATTAATTCCCTTTTAATGTGCATTAGTTTCATGCACTGGGTCACTAATAAATATAATATAATATAATATAATATAATATAATATAATATAATATAATATAATAAACATAACTAGAGACCCAGTGCACTCTCCTGCCAGCCTGATTGATGCCTAACTGCTCCCCTGCAAGCCTGTTTGCCCCCAATTGCCCTTCCTTGCAGGCCCGGTAACCTCCAACTTCCCTCCTCTGCCAGCCTGGTCACCCCTAACTGTCCTCCCCTGCAGGCTTGATCAGTCCCAACTGCCTTCCCTTGCAGGCCTGATTTCTCCCAACTGCCCTCCCCTTCTAGCCATCTTGTGGTGGGCATCTTGTGTCCACATGGGGGCAGAATCTTTTGACCACATGGGGGCAGTCATCTTGTGTGTTGGAGTGCTGGTCAATCTGCATATTACGCTTTTATTAGATAGGACAGAGACTTTGTGCACAGGTGGAGGCCAGATGTTTTGCCCTGAAAGTTGTCCTGGATCAGGGTGGGTGTTCCTTTGGGGCATGAGACTGCCTGGGCGAGGAGTCTGTGATGGTTTGCAGGCCAGTCATACCCCCTGGCGATCCACGTGGAGGCCCTGGTATCTGGGATTTATTTATCTTCTACAATTGAAACTTTGAAGCCTGGAGCGGAGCCAAGCCTTCTGCTCCCACAGCCATTGAAACTTTGGTACCTTAAGCAGAGGCCCGTGAGGCCAGGGTTTGTGAAAGCTTGGCTTCCTCCATCGCCAGGGGCAACCCTAACCTCCCTCCTGTTCTCTCTGTGGCTGTAGCCATCTTGGTTGGGTTAATTTGCATACTTACTCTGATTGGCTGGTGGGCATGGCTGGTGGGCGTGGCTGGTGGTTGTAGCAGAGATACAGTCAATTTGCATATTACTCTTTCATTAGATAGGATAATATAATATCTTTCAATGGCCTATCATACTGTGATTAGTGTCCTTTGCTAATTTTTGTCAGATTTCCTGTTTCATGTCCCTGGTTGTTTTGAATGTTCATTTTATTTTATTTTATTTTATTTTATTTTACTTATTTAAAAAATATATATTTTTATTAATTTCAGAGAGAAAAGAAAACGGAGAAAGGGACAAAAACATCAATGATGAGAAAGAATCATTGATCAGCTGCCTCCTGCACACCCCACACTGGAGATTGAGCCTGCAGCCCCAGTCATGTGCCCTGACTGGGAATCGAACTGTGACCTCCTGGTTCATAGGTCTACACTCAAACACTGAGCCATGCCAGCCAGGCTGTTTTGAATGTTAGGTGACACTGAAGCAGTGGTTTCAAATTTTACTTCCTTTTGTGTCTAGATCTCTCTCTAGTCCATATATGCTACCTTAGTCTGTTCCAGCTGCTATGACAAAAATACCATAGACTGAGTAGCTTCACCAGCAAACATTTAATTCTCACAGCTCTGAGGCTGAGAAGTACAAGAGCCAGGCTCTGGCAGATTCTGTATCTGGTGAGAGGTAGCTTTGTGATTCAGAGCCTTTTCTCTGTGTCCTTCCGTGGTAGAAATATGGGAGGGCTCTCTGAGCTCCTTTTTATAAGGATACTGAACCCTTTTCTGAGGGCTCCACTCTCATGACCTGGTCACCTTCCTTAGACTCCAACTAATACTATCAAAGTGAGGGTTAGAACTTCAACAGATGAATTTTGGTGCCATAGACATGCAGTCCATAACATTTGATTACCAGCTTGTGAGCATTTCAGGCTTCGTGCTCTGTAGTTTTTAAATGCATTTATTTTTCTATTTATAGTAACATGTTCCTAGGCTGGACTCATACCTAAATTGTTCACATTTTCTCTTTTAGAATGCTTGAGAATCAACAGTCCCAGACTCAATGAAGATCCTGTACCATATGTATTCCTTTTTAAATTTTTTTTTTTTCTTACAGAGCTGTCTCTCTATCATAGATCCCAGGATGAAAATAGAGGAAGCCTTCATTTATCAAAGTGTGGAGTATGAGGAAAGATGTTAAAGCTCTTACAAAGAGAATTATGGTTGGAGTCTATTATATCAATGTTTTCCAAAGTGAAATGTTGTCTTTCTTAATCTTTTCCCCTTGAGAACTAAGCTTAGAAGTCCTAGCTACTCTTGCTTCCCCTACCCTCAACTTATTCTCTCCAAGCCAACACCTAGCTGCAAATTAGATGGGGCAGATGTATGTCTAACTGTGCCAGATGCCAACCTGGCATAGTTAGGGCCCTTTGAATTCTTCTCTCTCACAAGCTTGAAATGCTCTGACAGACTTGAACTTGGACAAATACTAAGGAATTGACCAGCTGGAGCAGAGCACCCCCCATATTTTCATTGCCTATACATAGCAATTAACCCTGAGACAGACTTACTTCCTGTTAAAAATAACATGTGTTATGCTTACCTTACTGTCTGAGAAAGAATGTTTTACGTGGGGCTTTCCACTGCTACATTTGGTAAAACCAACCTCCCTGGGAGACGGTAACATGTTTCTTTTGTCTCATTTGAGAGAGATGGGGAAGGAAAGAGGTTCAACAAAGGAATATTCTGGGGAGAAAGTCTATTCCCCAATAGTTTCAGTTTATATATAGAACCTCAAGAACTTCATGAATTTTAAAAAAGGATTTAATTTGAAAGTATGTACATATTTTATCATGAATTTTAAAAAGGATTTAATTTGGAAGTATGTACATATTTTATCTTCCAGAGAGGATACTTTTAGGGCAGTAGCTGTAATGATTTACTGAAATTGTATTTCCCACACTGCAGAGCAAGCCTCCACACACACAAAGGGTTGCAGTGGCTACAGAGCACCCTGGCAGAGGTGGCATTCTGTCCATTTATCTCAGGACAGGGAAGTGCTGGGTGTGCTAACTTACTTGCAAGGTGGAGAAAGGTAGGAGTAGTTGAGGGATGTTTTCCATGGCTGCCCCCCTAAATCCCGAGGAGCCCATTGTTGAGGGAAGAAAGTAGGAGACTTGCCTATGGAAGTTGGGCCTTTAGCAGCTGTGGAAAGGAGGTGACTCACACTGCACTTTGTTGACACCAAGATCTGAAGAAGGATTCCCATGGGACAAAAACCGGGCTGAAGTCCTATCTGTGCACAGTGCGGTGGTGGCTAATGTAACAGTGGCAACTGAACCTGAGAAAGTGGACATAAAGGAGAGGAATCTTAGTCCATACTCATTACTTTTCTCACTGGTGGCTGGGGAAATAGTATTACTCATATAGTTATGAAGAGAAACTTCACCTTATTCAGGACAATTTAACAAATGCCTATTTGGCCCCTTTTTCCAGCAAACACTTTGCTACATGCTGGAAACACAGAACAGCACACAGTTCCACCATCCAGTCATGTTTTGGGGTGTTTTGCTAATGTCAAAGATCCTTGTTTTTCATGAGGTGATGTGTAAGTCCTCACACAAATGGTCTCTGACTAATTAAAATCACAAGTTTATATAAGTTGCTGGTGGGGTGCTATGTGTTCTATTTTTGTCCAAATTTTGCAGATGGCAATTATAGGTAATAGAATATATTCAACCTGGTCAAATCCTTAGAGAAATGTGAGACCACAAGGCACACATATTCTGGTTTCTAAACTATTTATCTCTTTAAAGAATATAGAACTGTGTATCATTGTAGTCATGAGGAGGAAGATAAAGCTCTTTGACTCCAGATTTTCAAATGACTTTACTTATGCCAGGGAAGCATTCAAGTTCGAGGGGTACACTGACAAAACAAGAATTACAGTGGCATAAACAAAGACAATGTCAAGTTTGTGACAAAAACTGACAGGAAGTAAACAGTATAACTAAGGTGAAGATCTCGCTTAGAGGATACTGAAATATCTATCATGTTTCTAATCACCCTCCCCTATTTCTACTACACTGAGGGGTTTTTTTAGGGTGTTTTATTTATTTATTTATTTATTTTCAGTTTTTAGTGTTGGTTTTTGTGTGCTGTTGCTTTTATTTTTTTCCATGAAAAGAAAGGAACATACCCCAAAACAAGGACCCTGTATTGGAGCCAAGGTTGGAGCTTAGATATTTCTGGCTTCTAAATCTCTGCTGAGTCCATTAGATGATGTCTCTTTTTAGTTTTATTACTTGATTATCTGTCCTCTGCATGTTTACATACTCAAAATGATAAAATACATTTTTGTTCTTATGTTATTAATGCTGTAAAGGTATTTTTCAATTTTGCTGAGCTGCAACACTCTAAACATGGCAAATAACAGCTTTCAACAAAATGTTTCCAAGGCATGCCTCAAATGGGTGTTAAAAATAGAAATGCAAATGCTAATAACAGTATTGATAAAAGAAAATCTGGCTTCAAAAGTGAGAAATTCAATTAGAAAAAGAAAGCGAAAGTATTTCAGGACAATACACTGTATAAGAGTACTAATGGAAAATTCAACTCAATGATACTATTACAAATTAGGTAAAGTTTTCCCAATATAGTTACCTGAAAAGATAAGGGGAGTGTTGTTCTAGATCTTCCAATTCTCATTGACTCTGAAGGTTACATACTGAAACTTTGATATTTATAAACAATCAAAAACAGGACTACTAAGTCAAGGGTTTACCCACAGGCCCACCCCAAGTAGCTTCTTAACATTCACACACACAGGCTGATAATAAACTTTGTCTGCATTGCAAAGAGGGTAATGTCCCACTGGTTATTTTACGATGATCTATTGTGCAAGTACTCAGGTTCTTAAACAAAAGTTAACATATGAAAGTACTTTATTTTTTTTACATGGTCTTCCCCAAAGGAGCTCAAAGCACTTATCAGACTGCCTGTCATAAATATTCCCAGTATCTATGGGAGGAGAAAGCAAAAATCACTTTGTTCATTGTTATTATTATCATTTAGATAATATACTCTGAGAATAATCTGTAAAACTTAAGGAAGCATCTGTGTCCATCTGCATGATGCCTACAACTTAAGAAAGCTTGATAAGGTCAACCTCACAAAACAAACTATAGCCATGAAGGGTTAAGTGCCCACCAAGCCAAAGATTCTGTGTTCCCTCTCCTTCTCACATTCTGGTTAATAACTAGAATCTTAATATTTTATCTTTTGATATGAAGCTGCTTACTCTGGATCTTTTCTCAGTGGACATGGAGTTCAGTCCATCACCAAGCTTTGTGAAAAAGACCTGAACTTTTGTCCCTGAAGACCTTGAGCAGGAAAATCTGAGTGTCAAATAGGAATTTTCATATAGCCTAAACAATGGCCCATCGCCTGGGTGAAGATGGTCAGGATAATCACTAACCTTTTGAATACATATAGATATTTAGAATAGTTTTATATGTTACATGTAAATAATAAGTATTTGTAAATAATAAGTAAGACAGTTGGGTGAGGACTAGTTCTTAAGCCAGTCTTTTCAAAATATATAGTCTGCAACATTAATTGCCTAATATGCTCTTGAATTAAAAGTTCAATACATTTGGTAAATTCTTCACTATTATTCCCTCTTAGATATTAACCATCTATAGTAGTATGTATAGTAAAGACTCTGAGCTGTCTAAAACATAAAAAACAAAACTGTTTTAAACCTTGTAGGAATTGACCAAACTTATTTTAACACCAAATCCTTTTTCATGTAGGATCCATGACACATGATGAGGAAAACAACTTGAATTAATTTCTTGAGAATATTTAAATGTTTGCTTCATTCCCTCTATACTCAGTAGCTATGTAAACCGTACTACATGAAGTCAACAAGATTATAATCTAAAATATATATTGTATGGTGTTTATGTCATAAAAACATCTGAAAGGGTATAAAATTATAAATGCTGAGTTCCAAATAACAGACAGGCAAGGATGTGCCCCAGAATTTAACAGAGAGATATACTCCAAGGAGTAAGATTTTACAGAAGGTTGATGCTAATGATTAATGGTACTTGGAAGTGGAGTGTTTGGGATGTGATTAGGTCATAAAGGCAGAACCCTTATGAATGTGATTAGTAGCCTTATAAAAGACCCCAAGGATCTCTTGACTTCTTCAGACAAGTGAGAACACAGAGAAAAGACAGCTACCTGTATGTCAGGAAGCAAGCCCTCACCAGACACTGAATCTGCCAGTGTCTTAATCTTAGACTTTCTAGCTTCTAGACCATGAGAAATAAAAGCTTTGTTGTTTAAAAGCCACCGAGTCTTGGTGTTTTATAAGGCATCCACTCTAGCAGGCCTAATGCACTAAGACAGTTGAATAGTCTCAGGCTGTGAAGAGAGGAGCAAAGCAGGTAGTATGTGGGGTGGAGGGTGGAGTGGGGAGGGGGAAAGGGGAAGGAGTCCAGGCATGGTGTGCCATCTTACAAGGATGAGAAAAAAATACCTGAGTGACCTTAGTTATATTTAGTAATGACAGGCTTGGGAAATTAGCTTTATTCCCAATCATTAGGCTAGATTTCTTAGACTTCATCTCAGAAATTCCAGTGTGGCTGCTGCCAATACCATTGTTTGCCATGTCAGCCTCTGTCTCTATTCATTTCCTATCAGAGTCCTGGCCTCTCTGTCTAGGCCTATCTGCCAGATTTGCAGTGTTGGAGTAGGAATACACTAGGAAACCTCCTTAACACATATCTAAATAATATAGTAAATTTGGAAAACTTAGAAGTAGCCCCTATTCTGAGATGAATTACTTCCTCCCAAAATTCATATGTTGAAGCCATAACCCCCAGTACCTCAGAATGTGACTATATGTGGAGATAGTCTTTAAAGAGGTAATTTGGTTAAATGAGATCCTTAGAGTCAGCCCTAGTTGGTTGATTATAAGAAGAGGAAAATGATTGGTTTCCTTATAAGAAAAGGACAAACAAAGATGAAGAGGAGACAATGTGAAAACACAGGGAGAGAACAAGTCAAAGAGAGGCCTGTGAGGAATCCAACCCTGCTGACACCTGGACTGTAATAAATTTGTGTTGTTTAAACCAGCCAGTCTGTGGTACTTTGCTATGTTAACCCTGAGCAAATTTATACAGCTCCCAAATATGTCCTTCCCTAACCCCAAAACCTACAAATATGATGATATATTACATAGCAAATAATTTTTTCATGGCAAGATAACTTTAAAATAGGGCTCTTGTTCTGAATTTTTCTCATGGGCTAACATAATCACATGAGCTATTAAAAGCACAGAGTTTCCTTCATCTGCTGGTTGAAGAGAAAGCCAGAAAGATTAAAAAAAACTTCATGAACTACAGCTTGTATGAGGATGGCGGAGCCCCATGAGAAGGAATGCAGGTGGCTTTAAGGAGTTGAGAGAAAGGCCCTTGAGTGACAGTCAGAAGGGAATGGGGACCTCAATCCTACAACCATGGGGAGCTAACTACTGCCAAAACCTGGAAGCAGGTTCTTCTCCAACTTCTTCATAAGACCCTAGCCAATCCAGCACCATAATTTTGGACTGAGACCATAAGCAGAGACCTCTTTCTCAGTTCATTTGGACTTCTAACCTACAGAACTTTGAAGTAATAAATTGGTGTTCAGTTGATAAGTTTGTGAAATTTGTTATGCGGCAATAGAAAACTAGTTCAACACCCTTAGAGTTTTAGCTCAGCACAAGGTTGCAGTGGGCCTACAGCCCATACCTCATCTCTTCCTACCCTTAATTTCATCCCTTACTGTGAAGAGTGGGACATGAGCACATATGTTCCAATTTCATCTATACCTCCTGCAAACTGCTATTCCTTGACTATATTTTGGAGTCAGACATGCACAAATTTGCCTCATGACTCACTATCAGGAGAATAGACTCAGGGAAGAGGCCCACACTGTCCCTAGAAGCAGTCCTGGGCTATTAGGGAATAAAATATTAGGATTGCATGTATCTGGAGCTTAGCTCGGGGTAGGGAACAAAAATCTCTTGAGGGGTAACTGGTCTGGCTGGTAAATTTCTTTCTGAGGATTGGGGAGGGGGAGGGGTGGAGCTATGGTCAGAGCAGGACCAAATGGAGCCTCTAAGTGCAACACTGAGGGTATAGGCTCCCACTAGCAGGGTCTAGTGATGATACAGCCTTTAGTTAGTGCTTTTGAAATCTCAAAAATGCAAGAGTATCTACACAAAATAAATTAAGAAACTTTATTTTTAAATCAGAAGAATAAGGATAAAAATGGAATTTAGGTTCCTTTTAATTTTGAAGTTAGGTGCAAGTTGGATTTGAAGAGGAAGAAATTGAAAGAATTATCAGATGAGAATGCCTCACAGCAATGTGAACACAAGGTGAGGAGCAATCAAAAGCAGGCAGTAACAATGCAAATGTTAAAAAAAAAAATACCAGTGAAAGTCTTTTTAAAAGTTTTTGTTGAATTTGAAATCTAATAGTATTTCTTCCTGAAGATGTGTTTGCATTTAATGTCATGAAATAGGGATTCCAGAAAGATGACACGGAAAGAATGAGACACTTTGCTATAATTATGGGGATACTTGAAACTGTTGAGAATATGTGATTAGGGATGAGAATAAGCCTTAAAGGATGCTAAAGAACAGACATGGAATGAAGAAAACCTGGAAACAGAAAAAAAAAAAGAGGTGGGTGGGAAGGGGGCATGTGCACAGAATGGAGAGATTTCCCAAAAGGTCCCTGCTGAGAGGGACATGTAGGAACAAAAGGGGGAGGCTCTGAGTCAGGTAACAATGAACCTAGAACATCCCATTTTTCCTTCCATAATCTTTCTCCTGAATTTCTTGCATCTGAAACACTGTATGAGTCTCTGACTTTTGGCTAATAACCTTGTATGGATTTTCTGTGTCTGAGCTTGTTCCTATTTACTGACTCAACTCCCTCCCAGGCAGGTCCCTAACTTAATGTTTATGATTTCATCTTTACCCTCAGTACTGTCCCACTAGATCTGACTGAGTTGGAAAGTTTGAGATCTTTGTCTGGCAATATGGAGTGGTCCTAAACATAAATGCAACAATATCCTATATAATAAAGAGGTAATATGCAAATTGACCATCACTCCAACACACAAGATGGCCGCCTCCATGTGGTCAAAGATGGCAGCCCCCATGTGGACACAAGATGACTACCACAAGATGGTCAGCAGGGGAGGGCAGTTGTGGGTGATCAGACCAGCAGGGAAGGGCTGTTGGGAGGGACCAGGCAGGCAGGTGAGCAGTTGGGAGCCAGCAGTCTTGGATTGTGAGAAGGATATTCCATATTGGAGAGGGTGCAGGCTGGGCTGAGGGACAGACCCACACCTCCCTGTGCACAAATTTTGTGCACCAGGCCTCTTGTAGAGAATAAAGATTAAGTAAAGGAGGTAGAGATTAGGTATCAGCACTGGCCTTGAAAAACTCATCTTTTGCCAGAAACAGTAAAAGAAAATCAATTGATGAATCAATCATTTAACCTTCATCTTATCACTTTGTATTATTGATTTTCTAGGAAATTTTAAGAGTGTGCAATCTAAAAATTAATTTGGTGCTCATTATTTGGAGGATGAAGGCAGAGACAGCATTCAGGGAGTTTTGTCATTATACTTCTCATTTTTGTCCTCTTAGGGTATCAGAAATTACCCCACATTTTTTTTTATTTGACAGGGCAGGAAAAAAAATACCATATGAAAACTTGGCTGAAAATGCTATGTAAACTATTCCTGAAATCAGGATATACAACTGACAGTCATCCAGTGCACATGTATTTATTGACTTCTTACTCTATACTAAGGATTATTCTATGTGTTGGGTTAAAGTGGTAAGAATATAAACTCTGCTCTCAAGAAGTTCACATTTTAGGTATGTGGGATAAATAAATGAAAATAAATAAAATGCTTTTAAATACCAGGTTAGGTATAAGTTGGCTTACAGTTGTTTGTATGGAAAAAGACATACAGGTTTTGATTGCTACAATAGCTTTATTAACTCTGTTTGATGTATTCATACCTATAAACCTATTTTGACAACTCTTGTGCAGAAAACAACTATCTTGTAATTTTAAATGCAAATTGTTTTTCTTTTGTTCTCCACATTTATTCTAATAGTGCCATTTTCTAATCTTCACTATACCAAACTCTCCCATGAATTTTGAACCTAGCTTGATAAATGTGTATCTTCCTTAGATGCTTATGTGCTTCTCAGTAACTGTAAAGTTGTGCTGTAATATGTCTTTGATTTATGCAGTATTTAATCAGAGACTGGGATTCAGTAAAGACTCATTTCTATGTGTCCCTATGGCTTGTCATTTTTACTTTTTGACATATCTAGAATTGTCCTTATCTACTCCAATTCCATGCTTACTTAACTAAATGACATTATTTATTGCTTTGGATTATTCAAATACCCTACTAACTGGTCTTTCTGCCTCTTAATTTGAATGTCTCTAATTTACCTCTTACCTAGAATGACCTTAAAGATCCTATATGATTGTATCATTTCCTTATTTAAGATTTTCAAAGCTTTCTCTTTAAGCAAGAATAAGGTGTAAACACCCTTGCTTGGCTTTTGTGACCTGGCCTTTGTTCAACTCAACAGGCTTAGTCCACCACTTTCCTTCCCACCCACACCAATCCAGCTGCTCAAGCAATACTAAAACTGAAAGAACAAGGGCTTTCAGGAAGCTTTTGGATATGATTTCAAGCAAGGCTCTGACAGGTCAGACATACAGTAGGTTACTCAAAACTTTCTTGGGGCTCCGTTTGTCTTCTCTAAGATGAATGTATTAGTACTATTCCATTGGATTGTTATGAAAACCAAGTAAGATAATATATTTTAATTTGATATTTATGTACCTTGTACATTAAATATCTAACATATAGTAAATACCTTAAGTGGTAGCTATTATTAAAATTACTCCCTCTCTGTCTAAAATACTTTTCCTCCAGTGTTTACCTGTTCATAAAAATAGGCTTTAATTCATCCTTCAGAATTCAAAACAGACATCACCTTCTTTGAGTCATTTCTTTAAGCATATGAGAAGTTCTGAGTTTGTTAAAACTGGGTTTCATCTTAGTTCCATTATATTCCACTTGTGTAACTTTCAACAAGGAACAATTTCCCAGATCCTCAGTTTTCTTATTTGTGTAATAAGGATGAAAATCCCTATCTTATGAGTTTCTGTGAGTATTAAATAATTTAGGAAAAAGATAAATAAATCTATATCTTCTTTTCTAACACATAAAGGCTCTCTCATCTCCACTTTTACTCACCATCTCTTTAGTGTTTTCATATTTTCAGTGTTAATGGAAAGCTGTTCTATTTTCCTAAATTATAAGTTTATTATTTGTCCTTTTAAACTTTCCTTAAAAGATACAGCCAATGAGCCTGAATCATTTTAATTATTTATTTCTATATTCCTTTTAGAAAAAGGAAGGGCTTATTTCTATTTGGTAGAATAAGAGCAAGCATCAATATGCATTTATTTATTTATATTTATCAAAATATAAATGAAAAATGTTGCAGAAGACCTGCAACATTACCCATGGAAATGTTTATGTACAGCAGACAAAATCAATTAGTGTGGATCACCTGGTTTTATGTTGGGTGCTGGCCAATAAAGTCCAGGTTTTATTTGGGGTGAGAAACACTTCATTTTCTCATAAAAATGAGACAGATTACGTGGTTTGGTAGGAGAGCTTCTCTGAATAAAAAACAAAAAACAAAAAATAAAAATCATTAATTAAAAAAGAAAGAGGTTATCTTAAGGAAAACTATCCAGCACTGGGAAAAGACACATGTCCATTAGCAGAAAAAAAATTAAATAGGCACCTTTAAAACATGCACAGAATATGCATTGGTCATTACCTTTTAACTAATAATAGACATAATGGAATATTATATAATTTGCAACCTGTGATGTTTATACATTTTATTTTTTTATCATCTTTCTTTAATATTGCCAATATATCTCTTTGAAAAACTCACCTGACAAAGTTCAAAATCTCTGCACAACCATGTTATTTGAATAATATTGTGCGAATGATCAGAGCAAAAGATGAGCAGAATTGATAGCAATGTCTTCTAGATTTATAAAATGAACAGTGCTTATTCTGTTTGCTGCAAGCATTTCTTATAATACTTAATAATTGCTCACTAAATGAAATCTACATTGGGCAACCCACAGTCTCATTTCCACCTGTCTCTCTCTTTCTAAACATAATTGCCTGTGATCAGTTCTTGTTCTGTGAATTTTAAAAACAATGTAGAAGTGCTTCCATTATTGATAGAGTAGGGGATATCTTGGCTTTATCCCCATAGGTTGAAGTGTGTTTATAATAACCTTGAAAATTTATAGATGTTACACCAGCAATCAATTGCTATGTACTGTGCAGCATTATAAAGGGTGCGAATTTCTTTCAAAATCTTTGCAAACCATTTGGACCACGCTAAATCATTTCTTGAATGAGTTGACTCATTTTTGGCTGAGAGAGATGAGTCACCAAGAACAGTGAACCTTGAGCACAGACTAAGCTCTGCTAAGTTAAACATCAAGACACTTAAATCAGCATTTCCTTCATCTGGGTTGCCTGTGGATGAAGGAAGAATGGGCGACACGTACTCAGAAGCCCTCCATTCTCATTGAACAGAGAGGAAAGGGAAGCTGCAGGGATGGGGAGATTCTGACACAGCCAATCAAATCGCGCTGGATTGGAAAGACCGAGAGAAGCTAGGAGATAGAAAATGCCGTAAAAATGCGTCAAGTTAATTTCACGCTTTCCCACCTTTAACTTTTGCACAAATTAAATTTAATGCTCCTCAGCCTGAGTGGTCTGCATACAAAATGTTACCAAAGTGGTTGGGGCTGGTGGAGGGTTAGTGTTATCTACAAAATTGTAAGAAAATATTTGTTCTGTGATCATGAGTAACTTCACAGTAATTAAAATGTCCTTTTCCCCCTTTTAAATGTACTGAAACTCTTGTAATTCACACAGCATAAACACTAAATAATTTACTGTTTCTTGATATGAGATACCACCAAGTTAAATTAGTCAACTATTTCAACCTTTCTTAATTTCAATTTCAACATAAAAGTGAAGGATTTTGCTCATTAGGTGATTATCATTGGCACATTCCTGTTCTGATAATTTAAATTCTAAATAAGGCTCATCACTGGTGACTATCTCAACCTAACTCCTATATAATAAAAGCCTAATATGCTAAGTGTCCTGTCATCTGGTGACTGGTTGACTGTTCAGCCAATCAAACATAATATGCTAATGATATGCTAAGACCACTCAACTGCTCACTGACATGCACTGACCACCAGGGTGGAGATGCTCTGACTGGTAGGTTAGCTTGATGCTGGGGTCCAGCCAATCAGGACTGAGTGAGATGGGAGGGGCATACCCTGGAGCCTTCCTATGGTCCCTTTCCAGCCCCAACCATGCACTGGTGGGGTCCCTCAGCCTGGTCTGTGTCCTCTCAGAATCCAGGACCCCCTGGGGAATGTTGGAGAGCTGGTTTTGGCCTGATCCTATAGGCTACTTCCTTCAGAAAGGCGTCAGATGCAGGGCTCATGGGACTAATTGGGTGCTAGCCTGCACAGCAGATCCAGTGGGGCCAGGATGAGCAGGAGTGGCAGGTAGGAGATGCAGGCAGTGTTGGACTGCAGGTTTCAGCCCAATTCCTTCAGACCACCTAAAGGGACCCCATCCATGCATGAATTTGTGCACTGGGCCTCCAGTGTTAGAATAAAATACCACAGGAGAGGGAGATGTGGTGTGTGCATGGCTTGTAACATTTGGGAAACAGACATGTTTCTGATATTCTCTAAAATTGCTGACACCAGTTTTCATCTCAGATGAAACAAATTCATACTAACTGGGCCCATAAAAAAGCACCCTCAGCAGGAGCTGAGGATTAGGGTGTTTAATTTGTACGTATTTGTGAAAAAATAATACACAAGTGTATTCTGCCTTTTCTCTCTTATATTCCTGGTCTGGAATATAACATCAGCCTACCAAGGAATTCTGAAGGGTTTGGGGCTGAGAGAAAAGGGTGTCTTCTTCCAGAGTTGATCTTAAAAAAATAAAAACAAAAGTTTTAGCTTTTCACCATTGAGTATGATATTAACTGTGGAATTTTTATATATGGTCTTTATTATGTTGAGGTATGTTCCTTCTATCCCTATTTTGCTGAGAGTTTTTTTTTTTAATCATAAATGGATTTTAGATATTGTCAAATACTTTTTTTGCCTCTCTATGAACATATGATTTTTATTCTTCATTTTGTTTGTGTGGTATGTCATGTTAATTGACTTGTAGATATTGAACTAAACTTGCATTCCAGGAATAAATTTCATTGGATCATGGAGTATTACCTTTTTTAAAAAAATTTTTTGTTAATCCTCACCTGAGGATATTTTTTTTATTGATTTTTAGGGAGAGTAAAAGAGAGGAAATGGTAGGGAGAAACATTGATGTGAGCAAAACACATTGGTTGCAGGAGTCCTAACCAGGGCAGGCCTGGACGAGCCTGCTACCAAGGTATGGGTCCTTGACTGGAATTGAACAAAGGGCCCTTTGGCCTACAGGCCAACTCTCTATAGACTGAGCCAAACCAGCTAGGGCCAAGAAGACTCTTTTAAGGAGAGTGTGGTGACACTAACTGAATTGTACCTCAAGGAGAAGGTGGAAGAAAAAGTAACAAAAAATATGCTTACCTAAAACTAAACTACATTATCTTCCCTTGATAATTTAAAGGTGCCTTGATAATCTTTGTTTACTGTAGCATCTCTATAAAGTATGACACAAATCTCAAAGATTTGAACTTTTCTGTAGGAATTATAGTAAACACATATGCTTTTGCTTTTAGCAATCATAAACATCTGTGAAAAAAAATGTTTCTTTAATTCAATCAAAGTATCTGAGAAATACTATTCTTTTTCTAAATATCATCATTTCTTTCTCCTAAGAGTCCCCTTAAAAGCTTGCAACTAAGCCAACATTCATGCTTTTCTCTGCTGGACTCTCTCCATTCTCTATAGTAATTCTCTTTTTTTTCTCTCTTGCTTCCTTCTCCATCCATCCTTACTGCTATCTCATAGGCTAATGGTCCCTTAATCATTTTTTTAAAAGTTGCTCAGAGTCCTCTGTGAAACTTTCTCTCTGTCCCAGAAGAGTTAGTTGCCTCATCATTTGTGCTCCCAATGTACCATGGAAACTCTTCCATTACCACCTAATCTAATTAAGCTGTGGTTACCTGCTCCCATCTATTCTTCTCACTGGACTGTGATATCCTTCAGGGCATGACTGTGCCTTTGTAAACTTTATATCTCTAGTGTCCAACTGAGTACCTAGGCACTCAATAAATGTTTGATAAGTGAATGAATCAAGAGCAGGATAAAAAACAGGAAAGTAGGGAGCAGCATAATAGAACTAGAGCAAGCATATAAAGGCCAGCATAAGCACTGTCTTCTGTACAACTGTCCCTCCCCAGGTTCCTTGGTCGACATTATTATTGTAGACAACTTTAAGAGGAAGCTTGAACTGGTCAACATGATGCAGTAGAGCAAGTAAAATCACTGATCTGGTAGACACTGCTTATGAGGTAGAGGTTGTCAAGTACCTGTGTGTTACAGGACTGGCGATATTAAAAACACTTAGGTATGTTTATAACTTGGAGATAGAGTGGTGATCTGTAATAAGTGATAGATGATGGTTTAAAAATTATGAAATGCCTACAATATGTTAGGCATTTCTCTATATTATCGAACATCTCGGGAACCTTAACATCATTTTCACAACTTTATACATGAAACAAACAGAAGAGTTTAAAAAAAGGGTAAGTACTTCAGGCAAGGCCACACAACTGGTAAAGTGTTGGAACAATCCAACCTAGCTCCATCAGTTGAGGCCAGAATCAACTCTTGCCAGAGATGCACTCAAGGAAAGAACCCCAGAAACCAATTAATCCATCAGCTATGCAGGAGGGGTGGATTGATTGTGTGACCGAATCAGGCTCCAGTTTAATCAAAGAGTCGCAGGACTTCTATGATTTGCTGCTTTTTGCCAGAACTTCAGAAAACTCTTAATCATTTCCTAACAGTGTATTGTTAGAACTTAGGCCAAAAGCTACATTTTGCCAGAATCACCAAGCTTATAACATTTTTGGAGCTTTAGCTTGCAGGAACATTAATACACAATTCCTCCAGAGTTCTATTTAAAACCTTAAGGAGAAAAAATTCTTCATGCCCCACATTCTCTTTTTCTTGGCCCAGGTCCACATGAGAGTCTTTGCTGCCTGTTCCTCTCATATATACTCTCATTCTAGGATCAACCTGTGATTCTTTCCAAATTTATCCTCTTCCTTTACTCCCTCCCAAACATTTTCTTTCCTTCCTCTGGTACAAGGTGAAATGGAATTTTTGAACTGGAACCTAGATTCTTTGTCCGTCGGAATCGAAGAATGAATCCACGGACAGAAAATGGTATAGCAAAAGTGGAGATTTATTGAAGAACAAGTCCAGACTCCCACATGGGGAGAGGAAAAGAATCCCACAGAATGGACTCGAGTCCTACATAGGGAGAGGGGAAGTGTCCCTTGAGTTCCTTTTCCCTATGGCTTATATCTGCTGTAGATCCTGGTGCCTTGATATCCCCTCTGCTTGGTCACTATTGCTTTAGGCTATAGTAACTCCTGAACTCAAAGATCAAACACCACATGAAACATGTGATGCCCTCCTCCCTCATTGTTCTTTTCTTTCTGGCTTCTTCCCTCTTTATTTTGTAAATATAGAGCTTTTTGGCTTCTTCCAGCTCCTCTGTATTACATAAACGAAACCGTTACTGCTCCTTGCACCTGGCTTCCTTCTTCCTTCTCCTAATCTGTAGCCCTGTGATTTTCACATGGATCCCAATTCTAAAAATTCCCTAAGCCTGCCTATATCCCTTTAAAATTCCTGTTTCAATGGTAAACAAAGCTTCCCACAAGCTCAGTCTCTTCATAGAAAGATTCTTCCACCTTCTCATTCACCTAAAGCCATCATCTTCCTGAAGGAAACATACCTTCCTCCTGTACTCAACCATGGAAGCTGGCAGTCCATTGTTCTCTCGGAGGAGCTGCAGGTGAGGGCTGCCATTCTAAGTTCCTCAGCCAACCTCTCACTATTCAGGTTTGTTTACAAATCTCTGCCTCTACTGGCTAATCTTTATTTTTCATTGTGATTCATATAATCTTCCTTGAAGGAAGGGACAGTTTTTTACATCTTTGACTTCTCTAGCAATGCTCAATTCTATGGATACTCATCACTTTTTGTAAATAATAAAAATAAGCAAAATCCTTTTTTTAAAGACTTCTTTCTCTCCCATATCTACTAGGTTGATCTGGTTGTATTCTGTTCTTTTTACTAAGTTTTCCAAATACTTTTTTTTTTTTGCTAATTAATTGTAGCCTCATGCATTCAGAGCATTTACAACTAAAATTTCCCTGACTTCTACTTGCATTGCCTCTTACAGTTTTGATATGTAGTACTGTTATTATTGACTAGAGGCATGTTGCACGAAGAGATTCATGCAATAGGCCTTCCTTCCCTTGGTTTCCAGCACCAGTTTTCCTCTGGCACTGGAACCCAGGCCTTCGCTCCAGCCAGAGTCTGCCATCTTTGTCTTTGCTGCAGAATCCAGAGTCTGCAGTCTTGTCTTCACTGCGGCTGGAGTGCCACTCCTGTAGATTCCTTTGGTCTTCCCTCTCTCCTCCTCCTCCCCCCATGCCCTCCCTCTCATAGCAGTCGTCCTGCCCCACCTGTCTACTTCGTGCCTGGAGCAGCTAGGCAGCAGCCATCTTTGACCTCCTAATTTACATACTCAGTCTGATTGGCTGTGGGCATAGTGGAGGTATGGTCAGTTTACATGTTTGTCTATTATTAGGTAAGATCAGTTCAAAATTATTGTTTCAGTTATTAGTTTTTTGATCAATATTTTTAGAAGTTTTTAAAATTTATAATATATGTTTTAAAATGTATCTTTCTTTTTGTTTTGTTACAATTCCATTGAAATCAAAGCATATATTCTGTATAATACATTTTTTAATCATTTTTATGTTGTCTTAGTTTTTGTTGTTGTTGTTGTTTTAATATAGTTATTATTGATTTTTTATGGAGAGGAAAGGAGAGGGATAGAGAGTTAGAAACATCGATAAAAGAGAAATATTGATCAGCTGCCTCTTGTATACCCTCTACTGGGGATGTGCCCACAACCAAGGTACATGCCTTTGACCAGAATCAAACCTAGGACCCTTCAGTCCACAGGCCAACGCTCTATCTACTGAGCCAAACCGGTTTCAGCTGTATAATATATTTTTAATTAGTAAAGAATTACCTAGTTTTACCCCTCTTCCATTTTTGCTATATGGTTCATATGTGTCTGAGAAGAATAGGAATGCTCTAGTTTTCAGATTTGTGATTCAATATATGTCTTTTAAATCAAGCTTGTTGAGAGATCTTTACCATGTTTTGGTCTGCTTTACCGAAGAATAATATGGAGAGTTGTGTTGAAACCTCCCATTATGGATATGGGTTATCTAATTCTCTGTAGTTATGCTATGTTTGTGTTTTGGAATTTTTAAGCCATTTCATAAGATGCTACAAGTTTTGAGTATTTAAGTCTTCCATGTTGAATCTTTTATCATAACTTGTGACAGCCTCTTTTCTTGTAATCTCTACTAATTCTTTCTTTGGCATAGAATTTATATAGATACCCTAGGTTTATTTTGGTTGATAGGTGCTTAGTATATATCTCTTTGCATCCTTTTACTTTATAACTTTTAAGAACTTATATTCCAGGTGTGTCTCTTTAGAAATAACATAAGGCTGGTTTTATTCTCCAAGCTGAAAACCTTTATGTTTTTGGAAAGAGGTCAGGTCATTGAGTTTTATATTGGTTGATATTATGGCTTGTTTCTACCATGTTATCCTATATTTTCTAATTGTATCACTTTTCTTCTTTTTTTATTTCTTGATGTTTTTTTTTCTTCCATTCTTCTCTTCCACTTCTGTAGATGAATAAAATCTATTTTATTCCTTTAGTAATTATTATTAATATTTTATTGTTTTTGCTTAACAAGAGTTAAACAATCTTAAACCATTCCTGAAGAACATTAGGACTTCAAAACATTTCGAGATCATCTCTCATCATTTACTAATATATGCTATCATGGCCTAGTGTTTTATATTTCTTCTTTGAAAAATCTTGTAAATAAAATATATTTTATTTTTTATAATGTATATTAACTTAAAAAAGCCATTGAAACTTATAAATAATTTTTTTAAATATATATATATTTTATTGATTTTCCACAGAGAGGAAGGGAAAGTGATAGAGAGTTAGAAAGATCCATGAGAGAGAGACATCGATCAGCTGCCTTCTGCACGCCCCACTCTGGGGATGTGCCTGCAACCAGGATACATGCCCCCGATCGGAATTGAACCTGGAACCCTTCAGTCCAAAGGCCGATGCTCCATCCACTGAGCCAAACCAGTCTCGGCTATAAATAATTTTTGTGAGTTTATTTGAACCAGACTGTCGACATATGCCTGGAAGCAGAACCTCAACAAATTGAGATAATGCTCTGGAGAATAGGGGATTACATCTGTATTTATACATTGCAAGCAAAGGAGGGGACATAGGTGGGTTACATGAAATCCATTGGTGATAGATTAGAGAGGTGGGAGAAAGCAAACCAAGGGAAACCCTTGGGATTGGATAAAAAGTAAAGTGATGGACACATAGGTGTGTGCAGGAACAATTAACAAGAAATGAAGGAATTTGTGGTATCTGTTCTGGCACCCAGCACATTTGGTTGTGTCCCAGGGCTCCAGAAAAAGGGAAGTTAAAAGTTATCCAGACACTTCAAAGGTATGTTATCACAGATGCAAAAAGACAGATAGGCTCAGTTAAGGTAAAGGTTGACCTTGTCAGTGAAGATACCAGCCTGGGACGTAATTGCCCACCATAACTGCGTTTAGTTCAAGTTTAATTTCAGACCATTCTTTGTGGTTACTTTAGGTCTCTGTGTTTACAAGACTGCCAAGCAGGCCTCCCCTGAGCTTGTCAGGTCAGCATATGGCCCCTTTGGTTCACATGTGTAATTGTCTCCCTGCTTCCATTTTTCCATTCCTAAGGTCTAGTTACCACAGAGAAGCCAAAGAATCCTTTGTCTTAAAAACAACAACTTCACTTTACTTAAAATTTATAAGATGGCATATAGAAAAGTTCACAGACCTTATGTGTGCAGCTTGATGGATTTCACAAAATGAATACATCTATCTGCGTATTTTTATAGCTGAGCAATATTCCAATGTATGGATGTACCACATATTGTCTATCCACTTACCATTTGAAGAATATGATGGATGATTGTCTAAAAGGTTGCACAGATTTTTATGTAACACTAAGTTACCTTTTTTTTTTTTAATAGTCAATACCTAGAGGTAGATTGCTTGGTCTTATATGTTAACCTTGATAAGAAATTGCCAAACTATCTTCCAAATGGACTGTACCATTTTTAACCCAGCATTGTATGGGAGCACTAGTTGTTCTGCATGTTTGTCAGAAATTAGTGCTATTTTCCTTCCTTTGTAATAATAATGGGCAGTGCCACCTGGGTGTAATTTGCATTCCCTATCTCTTGATGTGTTTATTTGCCATTCCTATGTTGTCTCTTTGGTAAAGATCCTATTTGGATCTTTTGCCAATTTTTTTCTTGGGTTGTTTATTATTGCTGTGTTTATATAATTTATGTTATAGCTTGTACAAATTATTTATTAAAATGTGACTTGTAAATGTTTTCTCCCTGCCTGTGCTTTTTTTATTTATTTTATTTTCATTTTTAACAGTATACTTAGCAGAACAAAATATTTTAATTTTGATAAAGTACAATTTATCAATATTTTCTTTTACAGAGTGTGCTTTGATGGTATATTTAAAAACATGAGCAAACCCAAGGTTGTTCAGATCCTCTCTTGTATTTTCTTCTACAAGTTTTTTTTTTAAAGTTTAAGAATAATATTCTTTTTTTTCCCCTTCTTTTTCAATGTTTATTTATTCTGTTAATCTTTATTGTTGAAAGTATTACACAGGTCCTCATTTCCCCCCCATTAACCTCTTTCAGCCAGCTCCCATCCTCCTTCTCCTACCCCCCCAGATCCTCACCACCTCATGATCTGTGTCCACAAGTTATGATATATGCATGCAAGTTCATTGGTTGATCTATTCCTGCCGAGAACCAATTCCAGCATGTAATAATTACAAGAGTTTCACCAAAAGGTGGTGAAGCTTGGGGAGCTCAACAGGGTTGAGTCAAATGTAGTTTACCTGTTGGAAACAGTAAATAGCACTTCCCCCAAACCTGAATAGGATAATCATTTGCTGCCAGACAGCTCAGGGCATTTTATTGCCTCCTTTTGGCCAAACACCTGAACAGCTGTAGGCTGTTCCCCAAATTGATAATGCTTCTGTATTCTACCTTTTGATACCCTTTGAAGTGTATGACTCCACCTTGCCTTGGTATAAATTGTGTTGTAATAAATAGCATGGAGTCTTAGACAAGGAGAGTCTTCAGTTCCTTTTAGCGAAAGCTTCTCTGACCCCCGAGTGCCTTTCAAAATTATATTTTGTCCTTGGACCCCTTCTTGAATCTATGCACAGCCCCTTTCTCCAGAATGCTGAACCTTTTATAAGGCTGGGAAAAGAACCCTGGCATTATGGTACCCTAACTAGGGGCACCAACATCTTCCCACCTACCCACCCTCCCTTCCCTTTGAGGTTCAACAATCTGTTATAACTATATATATATATATATATATATATATATATATACACACACACATTTAGGTTGATAGTTGGTTTTACATTATTTTTTGTGTAAGATGTAAGGTATAAATTGTCTGTTGATATCCAATTATTCTGGTACCATTTGTTGAAAAAAATAATCTTTCTTTAATTTACACATTTGTGACAAATCAGTTTGCATTTGTGAGGGCTTATTTTCTAGCCTCTCTATTTTATTCCATTGATCTATACATCTTTCTTTTACCAATACCACACTTCCTTGCTTAATGTAACTTTACATTAAATCCCAAAATAGGGCAGAGTGATTCCTTGAGTTTAGTATCTCTTTTACAGAATTGTTTAGCTGTTCTAGTTCCTTTAGAATTAACTTGTTGTAGCTACAAAAGTCAGCTAGACTTTTCATTTGTATTGTATTATCTATAAATTAAATTGGAGAGAATTTATTTTTCAGTTCTCTAACATAAATACAGTATATCTCCTCATTTCTTTAGGTCTATGATTTCTTTCACCAGAGTTTTGTAATTTTTAGCATACAGATCTTGAGATTATGTTTTTAGATTTATACCTAAATTCTTTATTTTGGTGCTATTATAAATGCCATTTTGAAAAATTTCAAACTCATTGCAAGTAGATAAAGATACAATCAATTTTTGTGTATTTTACTAAGCTCATTTCATAGGAGGTTTTGTATAGATTCTTTGAGAAGTTATCTAAAAACAGATACAGATTTTTATTTCATCTCTTCAACTGTATGCCATTTTTTCCCCTTGCCTTATTGCACTAGCAAAGACTTCCAGTATGATACTGCATAGGAGTGTTCAGGGAAGACATCCTTACCTAGTTCCAGATCTTAAAGAGAATACATTGTTTATTACTATTATCTATCATGGTAATTTTTTATTTCAAGACTAGAGGCCAAGTGAAATCATGCCAGGAGGTGCCCCACCTCCTGCTATGGGAGAAGGCACCCTGATTCCCATCCTGCAAGGAGGCACCCCATGGGCCGCCCCAGGAGTCAGGCTGGACTGCCACCACAGGCGGCTGGGACCCATACTTGACTGGCGCCCTAGGCCCTTCCTACCCCCCTGTCTGTGTCTGCTCTGGGCCGCTGGAGCTGCCACGCTGGCTCAGTCAGGCTCCCCTGTCTCTGTTTCCATCTCCACTCCCGGCCTTACCTGTATGTACAACCTTCTCCTGTCTGGTGGTCCCATTATGGCATCCCGGCCTAGTTTGCGTGTTATCTCTTTATATATTAAGATAGGCTTTTCTAAGTTAAGAAAGCTCCCTTTATTTCTAGTTTGCTAAGACTTTGACATTTATCAAAACCCTTTTTTCCATGTATTAGAATGATCATATGGTTTTTATAGTCTCTTAATATGGTGAATTATGTTGGTCAATATTTGAATGTTGTACTAGGCTTGCATTCCTGGAAAACAGCACCCAGTTGGTCATCATTTATTATCCTTTTTATGTATTGTTGGATTTGATTTGCTAATATTTTGTTGGTGATTTTTGATTCTATATTCATAAAGGATGTTAGTCTCTGGTTTTCTTTTCTCAGTTAGCCTGTCTGGTTTAGAAATTAGGGTACACTTGCCTCATGACATGAGTTGTGACATTTATCTTCTCTTCTATTTTCTGGAATTGTAACTATTTATTTCTTTAATGTTTAGTATAATTCAGCAATAAATAATGTTTTGGGTCTTGCTTTACTTTTTAAATTTTTATTATATTTTTTAATCCTCACCTGAGGATATTTTTCCCATTGATTTTTAGAGAGAGTGGGAGAGAGAGGGGAAGACAGAGAAAAATATCAATATGAGAGAAGCACATTGATTGGTTGTCTCCTGCATGTGCCATCCACCATATGCCTTTGACTAGAATCAAACCTGGGACCTTTGGTCTGTAGATGCTCTGTCTACTGAGTCAAACTGTCTAGGGCTTGCTTTATTTTTTTTAAGGTTTTTTAACTACCCATTAAATTGAAAAGGTATAGGTTATCTATTTTTTTCTCAGTGTATCTTTAAAGAAATTGAGCCATTCCATTTTATCTGTTTTTTTTTTATTATTATATATTTTATTGATTTTTTTACAGAGAGGAAAGAGGAGGGATAGAGAGTTAGAAACATCAATGCATCGATCAGCCACTTCCTGAATGCTCCTACTGGGGATATGCCCGCAACCAAGATACATGCCCTTGACCAGAATCGAACCTAGGACCTTTCAGTCTGCAGGCCGATGCTCTATTCACTAAGTATGTAGATTGTGTTTTAGTATTTTTTTATTTTACTTTTAAGATCTATAGATATCACTTATTCTATTTGTGATATTTATAATTTTTATTTTCTCTCTGTCTCTGTCTCTTTTTTTATTTGTTACTCTGGTTAGACATTTATCAATTTTATTAATTTTTCAAAGTACCAACTTTTATTTTAATTGCTTTTCTATTTTTTAATTTTAATTTCATTGGTTTCTGCCATTACTTTTATTATTTCCTGCTTTCTGCTTAGTTTGTGTTTGGCATGCTTTTCTTTTCTATATTTTAAAAGTAGAAATTTAGATTATTGGCTAAAAACATTTTACTTTTCTAATATATCATTTAATAGTATAAAATTATCTATTAATATTACTATAAAAACCTACAAAATTTTCTATGCTTTATTTTTATTTTAAGTCAGTTAAAAATATTTTCTAATTTTCCTTGAGATTTCCTCTTTGACCCATGGTTAATTAGAAGTGTACTGTTTAATTTCCAAATACTTGAGAATTTCCTATATATCTTTTTGTATTGATGACTTCTTTAATTCCATTATGACCTGAGAATATTCTTTGCATAAATTTCAATGTGGAATTGAAAAAAAAAGTGTGCAAATACACAGGATATCTATAATATAGTGTTATTTTTGGTAGAGTGTTGAGGACTCTCAAAATACCAGCACTGGACCATCTTCTTGTCTCATTCTTATTCTTGTTCAAACTCCTGGGAACAACTGCCATATAATTTTGAAATCTCAAATATCTATGTCTGCAGCATAGATATCTATTTTTATATGCAAGCTTTTGTGTGCACTCAAATATTTACTGCACTTCTTTTCTTTGAAGTCACAATGCCAAACTTCAAAATCAACAGGCTCCCAGATAATTTAAAACAAAGCTACTCTTTCTTTTTTTTTTAATATTTTATTGATTTTTTCACAGAGAGGAAGGAAGAGGGATAGAGAGTCAGAAACATCGATGTGAGAGAGACATCAATAAGCCGCCTCCTGCACGCCCCCTACTGGGGATGTGCCCGCAACCACGATACATGCCCTTGACTGGAATCGAACCTGGGACCTTTCAGTCTGCAGGCCAACACTCTATCCACTGAGCCAAACCGGCTTCGGGCAAAGCTACTCTTTCTACCCCATTGCCCAACATAGAGAGATGTGGCTTATGCTTAACTCTTTTTCTTATCTCCCATTTTAATAGGTCATCAAATATTACTCTTTTTCTCTTCATCTTAAAAAAGAAAATCATTTTTGTTTCATATCCATTTTCAGTAATATCCTAATTTTTCTTTTACCTCCAGATTTGAATGTAATCCAATTTAGTCTCTATAACAGTATTGATCTGTTTTAAACTTGAAT
This sequence comes from Lasiurus cinereus, assembly GCA_011751065.1. Taxonomy (NCBI): domain Eukaryota; kingdom Metazoa; phylum Chordata; class Mammalia; order Chiroptera; family Vespertilionidae; genus Lasiurus; species Lasiurus cinereus. Next base: position 8,465,295 of record JAAGEH010002534.1, on the reverse strand, counting down.
TTAACAATTGTCACTTGCTCATTCCTCCATAAAATTTTCTGACTTTTAATTACTTTAGGGATGCTAAGAGAAATAAGCAAACAAACACCTTACCCGAACACAGTAGGTTGCTTATAATCCAGTTCCTTCCTACTTTATCTCAATTTTCTCACCACTCTTCCATTCTTTTACCACAGTGAGCTACTAACAAAACTACCCTCATCTAAAATAGTTTCATCTTTTATGAATTACTTTTGTTTTATAAATTAATGTTTAATCACTTTATGTATTATACAGGATGCGGCAAAAGTAGGTTTACAGTTGTTCATATGGAAAATAATACAATAACTAATAAATAATAATACTAGAATAAACTCTGTGTTTTGAATACTCACAACTATAAATCTACTTTTGCCCTGCCCTTACAATTGTTTGCTATTTTGTATATCTCTCTTAGTAGATTATGAGATCTTTCAGGATAGGGAATGCAATTTTATAATCTACACATCCTTTTCTATACTCACCAGAGTGCCTAACTCAGAATAAATGTTTACTAAATCTCACTTTGAATAAATGAGTAAATTAATGTTTTATTGAATGTAAGAATAAGCCATTGAGCCAGGACTGGAAACTGCGTATTCTTCTTCCAAGTAACACATTGACTTTATGTTTAATAGAACAGTACTTAATAACTGCCTCATATGCCATTTCAGTAAAGGACAGGTCTTACGTTATAATTGGGTAAAATAATGTCACTTTTTACCTTTTTAACCTTTTAGGCTATGGAAGCAACTGTTCCAATGTCTTAAGTAAACATTCTGCAAAGATACTCAAGTCTAGTCTTTTTAAAGGATGTAACTGATAGCTGGATACATTGCTTTGCACTTGCTCCCACAAGAACTTGGCCATTTCACAGTCTCATGTTACCTTGCTACAACATATTCCCATCAGTTTCCCTCTTCACTAACTAGAAGAACTTAGGGTTATCTGTGACTCATGAGCTCCCTCCAGTTAATTTATAAAATGTTAAAGAAATAGTTCTAGTTCAGATTAAATAACAAAAGTCTCTAATTAAATGATTTCTACTTTTTATTTTGCAAATGTCAACTAGTTACAGATATATATAACAGTACTTCTAATCTTTGGGGAAGAGATTTGCCAAAAATATTTTGAATATATAGTTACATCAAATTCAATGTTTCTTCCTTATATATGAATATATTTTCAGCATGAACCATCTTTAAGGCATTAACCACGACTAAAATTCCCCTGTAGACATTGAATTGATATGTCACGGTGAAGCTGTAGAATTTAACATGTAGATGCCATAGATTACTCAGAAAGTACAATGAAATATGGTACTTACAGATCTTATTAAGGAATTTAGGTGATGATTTTTGTGATATAGGCAGGGCAAACCACTAGGCATAGAGGTTAGCATGTAGTAAGCTCTTGAGATGCTAGCTTTTTATAATTATTTTAAATTTAAATTTACTCTCCAAGTAGCTGTAAAAATGAATGCGTTATTTTTTTATAAACTTTATACTAATCTTAGAAAACATAAAAAAGTGAGTTTTGCTGTTGTTTTGGTTCTTGTGAGTGCTATATTTCTTTTGGTTACTGGGTTGTATTGTACAATAATCTAGATTGTGAACATCAGAAAATTATTTGGTCTCAAAAATGACTGTTAAGGAAGCCCTGTTTGGTACCTCTTATTTATTTCTACCACCAACTCAACATTTTCAACATGAATTACAATAAAGATGAGAGTTAAATATTATGTTTTTATCTTTTCTTCCTGTTTTTTATTGAGAAGAGAACTGTATGAATGAATATGTTCCTGTTTCTGAATGAGGAAAACAAATGGAATGATATATTTTCATTCTTTGAAATGGCACATTTCCTCCTAGGGATTAAGTTAATTTCCTCTTCAAAATCTCCCTCTCCACCCTTTCATGGTCTTCTCTTAATTTCAGATGCTCATTCACAGAATAGGGCAATATTCTGCATGGAGTAATAAAAATGAAATGTAACAAAGATGGAAAATCAGATCTGACATTTAGGAGACAGTTTTAATAAGCCACAAATTCTCACATCCTAAGACTGCTGCAGAGTTAATAGATTTATTGTATGTCCTGTGGAACCATGGCACAAAAATAACTAGAAAGGAAACAAATGAGCTAAAACATAGTTAGGACACTACCTTTGTAGTAATTGATTAAAATTTGGTTCATGGAGTATTATTTATAACTGAGGCAAAACAAGGAGCCAAACCGATTAAGGTCATGAAAGAGACCAGAGAACTTGACTCCAAAATCATGTTTACCGTTGCTTTCAATTCAAAATAATTATTTTCTGTTTACCTGAATTTTCCACTTCACTCACCCTACTTCTTGAATAGAAAACCTCAGAGTGCTTTCTCATTATTAACCTGATTTTGCTCTCTCCCCCTCCTACCTGCTTTCTTATCTGCTTTGCTCACTGCACCCCTTCACTTAGTGGATATTTGGAGCAGCAGCTTTACTAGTATTTAATTACCATTTTAGTACCTTCTCTTAAGCTGATCATCTGCTGGGAAAACTCTCCTCTCCCAGCTCTGCTTTCTTTATGTAAAGGAATCACTTTCACACATATTCTGCAACCATAGGATGGCAAGTGATAGTCCTGGTTGTGACCCTTCACATCTTACCCCTGCCTCTTTTCTTCACTAAGCATGTGGTCCACGGTGCATGAGGCTCTGTGAAAAGAAATGCAGTACTCTGGAGAAAACAGTGTCACTGTCCTCTACAATGGTCAGGGAATGTCAAAGTGCTTCAGTCAGTACTGGCATTAAAGAGGGCATTGCCACACAGGAAGGGGACCAGAAGAAGATGGCCAGGGTATTCCAAAGTGTTAGAAAGATATCAGAAGATGGTTGGAGTGAAGTGGGGTTCCTCGATGTGGAAATGAGATTTCAGAAGAGTCCTATGTACTACTTTTCGGCACTTGAAGGGATTTAAATCTATTCTGTATTTCCTTAGAGGTCCAAACTAAGACAGTAGGTAAAGATGATGTGAGGATCATTGTAACTTAATGTAAGGAAAGAAATCCTACTGCAGCATATAATGATCTTCCCACTTCCCTTCCCTTGTTTAAGATGCCATTAGCCCTCAAGCCAACTGCTTCAATAATCTTCCATCTGGTCCCTCTGCTTCTACACTTTTGCCTCACTAATCCATCCAGTTATTTTTTAAAATCTAAATCAGGTTCTGCATTTCCTGCCTACACCCATTCTAGGGTCCTCTTAGGATCCTATCTAATAAAAGAGTAATATGTAAATTAATCATCACTCCACTACACTCACAAGCCACACCAATAGCCAATCAGGAGCATGTATGCTAATTAATCCAACCAAAATGGCTGTAGCCATGGAGTGAGCAGGAGGCTTGGGTTGCCCCCAGTGATGGAGGAAGCCAAGCTTTTTGCATGCTCTGGCCAGCCCAGGCCTCTACTCAAGGCTATAAAGTTTCAATTATAGAAGATAAATAAATACCAGATACCAGGGCCTCCACTTGGGTCTCCAGAGGTCACGCTTGGGTCTCCAGAGGTCATGGCCAACCTGCAAACCACCACAGGCCTCTCACCCAGGTCACTCCACACTCTCAAGAGAATACCCCACCCTGATCCAGGACACCCTTTAGGGAAAACCAGCTGGCTCCCACCCATGCACCCAGTCTCTATCCTATCTAATAAAAGAGTAATATGCAAATTGATCATCATTCCAACACAAGATGGCTGCCCCCATGTGGACACAAGATGGCTGCCACGAGATGGCCATCAGGGGAGGGTAGTTGGGAGGGACCAGGCTGACAGAGGAGGGAAGTTGAGGGTGACCAGGCCTGCAGGGAAGGGCAGTTGCGGGGGACCTAGGCCTGCAGAGGAGAGCAGTTGGGGGTGACCAGGCTTGCAGGGGAGGGCAGTTAGGGGCAGTGGAGCAGTTGGCATTGATTAGGCTGACAAGGGAATGGTTAGGGGGCAATCAGGAAGGCAGGCAGGCGAGCAGTTGGGATCTAGCAGTCCTGATGTGAGTCGCACATCCCTTGAGGGATCCCAGATTGGAGAGGGTGCACGCTGGGCTGAAGGACACATATCCCGATGCACGAATTTCATGCACTGGGCCTTTAGTAAAAATATAAAATGCAAATTCCTTCCCATTGTCTACAGGATCCTACATGATTCAGTCCCTACCTACCTTTAGCCCTCCTTTTCCCCATTGCTCCACATCTCCCAGCTATCCTTCTTCACTAGAAATATACCAAACTCCTTCCCAATTGCAGACCTTTGCATTGGCTATTGTCCCTAATGGAACACTCAGTCCCCACAATCTCCCACTCCTGAGTCTTTTCTGTCATTCATCATCAACCCAAGTGCAGCATATTTTATCTACCACATGATAGAACAGTGGTTAAAAGTATGATCTGGGAGACTATCAGATGTGTGAATTGATAACTAGATTCTGTTGAGTAATTGTGCCAGTTAGTTAGGCTCTTTATTTAAAATATTTCTGTACACAAACTGGGAATAGTAACAGTGCCCCCTTCTAGTGTGTTTAGAAGAGGGAAATGCACATATAGTATTTAACATAGTGCCTGACATATGGTAAGCTTTCAAATAGTAGCTATTTGTGATAGTAGTAGTTTTATTGTTTTTACACAACTGTGTAGCTATCAGGATCTGTTTTATTTGAGAATAAGTCAATATCATGGTGAATTAAATAATGGCCAAGAATTTAAGTATGCCTTCAAAGTTGTGTAGTACAGATAAAGAAATGTATACCATTTTTCAATGCCACTCTTTCTAACCTTACATGTTTATTTTGACAAGAGATAAGCTTTCTGGTTACTTCAGAGAAAACAGGTAGCCAAAGAGGGAGCTTTTATAAAAGAGTATTTCCATTTTTTTAACCCTTACATAAACCAGGAATTTTCTCATTCTAAGAGATCCTTGTGTATAAATTAGAATTTACAGCAATAGTAAATAACTATTCATATTGTAAACTATTCTAAGTTGTTTTACTTGTGTACCTTGTTTTAAGTTAAAAAAGGAAAAATATTTGCATTCATGTTCAATATAAAAAGTAAAATAGATAATTTAAAAATATCAATAACTATGTAAGCAAAATTATTTAGCAAAAGAAACAAACTCTATGTTCTTATCAGCCTTCCTAAGAGTACATAGAAGGCAATACAGTAGACACATAATTATGCATATCCACTGTTACAATTCACCTTATATATTAACTCTTCTTAATTTATATGAATAATTATCTTAATTTTAAGTGTTTTAAAATATTTTTGAGGACTAGCACATTTCTAAGGTCTATATATCCTTGATTTGTGCTTTTTGAGCATGATTCAATGAGGTTGTTTTTCTATTTTTCTTTGTACAGCATTTAAATTAACCATCCCACTGTTTGTATTTCATTAATACCAAAATAAAAATCCTGTCAAAAGTATTGGTAACTGTGGAAAATTGTTGGCTGTCTATAGTTTTTATGCATATTTATATTCATATTATTAATATAATGCTTGGTGAGAGGTACACAGTGATAGGCAGAGAGACAAGATCAGAGCAAGGACAATAAGCCAGGTACACAAGGTCACCAGGGTGGGAAGTTCTGGGTGCCCAGGAATGGGCAAGCTGGGACACAAGGGTAACCTTTCTTCCCCTAGCATATTGCTGATCATGTGGTTCGGACCCTTCCGTGAGGCTTTCTCCTCTGGCATGTTGCTAGTCATGCAGGTTAGACCCCTTAGAAGGAGAACAAACAAGGGGGCCAGAGAACAGCCCCCAAGACAATGAGATTCTGACCTACATTAAATATATCTAGGCCTCAGTTGTGTTTCAGCTCCAGGCCCAGAAAAGCAGCAAAACCAGACAAGGGACCCATGCTGACCTCAGGACCACTGGCCAATCGTAGAGACCACAGCCCTGAAAGGACACAGCTGGAAAGCTGATGAATATTCTATTGTGATAAAAACTCAGGGACAGAAGACCCTATGGGACTCTATCTGTGGAGTATGTCTATGGTACTTTCCACACCCCTTTCCTTCAGGCACATGTTTTTTGTTTCTTCCTCCTAAGCTTCAAGGGCCCTTCTGTTGCCTCTGTAACTTGTTTTCTGAGCCCATTTCTTCTATAGCTCACTTCTATCTCTGTGACTTTCTAAACAGATGCTCTCTTATAGTTTGAGTCTTGACACTGAATTTTTTCTTAGCCAGAACTCGAGAACCAAGGTCGCTGAACCAATGTCCTGTCTGATTCCAGCAGGTGCTGTTTTGTCACCAACACTTCTATTTAGAAAGATTTCTCCCTTTAAAAATAGATGATTACTCCGTTTACCCTGTACATTGTAATTTTTTGGCATGGTAACTATGATTTTTCTTAGCAAGGTAAATTTTCTCTGACTTCTGAGAAAAATAAATTGGAAAATGAACCAAATTATTTTCAATAGGAATTTAAGAAAACATGCTTGTAGGAATTTTAAGTGCTCTGTTAGTTAAAAGAAAGTGATTTATAGACTGAGTATCTATGCTCCTAATTTCTTTGTGCTTTTTTAAAAATCATTAATCAATCTATGAAACTAGCTACTCATTTTCACAAATGGGTATACATAGTGGTTATTGTTACAGAATCAGGTATTTCATCAAATATATGCCTTTAGCACAAAGAAAATATAGTGTGTCTGCCTCTTTCATTCAACTCTTAGCAACTCTAGCGTAAGTCAAGTATGTATTTTCCAAAATTTAATAAAACCACCATCAAAATAGAATGTCAAGGTGCCAGCTTTCTCCATTTGGCTTTCTGAAGCTTTATTTATTGATTAAGTGGCTTGCATCTCTACAAGGCCACCGTTCACTTTTCTAAGGCCTTGACCACAGAGCATTCAATTGCTTGGCTGTTAAATTGTCAGCAGGCAGTAGCTGTTTGAATATAATCTTCTAAAAGTCCAATCTTCTGAAATAAGCCACAATAAATCAGTGGATAGAGTCTTAACCCTCTCAGAACTCAACCTCGGGCAAGCAGTTTTTATGCTAGAAGAGTTATAACAACACCTGAAAAAATGTTTCAGGGAAAGCAGGAGATGCCTAAATATGAATATTTTAAGCTTTGACTAAGTAGGAGTTTTATGTTAAAGATACTCATAAACCATGCTTTGCATACAAAAATTACACCAGTACCTACCCAGTGATATTCTGCCTGGAAACAATTTTCTTAGTAGGAAATATTGCCTATGTGATGATCCTATCATATCTGGAGGTTTCTTGTGTATGTTAGGGGGTCTGGCAGTGACAACTTCTACTCTTTTTTTTAATTTTTAAATATACTTTATTGCTTTTTTACAAAGAGGAAGGGAGAAGAATAGAGAGTTAGAAACATCGATGAGAAAGAGACATTGATTAGCTGCCTCTGGCACAACCCTTACTGGGGATGTTCTTATAACCAAGGCATATGTCCTTCATTAGAATTGAACCTAGGACCTTTTAGGCTACAGGCCAACACTCTATCCACTGAGCCAAACCAGTTTCTGCTATCTTCCACTCTTGATAGACAGGAATTTCTTGATGATATGACTCTAGAAGAGTGTTTTCTCATTCTTTCTGGAGTCCATAGGCATTGTTCCTTTGTCTGTTCAATCCCTTTGGGATATCTTTAAGGTGTCTTTATTTGAAAAGTGGAAACATTTGGAATACAGTTAACTGGAGTGACAGGATTAGGGATAAGGAACTGAAGCATTCTGTGAATCGATGAGGAGAGCCCATGGGGCACACATACCCTGGTTCCTCGTACGAATGAAGAAGTATGCAATAAGCACTGACACTTCTAACCTTAGGATCTTAGTGATGTCACCTCAACTTCTCAAGCCAGTTAATCAAAGCTATAGGAATTTGAAAGACTGGAGAATACCTAGAGAGAGAAAAGCAAAAGGATAAAACTTCTAATTTATTCATGCATATTTCAGAACGTGTAAGTTCTGATGTAAAGAACTGATATCCAGGAGTAACAAATATGCAGACTTGATAATTCTTGGTTGATCACAAGGTAATTCAGTTAACATGGTGTGAGCAACCCATTTATTATTTTACTTATTTCTTTTGAACTCACTAATAAAACCTGCTAAATTTTGGAAGAGAACTATCAGCACAAAATATTCCTCAAACTACCAAACATAGCATTTAAATACAAAGTCAGTAATGTCAATAGTGCACCTCTAAAGGGAATGTTTGTTATTTGGGGGTGGTAATGGTAGTTGGCACAGAACAACACCAAACTTCAGTAACTAAGCAAAATAAATGTTTATTTCTGGATTATTTCACAGTTTGGCTATTTGATATGTGGCCTTTGCAAGATAATTGAAGGATCCTGGCTCCTTCCATCTATGTCACTGCTGTCTCCTAGGCCTTCTTTAAATTTCTCCATAGCTTTCTTTGCTTTTAGCTGGCAACAAAGTGTGAGTGAGAGGGATTCTTAAGCAGTCTAGAATAGGTATAGAATACTGGACTTCCATTGATGTTCTTATAACAGAACCCAGAAACTTTACCCTACCCTTCTTGCAAGGGAGTCTGGGAAATGAAGTCTTCTTATGTTCCAAGGATTGAGAACATCTAGTCATTTTTGACACAGTGGTTGATATGTGAAATATATGCTAAAATGAAAAATCAAGGAAGCACAAAAAATAGTATTTTCATCTTATAGCTGTACCAATAAACATGAAATTTTCAAAAGTGAACTTATTTCCTAGAAACTGAAAATAATGTTTTATATAGAAATAAAAAAATCTCTTACTATCTTTTACTAAAAAAGTCAAGGTAATTCTTATTAATCATGGGAAAATATTAATATAGTTTTTACCAAAGTAAATATTAGCAGCAGGTTTTGTTGAGATTTTTCCCCAAAGTAAATATTTCTCATAAATTCTTTACAACTTAACTTTAGATGTCAGGTAAATTGATATACAACGCTGTCAATGTCTAGGAGGAAGTGTGTTTTAACATCAGTAGAGACGTATGTCATGACAAAGGACAATCAGCAATTATTTTTACATTTAAAATATTTATTTTTCTCCTCCTTCCACCCACTCTCCCCTGCCTTCCCTCTGAGGTTTGACGGTCTGATTGATGCTTTTCTGTCTATGGATATGTTTTTGTTCATCAGTTTATGTTGTTCATTATATTCCACAAATGAGTGAGATCATATGATATTTATCTTTCTTTGACTGGCTTATTTCGCTTAGCATAATGCTCTCCAGGTCCATCCATGCTATTGCAGATGGTAGGAGTTCCCTTTTTTACAGCAGCATAGTATTCCATTTTGTAGATGTACCACAGTTTTTTAATCCACTCATTTTCTTACTGGCACTTAGACTGTTTCCAAATCTTAGCTATTGTAAATTGTACTGCTATGAACATAGGGGCACATATATCTTTTCTGATTGGTGTGGGGAGGGGTCAATGGGAGGTAAGGACACATATGTAATACCTTAATCAATAAAGAAAAAATAATGAGAAAAATTTATAATTCAATAATTAACTTATTTTGAAGATTAAAAAATCTTTTTTTTTGGGGGGGGG
>JAAGEH010002534.1:8400269-8455605 GCA_011751065.1 Lasiurus cinereus | reverse complement strand
GGGGGGGGGGTTGGGAGGACTGAGACCTGAGTCTGCAGTCCCAAGTTTATTTCCAGCACAGTATTTAAGCACAAACAGAGGAGAAATTTACACAAATTAGATAAACACACAAATCAGATAAACATAGTCACTGATCTTTTGTTTTGTTCTTTATTGCTACATTTCTTTGTTGTTTCAATAATGCCCTGACTATCCTTTAACTGGTATGTAACCTTTAAGATCTTGCAAGTAGGCATTCTTTTACCTTTAAGTAATCAAGCTCTTGCATGTAGGCATTTAGCCAAGCTGTTTATTAAACTAAAGGGTAACAGAGCAGAGAGCCATGTCTAGAGTCTGCATTCAGACTCTAGGACCCCCATATGCCTGGGGCAGCTCCCCACAATTAAGTATTCTCATAAATTAACTAAGACTTTATCTATAGAAAAAGAAATTGACAGCCAGTTTGAAATTGAATTGCTATGGCCTAGAACAAAGAATATCCTTACATGGTATTATTCTACAATGTCGTTATAAGTTTTTTTTTTAAGTTATTCTTTTTTTTAATTAAATCTTTATTATTCAGATTATTACATTTGTTTTTCTTTTTTCCCCTCCATAGCACCCCTCCACCCAGCTCCCACCCTTCCCTCCCTCCCGATGACCTCATCCTTAGGTGTATGATTTTTGTCCAGTCTCTCCCTGTATACCCCACACCCCTTTCCTCCTGAGAATTATCAGTCACGGGTGGGTCTGGAGCAGCAAGTCCTCCGCCGTGAGTGACTCTTCAGTCCGCCGGCAGGCGCTCTACCCACTGAGCACACCTCCTCCTGCTGCCACAGCGGCAGCACACACACGTGGGGGGGGGAGGCGGGGGGCCGCGGGGTCGCAGGGGTTAAGGGAACCAGCACCGGCGCTCGCTCCTGCAGGTCCGGCCCGGCCCGAGCCGCACCGGAAGCCCTGAGGGCAGGTGCCCTGGCGGCTCGAGAGCCGAGGACGCACCGCTCAGCCTCAGTCTCAGCGCGAGGGTCTCAGCTCCTCAGCCTCAGCACGAGGGTCCCAGCCTCAGCCCCAGCCTCAGCACAAGGGTCTCAGCCCCAGCCTCAGCCTCAGCACGAGGGTTAAAAAATCTTTAATGTTGAAAGTATTACATATGTCCCTTTTTTCTCTCATTGATCCCTTATAGCCTGCCCCCACCCTGTGTCCCAGACCTCCACCATCCTATTGTCTGTGTTCATGGGTTATGCATATATGCATACAAGTTCTTTGATTGATTCTTTCCACCCACACCTGCCTTCCTTCTGAGATTCAACACTCTTTTTCATGCTTCTATGTTTTCGGATCTATTTTGTTCATTAGATTCCACAAATGAGTGAGATCATGTAATTGTGCTACTTGTCTTTCTCAACAGTCAGTATTTTTACATGATTATCACTTTTTACACAGAGATCGGTCACCTTTTTATAAATTTTCTTAATTTTCACATAAGAAAACTAATGGTAAACAGTATTTTATCTTCATTGATCTTAGAGCCATGACTTAATGCTCAAGGTTGATTTCCCCCTTTCTCCTTTCTATTCATCTTCACTCACACTCCTATACAAAGTAAAATATTTTTCCTAATGTCTATTTTTCTATTCTGCCTTTATACATTTTTTCCCTTAAGCTGTCCAGTAGACTCCTTAGCATCTTCTCCATAAGCTTTCATTTCTGTTCTATCAGTTATACTTACCCCAAAATTCAGAATATAATAAAAATTAGAACTTTAATTAGTGTTAATTATATGACTATACACATTCTCTCATGCACAGAAAAATAATATTGTTGTTTTAAAAGAGGAGTACTTTCTGACCACATTCAGTTGTGTTATGTCATAACATGTTAAGTGACAAAAGAAAGTAGTACTAAAATTTTACTAATTTGAAGGCATTTTGATTTTTTACAGTGTTTTAGTTTCTGACTGATTGACCAAAAATGTATTCAAATATCTTTAGCTTACTAGATTCATTGTTTAGTGCCTGCGGGTACAGTTCTTTCTACCAAAAATGCTTGACATAATCCTCTTCTTCAGATAGATAGCATAGAAATAGTATCCTGCATCCTTCTCCTTTCAGATACAACCAGTGCCTTGTCAGAAAAGCAGAATATAAAGCTGATCCTCTATCATCTTGGTTAAAACCAATTTATCAATTGTCTTCATTTTGTCATAATAAACCATCAACTATTTTAAAGAATGTTGAAGTTAAAATATTTTTTTAAAGAATTGTGGTTGTATTGGATTCTGCAAAGTACTCTACAAAGTGGAATGCTGCTTTATTGTGAGATCTAATATTTATCAAACCTTAACCCTGTCATAACTCCCATAGAAAAAAATATTTTGAAATTTGCATTTCAGTCTGAGTTCTATAATTTTGAATAATATCACTAGATAACAGTTCCTACTGGAGTTATGAATTGAACTTTGGGTGAAAGAGAGTATCAGCATCAAATTTACAAAGTTTTGTGATATTAGTAAATAAATCCACCAGTTTGTCCCCTCTTATGTTGAAAATCATTAATGAAGCCATTTTTACAATTGTACACTCAGTGAATACCTACTAACTACAAAGCATTGTTTATTTTGCTTGTAAAAAGATAAATGTCAGTAGCATACATGCACAGTGTATTTATTTAGACAATGTGTATAAACAAGTGTGGACAGCTGAATGATGGAATACTAATTAACCATTAGATGATTTTGTAGATTGATACTTGCTAATGTGGGAAATATCACCATATATTTTTAAGTGGAAAACAAGTAGGCTCAGATTAATATGCAAAACATAAGATTTTAAAAATATGATTTAAAGATATACTGGAAATATATACCAAATATTGATAATAATTATCTCTTGTCGATGGTATTATAGGCAATTACTTCTCTGTGGTTTTCTGTAATTTCATGATTTCTGTTTTAAGCATGTCACATGTGTGCAATAAGAGGAAATGATAAATGTAATTAGAGAACATAATATAGTCTCAGAAACGGCATGAATAGAAATAACTATGATACTGTAAAAAGCAACAAAGCCATTCATTTGTTTATTCAGCAATTTTGTTTAATATTGACTGTTTCAGAATTTGGCTAAATAGTGAGGATGCAGCCTCCACCCTCATGGAGCCTGTTGATTTGCAGCAAAGTCACAGGGCGATTCAAAAACAGGATGGTTGTTTTGGTTGATATCCAGACAGGAGGTTCTTATGCTATCAGAAAACCTTGAGAGTCATTATTCACATGAGGATATTCTCTCCTTGTAAATTATGTCAGAGAAGCATCTGCAAAGCATCATGGCTGCAAGAAAAAAGCACAATCTGGAAATTTTTAAAGTGATGATTAGAGTAATTGCAAACCCATTCTTCTATTTCATAAATAAATCATTTGAAAAGTAAAAGGAGGCTTGAAATAATATCTCAAATATTTGTTGTTAATAATAGAAAGTTATAATTTATAAATATCAAGTTTCTCCTACATTTTAATATTATATAGCATCTTGGATATAGACTATTTTTATATAATTTTCTTTTATTGATATTTAGAGAGAGAGAGAGAGAGAGAGAGAGAGAGAGAGAGAGAAACATCCATGTGAGAGCAAAACATCAATCAGCTCTCCCCTGCACAGCTCTACCAGGGATTGAGCCCACAACCTGAATGGGAATCAAACTGCCAAACTTTTGGTGCACAGGTAGATGCTCAACCAACTGAGCCACACAGGCCAGGGCTTGGATATAGGCTATTATAGGTCATGCCCCCATGTTTCCAATTTTATTAGAAGCTAAAGGACTTCTCATGTTATAGACACCATGTCAGGTCCAGAAGGCAGTGAGGGCTCCATCAGTGGTAGCTGTCATAGCCTCCTTCTGTGCTGGTGTGAACCATAAGAACATTTCCTCTGCAATGGCCATTGGCAGGCTGAGCATGTGAATGAAGGACAGCCCACTGCATTTCGTTGGTGCAATATTAAAATACTGATTTGTAAATTCTAAGATTTAAAATAATTGGTTTTCACATAATTATAAGAGGTAATATTTTGTACACTAGAGGCCTGGTGCACAAAATTCATACACGGAGCAGGGGCAGTGTCCTTCAGCCTAGTGTCTCCAATCTGGGACCCCTTGAAGGAAGTCTGACGGGCCATTTAGGCCCAGTCCAGATAGGGCTTAAATGGGCAATCGAACATCCCTCTCACAATCCAAGACTGCTGACTCCCAACTGCTCGCCTGCCTGCCTTCCTGATTTCCTCTAACCGCTTCTGCCTGTCAGCCTGATCAACACCTAACCACTCTTCTGCCAGCCTGATTGATGCCTAACTGCTCCCCTGCCAGCCTCTTTGCCCCTAACTGCCCACCCCTGCAGGCCTGGTCACCTCCAACTTCCCTCCTCTGCCAGCTTGGCCACCCCCAACTGCCCTCCCTTGCAGGCCTTGTCCCTTCCAACTGCCCTCCCCCACTGGCCATCTTGTGGTGGCCATCTTGTGTCCACATGGGGGCAGAATCTTTTGACCATATGGGGGCAGTAATCTTGTGTATTGGAATGATGGTCAATCTGCATATTACTCTTTAATTAGGATAGAGGCTTGCATGGGTGGGGGCCAGGTGGTTTGCCCTGAAGGGTGTCCTGAATTAGGGTGGGTTCCCCTGGGGTGTGGGGGTCTGGATGAGGGGTCCATGGTGGTTTGCAGGCGGGCTATGCCCTTGGATGACCCAAGTGGAAGCCCTGGTATCTGGGATTTATTTATCTTCTACAATTGCAACTTTGTAGCCTGGAGTGGAGCCAAACCTTCTGCTCACTCTATGGCAGCAGCCATTGAAACTTTGTTGCCTTAAGTGGAGGCCTGGACTTTCCAGGGTGTGTGGAAAGTTTGGCTTCCTCTGTCACCAGGGGCGACCCAAGACTCCCTCCTATTCTCTATGTGACCATAGCCATCTCGGTTGGGTTAATTTGCATACTTGTGCCTGATTGGCTAGAGTGTGTAGCAGGGGTACAATCAATTTGCATATTACTCTTTTATTAGATAGAATTCTTATCCAAATCTAGTTCATTATTCAGGGGGTGGGAGTTTGTTTAAAATGAATCCATAATTTTAATGTTTCATGCAAACCTAGAAACCTTCTGTACTGCCTCAAAATAGATTTATGTATGCCTGCTATGGTGAATGTTTTTACACAGTACAATTAAGACATCAAATAAAGTGATTCAAAATTATGAGATTATCTAATTTATGAAGAATATATTAGTGCATCCACCTGGGATGCTTGCTTACCCAGGTTAGGATCATGGCTTAGATTATTTTGAAGTTCAATAATTTATTAAAATGAATATCATTTATTTGGTGATTTTTAAAATTGAAATCAATTTTGATCATGATAGGCTTCTTTATGTCTCATTGTCTTGCATAGTAACATGTTCTGAATTTACTCTTTTGATTCAGATGATTATCAATTTAGTTTCCAAATGCAAATGGCCTATTTGCCT
Source organism: Lasiurus cinereus (assembly GCA_011751065.1). Taxonomy (NCBI): domain Eukaryota; kingdom Metazoa; phylum Chordata; class Mammalia; order Chiroptera; family Vespertilionidae; genus Lasiurus; species Lasiurus cinereus. The sequence goes on along the minus strand of JAAGEH010002534.1, from coordinate 8,450,117 downwards.
AACATATAGGTCAGCAAATTTCTGTCAAAACACATAGGACTCATACAAACTGTTTAAGTGTTACAGTGTAAATAAGGAAGTGATTACTTGATTTGATACTAAACATCTGATAATTGGACTATTGTTCTATGTTTTCTAAGGTCTACAAAAACCAGCCCACAAGGATGTGTTAACAAGAACTTCATAAAGGAGGTAGTCTTCAGAGAAGATGGCACAATATGGATGGAGATAAAAAGAAAAAGACTTGCAAAATTGTACCATAAGCCACATGTTTCCAATAGCAAAACAGAAAATTACAACAAAGAATATACTGACACAAGTCGAGGTAGTTAGTAAAAATCTTAGAGGTTAGAGAGATGACAAATGTTCTGATTGAATAGTCTTTTTAGTCTTTTTAGGTGATGCTTGCTGTACATGTGTGAATGTGTTTTTGAGTGTGTGTGAGTGAGAATGAATGTGTGTGTGTGTATGTTGTGAAATAGAGATAAAATATGTTTTATATATATACTAGTATGTAAATACTAGAGGCCCAGTGCACAAAATTCATGCACAAAGCGGGTGTATGCCCTCAGCCCTGCCTGCATCCTCTGCAATTTGGGACCCCTATACCTTTTTCTTATCTAGCTAACCTCTTCACATTTAAAAAAATTAACTGAAATATCACCTACCCTAGGAAATCCTCTTTGAATAAATATCTTTACAATCTGTATAAAGTATTTTCATAGTATACCATTCTTTTTTTTTTAACAGCTACTTAAAGTAGATGCAATGTGGTTTTCATTCTTGCATCTGAAATTTTTCTCCTTGCTCTCGTAATAGCAAAGCTTATCCAATTTACATTTGCCCTTCAAGGGCTTATATTTGGTTCAGTTTTTAGTTGGCTTCCTGCTTTTTTTTTAAGCAATAAATTTGGGTTGTGATAGTAAGCCTCACTTGTAATCAAGCCTGTAGGTCTCTCTATCTGAATATTTCTATAATACCTATCACTTCAGTGTACCAGAGATTGTGTTCATTTATAAAAAATAACAATAAATGTCACCTGATCATTTGATCTTCTAGTAATATTTTATAGCAAGATATATTATTCTAGTAAATTAACTATTACAAAACTGAGGCATACAGAAATAAATTACATTGAAAAATAAAGAATGACTCAAATGTCAAAGCATAGTACACTTAGCACCTCCTTTGTCCTGTGCCTCAGATATCATAGCATAGTACACAGTTCACGTGGAACTCAGCTTCCTTTAAAATAGGAAGGGATGCCATACTCATGAAGCAGCTACTTCCACAAATATTTTTTTTATTTAATACATAGCACATACTCTTTGTACTAATTATTGGAAAATCATCTTAGCAATTTCCTCTGTTCCTCTCTGTATTGTTGCCTTACATTCTGATGTTATTACTGCACTTTTAAAATCCACTCGCTCTAATAAGATTGTGAATTTTTTAAGGGCAGAGATCATGACTTGAACTTGTGTTTCTCTGTCATGGTGCCTAGATAAATACTCAAATGCCATCCAGTCCCAATGACTGTGGTAAGAGAGGCCTACTGTTGCTGGAGACCTCTGATTTTTATTTAAGGGGGCCTCACTTGTTCTGAGCTTTTACAGAGGGGTGAGTAGGGGCTGAAGGAATTTGAGGAACCCCAGATAGAATTCTACTCCTAAAAGATTTTGCTAAGCAGGTGCCCAGGATCCGGGCATTTGTCCAATTAAAACCCGGACACACAGCAATAACAAAAAGTCACTGGTCTCCTATGCCTGAGAATCAAACTCCAGCCTACAGGAACTCACCCTCCCAGTCAGGACCAGGCCTCTGGGTAGACCTGGGCTGGTGCTCTTAACTCTGGGGAAAGGGAGACTTCCCATGGCTGCAGGCTAGAGGCCCTGGACTCCGCAGCACGCCCCCAACAGGTCCTTAGCTCAGGTTGGTCAGTGGAGTGACTTCTTCGGAGATTGCAGAACGGCTTGGCCAGGCTCAGCCTGGCTTGTTGGTCCCATGATCAGGGGGCAGCTCAGCCTGGCCTCTCTATTCTGTGGTTGTGGGGCTGCTTGGCCTGGCCTGTTGGCTCCAGGATTGCGGAGTGGATCCACCTTCGCCCCGTGATCTTGGGGCGGATCGCCCTGGGCTCTTCACCCTATGATCACAGGGCAGCTTGGACCCCGGGCAGGCAGCATCCAGTGCTGCCCCCACCACCTGCCCGGTCCTGACATTGGCTTGTGTCCTGCAGGTGGCATAGGGCACTGCCTGTGCCACCTGCCTATGCAAATTTACCTGCCAACTTTGCTGAGTTGATTTGCATATCACTCCTGATTGGCTGTGAGTGTAACGAAGGTAGAGTTAATTAGCATTTTTATTTTATTAGTGGAGAGAGAGAGAGAGAGAGTCAAACTGCAAAGCCTGATATTGACTAGAACAAAGATTAGGTTTCTATATTTAAGAGTTAGCAGAAAAACTGTCATTTGTCTGGATTTCTAGGAAGATTTTCCTGCAAAGTCAAATTTTATTACTAATTTCTGAGGTTCTGAAAATTCATATTTTAGGGATTTATTCCTCAGACCTAAAATTTTGTCTTTTATTCCAGCAATTTCACACTTCAATGTGAAGTAATTTGCTATAATTTTTTTCTGCTTTTGCACATTCAGTGAATTCTCATGGAACACTTCCCCCTATATTTGTCTTCCATACCTAATGTTCCAAGACCTGGTTCAAGCATGTGCTTTTTTTCCAATTCGAAGTCTTGCCTGAGTTTTCTAAGAGAATATGGAAACTTTTTTTCTATAAGTCATGTTTATACGTAGTACCTCAGTTTAATTATTGTATTCACTCCATTGGATGCATTTATTTTATATCTTTCTCCCCATTTGACTGTGAGTTATTAAGTGTATACTCTATGCCTTATGTGTTTTAATAATTCTAGCATCTGGCACTTGAGTCTTACAGATTCTTCTTTGAATGAATACATGATTAAATGAATTTGTGTTGTCAGAGAAGGGGAATGTTTCAAGCACCAAGGGAGCATTCAGAGGAAGAGAGGTGAAGGAGAAAGACACTGCTGTGCACACTGAAGAGAATTTCACTTACTTCACCATTTCATTTGCGGCTGAGCCTTTGTGTCAGTTACCACCTGGGCTGAGTTCTGTGTACTCAAAGTCAGGCCCTTGATTTGTAACCTGGGCTGCTATTTGCAAAACCCTTAAGAGATTCTGACTCTTAGAGTCTGCTGAAAGCCTTTTCTTAAGAGCTGTTCTGCTTGTTGCAACCATCTATTATGATCTGTCTTTTGTGGTAATTTCCCAGAAGTCTTCACCAAATTGTTTGTACAATTTAATCCTTAAAGAATTTCTTCTTCGGTGGCCAAATAGAGGGCTTCAAAGTATTGAGGAGCTAAAAGAAATAATGTAAGGGGGGGTGGGGAGAAATCTCAGTTTAAGCATATAGACTTCTGAATGGGAGAGGTAATTTACAACAATTTTTCAAGTTAATGAAGGTCAATGTCAACAACTTTGCCATGACATTGGGACTATAAAGGTAATAGTTTCAATTTGATTTATAAATGGGTATTTGTAAACATAAAAATAAATCTGATTTAAAAGAGTTTTCTTTCTACAGCAATACTTTATCTGTAATTAAAAATCTGCCTGAGAGAGAGAGAAGCAATTTTCAACCTGTTTAAGTACATTTTATAAGGCATTCTGGAAGCTAAAAAAAGTTCAAGGTCAGTGTTAGCATAGTCTTTCTTTCTCAAAGAAGATTCTACTAGAAACCATGGACTACTTCAGAGCACTTTTGTGAAATAAAGATGCTAAAGGCTCATGATGCTCTATCTTTCTCACTTACCTACTCCTACTTATTCATATGATTCATTGCTTGAGCCCTTTACTTATTTCTTGTCTACCTAAATGTGTAATATCAAGGAGTTTTATTATATTAAATTTGACTTTTTAACTTTCAATATTCACAACCTTTTTGCTCCTAAGAGATTTATGTAAGTAAATTTTTCCTCCCCCTCCCATCCCTTAGCAAACATAAATTTTTCTAAGAAGTTTGGGATCATGGCGTCCACTTTTTCCCAGTGCGCTGGTAGGTAGAATCCTGTGGAACTGCATTATTGATGGCCTATAGTAGAGTGCTGAAAAGGGTGGTGCAGCGGCAGAGTTGATCTCTGTTATAAGGGTAAAATAAAACAACTGGAAAACCTCTTCCCATCTTTGACAAATTAATGGGCATTGCTGGCTTCCTCCCCTGGATGTAATTCTATGGATTATATTTAGGATTTAATTGTGTGACAGAGTAATGGTATAGTTGTTTCTGGGAAACTAAAATTAAAAGACTGAGAATTTTTAGGAAGATGTAAGTTGATTGGTCTTCATATATGGAAAGAAAGATATCAAGAAAGGTAGGTATAAAGACAACAGAAGTTTGGGGAGGAACTTTTCATTGGCAGTTCCTGCTTTCCCTCCATTGCCCTCTATGGGTTATTGCCTGCAGCAAGGAGAAGAAAACAGCACCAGTCCAGCACAAAGATAGATGGGGTGGAACTAGCAGAATGGCACATTTGCTTAGCTGGGGTGGTAAGTAGATAGTAACAGTTTTTTGGATATTTTGGCTGGCTCTTGAGAATATCCTTCTCCTGCAACCCCCCCCATCTCCCTCACACCCCCTCCCTCGCCTAGAACTACATAGGAGGAAAGGAGGGCCCCAAAAGGGTAGAGTTGCCTTTTGTGGAGAGGGTACACAGAGAGTGGTTTAGCCCAGATTGTAAAGTTAGAAAATCTCAAACGTGAGGTGCATTCCTCTACCCTATACCAGGTAAAGGAGAATTAGTGGATTAGAAACTTAAAGTAATTATAAATAAAAAGTTTAGTTAAGGAAAGCATAATCAATATTCTCAAAGAGATATAACCAGAATAATAAGCTTTATAGAAAAATAAATGAAATAACTCACGAGATGGATTAAAATATGGAAATGAATACAACTAGTGAGTTCAAAGATAAAGATGAGGAATTCAGAAAAGTTATTAGGCAGGAAAGGTTAAAGAAAAAGAATATTAAAACAAAAGTTTAGACATATGGAGGATAGAAGTGCAAATATGAACCTCCATATTAAAGGTTTCCCAGAAAAATGGAAGAAAATATTTGAAGAAATAATGACCTAGAATTTCTAATAATTAAAGAAAGAGAAACATTAACAAGTTTAATGGTGCCAAATCTTATAGACATTTAAATAACAACATATTAGAATGAATTTTAAAACATCATAAAATTTTTCTTATATCTTTCTAATAGAAAGAGCAGATTAATTTAAAAAAAATGGATCAACAACATACTTCTCAATGTTAGTCTTTTTTAAAAATCATTTTTATTTATTTTTTAAAATATATTTTTATTTATTTTTTACAAAGAGGAAGGGATAAGGATAGAGAGTTAGAAGCATGGATGAGACGAGACATCGATCAGCTGCCTCTTGCACGCCCCCCATTGGGGATGTGCCTGAAACCAAGGTATATGCCCTTGACTGGAATCTAACCCGGGACCTTTCAGTCTGCAGACTGATACTCCATCCACTGAGCCAAACTGGTTTCGGCATCATTTTTATTTTTAATTATAGTTGACATACACTATTATATTAGTTTCAAATTTATACCATAATGATTAGACATTACAAAATGTATTAAGTGATCATCCAAAAAAAATCTCATCCCCATCAGACATCATATATAGTTATTAGAATATTATTGATTATATTCCCCAGGCTGTACTTTATACCTCATGAGTGCACTATAACTACTAATTTGTACTTCTTAATCCCTTCACACTTTTCACTCATTCCCTCAATACCCCTCCCATGTGGCAACCATCAAAATGTTCTTTGTATCTATGAGTCTGTTTTTGTTCTGCTTTTTTGTTTATTTTGATTTTTAAATTCAATTATTGATAGATATGTGTGTATTGCCATTTTATTGTTCAGATTTTTTATCTTTTTTTCTTTTTAAAGAAGACAATAACATTTCATGTAAAACTGATTTAGTGATGATGAACCCTTTTAGATTTTTCTTGTCTGTAAAGTTCTTTATCTGACCTTGAATTCTACATGATAGCTTTGCTGAGTATAATAATCTTGGTTGCAGATCCTTGCTTTTCATCACTGAATATTTCTTGCCATTCTCTTCTGGTCTGAAAAGTTTCTATTGAGAAATCAGGTGACAGTCATATGATTGCTCCCTTGTATCTAACTAATTGCTTTTTCTCTTGCTGCTTTTAAGATTATCTGTCTTTAACTTTTGGCATTTTAATTATGATGTGTCTTGGTATTACAGTAATATATAGAAATGCTTAAAATGTTTTAAAAATATCTAAAACTGTTAAAAAGGTTTTTAAAATGCTTGAGTTAACTTTATTGAAACTTAAAGTGTGATATTAAGGACACATTCCCTATTGCCCTGAAGAGTGTGTGCCCCATAGATAAGGAGTTGAACTTCAGTTACTGACTCGGAGTGACTTGCTAAGATAACCATTTATGTGAGTGATGTGTTCTCCCTAGATAATCCACATGTAGCCCTTCACCTTGTTTGAGATTAATGTGTGTGCATCGATAGCCATGTAATTCATTGATAGCCACCTAAATTGCTATGGGTACAAAACATGCTTTAAAAATAGGTCGTGGCCAGACAACTGTGCTCGCCTGTTGAGACAGCCACAAAGGCATATCCTTTTGTCAGTCTGGCAAGCAATGCCACTCCATGCTCCTCTCCCTGCCAGAGGACAGAAGATCTTTACTGATCAAGATGTGACTGAGCTCTTAGGTGAGTAATGCCAGCCCCTTGCATGCCAGACCGGACCAGCCCAGCTGCCAGACCCCAGGGGACAGCACCACCGAGATCCCATTGAGCCTCTACCTCTAGCATCAGGAACTTTAATGAGTAATAAAGTTCTGTGTGATTTGCAACTGTATATGTTTCATGTGGTGTGATTCCTCTGGCAGTTAGTTGAATCATTTTGAGTATGTTTAAAATTGAAATTAAAGCTTCTGGTGTTTTCAGTCCTGCTTGCATAGAGTAGCCTCTTTGCTAGCAACTACTTGAATGCCCCAATACCTACACGGTTAAAGTTTATCAAAAGGGATGCTTTAGATAAACACCTCAGATCTTTTCCTGGGATCTACTTGGGATACTTGGTGTGGACTTCCTTGGTTTCATCTTGTTTTGGACTCTCCATGCTTCCAGAACTTGTATGTCTATTTATTTTACAGAGTTGTGTTTTTTTCCCTTTTCTTTTCTTTCTTTTTAAATAACCTGTTCAATAACTGACAGGGACCAAATCTGCTTACATTTTAAAATCAGATAAAATCAAGACTATTCCACCTCCTAGTAGCTAGATAGCTTCTTAAACATTCAGTCTCTACACTTTTAATAGAAGCTGAGTGCTTCTTCATTATTTATTTATCCCAGGATACACTTACAAATATGAACTATCATTATTTGAGTTTGTTATATCATTAGCTTTAAAATTTCATAAACTACCAAACAGATGAAAAATGGGAAGTTAAGGAGGATTATTGTTGTAATAAAAGTAAGTAGGAAATACCCCTGGTAAAACAGAAAAATTATAGACTATTTAAGATTTACTAAATCCTGCTGATAAAGAAATACATATATTTTTCAGCTTTCAAAATACCAAATCTATTTTAATGATGAAAATGTGTTTAAAAAATCTTAAACCAGGAAATTCATTTCATTTTTTTCTTTGTTAAAATGGTAAACTGACTTTTATTTTGGTATGTTTCCATTTGTAGGAATATACTCCACATGCCTCAAAAATAAATTTAGGTTTGGAGGATCAATGAAAGCTTCTCAAAAAGATTTTCTCTAAGACCCAAAAGATGAATAAAAGTTAGGTAACAAAAAGTTTGAGAATAGAAAGACTGTTTCCAATGGAGAGGACTAACATGAAGTCTAGAAGTCATAATTATGAAATTATAACAAACAGATCTCCCCACTGCTTAGAAAATATAGTAAGATGCTAGCAAATACTGACTGAAGGCAAAATCATTCCTCCTATTTTGCATTTGTCCTGCCACTATGAAAAAGTTATTATCAAAATGGCATGGATAAAAAAGCACCATTAAGAGTGAATCAAAGTCCCAGAATATATAAAAAGAAAAGATTATAAAAAGCCATCAAGACATTTTAAACGAATTCTAGTTTGCAGCCATAGACAAATTATATTTCAGTGTGTTGAAAGGACTTGCAGATGTAATCACAGAATGATTGGCAGTAATCTACAGAAATCATAGAGAAAAGGTCTGGTACCAGGAGATGTGATCTGAGCAAATATCACTCCAGTTTTCTCACATGGTAAAAAGACAGAGACCAGGAACTATTAGATCAGCAATGTTGACCTTTTAATAGCATTCTAGAATGGATTACTTTGCCAAGGAATTGAGAGTACTTAGAAAATAATAAAATTACCTATAGGATCCTGTCTGAGATCAATAAAAACGTCCCTGCCAAATTAGCCTGTTTTGTTTTCTTCATATGGTGAGTAGCCTGAGAGATTTTGGGAGGTTGCAATACTAGTATATAGTTAAGAATTTTGATGAAATCAGTCAGAATGTCCTTGTCAACTGACATAGATATATGCTTGGGCAGTAGGAGGAGGAGGATGTGTAGTTGGTTGAATGACTGTACATAATTAATAATTTGGTGTTAGCTCCTTAGAGAGGTTTCTTATGGTGTCTCCCATGACTTTGTCATATTTTAAAATACAACCTGGGTGAAGAAACAGCAGTCTGGAAGAAGTAAGATAACATATTAACATAATTTAAAAATGTCTTAGCAGATCAGACAATGCATAAAAATCAGGGCTTTGAGATTTAGCAATATAAATTCATGTTAAGTTTTGGCTTTTAAAATAAGTTATATAAGAGTTTTTATTTTTATTTTTTTAAATATATATTTTTATTGATTTCAGAGAGGAAGGGAGAGGGAGAGAGAGGTAAAAACATCAATGATGAGAGAGAATCATTGATTGACTGCTTCCTGCATGCTCCACACTGGGGATCAAGCCCACAACCCAGGCATGTGGCCTTGACTAGAATCTAACCTGGAATCTTTTAGTCCACAGGCTGATGCTCTATCCACTGATCCAAACAACTAGGGTATAATAGTTTTTAAAAGTTCACTTTTAAGCAACAAAAAGCAAAATAAAAAACCACTTTAGCTCTTTTTGTTAACTACAAACTAAAAGTTGCACTGGCTTAAAAAAAGTTAATTCAAACTAAAACTGCATTACATAATAGAGGAACAGTTTCCCAAATGAGAAATAAGACAGATTCCTAGTAATTCACTGAACTTGGGCTCTAGTCTGATCCAACCTAAGCATTAGAGATAGTTAATAGATGCATGGTGGACAGAAGACATAGTTATTTCCTCAGTGTCTATTCCACCTATCCTGTTGATTGATATCAGCAACAATGTGTGACTGGACTTGACCTCATCATGGTTTCAAGAGTAGGCTATGCCCAGACAAGACCAATCAGGAAAATTCCCTCTTCCTTTGCGCTGTAATTGGTTCAATTAATCCAGGCCTAAGTTTATCAGTGTGTGGCCTCCCCTGGTTTTAGGGATTGGTTCAGGGGTAGCCAATTGATGTAATTCTCAGTGTTTTCTTTTTCCCAGCAGTTAATGGGAAGCAACCTGCCTCTCCTGCTGAAAGAGGCATCAAGCAGTACTAATTGCTGCTGGCAGGCATTCAACAACTGTGAGTGAAGTCAGCCTGAGGATAAAGTTAAAGAGATGAAGGCAGAGAACAGCAAACCTAAGAAAAATGGACTCTGCCACACTGTGCTGAAATTGACTTGAGGTTGGGGTTTTTAGTTACTCTTTAAGTGAAATTGAATTTTTTAAAATCACCTTTAACTGAAAGCATTCTAACAGATCCAAGGGCAACATTCTAAGAAGATTATTATTAAGACAGAGGGAGGCTATCCCTTAAGAAGTTTGGAAGAACTCAGGAAGAGAAAAGCTCATGGGTCATATGTTTTGTTTAGAAACATCTAACTCAAGGAAGAAAGAATGGATTGTTGTTACTGTCTGATAATTTTGGGCTGGGAGTGTTGCTACAGAGTTGTGGGAAGGGAAATTTTGGCTCAGTGTAAGACACTGAGAACTACTCTTTCAAAGAACATTTCTAATTTTTAGAGGCATTCCATTGTAGAAAGAGCTGCTTGCCAATTACTGGAAGTGCAAAAGCAAAGAATAATGAACCATCTGTAAGTTCTATTTAGCAGCAGGATTTGATGGTATTTTGCCATTCTTCACTATTTAAATGGAGATAAGGTAGTTACTAGATTAAGAGAGCTTGGTTCCTGCCTCAGCTTCCTGTGTGATGTGATCTATATTTTTCCTGGTCTGTGACCTCATCTGAAGAGTGAATGGGTTAGAAATGGTTTCTTAAACTATTTCTAGCTCTAAAAATATTTTACACCCAAAGAAAATTGCTGGAATTGAGACAAGAAGGTGTTGGGCCTGCCACCTCTCAAGATAATAGTAAAAAATCTAAAAATGGGAAATTAGGATATCAGTTTCCCATTAATCACATTACTTTTCAAAGTTAGAATGAGGATCGCCTTGGGAAATACCACCTAGATTGAATTCCTAATAATATTATGTTTTACAAATGAAATCTTCTTCTGAATGAATTATAAAAAATCCATTCAATTAACAAAAAGGTAGTGGGCACCTGCATCTCCAGGCCTATGCTAGAAACTGTGATAGAAAAAAAAAAACTTACTTGTCCAGCTTTGTCTAAGGTACAAAGTAAATCATAATCTTTCAGTGCAGTACATCCTCTGTTTTCTATAGGCCATATAATATCTCTTTTAGTTTTTGCTCTTAGAACTAAGCAAATCTTATCAGGATATTGATAAAATTCTCAATATAGAAAGAAAAAAAGAAGATAAAACTGTATCATTATACATTTTATTAGATTATTTTGAGAGTTCCAGAAAGATCCTTTAAATAAAGGTTTTAAGTCTATTTTACACTACATATACACACATATGCAATGTTACACTGAAATTATATTAAACAATAAATAAATATTTGTATCCTAACTTATTTAAGGGTATACTTTTTAGAAAATATAAACCAACAAATAGAAAGTTCAGAAACATCCTGGGTATGTATTTAATGAATTCTTACTGTGTATTTATTATTGTGCAAGTGTAGTGGAATCTGTATAAAATGTAGTTCCTGACTCCTAGGAAGTAAAATGAGAAGGACCAAAAAGGATGAATGAGCTTTTCAGTAATTTTGTTGTACATGTGCAAGTCTATGTGGTATGTGCCATGGATATCAGAGGAGCATGGAGGTGGGAGGGAGGAGAAATGCAATCTGGAAGCCAACATGGAGAGACTGGGTCTCAGCAGGGCCTTGAAGAATGGGTAGGCAGAAATTCAAGGGGTGGGAGAGGGGGAAGAAAGCTACTTAGGTGAAGAAAGAGACAGAGTTGTGAAGGCTCATAAACCATAGATTTTCATATGGTTCTGAAGATACTAACTTTATTAGACAGAAGAGTGGGGGGCTCTTGGGAAGTAAGGATGTGACCAGTTTATGCCATGTCTTAAAAGTAAAGCAAAGTCATTAGGACTACACAAGATTTGAAGGAGGGAGATCTAGCATATTTTTGAACAGAAAATACCAAAAGCCATGCTTAGTGAGGTATATATTGACAGTGAACTACAACATGAATTGGAGGATAAAGAGGCTTGCTAGGAAGTTGCTATAATAATCTCTGTGTGAAAGATAATGTCAAGAAATGGGTAATTAAAATATTAATAACAAGATTAAAGCTTGTGTTTAAAGGAAAAGAAGTTTGATAACTGATTGTACATAATTAATTTATGTCAGATCTCTGAATTTGGAAAACAATCATTTTCTACTTAGTATAAATTATATCAAGCCATCATCTGAGTTTGTATGTATATGTTCAGTCTCCCCAAGTAGACTATAAGCTTTTTGTAAGCTTCCTGGAGAGACTATGACTTGCATTGCTAGACTCCAGTCTATTGAGGAGATGAAGGTGGAAAGGGAAAAGGGAAAACTTAATACCAAGTTTTTCAACCTAACTAACCAAGGTGTTCTATCTACATCTCTAATATTTTCACCACGATGAGATGATTGACTGCTTTTAGCAAGTGCTCCTTTTATTTGAACTAGAGGCCTGGTTCACAAAATTTGTGTACAGGTAGGATCCTTAGACCTGGCCAGTGATCAGGGTCGTTTGGGGCCTTCCAGCTGCCAACAAAGCCTTTCTTCATTCTGTGCCACCCCCTGGTGGTCAGCTCATGTCATAGCAAGCATTCGAACTCCTGGTTTCCCAGTTGAACTCTCAAAGGGACATTTCCATAAACCATCATTCTAGAAGAACTTGACTCATGCTTTCTTTTGTATGGGATAAGAAATTAGTTGATCACACCAAACTATGCATAAGATGAGTACATCAACACTTGCTCAAGGTCCCTTTACTTTTTAAATGTTGTTTTCATCTTTTTATCTTGGACAAATAGTTCAATCTTTCCTTCTCTGGTTTGCATTGTCACCAGACACATTGGACACCAGGGTGTAGTTTGCTCTATATTATATGTTGTATGTTATAAATGTGGTTTGGATGATGTACATGGTTAATAATTAAAAAGCTTCATGTGCTGAGAAATGCAGAATTCATTATGGGAATCCAATAAGAAAGTGAAGATGCTACATCTATTACTTATTTCTGCAATCCATCGTGTTGATGGGTGCACAATTACTTTGGGAGATTAAAACTCCTGAGATAGATCCCAAGAGGAAAACAGTAGCTAAGCTGAAAACATTTTAAAAACTAAAAAATTGAATATAGGTTCATTTAGTTTTACTTTGTTTAAATTTTCAGAATATAGTTGGATTTGTAAATGGTACTGAGAGTTAATTATATTGTGAAATAGAAAAACATGTGCTTGGAAGTGGCTTAGATTACCTTCCTTTTAAAAGAAGGAAGGCAGAGTATATGTGCAGGGATACAGGAAGGTTGGATGTTTGCAGGTGGTAAAATAAGGATGCTCCCTTTTTACAGATTTTTATTGCTCAGAGTACAAGAGGCAAAATTATAATCTTTGCAGGATTAAATAGGGAGGAGAGTGAATGGAATAGTTATTTCATACTGGAAAAGAGAGCTAATTAGTAAAATACAGAATTACTAGGCAGTGCAGAAGACATTTGCCTCTATAAATTTAAAGTAAAACTGACTGTATTTTAAAATTCAGTTTCAACTACACAGGCTTGTGAGTGTAGGTGAAGAACTAGATTTAGCCAGATTAGATTTGTATCAGGCAAGAAAGATTGCAGAAGAAAGGGGTAAGGTAGTAGATGGTGTATGCAAAGGAGCAACTGTAATAATAATGAATAGAATTCAAGCAGATAAAGATAAAGTAAGGATGTGGTATGGGAGAAAAATTATAGGAGTAGAGGTCCTAGACCTAGATATTAGAAGCAGAAAGAGGAGAGGTGGTTATCACATTGTAGTATGTTAGACACTGAGATTTGGAATATGGAGCAATATTGATAATGGCAGATCAAAGAGGTAGATAGTGGAGGGGTTGGCATCAAGAAGCTGTTGCCTTGGTTTTGAAGGAGTCTTCTCATATCTATTGAAGTCACTAAGACTCATGGTAGGACTAATAAGAGAGGGACAAACCAGTGATGTAAGAATTTAAGTTTTCACTGAACGAGAGGCAGTGGCTGGGAAGCCTGAACATAGTGGCATCAAATGGAGAGAGACGGTATGACATGGACATTAAGAGAATGGACTCTGGAGTCCAATTGCCAGGATTTCAATCCTGGTTCTAATATTTTATAGTCATTTGACTGTAGACAACTAGTACCACAGCTGTATCTATAAAATTAGCACACGAATGGCTCATGGTGTTGTAGTGTGGATTAAATCAGATCAGTGCCTGGCACAGACTAATTGCATAAATTCTATTAACTTGGGATATAAACTGATAGGTAGTGTTTTTATGTGTGTATGTGTGTGTGTATAAGTAAGCATGTATCTTTCAGGAGCATTCAGGAGCCAACAATAAATAAGACCCAGAAAGACATAAGGTACTGGAAAGAAAAGGTCTGACACTTGAGAAGGCTTCAGGGGAAGCTGCAACCATGGGGAAGTTCAAGTTTCAGTGAGAGCACAAAGGTAATGAGGATGCTGAGCACAGGCTAGAGATACAGGGGTTAGTTGATAACAACTATGAGTTCCAGAAAACACAAACAAGGTTTAAGGTGGTGTAGAGAAGATTAGGTCAGATTGTAGGAGACATGCATAGCCACATTGAGACAAGTATTCTCATCATTATGGGTCACGTGGAAAGTCTGGGCTGGTGCTGCTGAGTCAGGTAAACTAATAACATGAGACACATTCCTTCTGGTGACTGGTCTCACATGGAGTTTCAGAAGATGGAGTGTGAACATCCTCCGAAGACTGTCAGAGCCTCTCTGCACCCATGTGTAGGCTAGAGTAGTCAGTTACTACCTAGCAGGGAAGTGAGAACACTTCCAAGTAAGCGTTAGTGCTGAAACTAAATCTTGACAGCTAATTCAGGTCCGAGACTAGATGAAAACATCATGATATACTTCAAAGCAACTATATTTCTTTACTGCGGCATTCTATATAATAAAAGAGGAATATGCTAATTATCCATTATACCTTGAAGGGTAACAACCAGATCAAGGATCTGCAGGAGGGTGGGGCAGCGAACTACAAGCCGTGGCAAAAAGCTACAGGAGGGGGCTGGGAAGCAAGCTATGAGATGGGGGTAGCGGGTGGGGGATCTCCATGAGATCAAGGTAGTGAGCTATGAGCAGTGGGTAGGTACCAGTTACTGGAAATAGTGTATTTTTTTTCACTCTCAGCTGCTGTAGCATCACACTTTTGTACATGCAGCAGCACATGTTCGCTTTTCCATGGTTGTTTGAAGTGGGCAGATGGGCTGGTGGTCAGCTGAGGCAACAGCAGCAAATGACTTGGGCACGGATTCATGTGCAGGGCTACCTGTGTATCATAATAGTAATTACATAATGAATTGTTTGTTTATTTAATGATTTTTTCCCTCACAGAATGAGCAGGATGTATGTCTCTTCTATTCACTGATGGAGCTTCTGCACATAGTAGGCTGTGTTTATATCTGAGTATCTATATATATTCAACCTCTATGTACATCTGTATTTATAGCATCTGTCTTTGTGAGGGAGTTACATTATTGTTTAAATTTCCAGAATAGTCTTATTGACAATGGTCATACTTAATTTCAAAGTTTATTTTCACCAGGCTGACTGCCCCATATTCACTTTTCAATGGTGAATCAAGGTTGATGGAAAGAGCAGCACCATGAGTAATGGGCTACTCGTCTACAACTGTCCAGGGTTTTACTAGCAGCATCTTTCTAGACTTTTCTCAAGGGAAAACAATGAGATCTTGACCTAAGGAACGAAATATTTAAGCTTGATTAGCAACATGTGATGAAACTAGCCAGAATAAGAGTTCAGTTGAGGCGTCATTCTCATTGCCTACATCTATGGACAAAAAGATCTTATTTTTATGTTGTTTGAAATTGTTCAGTGATTATTTCAAGTACATTTTTGTTCCCAACTAGATCATAATTCCCTACCAACAAGGAGTTTCACTTAGGATAGAAGCAACTGAGCCTAATTTGGCCAAAGCCACAGTTTTTTATTATATTCTGTGCGCTGTGTTTGGGAGAGTCATAGTGGTGTCATGTAACCCTATGTGAACAAGGCCATCTTGTGGTCAGGGCACTGTGGTTAATGGGTGAGAAAACAAGGTTGCAGGGCACAGCCACCCTTTTAATTTGGCCTCCTGGAATTAATGAGGCCATGTTCTCAGGGCATACCAGATGAGAGCAGACACCAGATCATTCATTGCTGCTCTCCGACAGCAGAAAATGCTGTCTAGAGTGGTTATGGTGTACACCTTAATAATTAATTTTCCCAGTTACTGGAAATAGTATATTTTTTCACTCTCAGCTGCTGTAGCATCACATTTTTGTATATGCAGAAGCACAGTTGGTTGAAAATGATAACATTCTAGAGTTGAGAAAGCTATCTAGAGACTTTACTGAAACGAGGCAGCTTACAGTCCATTCCCCTTGCTTTGTTCACTTTCTCTAATTGAATTAAGACCAAATTTAATAGAAGTGTCTGTTTTGAAACTGAGGCAAAGGTAAAAGAGAAGGCCTGGGTGGGGGTTTCATGGAAAGGCAATAGTGCTTTGCAAATAGCTAAAGTCCAGTGAGATTGCAGCAGTGAGGCAGGTGGGATCAAGCTAGGAAAGGCGACAGCACAGATTCAGAGAGGATAGTAGGAAGGTTGGTAAAAGAGATGGCAGGAGAAGGGGGTTGGAGAGTAGAAGAAGAGTAAGGAAGTTGAGGATCAATTAGGGATGTACAGAGCCATATAGAGACACATGTTCCCATCACGATGCATAACTTGGGAGGTCTGAAACAGCTTACATATTTGACTTAGTGTACTGTTCTCTTCATCCTGCTTTGTCTTTATTTGGCTAAAATCTGTATCTCAAAGCAGACATCTCAGGGCAGTTGAAAGTGGAGTCCTTGTAATTCTTTACAAAAAAGCTCGGTTTAGACCCAGAGACCATTGTACTAAGTGAAATAAGCCAGTCAGAGAAAGATAAATATCACATGATCTCACTCATATATGCACTCTAATGAACAAAATAAAATGATGAACAAAATAGATCCAATCATATAAGCATGGGACAGACTTTCGAACCTCACAGGGAAGGTGGAGGAGGGTGGGTGGGAAGAGATCAACCGAATAACTTGCATGCATATATGCATAACCCATGAAGACAGACAATAGGGTGGTGAAGGCCTGGGGTGGGGTGGGGTGGGGTAGAAGAGATCAATGGGGGAAAAATGGGACATATGTAATACTTTCAACAATAAATTAAAAATAAAATCTTGGTTGGTTTAAATCCACTCAACTCACTTTTTTCCTACCCATCTAATCCCATCACTTCTACAGGTGACAAACTATATTTCCAGAGGCTGAAATGGAAGCCTACCTTGCTCTTGGCCTTTTCTCTCACACCCACCTTTTACCTGCACAAACATGTATAAACAATTCCAAAATTCTCACAGTGATTTTTATTTTTTTAATTATTATTTTATTTGTATTGTTTCAAGGGTATAAGATAGTGGTTACACAATCTTTTTTTAAATTTAATAAATCTTTATTGTTCAGATTATTACAATTGTTTCTTTTTTTCCTGCCATAGCTCCCCTCCAACTGGCTCCCACCCCTCCCTCTGCCCTTACCTCACCCGCCATTGTCCTCATCCATAGGTGTACAATTTTTGTCCAATCTTTCCCTGCACGCCTCTCACCCCCTTTCCCCCTGAGAATTGTCAGTCCACTCCCTTTCTATGCCCCTGATTCTATTATATTCACCAGTTTATTTTGTTCATCATATTTTTAATTCATTTGATTTTTATATTCACTTGTTGATAGATATGTATTTGTTCTTCATAATTTTTATCTTTACCTTTTTCTTCTTCTTCCTCTTCTAAAAGAGTACCTTTCAGCATTTCATATAATACTGGCTTGGTGTTGATGAACTCCTTTAGTTTTTTCTTATCTGTGAAGCTCTTTATCTGCCCTTCAGTTATGAATGATAGCTTTGCTGGATAGAGTATTCTTGGTTGTAGGTTCTTGCTATTCATCACATTGAATATTTCTTGCCACTCCCATCTGGCCTGCATTGTTTCTGTGGAGAAATCAGCTGACAGTCATATGGGTGCTCCCTTGTAGGTAATGAACTGTTTTTCTCTTGCTGCTTTTAATATTCTCTCTTTGCCTTTTGCTCTTGGCATTTTAATTATGATGTGTCCTGATGTGGTCCTCTTTGGATTCCTTTTGTTTGGGGTTCTGTGTGCTTCCTGGATTTGTAAGTCTATTTATTTCAACAGGTGGGGGAAGTTTTCAGTCATTATTTCTTCAAATAGGTTTTCAGTATCTTGCTGTCTCTCTTCTTCTGGCATAATTCTGATGTTTGAAGTTGTCCCTGAGGCTCCTTACACTATCTTCATATTTTTGGATTCTTTTTTCTTTTCCAGTTATGTGTGTTCTGCTTCTTTGTATTTCATATCTTTGACTTCATTTCTATGTTCCTCTAGTTTATCGTTAAGTGTCTGTATAATATGTTTTTTTTCAGTCAGGGTATGTTTAATTTCTAATTGGTCCTTTTTCATCTCCTCTTGGGTCCATCTAAATTTATCCATCTTTTCTAGGAAGTTCTTAAAAAACCTTATAACCGTGGTTTTGAACTTTATATTC
Source organism: Lasiurus cinereus (assembly GCA_011751065.1). Taxonomy (NCBI): domain Eukaryota; kingdom Metazoa; phylum Chordata; class Mammalia; order Chiroptera; family Vespertilionidae; genus Lasiurus; species Lasiurus cinereus. The sequence goes on along the minus strand of JAAGEH010002534.1, from coordinate 8,431,702 downwards.
AGTCGTTTGTTTTCCTCCATTTCTTTTGTTTGTGATCTGTTCCTTTGTCTCCACAATTTGCTGCTTCCCTGAGTTAGTAGAGTAGCTTTGTGTGCTAGGTGTCCTATATGGCCCAATAGCTCTTCCTCCCAGTTACCTGAAGTGAACTATCTTGGTGCACCCCTTTGTGGACTATGTTCAGCCTTGTTGTAGTTAAGTCTTGATTTTTGTTGGTATCACTGGGGGGAATTGATCTCCAATCCAATTGGTTGTGAGGATCAGCTGTGTCTATGTTGGGAGAACTTCTGTGTTGGAGTCAGCCTTATGATACAAGACTTTCAAGATTGCAAAAGCCTCTGTGCTTAGCTTGGATGGGGTGGAGTCCCAGGGCTGAGCAGACAGCCTTGGCTTCCCATCAGTCCTGCCCTATGTGGCCCCTGGGTCTCAGTGTCCCTCTGTAATCGCTGCAGCCCTTTCTGCCTGGACTCACTCTCGCGCACCTCCAGACCTCTGCCTTTCATGGCTCCCCTGAGTTTCTATGCACTCTGGGGAACTGTATGAGTTTGGGTCCCCAAGGTTTCAGCCAGAACTGGGGTTCAGTGCAGTCAGGCTGGATTTCAGCGCAGTTGGGAGGTTATGTCTTCCTCCAGCTAGGAAAAGGCAGCAGCACAGTTAACAGTCAGCCCTCTGTGTGCATACTCACGCTCGCGTGCCTCCAGACATCTGCCTTTCATTGCTCCCCTAAGTTTCCATGCATGACAGTCCAGACTCCCCCCATATAAGTCTCGCCCAGAACTGGGGTTCAGTGCAGTCAGAACTGGGATTCAGTGTAGTTGGGAGTTTCTGTCTCCCTCCCTCTAGAGAAAAACAGCCAGGCACTTCACCACCTATCCTCTCTACATGCATGTCTCCATACCTCAGCTTTTTCCAGCTCCTCTGAGTCTCTGTGAGCCCCTCTCTTTCCTTCTAGTTGTAGAATTTCCATCAGTCAGCTTTCCTATGGTTCTGGCTGATGTCTGTTTTGTCTTTTAGTTGTAGTTTTGAAATTGTTGTGTGAGGCAGCAGTTTAGGTGTTTACCTATGCCATCATCTTGGTTTCCTCCTGGTTACACAGTCTTATACTTCATGAAGTGTTCCCTCCAATATTTCTAGTACCCAAATGACACCATATAAAGTTATTACAATACTAGAGGCCTACTACATGAGATTTGTGCACTGGGGCAGAGGGGTGGGGAGGTCCCTCAGCTCAATCTGTGCCCTCTCACAATCTGGGGTTAGGTCTAAGTCACCTGACAGACATCCCCCTCACAGTCCAGGGCTCTCACAGTCCAGGAACCCTTGCTCCTTACCAGTAGCCTGCAGCAGAGGTGGAAAAAGCTCCTGTGCTTGCCAGCCATGAACCTCACTTATAGCTGATGGTACTCCCCTTGTGGGACTGCAGTGACCACCAAGGAGAAACTCTTGTGTTGAGCGTCTGCCCCCTGCTGGTCAGCGCACATCATAGTGACTGGTCATTCTGCCGTTTGGTTGATTTGCATATTACACTTTTATTATATAGGATTAATGACTATATTTCCTATTTTGTACTTTACAACCCCAAGACTATTTTGTAACTACCAATGTGTAGTTCTTAATTCCTTCACCTCTTTCTCCCAGTTCCCTTACTCCCTCCCCTCATCTCACCCAACCAACAACCATCAGTCTGCTTTCTGTGTTTGAGTCTCATAGAAGCTTTGAAAATCTAGCATTCAAGTGGTAACATCCAAAAAATATGCTATGCTGTCTTAGTCAGGCTCTTGAATAAAATGTGCTCTAGTTTTAACAATGAAATTCTTGACTCTCATTTCTCATGGGTCATACTGTAGCCTTTAGTCTTCCTGCTGCCTCTCTTGTTTCTCCACAGAGCAGCCAAAGTGATCTTTCAAAAAATATGAATCACATCTTGAAACTCTTCTACCAAAAACTCTTTAACAACTTCTTATCCTGAAATGAAGTCCAAATCCTTGTCATGGTTTACGAATTAATGAATACTCTAGCCTTAAAGCTCATCTCTTACTGTTACATGAAAAAAAGCAATTTTCCACTGCAGAAAGTTTGCACCTACTTGTCCCTTCCTGAAATGCTCATCTTCCACTGATTCTTTCATGAATCAAAAATACCAATATTTCTAATTACTTTTCAGTCACCTGATTACTTTTAAAATGTTTTTATGTGTTTGTCTCTGACACTAGAATGTAAACTGCATGAGGACAGGAACTTTGTCCTTTTCATTCATTGTTATATCCCCTGATATAGCATTTGAGACCTAACAGGAACCTATAAAATATTCATAGAATGTGCAGACTCTAATTTAGAATTATCAAAGCATTTTAATTGGCTTGAAATAACCACTTCCTTCTTTGATTCCACTATTAAAATATGGGCTCCCCAGTGTTGTCCTCTTCATAGCTGGGAATAATCCTATTTATAATATTAATGATAAATATCACATGTGGGCTTCTCCATAGTAACACCTTTGACCCAGAACACTGAGGCCCAGCTCTGAGCCCTGCACTCCTAGGGCATCACTCTGGCTCTCTGCCAACCTCACCTCTTCTGTGAGGTCAGAAGTCCACAAGGCCCAGGCGATGTGATCACCCAGAGCCCATTCACTGCTTTATTGACCGCATTTCACCACAAGACCTTGAAATTCCATGCTCAACCAGCTTCCAGTTCCCACAGAATCACTTTTCTTAATTAAGCCCTGATCTAAAATGAACCATACTCCTTGGCCTGAGGAGTGGCTGCATGATAGGTATGGACATAGTTTGAACAAGCAGCCTAGGGTTTCCACATGCCTTTGTGCAGGGCTAGAAAGAGCAAGTGCTGGGGTTGGGATGAAAAGCAGGTCTGGTAATCAGTCATTCCAGAGTTGGTCAGACAGACTTGACCCCTGGAGTAAAGAAGCCCTTGCTGCACGTATTAACTCCAAGATTTTTGCAAGTTTTTTTCTTTCAACTTGTTGGAGTTGAAATAAGAAAGAAGATTAGTCACAGAAAATTAAAATAACAAAAAAATAAAGTGTGCTGTTAATAAATGCTATTTAAAATTAAAAGTAATCATTATAGAAATTTAAATTTAAAACCACAATGAAATATTATCTCACACCTGTCAGAATGGCTATCATCAATAAATCAACAAATAACAAGTGTTGGTGAGGATGTGTAGAAAAGGGAACTCTAGTGCACTGTTGGTGCAGTCATTGTGGAAAGTAGAATGGAGGTTACTCCAAAAATTAAATATGGATGCTTTGTGACCCAGCAATTTCACTTCTGGATATTTTTTCAAAAAAAAAACACAAAAAAAAACCCCTCAAAATACTAATTCAAAAAGATACATGGACCCCTATGCTCATTGGAGCATCCTATATAATAAAAGCCTAATATGCAAATTGTCCCCTCAACCGGGAGTTCAACTGGGAGTTCGGCTTCTCACTATGACATGCACTGACCACCAGGAGTGGCACTGAACATGGCAGGCATCAGTGATGCAGCACTGGCAGCAAGCGGCAGTGGAGGCACTGCCAGCCCTGATGGGCCTCAATAAGAGCAGTACCATGGCAGGATAGTGGAGCAGGTAAGTGGGCGGTGGCAGATCAAGGTAGGTGTGACCAGGTTCCAATTTTTCTGCACATCGCCGCTGATAGTGACCAGTGTGATGGTGGGTGGCAGGACCACTGCCTGGCTCCCAAGCATTGAGGGAGCTGGGCAGAGGCCCAATGATTCAGGCAGTGGGGGGCACGTGGGAGCCCAGGGTCCCAGGTGCTGACTAGAGCACAGAGGTCAGTTGGGACCTGCCCTTCCATGCCAGATGCTCTCATGTTGATTGCCAGCCAGGCCTATGGACTGCACCCATGCACAAATTTTATGCACCAGGCCTCTAGTTATTTATAATAGCCAAGATAAGGAAGAAACTTAAGTGTCCATCAATAGACAAATGGATATATTTTATATACATATAATTAAAATATTGCTCAGCCATAAAAAGAATAAAGTCTTACCATTTGCAACAACATGGATGGATCTAGAGAGCATGAGATCAAGTAAAATAAATCAGTCAAAGACAAATACCATATGATTTTGCTTATATGTGGAATGTAAAAAGCAACTTAAGTTAGCAAACAAAACAGATTCAGACACAGAACGAACTGAGGGTTGCCAGGTGGGAGGGTGATTGGGGAGTTGGGTGTAAAATTGAAAGGATTAAAAAGTTACAAAATAGTCATTGATAGATAAAGTCTAATTTAAGGATTATAGTCAATAATATTGTAGTGCCAGATGGGTACTAGAATTATCTGGGAATCACTTCCTAAATGATGTAGCTGTCTCACCACTACCCCATACACCTGAAACAAATATAAAATAATATTGAATTCCAATTCTAATTTAAAAATTAAAAAAAGAAATAAAATACAATTAGAATACTGTCTTATCTCTCTCTCTCTCTCTCTGTCTCTCTCTCTCTCTCTCACACACACACACACACACACACACACACACACACACACAAAAGAAGTAAAAAGCCCAATGTGGGAATTATATTACCAGAAGAGTGATTTTTTCATCATTTGGCCAGAATATGAGGATGTTTAGAATACTCCAAGTTTCACCTTTTTTCATGAGACAGTTCTTGAGAAAGGAGAGTTAAGTTTCTTCCTGTTTCTTCATAAGTATTCTCACAGAATTTAATAGAGACCAGAAAGTGATTTTTTAAAGGCTTCCTGCCAGCCTTCCTAAAGTTCTGCTCGGTTGTGCTGATTGCCTCTATAGCTATAAAATGTCAAAGTTTGTGACTTGAAAGCAAAATATAGATGTGTCTCATTCCCAGCACCCACCGTAGCATTTCATGTTCCGAGGAGAAGATGGCTACGATTGGTTTTCATGGAATAGCTCTTGCTCCTGCCTGAAGAGATGTGAAAGGAGCCTTTTACTCTGGAACAAAAGAGCAGCCACCTATATTTATATCTACTCGGTCATTTCATCTATATTACGTCCATGTGTATGGGATTTGAAGAAATATGAAATATGTATCTTCCCCAAAACTGAAATAGTCGAACAATAGAAAATCGTATAATTATTAATACACGTATGTGCACTTTTCAAAGGCTCCTAACGTGATGAATCTTATGATTTGGTTATGTAGATAACTGCAATCATTGAACGAAACTTTAAATTGCCTGTCTGGGGATATAAATGTTAATTCCATTTTCTTTTAACAATTGGTTTTGACACAATACAGTTGCATAGCAGTTCCTAGAAGAATTTAGAAGTCTCTAGAAGCACAGAGAGGTAAGATAATTCTTTAAAAATCTGAATAAAACATTACAGACAGGATCAGGAAGGTGAAAGTAAATCAGAAAAATAAAGAGCCCGGCTGGAGTGGCACAGCAGGTTGAGCATCATCCTGTGCACAGAAAAGTTGCCAGTTCCATTACCAGTCAGAGCACATACCTGGGTTGTGGTTTGACCTTAATGGATGCACATATAGAAGGCAACTGATGGATGTTTCTCTTTCAGGTTGATATTTCTCTCTCTCTGTCTTTCTTGTCCTCTCTCTAAGCATGTTCGTGGGTGAGGATTTAAAAAAGAGAGACAAACAAAAAGGCTAACTAGAAATACAATTGGATCTACCGATGGGATTAATAAAAGTAAATGATGCAAATTATCATTCCTAGGGTTAATGGTTTTGAAGTGTAAAAAGGCTTCCTTCTCATATTAAAACAAAATAAAGCAAACAGCTTGATCCACAAATTTATAAGAAGTTCATAGTCTCTATATGACCTCAGTAGGTTGTGTGATCATGCTGGAAAGATATTTTGACAGTGCAAATGTCAATGGGGGCAAGAAGGTTCACAGATTTTGGTAATGGAATATAAAAGTATAAAAATATTAAAACACATTTCAAGTACATTCATCTTTGTCCAAGTTGCAGAAATAAACTATACAAAACAGCATCTTTGATTTAGAACTTACCTACTTTTTTTCTTTAATATGTGCCGCGTTGCTAAGTGCAAATTATTCAGGTAACTTTCTTGTGAGATATGGTATTTAACTACTTTATCTTCAATTAGTAAATGTCAAGTTCACACAGGTATAGTGACTTCTGCTCCTAGTGGGCACACACGTTTAAACACTAAAACCTTGAAATATTGCATGGTAGGGTGTGGAATAAGAAAAGATGGTAGTAAAAGACTACCTTTGATAATTTAATGAGAAGCCACATAAAGTCCAACGTTTTTCACAGTGAGAAGCTACTTTTAGGGCTATATTGCCAATCTGGTTTTGTCTCTCTGCAAAAAATTCTGGTGCTCATGTGACCTCATATAGGACACCGTAATACAAAGTAGAAAAATGCACAAGAGATGTCATCCTCAGGAAATAAGCATCACAGATGTCATTTTGCAGAGCATTTTGAAGTAAAGTACACCTTATATCTCAGCATTACATGAATTAGGTATAGAACTATAGAAATACTGTTGGTAAAATTTGAAGAGCAGTATTTTATGTAGAGAGAATAAAATTTGGCACCATGATTAAAGACTGGTATGGCACACACATACCAACTTAGAATGTGAACATTCAGACTACACTTGTTTTGAGACATTGGTTCCATAATGTGGATGGCCTGGAAGTTAACACCAGAGTCACTCTGCATATTATTTGTAGTTTTAGAAAATCTAGCCAGAGTTTTTGAAAATCTACCACTCCTAATAAATTAGATATAGTTTTTGTAGCTTGTATTTAGTGATGTGAAATTATTCATTTTCATGTGATTATGGGGATTATTTTTATAAACATGGAAAAGGTCTAGAAGTAAATCTTTATAAAGAGTGTTATTTAAATTGGGTCAATTCACTAACAATTATAGTTAATATTCAGATGCTGAGATTTGAATACAGGAAAGAATCACTTCAGCTGTTTTAATAGACTGACATTTATTATTTTCTGATTGTTTTATTAGTCTTAATGAAAATGCATAAAATACAGCATTGCAGAACAAGATAATGACAGAAATAATTTGTCCCTAGGTCTGCTTCTTGATCCTCTCCCAACCATATCATTTTCCTGGAGGACAGAATTAAAAGTTTTATATGATATCACTTTGGCTGAGCTAATTGCTATATTTCCTAAAGTGCAACATAAATATTTCTTTCCAAGCCTCCAGGATATCCCAGCTGACTAGGATTGTGGTTACCAGGCAAAATGCAAAAATCAGGCTTTAAAAACATCCCACTTCCTGTTCACAGTGGTATTTAGCCAGTCTAATAAATCATGTATATGCTACCAGTTCTCTTTTTTATTGACAATGAGTCAATAAGAGCATATGCAGTTTTAATTCTACAAATGGAACATCATACTTTGTAGATAAAATATTAAATTAAAAAATATCTAAGTATCAGTTATTCAAAATAAAAGTAGGTGGCTTTGCGGAAACACATTTCCTGAAATACAGCACATTCTCTATATCCCTTTAACTGCCTACTATACCTGTCTTCTTGTTCTAAGTTGGCTAATTCCTACTCATCTGTTAAAACTCAGCTTGACCATCACCTTCTCCAGGCATTTTTCCTTATCTTTCCTCTGTCCAGATTCATTCTGGTGCCTCCATAAATTCCTAGGCTTTTATCTATCATAAGACATAATCATCCAATACTACATTCATCTCTTAGCTTATCTGTCATACCAGAGAACACAAACTTTTTATTATTTCTTTATTGATTTTTAGAGAGAGGAAAAGAGAGAGAAACAGGAGAATCCAAGATGGCAGCATAGTAAACACCTACACTGCTGCCTCGCACAACAATTCCAAAACTACAACTAAAAGACAGAACGGACATCATCCAGAACCACAGGAAAGCTGGCTGAGTGAAAGTTCTACAGCTAGAGGGAAGAAGAGGGGCTCACGGAGACCCAGAGGAGCTGCAAAAAGCTGAGGAACGGAGATGTGACTGTGGAGAGAGCAGGTGTCGGAATACCTGGCTGATTTTCTCTGGTAGGGGGGAAACGGAGACTCTCAAAGGCATTGAACCCCTTATCTTATGACACTAAACCCCAGATCCAGCCAAAACTCATACGGGGGAGTTTGGACTGTGAAAAGGGAGAGGTGAACGGAAATTTAGGGGAGTCACAAAAGATCAGAGGTCTGGTGGTGCGCATGGCACTATGCAGAGGACAGATTGCTGATTGTGCCTCTGGCTTTCACGAGTGGGCGGGAGACAGACCCTCCCAACTGTGCCACTTCTGACTCCACTAAGCCCCTGTTTCAGGTGAACCCTGGGACCTAGACTCCTGTGGTCCTGGAGCGCAGGGGAAACAGAGAGGCAGCTGTCTAGAGGCACTACAGGCGCGCTCGCACAAGGACCGCTCCAGTGATTACCCACTCATGTGACTCAGGGGCCATGGAGGGCAAGGCAGTCCCTTAAGGCCTGAGACTCCACCCATCTCAAGCTCAACAGAGGCTTCTGCCGTTTTGCAAGTCTGGTATCATAAGGCTGAATCCAACACAGAAGTTCTCCCGGCATAGTGAAAATGCCGAGACAAGGGAAGGGATCACAAACAAAAGAAATGGAGGAAAACAAATGACTGGATATAGAGTTCAAAACCACGCTTATAAGGTTTTTCAAGAATATGCTAGAAAAATTGGATAAAGTTAGCGAGAGCCAAGAGGAGATGAAAAAGGACCAACTAGAGACACTGACTGAAATAAAAAATATTATACAGAGTCCTAACAGCAGACTAGAGGAAGGCAAGAATCAAGTCAAAAATTTGAAATATAAAGAAGCAGGAAACATTCAACTGGAAAAGCAAGAAGAGAAAAGAATCCAAAAATGTGAAGATAATGTAAGGAGCCTCTGGGACAGCTTCAAGCATACCAACATCAGAATTGTGGGGGTGCCAGAAGAATAGAGAGAGCAAGATACTGAAAACCTATTTAAAGAAATAATGACTGAAAACTTCCCACATCTGGTAAAAGAAATAGACTTACAAGTCTAGGAAGCACACAGAACCCCATATAAAAGGAATCCAAAGAGGACCATACCAAGACACATCATAATTAAAATACCAAGAGCAAAAGACAAAGAGAGAATATTAAAAGCAGCAAGAGAAAAACAGTTCATTACCTACAAGGAGCACCCATACGACTGTCAGCTAATTTCTCAACAGAAACGATGCAGGCCAGATGGGAGTGGCAAGAAATATTCAACGTGATGAATAGCAAGAACCTACAACCAAGCATACTCTATCCAGCAAAGCTATCATTCATAACTGAAGGGCAGATAAAGAGCTTCACAGAGAAGAAAAAGCTAAAGGAGTTCATCAATTCCAAATCAGTATTATATGAAATGCTGAAAGGTACTCTTTTAGAAGAGGAAGAAGAAAAAGGTAAAAGCCAAAAAATTATGAACAACAAATACATATCTATCAACAAGTGAATCTAAAAATTAAGTGAATTAAAAATTTGATCAACAGAATAAATTTGTGAATATAATAGAATCAGGAGCACAGAAAGGGAGTGGACTGATAATTCTCAGGGGGAAAGGGGTGAGGGGTATACAGGGAGAGACTGGACAAAAATCATACACCTATGGATAAGGTCAATGGGAGGGAGGTAAGGGCAGAGGGAAGGGCGGGAGCTGGGTGGAGGGGTGCTATGGAGGGGAAAAGGAAAAAAGAGAAACAAATATAATAATCAGAAAAAAATAGTTAAAAAAAAAGAGAGAAAGAGAGAGAGAGAGAGAGAGAGAGAGAGAGAGAGAGAAACATTGATTTTGTCATTTCACTTATTTATTCATTAATTGGTTGATTCTTCTATGTGCCCTGATCATAGATTGAACTTGCAACGTTGGCATATCAAAATGACACTCTAACCCACTGAGTTACCTGGTCAGGACACAACTTTATCTTTTAAATCTGAATTATCAGTGCTTAATACAGTGCCTGGTAGATAATAGTTGTCAATGCAATGTTTAGTTACCTAAAGTTAGTAGAAGAAATACTACAGCATATTCAATCATGTCAAAATGCAGGGGGGTCAGGCTTTTGATAAAGCCTCTGATGTGGTAAAGGATTAAATGTTAATTACTGTCAGTGAAAATGTCTTATTACTATTTACCAGGAACAGGTCATATTTTATGAACCTAATAAATAGACAAGCTGATGGAAGAGAATTCTATTAGATGAAATCGAGAATTCTCTTTAACCAACAAAATATTGTTGGCCTTATGGCTAAGTTAACTTGGGTCTTAAAATGGAAAACTCTCAACATAGGTTTCTGAAACACTCTGCACCATCATCAGCATCTTAGTTAATGTACTGAGTGCCTATTCTGCAGCAGGCACCACTAAACATTTTCTGTGTATAATTTTTTTAATCATCACAGCAATCTGATGAGATAGGCATTGATAATTGAAAAATTAATTTTCCCAAAATCACAATTCGTAAATGGGTGACACAGTATTCAAACATAGCTCTGTCTCCAATAGCTGTGATCTTCACTGTTGAGCAACCTGCTTCCAGCTTGTGTTCACAGTTTATTTTTTTATTTTTTTATTTCTTTGCCCATTGTCACTACCAAGTATTTTCTAATTCCTTCCTGTCATGACAGTGAATCTTATAACTGAATGTAACTGCCCACACCAAAACTCTGCTCCTAAACTTACTCTTTCCAATGTTCATCTATCAGGAAGAATAATTAATCAAGGATAGGTAGAAAAAAAAGAAAAATTCGGTCTTCCCACTTCAAGTTCCCACTTGTAATCCTTCATTAATTATAGAGAAGAAACATAGAGTTGAAAGAGGCAGTGGATGAAGAGTGCAAGTATACTGTCGGGGGTCTTGTCCAGCATCTAGAAGGCTTTAGGAATCCGGAGAAACGCCACATGCAAATTATTAAAGAGTCCAGAGATGCAACATAATTTTGGAAGGCATTTTGGGGGACTAGAGGAGCTTGGCTATAGGAACCAAGTTCTCTTATCTCCCTGGACCCCTTGCTTTTTATTAACACAAACTAGAGGCTGCTGCACAAAATTCATGCATAGGGGTGGAGGGGGGGTGCAGTCCTTTAGCCCTGCTTGCACCCTCTCACAATTTGGGATGCTTCCCTGCCAGCCTTCCTGATTGCCCCTAACCACCTCTGCCTTGGCTCTGTCATCACAGCTTCATCCAGAAGAACATCTGGAATGATGTCCTGAAGGTGGTTTGGCTATCCAGTCTAATTAGCATATTATACTTTTATTATTATAGATAGTTGCCTTGCTCCAAGCTGTACAGAACTGCTTGTCATAGAGATAAAAAAGTTTTAATTTTTACTCTTGATTATGGCAATTAACTAAAACAGATGGCCACCAAAAGGTGACTTACCAAAGTGTGTATAGCAAAAGGTGCTGTTAAGTCCTCTTCCATGAATATGTGCATGTTGTGCATTGTATTTGCCTAGATACATAAAAGAGTGAAGTTTCTGTCTGTCTTTGCAATCATATGAGTGAATTGTCTGAGACCCCAGTCCAGTCTGGTTTGGTGCTCACAGAATAATAGAGGTTGTTTTTTTGTTTTTTGTTTTTTCTTTGCTCCATTGGTGGGGATTGCCTAAAAGTTGTAGAATATCTTCCTTTCAATTTTTCCTCGACACTCTGACTTTACTTATGTCTATAACCTTTGCTTTCCCTCCGTCTCCTACCACAACAATAACTTGCTCAAGGCTCACTTTGCTCCAGTGTCTAAGAGATCATGCAACGCATCTGCCAACAGAACTATGATTCCCAGCATTCCTGGTGCTCCCCCTGCTCTGGGCTTCCGCTTCTGGTCCAGGAGCTGCAAAAAAAACAAAAGGACTGGGAACTCCAGACTGCTCTCCTGCTCCACTTTCTGGCCAGGCTTGGTGTCCTGGGTCAGCCCAAAATGCCAAACCTTCCTGTCCGCTTTCCAGCTGGCTCCATGGTTCCAGCCGACACTGCCATCCTTGTTGCATCAATTTGCATATTCTCTTCTTATTGGCTGTGGGTGCAGCCATCTTTATGGTGAAGTGATGGTTAATTTGCATATTATACTTTTATAAGATAGGAGGATTGTCCTAAAGCAAGGTAGATATACATATCAAAGGCCAGGGTTTAGTATACAGAATCCATTGTCAGATTGGGGGAACCACCTATGGCTGTTCAGATGTTTGGCCAGTAGGATGCAATAATATGTAGATTGAAATGCCATCAGCTGTCTGGCAGCAAGCAATCATTTATGCATCCTTTTCAGGTTTGGGGAAAGGCCCTCGGCTATTCCAGATGATTCAGCCCTGCTGACATGCTGGAATTAGCTTCCAGCAGCATACTCTATCCTGCTTTTACTATCACCAACGCTAATGCCATCTCTGGCACTTTACTGAAACATTCCATTACACATTGTGTATTAAAGAAAAAAGATGAGTAAAGAAAATAGTGTGTAAAACGTGAGATTAAGTAACAATCAGCTTTTTCTTCCACCTTTACCAGCCTAGCTCTCCTAATTACCACACTCACTTTCACTTTGTATAAGTAAATGTTTCTATTGAAAAATGATATTCCTATAAAAGTGCACAAGTTATACATGTACGGTTTGATGAATTTTCACAAAATTAACACACATTTGTAATTATCACTCACATCAACAAACAACATTATCAGCACATTGTAGTTTCAGATTGCATTTTCCTGGTGACTCATGTATTTAACAGCCATTTCAGTTTATTATTTACTAAGATGACTCTTCAAGTCTTGCCTTTAAAAAAATTGTATGGGCTCTTTTTTAAAAATTAATTTGTAAGGTTTAAAAAATATTCTGTATATAATTATTTATCAATTACATGTATTATAAATATTTTCTCCCCTTTATTTGAATGAGTAGGATTTTTGATGGACAATTTTTTATTTTAATATGTTATTTTATTATTATGTCATATTTGAAATAATTTATGCAATTCATAAAGTTTTATTGTAATACAATCTATCAATAATTTTCCTAATGGTTAGTGAATTTTGTGTTCTGTTGAAGAAACCCAGCTGCTCATATATTCTTTCATGTTATTATCCAGAAGCTATCTGTTCTCCCATACAAATTTAAATCTACAGTGTACCTGAACCTGATTTTTGTGTGTGATGTATATTTTGTGTCAAGAATCATTTTTTCATCATAATATTCAATTAACCCAGAATTACTTATTGAAAAGCCCATTCTGCCAAAACTGGTTTGGCTCAGTGGATAGTTTGTCGGCCTGTGGACTGAAAGGTCCCAGGTTTGATTCTGGTCAAGGGCATGTTTGATTCCGGTCAAGGGAATGTACCTTGGTTGTGGGCACATCCCCGGTAGGGGGCGTGCAGGAGGCAGCTGATCGATGTTTCTCTCTCATTAATGTTTCTAACTATCCCTCTCTCTCCCTTCCTTTTTGTAAAAAAATCATTCAAATATATGTTTTAAAAAAGAAAGTTTCACATTGTTTAAAAAAGAAAGAAAGAAAAAGAAAGAAAAGAAAGAAAGAAAGAAAAAATCACATTTATAAAAGCATAGTACCTGTTGGCATTTGTACAGGAATTCCATATAATAGCTAAATCCTTTTCAGAAAATTGAAATATATAAATACCTAGTGGTCCAATACAAAAATCTGACATAGCATCTTAGTTTTATAGGTGTATTAGTATTTCTCACAATATTTTATTGTGTGTGTCAAGAACTTTCACATATTTTGTCATATTTCCTAGGTATTATAATTTTTGGTGCTATTTTAAATGTCAGTTTTTAGTTTTATTTTTTAATTAGTGATGAGTTTTTCATATTGTTCTTTAGTGCAAGCACATTGCTAAAGTCTTTTCTCAATTTTAATAATTTAGCTGCATATACTTTTAGATTTGTAATGTATTATCATATAAACTGTGAATGTGTTTTGTTTTTTCATTTCCCACTCTTGAAAAATTTCTTTCCTTCTTTCTTCTTTCTTTTCTTGTTTTCTTTTGTTTTGTTTTTGCTTTTATTATACTTGTAGGGAACGTCAATAGGATGATGAATATCACTGGTGATAGAGTACCTCTTATCTCATTTCCAGTCTTCAGAGAGAAAGCTTTTAATACCAAAGCATTAATATGAGCTTTGCTATAGACATTATTTTAGAAATATCCTGTATTATATAAGTTTTCTTTTAATTATAGTTTGCTGAAATATTTTAATCATGTTGCTTAATTATTTCAAATGCTTTTTTGCATCTATTGAAATAATTATATTATTTTTTTCTCTTTATTCAGTTAATGTATTGAATGATTTTAATTTTAGAATATTAAAACAATCTTGCTTTTTGGAATAAATCCAACTTTGTTATATTATAATATTTTTAATAGACATTTAAATTGTATTTGCTTATATTTTTTCAGGTTTTACATTATGTTTATGAAAGACAGTGATTTGAAAATTTCCATTCTTATAATAAACTATCATTAAAATTGAAAAAAAAATATTTAATTACCCATAAAAAGTGATTTGGGAAATGCTATTTATGTGTGTTTTTTTTAATTATTTTTGTGGACTATTTTGTATGGATAGATGGTTGTTATTTTTATTAAAATGCTTAGAAGGAATTACTATAAAGTTGTCTACTTTTTACATTGCTTTGGTGTGGTTGGAGGATTTTAGTTCCAATTTCAAGTTGAACAAATAGGACTATTCAGATTTTCTAAATCTTCTTTTGTCTGTTTTGAAAAATAGTTTTCTTTCTTTCATTTTATCTAAATTTTAAAAATTTATTACAGGAAGTTGTTTATAGTATCCTCTTGTCTTTCATAACAAAATGTGTAAAAAGAAATTCATCTTTTATTCCTGATATTGATTAGTTTCATTATTGATACCTATAATTTTCAGTCTTCATTAATGATACATGGAAAGCAATTCACTTTTGTATATTGATCTTGTATTCTGTGATCTTTCTCTACTCATTAATTCCATAAATTTTTTGTTGATTCTTTGAGATTTTCTATGTAGACAGTTATGCCATCTATGAAAAAAGACAATGTTTTTTTTTTCTTTACAATCTATATACCTTTACTTCAATATCTTATCTTATTGCACTAGTTAGAAGTTCCACTATGATGTTGAATTGAAGTGAGGAGCAAGGACATCTTTCTTAATTATTACTGATCTCAGGAACTGGAAGGCAAAAAGTTTTTCAACATTAATTATAATGCTAGTTTTTCAGTAAATACTTTTATTCAACTAAGGAAGTTCTTTATTTCCAGTTTTCTGAGGATTTTTGTCACAACTGGGTGTTATATTTTGTCGAATACTTTTCTAGAACAACTGATATAATCATTTTATTTTTCTTCTTAACCCTATTGATGTAGTGAATTTACTGATTAATTTTTTCATATGCAACCAGCTTTACATGCCTAAAGTAAATCCCCTTTGGTCATGGTATATAATTCTTTTTATTCACTGTTGAATTTAATTATCTAACATTTTGTTGAAAATCTTTGCATTTATGTTCATGAAAGATATTGAACTCTAGTTTTCCTTTCTTGTAATGTCTTTATCTGGTTTTAGTATTAACTTAATGTTGAATGATTTAAGGAATGTTTACTCACCTTCTATTTTTTAGATTGTGAAGAATTGTCATTTCTTCCTTAAAAGTTTGTTAAAAATTCACTAGTAAAACAATGTAAGACTAGTGTTATTCTTTCTAAAAGGTTACTTATTATTCATATTATTTATTTAATAGACATAGAAATATTCATATTAGTTGTTTCTCTTTATATGGGTTTTGGTAATTTGTGTCTTTCAAGAAATTAGTTCATTTCACTAAAGTATTAAGTTTGTAGGCATATTATTATTATTCCTTTGTTATTCTTTTACTCTCAGATTAATAGTGATAACTGTTCTTTCTTTTATAATGCTGATAATTTGCATTTTCTCTCTTTTCTCTTGGGTAGCCTGGCTAAAGTTTTATCAATTTTATTAATCTTTCCAAAGAATTTGATTTGAGATGTATCAAATTTCTTTTCATATTTTAATACTTTCTGTTTTATTTTTATTATTATTTTCTTCTGCTTGCCTTAGGCTAAAATATTTTTCTTTCTACAGTTCCCTAAGGTATAAACTTACATTATTGAATTTAGATCATTCTTCTTTTCAGACATATGCATTTAATGCTATAAATTTCTCTTTAAGCATTGCTTTTATTGTGTCCCACAAAATTTAATAAGTTGTATTTTCATTTTTATTTAGTTCAAATATTGTAAATTTCATTAGAATTTTTTTCTAACACATGTGTTAGTTAGAAGTATGTTTATTTAATGTTTATTTATGTGGAGTGTTTTCTTATTATTGACTTATAATTTAATTCTACTATCATTTAAAAAACTACATTGTATGATATTTATTATTTATTTATTTAATTAATTTCTTTATTGATTATGGTATTACATATGTGTCCTTATTCTCCCATTACCCCCCCACACACACACACACAACCCCTCATTCATGCCATTACTCCCCTGTTGTTTGTGTCCATTCATTAGGTATATATGCATGCATGTAAGTCCTTTGGTTGATCTCTCCCCCTTTTATTTATTTATTTTTTAATTCAATAAGGTGTATTTCATGGCCTAGAGTGTGGTCTATCTTAATGATGTTCATGTGGACTTGATAAAAATGTGTATTCTACTATTTCTGGGTGGTATATTCTATAAATGTCAATTAGATCAAGTTGATTGATAGTGCTGCTCATATTAACAGTGTCCTTATTGATTTTCCGCCTGTGAGATCTATCAATTACTAAAAAAAGGGGTGTTGATATCTCCAACTATAAGAGTGGATTTGTCTAGTTCTCCTTTCATTCTATTTTTTTTATTCATGTCTTTTGATGCTCTGTTGTGAAGCATATACACATTAAAGATCGTTATGTCTTACTGAAGACTGATTAATTTATTATTATGTAGTAGTTATCTTTATCCAGGATAATATTTTTTGTTCTGAAATATGCTTTGTCTGAAATTAATATAGATAGTCCAGAATTCTTTTGATTAGTGTTAACATGTGTATCATTCTTTACTTGTTTAGTTTTAACTTACATGAGTGCTTATATTTAAAGTGTGTTTCTTATAACAACATAATATATTTATTTTAAATATATTATGCCCAGAGGGTGTGACTCAGTGGTTGAGCACATGCCCAGGTTGCGGACTCAATCCCCAGTGGGGGCCATTCAGGAGGCAGCCTATGAATGATTCTCTCTCATCATTGATGTTTCTCTCTCTCTCTCTGTCTCTCTTCCTCTCTGAAATCAGTAAAATCTATTTTGACAATTTTTGTCTTTTAATTTAGACCATTTACATATAAGTAATATTGATATAGTTACATACATATTTTCTAGGGTTATAATTATTTTCTATATTTTGCACCCATTATTTTTTCATCCTCCCTTTTATTTCTGCCTTTAAAAAATTATTTGAGCATTTTATATGATTCCATTCATCTCTCCTCTATTAGCATTTGAATGCATTTTTATAGACCATTTAACAATAAAAACAGTTTACCTTTATTTATAACTCTGACATTTGCTTTCTTTTTATGTAGAATTGACACTCTTGCCTGTCATTTTTCTTCTTCTGAAGAGGATCTTTTATTTTATTTTATTTTTATATA
This sequence comes from Lasiurus cinereus, assembly GCA_011751065.1. Lineage (NCBI taxonomy): Eukaryota > Metazoa > Chordata > Mammalia > Chiroptera > Vespertilionidae > Lasiurus > Lasiurus cinereus. The sequence goes on along the minus strand of JAAGEH010002534.1, from coordinate 8,414,036 downwards.
TATTTTTATTGATTTTTCACAGAGAGGAAGGGAAAGGGATAGAAAGCCAGAAACATCGATGAGAGAGAGACATTGATCAGCTGCCTCCTGCACGCCCCCTACTGGGGATGTGCCCACAACCAGTGTACATGCCCTTGATGGGAATCGAACCTGGGACCTTTCAGTCCCCAGGCCGACGGTCTATCCACTGAGCCAAACCTGTTTCGGCTGAGAGGATCTTTTAAATATCTTCTAGTACATATAAATTCTCATACAATGTGTATGAGGTAGCACTCTTCTTTTGCTGGAGAAGAATTCCCTCATGTTTTTTTGTTTGTTTGTTTGTTTTTCCTGAGAAAGTTGCTATTTCTCCTTCACTTTTGGAGAACAATTTTATAAGACATAGAATTTTAGGTTGATTATCTTTTTCTTTCAATGCTTTAAATTTTAAAATTCACTCTTTTTTTGCTTTCTGGTTTCTAAAGAGACATAATCATTCTTAATTTCCTTGTTCTTTTGCAAAAAGGTTTTTCCTCCTCTGGTTTCTTTCAATATTTTCTATTTTTTAAAATTAATAGATTTCCCATAAATATTCATGTTTTTATAATTCTTATTTAAATATCCTGAATATTCTGATATATTTATTTTATTTTACTTATTGATCTTAGAGAGGGGGGGGAGAGAGAGAGAAAGAGAGAGCGAGAGAAAAGAAACAGTGATTTGTTATTCAGTTATTTATATGTTCACTAGTTGCTTCTTGTATATGCTCTGACTGGATATATAATACAAAACCTTGATGTATCAGGACAAAACTCTAACTAACTGAGCTACCTGGCCAGGATAGGCAAATATTGTGGATATTTTTGTTTGGTATAAGCCTTACATCATCTATATATAAAAAAAAGCCAGTGTTCATGATGACTGTGATGACCAAATGACCAGTCATCATGAGGTACATTGAGCACCTCTTGGTCCCTCTCCCAGCCTGGGAGCAGGGCAGAGTGGTACTGGGGACTGGTGAGCAGGCTGCATGGCTGACTTCTTGGTCCCTGCCCCCAGCCCACAGACTCTGATGGATCAGCGATGGTGGTGAATAGGGGAATCGGGGTGAATGGCAGGAGAACCTGGCTGGCGGTCAGGCTGCTGTAATCACCAGCTTATCCCTAGCTGCTCAGGGGTTCAAGCTTGCAGGAAAGCAGGTGCCAGTGACTTCACCTCCATGCACATGCACCAGGCTGGCTGCTGATGGAATGCGCTGCCCACTTGGGGCTGCTCACACTGGGGCAGGTAGGTTGTGGGCGTGCCCTGCAGCTTCCGTCAGTGCCTCAAGCCCCATCAGCAGTGGCAGTGGTGGTAGTGGTGGCAGCACCCACATGAGTGGCTCTAAGTGGGCAGTGCATTCCATCAGTAGCTGGCCTGGCACACGTGCATGGAGGTAAAGTCACTGGTACCTGCTTTCCCATAGGCCTGAGCCCCGGAGCAGCCAGGAATGAGCTAGAGATCCTAATGGCCTTACAGCCCGGCAGAGGCGGAGTTCAGTCTGGGGACTGGCGAACCAGCAGAAGATGGCCCTGATCAAAGGAGGCTAGGCCCTAGGGATCCTACCCACATGATTCGTGTGCTGGCCTGTAGTATACAATATAAGGTAAGCACTACTTATATCCCCATGTGGTAGACTTCAAACATCATTGAAAGTTAGTAAGTGATTTGGTTGTCTTATTTCAGATCCAATGCTCTTAATTACTATACTGTTGGATCCCAGCAATAACATCCTATCTCTACTAAAATAGTGTGGTAACAGCAAATGCTGAATACCCAGTCTCATCAAAGCAAGTTGTCTTCTTTCACTGTACTCACTTATCTTTTGGGTTCCACCTTTGAAAAGGTTCTTTGGATCTTCCTCCTTGAAATAAATAAGAAATCATTTCTGATCAGTGGGCAATTACCTTCAACATTCTTATTTTTGTGCAGGTTATATATCTAAAGGCAAAATTCTAATTGTAACTACTACTCTGGTAACAGTACTACTTTGGTAACAGATGCAATGTTGCTTCAATGTATTAAGATTGAGCATTTCCATTTAAATAATACCCAGATATAATTTACCCAATGAAAAAGAATCCCATGAAAGAACATGCATAATAAAAATATTTCTTGTTTGTATGCCTGCAATTAATTATCCAATATTTTTACTGTCTAATTAGAAAATGAAAAAATATCATGAAATTCAGTAAGTTTCCAAAGAGATTTATCAGTAATGTATAATTTTCATTTGTTAATTTTTCCCATAGTTGATGTGAAGATCATCATTATAACATTCACTTTTACATATCTCTAGACAAGGAGGCCATATGAGGACCTTCTCAATGCTGGACTCTGTAGTTCTGATCTGGATAATGCATATTCTCTCCTTCCAGGGGCTCTCAGGCTTCAGAGAGCTTCTTTAAAATGTTTCCCCGTGGAAATGATGTTGTTTTCACTATCAGGTACAAAAATAGGTTTGTTTCTCATTAATAATTCTAGCTAATTATTATGGAGGCATTTTTTATGGATCTTATTTACTGATTCACTTTATTCAAGGCCATGGTTGAGTTACTCTGACTCTTTTTAGATTTACTTTCAAATTATAGTTGATGTAATTTTATAGTAGTTTCAGGTATAAAGTCCCATGGTTAGACATTTATATAACTTACAGTTATCACCCTGATAAACCTAGACAACATATATTGTTATCATAATATTATTGATATTATTATTGACTATATTCCCTATATCTTATTTTATATTTCTGTGACTATTCTGTAATACCAATTTGTACTTTTAAATCCCTTTACCTTTTTCTCCCATTCTCCCAACTCCTTTCCTATCTGATAACCATTAAAATGTTCTCTATATCTATATGTCTGTTTTTGTCCTGCTTGTTCATTTATTTTGTTTTTTAGATTCCACATATAAGTAAAATCATCATTGGAATTTGTCTTTCTCTGTCTGTCTTATTTTACTTAGCACAATATCCTCTAGATCCATCCATGTTGTTGCAGATAGCAAAAATTCATTCCTTTTAATTTCTGAATCATATTCTACTACACACACACACACACACACACACACACACACACACACACACTAAGTGGCCAGATTATTTTATTATGATCTCTGAACACATAATAATTTGGCCACTCAGTATATATATATTAGAGGCCTGATGCATGAATTTGTGCATGGGTGGGGTTCAGCCAGCCTGGCCAGGCAGAAGGGACATGGGCGATGGGCTGGCCTGCCTGCTGGTCAAACTCCTGGTTTAGGGTACAATTTGCATATTAGCTTTTTATTATATAGGATATACACTGAGTGGTCAGATTATTATGTGTTCAGAGACCATAATAAATTGGCTACTCAGTGAATATACTAGAGGCCCAGTGCACCAAATTTGTGCACTGGAGGGGGAGGTTCCCTCAGCCTGACCTGTACCCTCTTGCAGACCAGGACCCCTCACTTCTTACAGCCCACCTGCTTGCTGATCCTTACTGCTAATTTAGTTGTTCCTTAGCACTGCCACAGAGATGGGAGAGGATCCCACCACTGCTGCTGTGCTCGCTAACTGTGAGCCTACCTTCTGGCTGAGTGGTGCTCTCCCTGTGAGAGCGCACTGACTACTAGGTGGCAGCTCTTTTGTTGAGCATCTGCACATCATAATGCGCATCATAGCATTATGGTGGTCATGTGTGCATCATAACAACTGGTCATTCCAGTACTTCCACTGTATCAGTCACTTAGGCATTTATTATATAGACTAGAGACCTGGTGCACAAAATTCGTGGATGGGGGGGTATCCCTCAGCTTAGTCTGCAACCTCTCCAATCCAGGATCCCTCTCACAATTCAGGACTACTTGCTCACAACCATTCACCTGCCTGCCTGCCTGGTTGCCTCTAACCACTTCTGCCTGACAGCCCAATCACCCCCTAACCACTCTCCTGCCAACCTGATCAATGCTTAACTGCTCTCCTGCCAGCCAGATTGTCCCTAACTGCCTTCCCCTGCTAGCCTAGTTGCCGCTAACTGTCCTCCTCTGCAAGCCTGCTCACTCCTAACTTCCCTCCCTTGCTGGCCCATTCACCCATAACTGCCCTCCCTTGCCAGCCTGACTGCCCCTAACTGCCCTCCTCTGCAGGCCTGGTCACCCCCAACTGCCCTCCCTTGCTGGCCTGGGTCCCTCCCAACTACCCTCTCCTGCTGGCCATCTTGTAGCAGCCATCTTGTGTCCACATGAAGATGGCCATCTTGTATGTTGGAGTAATGGTCTATTTTCATATTACCTCTTTATTATATAGGATATATATGCACCATTTCTTAATCTATACATCTATTGATGGACAATTAAGTTGCTTCCATATCTTCAATGTTGTAAATAATGCTACAATAAACATATATATATATCTATATATATATATATATATTGAGATATATATATATATATTGAGTGTGTTGGGTTCCTTCAAATAAATACCCAGAAGTGGAATTGCTAGGTCCTGCTTTGTTTCTCACTATATTCTTTGATTTAAAGTATATTTGTCTGGTATAGGTATTGCTACCCTACCCAGCTATTTTGTTTTGTTTTATTTTACCCCAACTCTTATCCAGTGCACCCTTACAAACAAATAAAAGAGAAGGGATATCCAGAACATACTACTTCTCACTATCTTTTGTGCATTAATAGTGATTTTATTTAGCTAAATTTGTTTGAGTTTGAATATTTATTTTGAACATTGAGACTACAAGAGAAATGTAATAAAGTATTGTGTATCTATTTTTAAGTGTTCAAAATACATGAACATAAGAGAAAAGTAATAATTGTAAAACTTTTTACCTCCCATACTACCCCATTTCAACATTTGGTATATTTCAGGTTTGAGGATATCTCTTTAATTCCAAAGCAGAAGATAAAGAAGGAGTTAGAGACCAGAATTCTAAAATGTGAAATGCTTATTTAAATGTTTTACAGATAACATCAGGTCTTCAGGAGCATATACTATATTCATTTAAGATAAAAACCAAACACATTCAACTTAGCTCCTTTGGTTAGTACAGAGAAAGAGGTCACATATAGAAAAATGTGCAAAAGTAAAAATAAAGAAAAGGATCATTTGTGAAGAAAACGGTAGAAGTTAACCCGTAATCTGGAAAAATGACCCACTAATTCCTCCTCTGCATGATCCAGAAATCACATCAAGAGGAGCACTTATTTCTCCTCCTCTTGAATCTGGGCTGGCCTTTGATCAATAAATACAGTGCAGCAGGAAGGAGACATGAAGGGACCATCATCTGCTTCTTTTCTCTTGAAGTGATCACTCTTATACTTTCTTTGATGAACCAGATACATAAAGAGGTCTGAGGAGACCTGCTTACCAGTATAGATGGTTCCTGACTAGTGGTTGGACTTACGATTTTTTTCGACTTTGCAATGGGGCAAAAATGGTACGTGTCTGGCAGAAACCTCACTTCAGATTATGAATTTTGGAATTTCCTGGGTCAGCAATAGCAGTATGATTTTCTCTCATGATGCCAGTCAGCAGCAGCCAGCGACAGCTCCCAGTCTAGGCACATTATCATGAGGGTAAACAACTGATACTCTGCACTGTACTGTGTTGCCAGCATTTTTGGGGATATTGCATTTTGTGTGTTTGCATTGTATCATGTCTACAAATCACCCATTTGAGTCTCCTGCTCTGGTGATAAGAGAAAAACAATTATTTTTGAGATGAAATTCAAGATAATTGCCCAGATGTAGGATACTTTAAATGCTCTGAACACTTTAAGGTAAGGTAGGCTAAACTATGATATTCCCTGGGTTAGGTAAAGTAAATGAATTTCAACTTATGATATTTTCAGCTTTTGATGGTTTCATCAGGATATAACCTATCCATCATAAGAGGAGGAGCATCAGTTTTCTGCCAACACTTAGAAACAGCTCTCTTGGATTTTGTAGCCCAGCCAAGTCCCCAGATGACTAAAGCTCTAATTGATATCACGTGGAGCAGATAAACCATACAGCTGAGTCCAATCAACTCATCGAAAGGTAAAGGAATGTTAAGTCACTAAGTTTTGGGGAAAGTTGCTGTGACCAAAATATATACATGATGGAAATAGTTAAATAGTAAACAAAGTACAGTAGTATCTCGAGATACGAAGGGCCCTAACATACGAGATTTTTGAGATATGAGCTGTCGAGCGAGCGATTTTTGCTTTGAAATACAAGCAACATTTGAGATAGGAGTAATCGCGCAGATCAGCCGGCTGCACACGACCCACCAGTTTACCGCGACTCGAGCATCTCATAGTTTCCTACGCCTCAAGGTTATGGAACGAATTAAACTCGTATCTCGAGGTACCACTGATAGTATAGAAGTAAACATATTAGGTTGAGGAGGGCAAAAGAAATTGAAGATAAATACCTGGCTAACATATATATGTAATTTAATTAATAAATATCTTCCCAGGGGACACAGATTTTTTTAATTTTATGTATTTGAAAGGAAAATATAAAAATTTTTGAAAGACAGCTTTTCATAGTGTAGTTTTATACTTAATGTAGAAAGAAAAAAGAGTTTAGTGGTATTTCATAAAAGTCCAACTTACCTTGAAAATTTTGTTATTAAAAAGATGAGCCCTGGCTGGTGGGCTCCAAGGTTAGAGCATTCGCCCTTGCACAGAGTCATTTGTTCAATTCCCAGTCATGGGCAAGTACCTGGGTTTCAAGTTCTACTCCTGACCACAGTTAGGGCTCATGAGGGAGGCAACTAATGTGTCTCTTTCACACTCACATTGATGTTTCTTTCTTTCTTTCTTTTTTTAAAAATATATTTTATTGATTTTTTACAGAGAGGAAGGGAGAGGGACAGAAAGTTAGAAACATCGATGTAAGAGAAACATTGATCAGCTGCCTCCTGCACACCTCCCACTGGGAATGTGCCCACAACGAAGGTATGTGCCCTTGACCGGAATCAAACCTGGGATTCTTCAGTCCGTAGGCCGTCACTCTATCTACTGAGCCAAACCGGTTTGGGCCTGATGTTTCTTTCTCTCTCTTTCCTCTCCCTCCTTTCCACTCTTTCTAAAAAAAAAAAATCAAAACACAAAAAACTGAAAAAAAACATTTTTTGGTGAGGATTAACAAAACAAAAAAACAAACAACAAAAACAACAATAAGGTGAAGATAATCCAAGACAAAGATACAAAGACAGAAAAAAATATTTATGGAATAGTTGGAGAAAGGACTTTGAGTGAGCTTTTTCTGACTTTGGGAAAAAAAGAATTGTCTTTACAATTGAAGAATTTAGCTTGTGTACCATAAAAATAAACAAACAAAAATAGATAAATAAATAAATAAATAAATAAATAAATAAAAAGAAAAGTGGGAAAAAAATCATCCTTGAATATAATTTATTTTTTAAAAGAAAGAAAAATTTTAAAAGTTTACTAAAAATATTGAGGGGAGGAGGAAGGAAAGGGAATGGAATTCTGGGGTAGTAGTAACTTTCAGTAACAGAAGTGAAACAAAGTTTTAATGTGCTACCATGTCCTCTTTGCTCTCATAATCCCTTTTCATATATGTTGTGGAAGTTACCACATTAAATTTTTTTATGTTTTTTAAAAAAATATATCTTATTGATTTCTTACAGAGGAAGAGAAAGGGATAGAGAATTAGAAACATCGATCAGCTGCCTCTTGCACACCTCCTACTGGGGACATGCCCACAACCAAGGTACATACCCTTGACCAGAATCAAACCTGAGACCCTTCAGTCCCCAGACAGACACTCTATCCACTTAGCCAAACCAGTTAGGGGAAACTTTTAACTTACTTGTGTATATGTCTGTCTCATACTACTAAGCTGATCAAAATTATTCACTGAATAATTTACTAAAGGTTGATTTACTATAAATTGATAAGCATGTGAAATAATTTGTGAAATACAAAATCAACTTATTAGCAGAAGCATGCCCTTTGTCAGAGATAGCTGTGTTGTTTAAGAGATGCTCTAATTCTTGTGGCCTGCAATCAAAGAAAGCTGGAACAGCCTTCTAGAGAGCTGAAGAGTCTGACAATTATTTGTAAGAAAAAATGCATATTTTTTAAAATTAATAAATCTATATTCTGAAACCTAAGTTTTACAATAGCTCTTAGAGTGATTGCAATTCTGAGAATATTCTAGCAATTTCAGGTCATTGCGTAGCAACTATGTGCTAAACATGTTGTCTGGAGACATGTATGTGGAAACCCTATGGTCTCTGCTCTAAAATGCCTTGTGACATCTGACAAGATGAAAATGTAAAGAGAAGGAAGTGCCTATAAGTGCAAAGAATTATTCTAAAGCCCCTTGCCTTATATTATCCTCTTAATAACACACACATCCAATAGTTTTATTCCAATTTGTAGGTTAAGAAATTAGAATGAGAGATATTCAGTAACTTGTTCAATATGAGCAAGCCAATACTTAGAAATTTGCTCTCTTCCCTCCCCCATCTCTGCCCTTCCCCTCCCTTACCTCCTTTCTTTTCTTCTCTCTCCTCTTTCTCTTCCCCTCCCTTCCCTTCCTGTCTCCCTTTCCCCCCACCTCAAATTTCAGACCCCAATACAATGAGTTGAAACTATTGACATATAGAGGCAAAGGAATAGACTGTCAAACTACAGCAAGAAGGCAGGGGAGGTTGTAGAGGGTGGGGGGGACCCTGTAAGAGATCAACCGAAGGACTTGTTTGCATGTACTAGGGGGGAGGAGTATCTGTGGGGAGGTCAATGGGGGGGAAAAAAGGAGACGTATGTACTACTATTTGTAATACTTTAAACAATAAAAAAATAAATGTGTAAAAAAAAAGAAAAGTACGGACATAGTCTATGCAAGACACTATGAGAACAGGGGCAAAGCTTTCCTGGAAGGAGTCTCTGGGTTATGGGATGCTATGATTAAGACTCCTGTGTGCCTTCCATCCCTGTTCTCTACTGCTCTCTTGTGGTGTGGCTATTCTGCAGCAGCACAGAATAGCTGAGAGTTTTTGGAGTCAGGCAGATTTGGGTTATAATTCTGGTAAATAAAATAGATGTGTGACTTTAGAGAAGTTATTACTAGAGCCTTTTCTTTCTTGCCCATAGGGATGCATACATTCTTTATGATTACTGTTTTGGGTTTCTTTGACCCCTAGAAATGGGGTCAAATGGCAGTCCCATATTTAATTTTTGGAGGAAACTCCATAGTGGCTATATCAGTCTGCATTCCCACTAGCAATGTACTAGGGTTCCCTTTTCTCTGCATCTTTGCCAGCACTTGTTGACTTGTTGATGATAGTCATTCTGGCAGCCAGAGGTGGTATCTCATTATCATTTTAACTTGCATCTTTCTGATGATCAGTGACTTTGAGCAATTTTTTATGTGTCTCTTAGCCATCTATATATTATATTTGGAGAAGTGTCTATTTACATCTTTTGCCCATTTTTATTTCTAATGTTTGTTTTCCTTTTGATAAGTTGTGTAAGTTCTTTGTATATTTTGGAAATTAACCTCTTATTAGATGTATCATTGGCAAATATGTTCTCCCATTCAGTGGGATCCCTTTTCATTTTGTTGATGGTTTTTTTTGCTGTGCAGAAGTTTTTGTTTTGATGTAGTCCCATTTATTTTTCCTTTATTTCTCTTGCCCTAGAAAGATGTATATGTAAACATATTGCTACAAAAGATGTCTGAGATTTTGCTGCCTGCTGGTTTGATTTCTTTTAGGATTTTTATGGTTTCATGACTTTTATCCATTTTTATCTGTTTATCCTTGTGTATTGTGTAAATTGATGCTATTTACATTAGCTAAGATTTGGAAACTGCTCAAGATCAGTACATGAATGGATGAAAAAAGTGGTACATTTACACAATGGAATACTAAGCAGCTGTGAAAAAGAAGGATCTTTTTCCCTTTGAGACAGCAGGGAAGGACCTGGAAAGTATTATGCTAAGCAAAATAAGCCAGCCAGAGAAAGACAAATATTACATGGTCTCACTTATATGGGCATTCTAATGAACAAAATATTGACATACAAGATCCAGAGATGTAGATGCATGGAATAGATTGATCAGTCTCAGGGGAAGGGAGTGGGTAGAAAGAAATTAACCAAATAATTTATATGCATATATGCATAACTCATAGGTACAGACAATAGTGTCATAGGCCTGGGTGGAGGAGTAGAGGAGTCATTTGGGGGGGGGTGGTATCTTTCAACAATAAAGCTAAATTAAAAAAAATAAAAAAATAACAACATGTACCTGATAGAGCTGTTATAACAATTCTGCATAAGATGTGTATTAAGTATTAGTATATTGCTGGTGTGATACCCTCTTAGCAAGTAGTGGGAGTCAGTCTAAAGAATTTTTCATTATATCTACACTGATTCCTGGTTGGTTGATGTGATTCAGTAGGTCTGGATAGGATATTTTACCAGGCATCCAAGATTTTGTCACATCATCTTTGATACTCTCACTGAAATAAAAGAAATTGTGGAGTACATTTTCTGACCTAACCAATAATTACACCTTCTTAATTTGAAACCATTTTTCTAGGAATAATGTAGTAGACGTTCTTTAGAGAGCTAGCACCACACTTTCTGATCTATTTCTTTGGCATTTAGTCAGAGGACATGCCTCCTGTATCTCCTCAGCCTCCTCAAAGGTGAGCTTCGCTTGTGACTCCAGTGAAGCAAGCAGTTCCTGAGGGGGATCGGGGCAGCAGCCACTGCTCACACCTGCTGACAGCACTATCCCTGCTCTCACCCACTGCTGACACCTGCCACAATCACTCCATGCTGTCAGCGGGTGTGCTGGGAGCTGGCACCATCAGCATAAGGGAGCTGCAGTGGCAGGAGCCGGGCTGCCAGCAGTCAGGAGACTAGGGCCCATGGTGTGAAGGACTGAGTATGGGCACAGAGGATGGGAGGAGACCGGCCCCTGTGCCCACATCAGCCTTGTGGCCCACAGTTCCTTTCAAGATGCACAAATTCGTGCACTAGGACCTTAGTATTAATATTTTCATTAAATATTCTTCATAATATTTTTAAAAAACAAGACATTTGATTGCACATCTTTAGGCTCACCTACTGGTTCATACTTTTACTCAGCCCCTGAATCTGAACAAAAATAGTTAATTTTCAGGAGACTGTAAAAAAATAATAATAATCAATGCTTATTTCCACCCTAAACTTGGCCTCATCCCAGCCAAAGCTGAATCTTCAAAATCTAAAATAGTTGAGGTCCCAAGGTCTGCCTTCCATTCTCCTCAGGCAGTGGGACAAGGAGGGAGGTCAGAGCTCAGAATCCTGACTCCAGATACTAGGGCGGCACGGGCAAAATAGGAGAAAAGACATGAATTCATTAAAGAATAACAGCTGAAGCAGGCACTTACCAGTGAATTGGGAAGGAAATTTCTGAGAAGGCTTTAAGAATGTGGAGGAAAAGGAGCAGTTAATCTGAAATACAAAATTGAAAGGCATGGCAGATGCATGATTCTAGCCTTACAGATAAGATTCCTTCTGGAATTCAGAAGCAGCTAAGAGAAGCAAGACAATTGGCTGCTGGGCTCAATATGTAAACATAGTGCTGGTCGACATTGAAGATGTTTATTAGAAAAGTTAATGCAATGTCAGGGCGGAAGATCAATGTTTAACCTGATTTCACTGCAATCTATTGGTCTGCTTTGGAATACAGAATGGAAAATTAGCAAACCAGAAAAGGAAATGTAAGGGATTTTTTTTTTTCATAAGAGAACTGTCAAATAACGGGCACTGATATTTGTGAGAATGAAAAAGTCAACAATTACTTTCATATTTAGTTAATGCATATTCACATATTTTCATTAAACATTAAAAATGGAGTAATTACATTAGCATTTTCATTTGCCTCAATACCCAGGTAAAGTCACAGAATTTTTGAGATTCGCTGTGCTCAGTCCTCTCATTTTCTGGATTAAACCCTACAGACAGAGCTATCACATGAATTTCCCGAGATGACACAGTCAGGTAGGAGTGTGGTCAGTGATGCACACTGATTCCCAGATTATAGGTAAAGAAAGAGGGGCATGCGATCAGGAGAAAGGTCATTGCCTGTGCCGAGAATTCCCTCTGGCATTACTACCTGAGAAGCCCGTTGGTCATTCTCATTGTAAAAGTGCCTTTAGAATTCTTCCATGTAAAATTACCTGCAAGCATTATTTAACTAATCCCCATAAAATGTGTGTGTGTGTGTGTGTGTGAGTGAGAGAGAGAGAGAGAGAGAGAGAGAGAGAGAGAAAGAGAGAGAGTGTGTGTGTGTCGGTCTAGATGATAAATTAAAAAGCATTCTCTGTGGATGACAGCCTACAGAGGAGGAGGAGTGATTACTCTCTACTCCCTGATTTAGGAATAAAAATATGTACCTGGTTGCTAAACTCAGAGATGAGTTAAGATAGCTTTTTTTGTTCCCCCACATGACCTCTAGCTTCTCTTTTAAATTGGTAATTTGGAGAATATCTAACAGAGTTATTGCAATCTTTTTCTACAGTGATTATTAAAGGCGATATTTCAGCCTATATTTTTGAAATGTCTTGCTGGAAAAGGAAACTAAGTGAGTTTTTCCCTTGGTATGTACCTGAGACAGAAAAACACTCAGGGGGTGGGGGGGAAGCAAGCGGTGTGTTTCCTGGGCACGAGGAAGCTGTCAATGGCCTGGGAAGGGAGGGAAGCGTGGGTTTCTGGGCAGCAGCAAAGGGCTGACCTCACTAAACCTCAGCTGCCCTGCTGGGCCCGCAGAGCTCGCTCCTGTCAGAGGCACGATTAGTACAATTCCCCTCGCAGCTGTCCGTTGAGGGAGGCCAATTTAAAAACAAGGAGTCAGCCAATTAATTACACTGTCAGCAATAAATATAACAATGGGCTGTGGTGGCAATTCAGTCCCAGGATGCATCAGGCAGCCATCTGTACGTCTGTCTTCCTCGTGAACATGGCACTTGTTGCTGCAGAACTCCTTAAGGCCAGTGTCTGAGCCATCAGGGAGCAGAGGGCAACCGCCCCTCCTCCTCTGTAGGCTGTCATCCTTGAGTTTCACCCCTTTCAGAGGAATCAACTTGGAGTGCAATCTGGGGATTCAGCACGAGCTCTAACCCTAAGGATAAATAAACAGATCATTTTTCAATCTCGTGTTTATTCATTTACTAACATTTATTGAGAGCTTTTTGTTTGCCAGGGACACACCAGAGAAGTAGGGATATGGAGACAATAGAGTCCATCGATATAGTAGAAATGAATGTATGTTACCAGAGCACCACTAGCCATTTTCTGTGTATTTTATGGTGAATGCCCTGGGTAGTTCTCCCTTAGACAAATCCACTTTTATGATCCACGGACAATTAAAATTGTTGAGTTCTTCCTTTTTTCCCTCCAATATTTTTGCAATTCCTTTTTCCTTGAATTCTTTGAATCAGTTTTGAGGATGGTTACTTAAAAAAAAAAAAAACAGAATGGAAAATCAGCATAGAAAAGTCTTACCTAATGCTTGCGTACTTAAAATTAAGGGCATTGAGGCCTATTACTTTATTCTACTATTCCTTTAGCCAAAGACAGTGAATTGGTGATTGGTTTGATAGCCATATCTTAATTACAGCTAGGTTTCATCCAAATCCAGAGGGATATCATTCCAGTCCTGCTCCTCAGTAGCAGAGAATATATTCGAATCAGTTGAATCTTTCTTCTGTTTATGCTCAAAGGGGAGCATTTAGAG